>CM074614.1:17245000-17920000 GCA_037305975.1 Chrysolophus pictus | reverse complement strand
AGTAACTGAACATCTAGCTGACAACCATAAACACTTGTGCACAATTTAAGAAAAAAAAAAAAAAAAAGTTACATATTTTTAAGCTGCAAACGCACAGCTGTGAAATTCAAGAAAAAGCTGTACAATTTTCACTTGCAAATTTATGGATTCATGAAGTAACATCATTGTGGTTGGCGGATGATATGATTGCTGGCTCTTTTCCTATTCACCCTGTCTTTTAATACCTTTCCACTATTCCTGAGATCAAAACCACATACTTATTTTTATCTTATTTATCAAGAGCCAATCTTTAATTCTCAGATAAGAATTAAAAAGTAGAAAATAATATTTTTATGGTAAATTATTTCAGTGTCATATTACATCCAGTCTCGTAGTACGTTTCAAACTTGTTTTTTAAGTATAGTAATTAATGTTTTGCTTTTGATAGGGTGACAGGCAAACCTCTTTTCTTCCAGGAATTATTCTCACTAGTAAGAAAAATGCTACAGATCTCAAAATTAGTGTGGTTCATTTATGTTTTTTGTTCAAATGTTGTCAGAATGGTACTTTGCCTCATAGTAGTCACTTATGTCTGAGCTATTTTTTTAAATATATTTTAACTTAAAAATTAATCATGCTATAAAAATAACTACTTCAGTGCCTGTTCTTGCTTGTATCATATTTTTTTCATACCTAGTTAAGAAAGAAAACTGTGACTGTTAATGCCATATAAATTTTTGTGGTAAGAGGGTCCTTTAGAATCAGCATTTCTAAATCATTTAACTTGCACTCTACTTAAGTTCAGTGCCACTGTCTCAATTTAGACCAGTTCAGGCTCTGGCTCACAATTAAGTCTCCTCACAAACAGTCTACTTGGAAAAGTTCAGTGAGGTCCTGAAAATATCTGTAATTGGTAGATCTGCAGTCAGGGCAACGCTGCTGTGAAAATCGCAGGCAGTGACATTCAGTCCTTGACCTGAATAGTGCTTCCCACTTCTGAAATGACAAGCCTCAAGGTGTATTTCCCTTTACTTCTATAGCTTCCAGTGGCAGAGACATACCAACTACTCACAAATTCTAAGAATGATGTAATCTACATTCCAGCAGTATCTAACAGTACTTGTGTTCTCTTTTTTACAGTTTAGCACTGTGATGCAGTAAGAGACATGGATGGTGCTGTAGTGCTGCAGTTTGGTTACAAGGGTGGGACATGGAACAGAATCACATTACTCATCAGGTCTGCAAAATCTTCAGCATGACACAGGCGTGTAATACAATTTCTTGTACCTTAACAACAAACATGCTCAACACATTGAGGCACCTTGATACTATTAAAATAGTGGCCATAGGAGAGCCAAAAATTGAGTGTTCAAGTTTAGCAGTAAGCCTTGGTCTATTTACAGATGAACTATTTTAACTGGAGTAGAATTTGACAAATGGTCCATTTTGGTGAAGTGCAGCGCTTCATTAAAAAAAAAAAAAATCCACTTTTTTCATTATAGCACTTTCTCTAATGTGGCCTTGGCATGTTAAAGGCCATGGCTAATTCAGCTGTCCTTGTTGTTTTCCATGGGCAGTTACTCAGCATACAAGGTACGCTACATAGAAAGGTTATCCTGGGTTTCTTCGCTGCTGGATATAAATGTACATTATAATGCACTGAATAGGCTAATTAGGAATTAAATATTCCTTTAAAATCATTTTAAACTCAAATTATGCTGACAACTGATTTTTTTTTAGCTCTTTCTCTAATAGTTGTGTTAGACATTGAAGAGCTGTGCTCCAAGTCTTGACACATTGTTCTGACTTATGCTCAATAGCAAAGCATGGCTCTAGGGAATAGTTTTGAACCAAAGTATCTACTTGTGACAGGTGAACTCCAGTTCTCCCGGTTTTTAACTACAAGACCAGTATTCTTTTCCAGAGTTTCCAACCCCTTCCCCCACCCTTTTCCCTGCAAAATCTACAGACCCCCCCAGGAGTTCAGCTCAGTAATAGAAAAGGTGACAACCTTATATCTAGCACATTTTTTCTGCACTTTGCTAGATGTGAATTAACTGACAAAATTATCAAAAGAATTTTGAGCAGTGGTGCTAAGTGAGTGCCAGATGAAAAGCAGAGGTTAAATGGGTAAATAAAAACTGGTTGTATGGCCATCTCCTCTAATCCTATATACAGTATTTCAGATGAAGATTAAAAGCATCAGCTGAAGAGAAAACATTCTTGGTGTCAGTGAAGTTAAAACATGTCAGCAGCATTTCCTTCTGTGTATATTGTCTCACACTCAAGAAAGGATGGATTGAATTCATGTCTGAAATAAGGCAAGATTTTCCATCTGACCTTATTATGTGTTTCTCCGGAGTGCATCCTCAGTTTTCTGTCTGAACCAAAACGAGTGTGGAGAACAGCAAATACAAAGCAGCTCTGCAGTGTTGTTACCAAATCATTTTAATAAGAAGGAGGTATTTATTGTTTTGCCACAGTCATATCTTAATTCTAAGAGTCATTAGCACACACTAGATCCCTTTGTTAAAGCAATCCGTGTAAGCGGAGGCGTGAACTAATGAGGGGCTTTATGCGTTCCAGCGCAGTTGGCAGCAGAGATGAAGTAGCATTACAGTATATCAGAGAGATTTATACTGAGAATTCTTAATAGAAAGATTTTTGGGAACTCAGCTGTCATCTCCTTATAAATAATTAAAATTACAAATCATGATTGTTATAATTCAGGCAGTTTTGCTTTCTGTCAGCATCCACAGTATAGCCATGGTTATTCTTCCTCTGTTGCAATTTGCATGGCTTTTTGTCATCCCAGAATATTTGCCCTTTGTCCCTGCAGTCTGTTCAGAGCTCAGAACCCATTGTATTCTCTGCTTTCGCAGAGGCAGAACTTTTAAAGACCTAAACCTGTTCATGCTGACCATAATGGTGACGTCATCAAGTAAAGTATATTTTAAAAAATACATGTTTTAATGTAGTGCATTCTATGGTTATTAACGTAGAGCATTCATGTTAATGCTCCCTTGCCTTCAGTTCACAGAACGTAACAAAAATTTGAAATGTTCCATTTCCAAATTGTTCCAAATATCTTCATTTGTTCCTAAATATTAAAACTGAATTTTAAAGCCATGCAGACTCACTTGCCACAAATGTGCTGGCCTGCAAAGATTAGCATTTAAGTCAGATTAGATAGGAGTCATCAAATGATAATTCTTCAGCAATAGTGGCACACCGTAACACGTTCATGAATTTTATTCTTTCTGACTGTTTAATTAATATGACCAAGCGTGACTAATAAGACTGGAGAGAGTTTTCAGATCTGCCTGGCTAATCTGGGAAGCTCCACAGGTAAGCTATGCCTCTTTGGGTAACTCGGCCCCAGTTTTTCACAAATATATAGGCCAACAGTGGAATAGCTTGTTCTTACATGTCAAGAGATATAAGTAATGTGATATCTTTCAACTGCTTATACTGCACCCAGTGAAGGTGTGTACTAGTGCACCTAGCCCAATTAAAACCATCATTATCTCTGATAAAGTAATTACACTAAGCCACATCTCATCTTCAAAATCATCTTATGACTCTATGTAGCAATGATTTACAGTGGCTTTAGCTCCCCAGAGCTTTGTATATTTTTATGTATATTTTTACAATTGTAGTCATATTAAAAGGTTATCAGCAAAGTAAGATTATTAGAGATAATAATATCCAGTGGCGCGCTGCAGTGAGCCAATAAATTAATATTTAATATAAAGGAAAATGTGGAAAAATTTCTTTTCCCTCTTACATTGGCCAGGAAGAATAGTAATAATAATATTAATACTATTAGCAATAACAACAACGATAATAATAATAACAATAAACTTCAAGCAACAAAATTTCTAGCACTCTACTATGCTTTTTATACACAAGAAATTATAATTTTGAACAATTTTGCTGACCTAAATTTATGGATTCTGAAGGTTAGCCTGACTGGAAATTTGGTCAGAGGACTTCCATGGCCAGAAAGATTTTACCACCAGATAAGATTAAGGGTTTTGTTTAGTTGGTTGGTTTGGTTTGGCTTTTTTTGTTTTGTATTGTTGGTTTTCCCAAATCTAGGATGAATAACAATCCTGTCTAACACTTGCATCCTTTGAAGTCTGTCAGAATTTGGATTTTGACTTCTGTTTTACAATTAACATCATCTCATGCAAATGACTTAACTCCCGGCACACAAATTACTTCTGGATTAACACTGGTATGTCTGATGAAGCTGACACAGAATAAATTTATTAAAAAATTGTAACTAAGGAAATACGATATTTCTTACACATTTACGATATCACACACTGTATGAATTGTACATAAAGCACTGGGCATTAAACTAGTTGAATGTTTCATCTGGAATGCATAAAATAATTATTTTTTTGAAAATAGTCTGAGCACTTTAGTCTGAGCACTGAGCAGTTCAGCACTTTAACAGTGTAAAAGACTGCCAAAGTTGATAAGGGTCTGCCAGATCTTTAAAACTTTTCTTTTTTTCTACTTTCAGCTATGAGTTTATAAACTGAAAGCTAAAAACTGCCCCTAGGCAAAAGCAAGGTGAAAAATTAAAAATAAACAAAGACACCTAACAGCCAATATTATTTTGTATGTTTCCACCAGTGATATGTCTCACAGTGATATGTGATCTTGTAGTTGGCACTACATGTAAGACAGTCTCAGTAGGGGTAGGCAAGTTGAGGACAGAGAAATAAGCCAGAATTTGAAATGTTCCTGCCTTTTTTTCCCTATTTAAGCCTATTAAATGTTGTCATATGCCCATGCCATATTTATAGCTGTTGGCTAACTTGCTCTTGTAAGAAAATCTTTTTTCTTGCAGCTATTAGGGGCAAGCAGGTTAAATGAGATGCATCAAAATACTTTGCTGCTCTACTTGCAACCTGGGTGGTGCAGCAAAACAACAGCACAAAGGAAAGAATACTTATCAAGAGAAAGTTTACTTTTGGCGTTAAGAATTAATTTAGCCGAATTGGTGCAGTGAAAGTGGTAAACACAATCCCCTTCACTGTTGTTTGTCAGGGTGTATTATATCACCCTGGATTGCTTTGTCAATAATCTGCCTGGCCTGCAAGTGAGAAATCTAAGATTGCCAGGATGAGTGACAGGCTGGAGATAGCTGATAATTCTAAGGAATTGGAGGTGTAAAATCTTTAAGGACCATGTCTACAGTATAAATGCCAGGGTATCTCCACATCACTCTGTACTTACAAAGGCAACAGCATTGTTAATGGCAGCCTGTCTGTCCATCAAGTTTGCTACAGGAGGATTTATCCCTCTTTCACTCCTTATCTGCCGTTGCTGTGTTTATTTCTAAACCAGCTGCAGAATAAATTGCCTCTTGTCTTCACCTCCTACACTGAGTACAATGATATGTTCTGTAAAGCCTTAAACCATGGCGTTTTTCAAGCTTTTTTTTTTTTTCTTTTTTTTTCAGAACAGTAACTTCTAATTTTTTTTTTTTTTTTTTTTTTTTTTTTTTTTTTTTTTTTTGGTACATCAGTACCTGCAGGTATTTCTATTTTAGGAACTGTAAACATAGTCTGTTTGGTTCTGGTGGGG
This sequence comes from Chrysolophus pictus, assembly GCA_037305975.1. Taxonomy (NCBI): domain Eukaryota; kingdom Metazoa; phylum Chordata; class Aves; order Galliformes; family Phasianidae; genus Chrysolophus; species Chrysolophus pictus. The sequence continues at coordinate 17,914,417 of CM074614.1, read as the reverse complement.
TTTTCTGCTTGTTTTGTGCTTTTTTTCCCCCCTTTTTACTTTACTACTTTCAAGATTCATAAATCTGTTCTGTATTGCTAAGGTGTTTGAAATACGGAAGGGAAGACATAATGGAACTGGCTCAGCTGATTAATATGATGTGGATGCAATATGGCAAATATGGATCTTTTGTACAACACAAAATATATTCTGAAAAGTGACTATAAAGATATCATGACATTTCATGTTTGCTGCGTCTCAGTGATTTCAAGTAGGTACTTTGTAAATAAAACAAATATTTTTTTAGCTGTCAGTGTTGCAAAGGAAATCTGAAAGTCAAGTTACATAGCTGGTGGGCGTATAATCATATTAATGGTCCCAGATCCAGCTAATTAGTTTATTGATTATAGCACAAGAGAGAATGTTAACATGCTCTCTCTTGCAGTAAAAAGTGCGGAAAAGCGCAGCTAATTTATTGTAAGTCTAAGGGCAGATTTCTTGAGTAAGATGTCATTTACAAAATCCCTTTTTCAGTAGCAGTTAGCATGCACATGGACCTAGACAGAGTTCAGACTGACTTAATATTTTACTAAAATAAATATTTTTTTAAAGAAAGTAACCAATTGAAAATGCTTGGTTATATTATTTTGTTCTTTATATATTACTATTTCTCCATACATATGAGGCTTTCTATGCATTACTCCAAGTCAAGATCAAAATCAAAAATAAAAGTACCAAAACACCAATAAGATGTTACTGTCAAAAAAAATCTACTCTAATCTGAATGATTAGACTAGATTTTATAAAGAGTTTTGTTAGCATATTTCCAGTTGATATTTGGTAAATCACAGTACTTTGTTTAAAAATCTATGAAACAATAAATGATAGACTCTCAGAAGAAATAGGAGTTGGCAATCCACTGCACTGCAGAGAGAATATTATATTTATTTTTTACATCTATTTGGCTAAGCTATGCTAAGTAATCATGAATGACCTGTCTTCCTTCTTAATCCTAATGCTTTCACAGACAGCTGCAGACATTCTCCTGCTACATTTTTTCAACAAATGAAAAACTATATATGTCAATAAATCCCTTATTTACCAGTTCTCAGAATAAGACTAAGAGTTACTTGATAATTACTGAATACTGCAGCCAAAGTCCTATTTGACAAACATATTCAGAGGGGGGGTGTTTTATTTCTTCTGATGTTCTGATGTTCATTACAGAATTCCATGTTTAGAATTTAATTCTGAGAAGATGGAAGGAGTCATACTTCCACTGGATGCCACATGAGGCAACAGATTCATGAACCTCTTGAGCCAGTTTAGGTTATCACAGAAAGCAGCCCTGTCCTCCTGTTGATCCTTATTGATGAGCCTTCACAGTGTGGATTTTTCCATGGAATATTCTGGATTCCTGGAGAGAATAGAATTGCAAAAATGACGTGAATCACACTAGTTAGTATTAAAAATATCAATAATGCAGCAGTAATAGCAAAAACAATAGTTGTCGGTCACAATGCTATTCATTATTTGCTTCATTTTCACTCAGAATATCTCCCTAGTCATGTTCAGCAGTGGTCACAAACATCCACAGAACTGGCCAAAGGAAGTAGATTGCAGGTCAGCTAGAGACAGGGTCAGAGGAGAAGCTTTTTATTTTCAGTGGTCTCAGTTTACACCAGTTTAAAGTGCTTATTGAACTACATACCAGTGTATCCACATCACTTATCTATTCCCATTATAGTAGGTGATACTATGGTAGACAGAGTGGGAATTGCTGTCTTTTATATTTCTATTTTATGGGGATATGAGATACATGTTAACTCAAGGACAATGTACTCAAAGGCCTGCTTTGGAAAATACTAAACATCAATGCTTGGTTTCGTACCCCTTCAATCATTTATTCACTGTCCATACTGTGATCTATTGATGACATCTCAGCATAAAGAAACACCATCTAGTTAGCCCTGTTGAAAAGCATGTTGAAAGGCAAGAGTGCTGAATTTATGTATCATACTCAAAATGCAACAGATACTGTTTCTGTAAAAGGTTTTATTCACAACAGACCAAGCTATTCATTTGTAGCAGTGGTGGCTTAAACATTGCTGTAGAAGAGTTTAGAAGGTCTCTTTCAGAATTCAGGCTGGAAGAAAACATAGTATCAGCATAGAAAGAGAAGTAGTTCTATCAAGGATAAATTTGTATCTATTGGCTTAAGGCTGTAGCTGTAAGAGAACTTGCAGGCATATATAAATTAATATATAAAATACTTGTCATTTGTCTACTCAAGAAAATAGGCATAGTTACCAAGCCAAAAGTTGTTCGGTTTTTTTTTTAAATAGATGGGATTTTATTTATATTGTCCCTTGAAAAGCCAACAGCTTATTTGCTGTCACCCTCTTCTTATGCAGAATAATTCTCAATCTTTTTTTTTTTTTTTTTTTTTTTTTTTGTAATAGCCATTTAATCTCATCTTGAACAAGGTTTCCTGCATTGTTCAACTGCTCTGCCTGGTCTCAACAAAGCCATTCAGCCATGTTCCTTGCTTGTAACTCTTCAATACAACTTTTCCTTGCCATTTCCTCTTCTTGGCTATTGCACTTACCTCCATCTGTCTCTCTGCAGAGGTTTGTGCATTGTGCAGCAGCTGATACTCTTTTTCTTTAGAGGATGTATTTGTTACCTCTGCTGTGTGCCAGGACCTCCTCTTGATGATGTGCCAATGACTGTAAGTCACATTCTCAAACGCAAAGCTGTCTTGTCTTCAGATTACATCTCCTGCCTCTTCCCTCCACTCATGATGCACTCTGTAAGACATGAAGTGAACTGTTCACAGGAATCACTGAAGTTAAATATGAGACCTTTCCAAAAAGTTTAAAAATCTTTGACTCAAAATGTAGGATTCATAATCGTATCTATTACAAATGATATATTTTATTTTCATGTTCAATATATCTCCTACAATAACAAGGGGGGAAAAAAAAGGAAAAGAAAGAAAGAAAAAAAAAGAATCTCTGTGTTATTTATTATTATTAGGTCAAATTATTACTTGTATTTTATGTAACTTCTGATGAAAGACATGATCATTCATTGTTTCTTCATGAGAAAGAACCCGCAAAGAGAATTCCCAAAGGAAAAACTATCTGACAGAGAATCATTGGGGTATTACTCAGCTTAGGAGCTCCTGGTAATACTGGGGATACTAAAATTCCCTAACATCCTGCACTGTTTTTAGGTGTTCTGAGCACTAAGAGGCAAAGGGTATTTATAAATCATATTGTTTTCCCCTCTATGCCTGGGCATGCAGAATGAATAGCATACACCTGAAGTTTTCATGGAATTTGAGCTACATACACAAGCCTCCCCATGTCAGATAATGCTTTAGAGAAGACACATGCACATGATTTTCCCTGCATGTGGATCTGTAGGAAATATTTTCGATCCATGTTTTCACTTCAGTCAAAGTTTAATGGATTACAGTGTTCAAGGAAAACTGCAAAAATGGCAACTATAAGGTTTATAGAAAGAAAGATGATGATCATTTAGATAAAATTTCTGTATAACTGTTTTTATGTGAAATAAATTCCGCTAGCTGAGTAAGTCTTTTGTGAGATATTTGACTCCAAAGCAGAACACCTATCATCACTCTGAGGAAGGGGGGCTGCAGATGAGGGCATTTATATGTAGCTGAGATCCAGATACAAGATGGATTTGAAGTGACACGTCTTCGAGCAGGCAAGCTATTAACAAGATTGTTCTTTGTCGAGGACATTCAATAACCAGATTGTCTATAACAAGATAATCTCACATGAGAGATAAACTCAGCGTCCGTGCTGTGATGAAACAGTCTAGAAAAGTAATAAAATACAGAGGAAAACTGTGAACAAATCAGTGTGGGAGTGTAGAATAAAAGTGGATTATGGCCTACTCTATACCTGAATTTTCCTCTCTTTCTTATTGCCCAGCCTAGTTCAGAGGGCAGCCATTAATTATCTAAGCAGAAAGATCTAACTTCACCAAGCACAATGGACCAGTCTCTTCTATTCCCTGACTGCCTCACAACTTGAACTATAGGCACAGGTTCTGATGATACTAGCACACAGGATGAGGAGGAAGAGTGGCTCCAGTGACATTAGGATCTGACCTCAGATAACAACTTCTTTCATCCTGATTGGAAATTCGTGTTAATTTTTGTTAAGATTTGACAAATTTAGAGGGGAATTTATTATTAAATGATAAATGGAGATGTAAAGCTAGGTTTGCAAGATGATCAAACTTCGATATTGTATCAAATCTTTAATGGGCAAAAACATGCCTTTAAATTTTATATGTTTTCCCAAGCAGTATAATTTGTCATCGCTGAAGGTAATTTTTTGTGGTATAACTACATCTGCATCATATTCTGTCACACTAATAATTTCAAAGCTATATGTGTACTGTTATTGCAAGAGGTCCTATAATAGAAGTTAACTGTAAGCAAATACTGAGGAAGGAGAAGACCTGAAAACTGCTCCATAGATTAGCATTCTGTGACTTCTCTAAAAAAGATATACAATTTTCTGTGTCCCAGTGGTGGTCAGTACCTAATGCTTTGGAAGGCAATTAAAAATATAAAATTGTTGTAACTCAGTGGATGTTTATGTCTTTAGATTTCATTATCAAAGCATCTTAAAAGCATTAAGAAAATTAATCATTAGAAGAGCCAAAAGCAATAGTTAAACATTATTTCCATGACAGATAAAATTCAAGTATCTTGCCAAAGGCTGTGGAAGGAGTCAGTGTTAATACCAGAGGTATGGAATTCAGAATTTCCTATCTCCCCAACTGTCTTCCTCTTTTTCTATAAGGATCTGAAATGTATTCATTAATTCAAGAGGTATTCAGTTTGACATAAGCATGAATATCGCTATTTGTACTTTTATTCCAATGATACTCTTTGTAGAAAGAATCCCTTAGAAATCAATATGTACCACAATAATATCCTGTAGCAGGGAATGCCACAAATGAATGATGTCTCTTTATAAGTGAGTCAGTATGCAAGTAATAAGGAGCTATCGCTTACTTCTTTGTATGAATGCTCTTTTTTATTCCAAGTAACATATTTTTTACATTACTTCAACTGCATTGAAAAAATATTTTTTCTACCTTTCAAATCACACATTAGTAGTTTTCCCTGTTTTCTGATATATTTATATGTATTTACATACTTATAGATCTATATTTATATAAACATACTGTTGCTAAGACTGAGAATGATTATCATGGCTGTGGTCAGCCTTATGGCACAGAATGCTTAACAAGAGTAGTAATATCTATGTTGAGAAAAATTTGTGATAAAATTTATCTAGGAGTATTCAGACACCTTAACCCATTTTCCTTTAACTTTTTGTTTGACTGTTTGTACGTATATGCTTAATCAGGGTTTAAATTCAGTGCTTGAGCAGGATGACTTGTGGGGGGAGGAGGAGGAGGAAAGGTCTTCCCTTTGGTATGGCATGTAGCTGTGCATACTTCCTTGTTGCCCTTCCAGCAGAATGTGCCTCAATAAGAAGATGGAAACATCAAAGGAACGGCAAAGCTGACCAGTTACAAGGAAGAAGAACCAACAGTGATAATGACACTAAAAGACAGAAAGTTCAAGGTAGAAAAATTATTGAGCTGGAAAGTGCTGTTTTAATGAAATTCAAATGTTCTCTGGAAAGATGCAGATTTTGCTGACAGCAACCAGGCAGGACTGCTGCCAGTTCACCCACCTCCCCAACAGCTTGCCTGGCAGCCCCAGGAGACCCAGCTCGCCTCAGGGCTCCCAGCACTTCCCAGAGCCTGCTGCAGATGAGAGATGCTTGTAGGGCACTGCCAAGCACCCAGTTGTATGGCAGAGAGCCTTGGAGGAGACACTGGGTCTGTGGGCAGCCTGGGATGCTCCATCCTCTTCCGAAACACTACAGTTAGCGCTGAGTTTCATTTGGGCTTCTTTAATTTTTTTTTTTTTTTTTGGGGGGGGGGGGGGGGGGGGAAGATTTTTCCATCACCTTATATTCCCAGAGAATAGGAATTTTTGCAGTTCAACTCTGCTTATTTCCTGCAGAGCTACAGATCCAGACTGTTATCTGCCCCTTCTCCCTGCCAGTAGCTGGTATCTGCCTGGGAACAGCCAGCATCATACTACACAAGGAAATGGTGGCACAGTACTATGATTTATGGGGAAGCTCAAAGGGGCAGTGGGAGAGTAACACTAACAGGGAAAATGCTTTGTGGCACTGTGGTACTTCAGGATGAGAAAGCTGCATTGCCCTGCCAAGAGTAAATATTTCTGTCATATTTTGGTTTTATCACTATGTGTGTGTGGGTGGATGGAAGCAGCTCAGCAGTTTTGTTGCTGTCATATTTTCCACTTTATGTTTATTTTTTCATTGTTTAAAATGTTGGCACTGAGCTTAGTAGCCAGGAGGGGGAGACACCTAGGAGAAGAAGGCCTGTTATATGAACCTTTTCCGTGTGCTTCTGTTCTTAACTCAGGTGCTGTAGGGTTGGTCAGGATGGGACACAGTTGTTATGACCTGCTGGGACAAGTCACAAAATTTTTAGCAGTAAAAGTCAAGACTTTGCTTTCAGTTATAAGCTGATAAGAAATAAGAGCCAGGTGTTCAGCTTTTGATTTGGACACTGTTCAGGGCTTGATGCATTTACTTTAGTTGTACAAAGACTGACTTGGCTATGAAGCCTGTACAATACTGTATACTTCCTACCTTTCTTTTTTAATCATTAATAAATTAAACAAATGCAAGGAAATATATAAATAGTTGCCAAGTGTGAGGCAGATTGATTCTTATTGAATGCAAAGTTATTTTAGTTTCATTATGACTTTCTTTCACATTCTTTTTCTTGTTTCATCCTTTTTCCCTCTCATTACCAGCCATTTGATTCCAATTCCCACTGTATGTCTTGGTAGCTGACTTAAGGCTCAAATCTTTCCTATTCCAAAGACTAAATATTGCTGATGATACTGGTCTCTGATCCTTGGTTTTCTCTCAGACTTCAGAGCAATCATGTCCAACCTACAGCCTGTAGGTTGCATGCAGGCCAGTCCAGCTCATCCTGCCACTGTCCCCTGATCCATCATGGCACCATCATGGTGGTGTCTGTGCCCCACCAAGTAGCTTGGCCTGGCCCCCAGCATCCTCCCATCACTCAGCAAATATCCATTGGCCTCTGTTGGCCTGGCCTCAAGTACAGTATTAGCATGTCAGTTAATTATTGTTGTTTTAAACATTTTTAAGACCAATGCAGCTTTTGTGATATATGCAAAACAAAGGGAACTTGTGCTTCGAATGTAAGTAGGAGTATTAAAGATAAATATTTAGTTGCTCTGGCAGAGCCATGTGGAAAATCTTGCACAATGCCTGCCTAAGCTTTGTCTGGCTCTAGCTAATGTTATTCATATTCCACATACGTGAGCATTGAATTCATTTATGAATATTTAAAATAAAAATAAAAATGTTGGCAGTTAAGAGGGAGAAATTGTTTGTGATCTACCCAATTTGTCATTAATTAAATAATAGAAGAAAAGGAGAGAAAGATAAAAGAGCAACAGAGCTGTGCTAGCAGCCCTTTTCCTTTGTTTTTCCTCCTGCAACAAACTATGAAACTCGTTGAACCTGTCCGCTTCATGCACTCTTCAACTTTTCTCCTCCATTTATCCATGTTAGCACTGACCAAAAATATTTCTAAGCTATTTCCCCATGGTAGTTAATATTTCTTAAGAGTGAGGTTTATTTCTTTCAACAATCTGCCAGGGAAACCTCAGTATGAACACACCAAAGGGAAGATCCATTCTCTGGATCACAGAGTTAGTGTTTAAAGATACTGTGTGTTTAGAGAATCTTGACCTGAGCAGCCAGGCATTTCTGTGGGATATAAGATAACAAGTAGTTTTTCCATTTGTATTTTACCAAAGGGATGATGAATCCACTTTACTCTTGCCATTGCTTCCACGTTCCATGGTCTTTCTGCCACTACTCAAAATGGCACATGGGAAAATGATGAATAGATTGACAAGAAGGAAGATTACTTGCTTTTAATCTCTCTTGCTGCTGCTTTGTATGTTTCCTGTTCAGACAGAAATTCCCCACTAGTTATGTCCAGCACACACAAGATAACTGTCTTATGCAGTAGCAGAAAGTAGCATTTCTCATTGCCTCATAACTTGAGACCTCAGGTGGGTAACACACTGAGTGCTATCTAATTTTTGGCACTGCTCTTTTCCCATTCCACAACTCCTACTCTTCTTTCTAGGACAAAACCCAGCCGTTCAGCCTTTTCTTTATGTAAAAATTATCTCTGCACAAGGCTGCTACCATTTCCATCCCTATTTGACTGTAAACACATCACTGTATCAGGTGAGAAGAATTGGACAGTCGTGCTAACTCCTACATCCTGCTTTTGACTTCTTCCTTCAATAGAGCATCTTTAAGCTGCTTCTGAGAATTGGGCATGGAACAAAGAAAGGACAGGGCAGAAGAAAAGGAGATAGCTTCTAGACTGGTGACAGTACTTCGAGTTCACCAAGTAGATCTGAAAATGTGAACTAGAATGATATACAAAAAATTTTTTTCATCAGTTTTATTGCTTATACATTTCCTTCAGCAGTGTGGAAATGAAATATAAAAAATGTTGCCAAGTGAAATTCCTAATGGATACCTAAGAGACGAATTTGTTCTTCCTAGCTTTATATGATGCAAGGTATTTTCGAGCTTTTTTTTCACCCCTACCTTTTGATTTTCTGTTATTGATGCTGTAGTCTAAGATGATAAAAGAGATAATTTAAGGGCAAATCTACACCTCAAAAGTCAAAATCATTTGTTTTCTCTTACAGAGGGCTCCCTAGGGAATGTGATACAGGGAATCATGGACAATTACCGGTAGTTGTGATATGTATCTGTCGGGGGGGGAGGGGGGGAACTAAATAAATAAAAAAAAGAAGAAATCAATGGTTGAAAGAAAAAAATAGAAAGAAAAAAAAAATCTGCCTCCCTAGAGTCCAAAAAGTGGAAGGTCAGAACAAGCTCTCTGGTCTGCATGGTTGGCTGTCTGTTCTCTGATGTCAAACAGATCCATAATTACTGACTACTCTGCAAGATACTCAGATTGCTGCATTTCACTTTATCATACAGTATGACGCCATGGTTTAGTAATTTCTGTTTTCTCTCATAGGAAGAACAAAGGATTTATAATGAAAATGCACTCCCTTATCCCATACATGCAGCCACACCTATACTTGCAGGTTTATACAAACATAAACAAACACATACTGAGTCATTTCCTTCATTGCCCGAAATTACAGTATGATTTTCTTGGATTTCTACAAAGTAGTGAAGCTCATAGCTAACCATTTTTACTATGATTTTAATTTAATTTTAATTTAAGTAATTTTAACTTACTGAAGAGTGAGTAATGCTCTGTTCTCTACTTTTGGTTCCATCTTCAAGCTCTTTTTGCTGCTCACAATTTTATCTCCACACTATACTAAATATCTCCAATTGTATATTTGACTTAATTGGTCCAGTTGCTTAAAAGAGCTTTTATCAGTTTTCTTAACTAAGCTGGAGCTGAAGATCCTTTCCACTTTTTCTTAGTGGTGTCTGTGTGGAAAATGAGAACAATTTTTAACAAATTTGAATTAAAAAAATCTGTGAATATTTGCATAGCTGAATGAATAAAAGCTGGTTATGACATGGTAGCACTATCTTTCAGCTATCAAGGATATGCAAAATCATAGAATAATTCAGATTCAAAGGGATCTCTTGAGGTCAGCTGGTCCAAACCTCTTCTCAAATCAGAGCCAACTTAGATCACATCGATCAGAGACTTGTCCAATCAAGTTTTGATTAATGCCAAGATTAAGTATTCAAAAACTTCTCTGGACAGTCTTATATCTAGATTAGCATTTTAGTTTGCATCAGGAGTATACTTATGAGGCTAATCATCCCCTCTTTCTGCACTTGGGTTTGCTTTGTGGTCTTGGAGTCACAGATTGGATTTCTTTTCACTGGAAATGAGCAGAATAACGTGTTTCAGGAGAACATCTGAAAACACTGCCATCAGTGAGAGCAATCAATCCACAAATACAAATTACGGTTAGTACATATTAAGCTGGTCTCTGAGAAAATACTGTGTGTAGCTCAGACTCCAACTTCAGGAGTTTCACATTATTGGTCCTCTGCTGTGACAAATTATTGTTGCATCAATACAGATCAATTTCTACAGAAAATCTGGAGAAAGTGCAAATAAAAAGATCCCATTACAGGTCCTTGTACCCACTTTTGCTCTACAGCTCTCACGGTGTAACTTTGTTCCTGTGCTGAGTCCCTGTTTCATTCTTAACTTCCAATTATTGTGTTCATTAAAAGCAGGCAACTATTATGGCATTCATTTTAGTAGTTGGAAATTAAGATTTATACACAAAGTCACAAAGTTGTGTCCAGTCTAGGAGTTTTTTTACCTGGGATCCCTTATCTCCATGTTTGTGCTTTCTACACAGTGGTACAAAGAGCAATATAATGTTTAAGTTTTCTCAGGCACATAAGGAAAATAGCTTCATTAACGCACCTAGTATTTTTACAATTGTTAATGATTTGCTAGTTGTACTTTTTTTAGTTATGCTAAAGAGAACAAATAGAAGGAACAGAAATTCTTCAAGATAGATGGAGAAACACTAAGTAAAAAAAGGCCTTTGAGATATGCTTCTATTACTACTAAACACCCAGAAACTGCAGTGACTGTGAGCTTTCTATTAGTTAATCAAGATAGACATGAACAGCCATTATTGGCTGTTATGTCACCATTGCTGACTGAATTGCAGGGTTATTATTGTCCAGGTGGTAAAATTGTTTTACAGTAGCATGAAAAGCTGTGAGGTGACCACAGTATCGAGGAGAGACAAGGGAAGTTACCTCACATAACTTATGTCCCTGAAAAGACTAAAGAGAAAGGCCAAGTATCTGGTCTTCTTCATCAGAGCTGCATGTTTTTAAGCTGAGGTATGAAATTGTCAGTAAACTGTTTGGGATTTAATGAAGCAAAAAAGAACTTAAGAACAGGAAGATATGATCTAAGTTAAAACAATGGTAATACGAGTGATAATCTGGAGGGGGAAATTGGACATACAGGACAGTGACAGTTTAGATGGCAATGAACAAAAAAAGTATGTTTTCTTTTCAATGTAAGTAAGTTTCATTAATGTTAATGGAAGATGTCATGGTCACCAATGTATATATATGTACACTGAGATATGTATGCATATGCTCAGAGAAAATACTCCTTAAGGAAACTGGGCAATTCTATTCATAGTGTATTTTATAGGACCCTAGAAAAAGTGAAGTAGGAAGTGTTGCTACATTTATTGAAAAGCTCTGTAAAAGAGCCAAATCTTTGATAATGGGGAGAAATGATAACTAGGATTTTAAGGGATTGGGGGTAGGTATTATGAATTGAAGAGGCAAGTTCTAAGAGCTTCCCTTTTCAATCTAGCATTAATTTCCCTGGGTTCAGCTTTAGCCAGCTGCTCTTCATCCAGGTGCTGATTTTGGCTGGAGCATTAGGAGGATAAATGCTATATCCTGTAAAGCATGAAGGAGAATATTTGCATACTCTTTTATGTTTCCCAGAGAATTCAAAATATATGGTGGAAAATAACAACAGTATCATGTCAATCAACACACTAAGTGTCAGAAAATCTGCAGCATCATTGACTTTCTTTGTCAACAGAAGAACTCTTGACATTATGATCCAGTTGGTTCTTTGTTTGGCTGAATTATTTAGGAATGTTGTTTTGTATCTAAATACCAACAGTAATGAACCTCACTAGACTTCCTGATCATCAGAAATTGACTGTGGTTTCCACATGAGCCTATCAAAAACTAAACATTACCTGAGAGTTTGTGTCTGACACCCTAGGAAAAGGGTTATTCATTGAAATATGTTTTTAGGAGAAAAGCAGTGCTGAGGTTTATAGCTCAACCACCACTCTGCTAATCTTTATTTTACAGTTGTTACTGAATTTGCGTTTTGTAAAAAATATAGGAAAGATATAAAATATATGAAATGATACTTGTTTCTTACTGAAGATATAATTGCACTTAAGATAGTCATTGGGACCATGAAATAATGATTACCTCATGGTAGATTGTATGTATACTTGTGGCACAAGATCTTTGTTTCCTCCCTATATCATATAGTAGACAAAACCAACTCAGGAATTTGCCATTAACACTTACTAGAAAAAGACAATACAGTCATTAGTAATAGCCAACGTGGATTCACAAGGATAAAGTCCTCTTACCTACAGTAACTTTCTTTTATGATACTTTTATTCACTTAGTTGATCAAGTGAAGCCAGCGGCTTAAATTTCTAAATTTCAGCAGGGTTTTCAATGCTGGTTATCACAGTATTCTTCTGGACAGAATGTCCAGTATACAGCCAGTCAGGTACACAATATAGTAAGTGAACAGTCGGCTGATGGATCACGCTCAGAGTTATGTTAAACACGGTTCCCTCAGGCTAACAATCAGTCACTAAGGAAGTTCCACAGGACTATATTTCAGGGCCAATACTGTTCAATTTTTTATAAATGATCTGGATGCAGGACTTGAATGCATAGTAAATAATTTTGCACATTATAAAATTAGCTGGAGCTGTTGAATCCCTTAAGGGCGGTGAGAGGGCTTGCAGAGAGATCCTGATGAGTTAGAGGGCTTGGCCTTACCAAATCTAACTAAAGAGAAAGCTGGGATGAAGCAAACCTGAGCTGAAGCCTCTGGGCACACTCAGCGCAGAGCAGAAGAGCTGAGGGGAGCCCTCATGATGGTTGCAGCTCCTCACAGGGAGCAGAGAGCAGCGCTGAGCTCTGCTCTGTGTCACAGCGACAGGGCCGAGGGAACGGCATGGAGCTGCGTCAGGGGAGGGGCAGCTGGGGGTCAGGGAAAGGGTCTGCACCAGAGAGCGGTGGGCATGGAACGGGATGCACAGGGCGGTGGGCACGGCCTGAGCTGCTGGGGTTCGAGAAGTGTTTGGATAGTGCTCTCAGAAATACTGTTTGTATTTTAAGTAGTCTTGTGCAAAGTTAGCAGTCAGACTCAATGGTCCTTGCAGGTTTCTTGTAACTCAGAGTCCATTTGCTGTGTAACTGCTGTCAAAGCAGTCACCCCATAGAATTCATCCAAGAAAACAAGAGTAGCATGCAAGGTCCACCCAAGATAAGTACATTATTATATATCTACTACTGAATAGATAGCTATTCACGGAATCATAGAATCATGGACTCATCTGGGTTGGAAAAGATCTTTGTGATCATCAGCTCCCACTGTTAACCTTCCCTTATCAGGTCTACCACTAAAATGTGTTCCCAAGGATCCCATTTTCCCTTTCTTTAAGTACCTCTGGGAAACAGCAACATGCACATAACAGCACCAGCTCTGTTTTGAGTAGGAACGAGACTTCATCTGAAACAGTCACTTAATTTTATTGAAAACGTGTGTAACACCGCTAGAGGCGCCGGGGGCGACGCCTCTTGCAGGGCGGAGGATCGCGCTGGGCGCTGCCGGCCCTCCTCTTGGTGGGGCGCCTGGGCCTCCTAGCCGAGCGCTTCCTGCCCCGGCCGCGAGTGGAAGGGCCGTGGTTGCAGAGCTGCTCGGAGGGACCGGCTGCCTCGGGACTCGGCTCCTCGCTGGTCTGCTCCCGCTCCCGGGGGCTGGGTGCGGCGGGGAGCTCGCCTGCAACCTCGCTGAGGGCCCCGCTAGACGTGCCGGGAAGCTCCTCTGCGTGGGGACCCGCGGAGCTGCCGGAGGGCGCGGCGCTGGGGGCGGCGGTGTCTTGCGGAGAGGCGGCAGGGTCGGAAGGGGCCGCGGGGCCGTCCTCCTGCAAATGGGCAGCGCTGGGGTCTTCAGGGCCGCCCTGCTGCTCCTGGGCAGTGCTGGAGTCTTCGAGGCCCAGCACTCTCCGGGCCTCCTGGACACACAATCTCTGGATGATTTCAATGATGATCTCAGTGAATGGCATCGCAATGGGTCCCAGCATGCCCTGTAAGCACTGCGCCAGGGCGTACCTGTCCAGCCCCACCTGGCACAGGTGTGACACGATCATGTCCTTTAGCCAGTTGATTTGCCACTGGCGCAGCACATGGATGTGTGACAACTGCTGCTCAAGCCAGGGCAGCACTGGGTCAAGGATGTCTCGTCTGACCGTGAAAAGTGCTGCCCATTCCTCCGGTAGGAGGCCACCCACCCTCTCAGGCTCTGGAGCAATCAGCTCAGGGGATGGTGGTGGAGGGGGTGAAAGAGATGCCTCAGCACTGTCAGGGCCAGTGGCAGTGGTGGTGTCAGTGCTGACAGGCATGGGCAGTGCAGGCGGGGAGACGATGCACTCTACGTACAGATTGCCTCCCGGCACAGAGACCCGAATGGTCTGCATGACTGTCCTGCACAGGGGGCAGCTGTTTCTCAGCATCGCCCACTGCAGGATGCAGCCAGTGCAGAACATGTGATTACATGGAATCACATAGGCGATGTCCTGTCGCACATCGCGGCAGACAGGACACGTCCACGCATCTTCTGCAGCCATGGTCTTCTTGCTGCAGGGGCAGGGAGAACCGAGGATGATGAGTTGTTCTCTTTCAATGAAGCTGCAGCGGTGATGTCTCACTCTGCAAGAGGAAGAGAGGTCACAGTCACTCGCTGTCCCAGGATGTGAAAGTCCTCCACAGCCCCTCAGCAGGAAGCCCTCCCAAGCCCATGACTGGGCCATCTCGTGCTCCCTGCTGACACAGGGCCAGGCTCCCCACGGCTGCCCTGAGGGACCCAGGAGTCCCCGCACCACTCACCTCTGCTGCTGCGGGTGCGCTCAATAGGGTCCCAGCTGCCTGCACTAGGCAGGGCCGGGGAAAGAGAAGCAATATTGCGGGGTCAGGCACTGAGATGCTTCGAGCAGCCCCAGGCACGACCCAGCACAGCACAGCCAAAACCTTGCTTGACCTCCAAGCCTCGCAGAGCTGCTCAGCACGGTGCAGGAACGAGCCAGACTGAGCCAGGCTCTGCCAGCACCCCACTATGAGCAGTGAGGGCCACACAGTCACAATCCACTGACAGGTGATGTCACAGACTGATAGTGACATCATAGACTCATCTGGACCTCTAAGACCATCAAGTCCATACTTTAACATAGCACTGCCAAATCTATCAGTAAACCGTGTTCCTAAAGACCACACCTACATGTCCTTCAGGGGTGGGGACTCAGCCTCTTCCCTGGGAAGACTGTTCCAACACTTCACAACCATTTTACTAAATATATTTTTCCTAATATCCAACTCAAACATCTCCCAGTGCAGCATGACACCATTTAATCTTGTCATTCATTTCTTGGGAGAGCAGGCCAATCCCAACTTCCTTCCTACCTCCTCTGAGGCGATTGTAGAGAGCACTAGGGTCTCCTCTGGCTCCCCTTTTCTCTAGTCTAAATAACTCCAATTCTTTCTGTTGCTCTTCACAAGACTTGTTCCCCAGACCCTTCCCCAGCTGGCAGGTCTGTACTTGCCTCCCAGTCATCTGGGCTTTCAGGCACAACACAGGACACTGAGCAAAAGGCAGTTTCAGTATTTGTCAACTGCAGCTCAGAATGAGGTTCAAGCATGAACTTAATAAACAATGTGAATGTCCCTGCTCTGAGGGACCCAGGTGTCCCCGCACCACTCACCTCTGCTGCTGCGGGTGCGCTCAGTAGTGTCCCAGCTGCCTGCACTAGGCAGGGCCGGGGAAACAGAAGCAATACTGCGGGGTCAGGCACTGAGATGCTGCGAGCAGCCCCAGGCACGACCCAGCACAGCACAGCCAAAACCTTGCTTGACCTCCAAGCCTCGCAGAGCTGCTCAGCACGGTGCAGGAACAAGCCAGACTGAGCCAGGCTCTGCCGGCACCCCACTATGAGCAGTGAGGGCCACACAGTCACAATCCACTGACAGATGATGTCACAGACTGATAGTTGGTGACATCATAGACTCATCTGGATAGAAAACGACCTCTAAGACCATAAAGTCCCAATATTAACCTAGATGGTGTATATAATTAGCTTACAGTGAAATAGAAATCTATGTGGACACTATTAGCTGCTGCAATCCCTTTTGTTTTATAGTAGAAAATGTGTTGATTTCAGATAGTATTTTCTAACCCAGATGTGTTGGCTTAAGGACTTTCATAGGTCCTTTAAGACCACATAGCTTTCCATATCAATAGCTATTAACTGTAGTGAAATGGAGCTTCATGTTATCCTGTCTGAGGAGGCTGAATCAATGCTGTTAGGTCTGGGTCCCTGCTCCACAATCTGTGCCCATCCATGCATTGCTCAGCATGTTAGGAGTCCTGGAGTTTACTTGCTTTGCTGTCCTTCAGTTTGTGACTTGATTTTGTTCTCATGCTCTGCACTCAACCCATGTAGAGGCAGCTCACGTATTCCAAACTTCATCTGAGATTCTTGTTGTATTAATTGAAATGTTTCTCATTATTTTTTGTGGCATTATATGTGATGTGATATATAGCCTTTGCTCAGCCTGAAGACCATTGTTGGAAGAAAGGTCCAATAAGAAGTATAATTCTTGCTGAAAAGGCCTGGTTGCTCTAAACAAGGATTATATTTTATTACAACAAACAAACAAACTTTTGTTTTGTAAGCTTACTCTTTATTTTTTTATTTAATGTCCCATTCAGAAACTACTCAACCATTCTATAAATTACATAAGAAATTGGGAAGTCTTTTTTCTTTGGAGGCAGAAGTGATCTGTCAGGAACAGCAGTACAGCAATATTCGTCCAATTTTTTTGACCTAGCACCAAAATCTGTAAAGCAATCAGAAGAGGATGTACGCAGAAGACATATGCTGATGTCCTCCTCATCATGCAAAGTGTCCTTACCAGTTCAAAGGTTATATTTTATCCTTCTTCAAACACCATAACAGAACTGTGTTTCAAAATACAGGAAATTTTGGTTTTGAACTTCTTCACAGTTGTCACCGCCACCACCTTAAATGTTTCTGAGCCTTGACTCAGGTAACCTGGGTGTTGTTTTTTGACTGTGTTCATGACTGTGTTCTCTACTTTGCCCAGACCATGTTTATAAGAAATACACAAAGAAGTGAGCTAAATTCCAACTCTTCAAGGATTTCCCACATAATATAAGAGTTGGGAAATTAAGAGTGCCATCCATAATAACTAATGGATTATGTGAAATTCCCTGTTCTTTTGGAAGTCTTTCTCTATCAGTTGTTAGCAGGCAAAAAAAAACTCTGGTCTTCCCCTTCCAGAGTGTCATTAATTATTTCTTTTATGATAGTATTGTATCATTTGATTTAATTTCTGAATAACAGACAGGAATATGTTTTGTCATGTTAGTAAAAGCAGTTTACAGTGATGATATCATAGATACAGCAGTGGCTCTAACAAAGTAATGACAAATATGCTTCCTAAAGTATGTAGGTAGATCCAATACAAGCTAGTATTCATGCTGTGTTATCAACTGCCTGTACTTCTTATTAAGACCTTGTGTAAATCATGAAAATAGATGACAGATTTCACACATTAGTCATGGTAAAACTGGTAAATATCGCAATTAGTCATAGACTATTAGAAAACAATCTAGAAATTCAGAAAGTCTCCTTTCTAATCGATAAAAAGCTACTTAAGATTGTCTTTATAATGAACATGAATTTCACCTTATAATGAACACTTGATTTTTTAATTCAAATAGCAAACACAAAATGCATCTCTTTTGTATACTTTAGGTATTTGTTTTTTGAAACAAATTTGATTTTTTTTATATACAAACCAGTTTGTAACAGTGATATAGGCCCAATTATTGCATTAAAATCTGCATTCTTTCAGCTTGTAATACTAAATTTGGAATCTTAATGCATTTTCATGTTAAAAAAAATGCACTTATATATCATAGTAGTTTTTAAATTACCCAACATTTATGGTTATTTTGTCAATTTTGTGCAGAAACAGCAGTGCCCTAGCCTTCAATTTACTTTACTCTTTGTGTCACTAGATCATTTATTGCTCAACCTACAGTTTGTAAAGATTAAAAACTACTGATCTTCAGCATCTTTTTTTCACTGAATTCACTGCACTGATGGCATGCACTGAAAGTTTTAGTATAAGATCTTTAACATGAATCATGAAGATCACTTTTTTCAGTTCATCTGTCTTCACACTTTGCATCTGTGCCACCCGTTTTTGACAACTTTAGTTAACATCACTAGGTATATGTACACACAATTTTTTATATATATATATAGGTTCAGTTTTTTCAAGCTTACAGAATCTTGTAAGGATTTTCTTTTTCTGTTGTTTTGTTTTAAGAGAAGCAGTGTCTTCTTACTTGAATCAAGATAAGAAGCAAAATGTTGAAGTGCTGAAACTTGCTCCTCTGCTCTTTCTGAGATATTATTATGATTGCGCATATTACAGGGGCAAAACTATTACAAATAGAGTCACAGTTATGAAAATGCTGTTTATAAAACCATTGAAAACACATTAGGATTGAAGAAATAAACAGGTGTTTGCATGCCAGCTGTGTGAAGCAGATGTGTTTCATAGATTCATGTACAGAGGAGCATAAAAACAAACTTGAGTCACTTACTTTAACCTCCTGCAAAAGCCTAGGACTACTCATTATTAAAAATATTTTCTTATATGTATTTGAATATCTAAAGGCATATATTTCTGAGACATTCCTCTTGGTTTTGAAGTGATCTTTAGATTGGAAGCATGATATCTCAAGAGCAATACAACAGTATTTTCATAGAAGCTAAAAAGTGGCTGTTTTGGATATCAGTATATGCTCATTTCACAATACGAGGAAATCCTTTACTCAGTGGGCTGCAAGGCACTAGCAGAGCTGCCCAGAGAAGCTCTGGGTGTATCATCCCTGGAGGCGTTCATGACCAGGTTGAATGGGGCCTGGGCAGCTATAACTAACTGGTGGGTGGCAGCCTTGCGCATGGCAGGGAGTTGGGTCTTGTTAGACTTTGAGGTCCCGTCCAATCCAAATCATTTTATGATACAAACATTTGTGTTTATGATGAGATTTCAATATATCAGAGTTAATAATTTGTAATTTAATGTCACTAGCAGCTTTAAAGAGAGCAGAAGATAGATGTCAGTTTGTGATTTTTCTTTCTAAAGGCAGTTTGAGAGTGTAATTAAAATAGCTATTACTGATTTGCTCTTTCGTACACTGAAATATGAAATATGTCCCAGAAGAAGGAGAGCCTTTTACGTAATCTGAGCAATTAATCACTGGATCAGTTCTTTTAAGGAAAGTTTTCTTGCACATTGTAATCCTTTCACATCACTCGATATATGTTGTGCAGACAGTACTTGAGATAGAAAACACCTATTTGAATTTCTTCAAAGTGTCTTAAAGTGAATTTCTTCAAGCAAAACTTGAATCAGTTTGCAAGCCTTTTGTAAATACCACACAAGTAATGAGATAAGCATAAGAATGGTCACTGTGCTTTGATTTGAAATGAGACTGTCTGTGGGAGGTAAGCAATATGAACTTGTACAGGACTATATGAAGTTACAGAAATATGTGCATGCAGACACCTTTAAAGTGCAGATAGTTCAAGGCTTCTGAAAACATCAGATATATTTGTAAAACAGCGCTTTCATTGCAACATGTTGTGTGCTTCAGCTTGTGCAGCACTTGTGCAGTGTCGTGGTTTTATGAATTTTCGTTACTGTGGAATACTGATAACCAAAAATCATAAAACCATGACATGCAGAAAACTTCAGCATTACCTGAGAAAATGAGACCTGCAGTGCCAGTGCAGAGCAGTTAAATATGTGTTGCTGAAACATTTGATATTTCTGTAAGCTAGTACACATAGTTGCAAACAGAGGGTCGTACACTGAGAAATTCATGCAAAATTCAAGCAGGCTCTGGCTTCTCCCACCAGGCATTTTTACATGGAGAAAGATTATACACAAAGGAAGTCCTGGAGTCAGCTACAGCTAAGCAATGAAAAGAAAGTTTGAGCTGACCAGGTTTGTGGGGCTCTGAGATCTAGGAACCTACATTTTGACATAAAATATCTTTCTTTCAACTGTAATGTATTTATGTATTTATTAATGTATTTAGTGACAGATTTTTCAGTGATGTTTTCCAAACTGACTGAATAATTTTCCCTGAAGTTTTCGAACTGCTGTTTGCTAGTGCTATTGAGTAAATAATGATAGTAATAATAACAATAATATGTAGTGCTAATGATCATAAACTGTAAATAACAGTCTATAAAAATGAAGTTAATAAAAATGAAAAATAAATTTCTTGATATTCTTTGCAGAGCCCTTATCCTAGAAGGAGGCAAACAGGTGTCTCAACTTCCAGCTCTGCTCAAAACTATCAAATCTTTTTCGTCTTTTATTTCTGGTGCATTGCCAACCAGACCTTTCAATTCTCTCATCTGCTTTCCATAAGAATTTTTTTCCTGTTAATGTTTTCTGGAGGTAAGCCACCATTGAAAAAGAGACAAAAGTAGTTTTATGTGAGAGAGGGCAGAACTCCACACTTGTGTATACAGTAAATGTTAGGCCATCCAGTCAATCCTATACATATTAAAATTAATATAAACAAATGAACAACAACAACAACAAATCTATATGTTGGAAAATATACACTATGCTAAATAAAAGTTCATGTTTCTAGAAAGGTTTCTACACAGCCATTCCCCCTACCTACTTCTCACTCACTGGCATTTTCCACCTCTCTGTCAGCAATCTTACAAACAAATGAGAAAATAACATGCATTATTATTGCTGTCTTTAATTGTTCATCTTTTCCTTTATCCATTGCCTTATAGGTTTCTAACTTGAGCTCTAATTTATGATGCAATAAGTGAGCGAGAATGATTCCAAGTTAAAAATGAAAAAGATGTCTAAGAAAGTGCATAAATACATTTTCTTCAGAGTTGAGTAAAGAAGATGACAATTAATTGAATGTAAATGTCTGTAACTTGATGTGAAGCAGGAGACTACTTTTCCCATTGACTAGAATTTAATTTGCTACATGGTGTATTTTCAGTGCTGTGGCGTTCTCTGATCAGTTGCAGACAATAAATTCACAAATTGGAAAAAAAAAAGCATCTTTCCATTTTAAGAATCAAATTACCACAGGTATATCTGATGGTAATAGTTGTAAGGTCACAGTAGGGTTAGTCTTTCCACTTATACATGCTTTTCTGTTATAATCAAGACTAATTATTATGCAGTATTTTGTGTATGAAAATTTAAGTAGGTTGTTCCAAATCTACTGAAAACTACAACAGCTACAAAGGACACAATAAAATTATTTGATAGAGAAAACTCTCAGCTACAAAACACTTTTTTTCAATGTAGTTACCACCACTAACATTGCATTTTCATACATGATGAACAAGAGTCTGCATGCTGCACTTGTCAGTATCTGCACCAGTGGAGGTGATCCATTGTTTCACAGCACCTGTGACAGTGTCATTGCTGGGAAAATATTGCCTACACAGCTCATCCTCATTGGCCTAAACAGATGGAAGGTGCCAAATCTGGACTATGCAGTGAGGTTGCAGGAGAGTCCAGCCAAGACTGGAAATATGCTCCACTGTCTTCAAAGTGGTATGAGACCTGGTTTTCTTGTGAAAGATTGTCTTCTTGTCTGGTCTCACTCTGGAATAATAAAATCATAGAATGGTTTGTGTTGGAAGGGACCTTTAAGATCATCTAGTTCCAACCCCTCCACTGTAGGCAGGGACACCTCCCTCTAGACCAGGTTGCTCAAAGCCCCATCCAGCTTTGAATGCTCCCAGGAAGGGGCATCCACAACCCCACTGGGAACCTGTTCCAGTGTCTCACCACCTTCACAGTAAAGATTTTCTTCCTAATATCTAGTCTAAATCATTAGCATTACAACAGTATTTTCATAGGCCCTTAAAAGTGGCTGTGTTGTGTTGTGGCCCATGGCAGATGGTTGGGACTGGCAGTCCTCTGGTGTGAGTGTCAGAAAGGGAATGTGTTTGTTTTGATTGGATTATTTGTTGTCTGGGGCAAATCAAGATTAGATTTTTCTAAATTTGTTCACTACTTACACAGTGTGTCTGTGGGCTGTAATTAGATATCTGTGGCCCAGTTTAGCAGTGATTGTAAATATCCAATTTCATTCTTATGCAGAAAAAAGTCAGTTTTAAGAATTCAAAGCATTAAAAATTATACAGGCGTGTGCATGCATGTATGCAATTAAAACAGCAAATGAACAAGCATCCTCCCTGTAAAAGTTCTTGTTACACCTTTTCCTTTGCAGTGGAGTGCTAACTGTTCTAATGTTACTTGGGAAATCAAGATTGCAAATATCAAAAAAGGCAGTGAGAACAAAACTCAACAGAAGTTTTAAAAAATGAAAGAAAAAGTGAAAGAGAATTTACTCATACCAAGGCTGGAAAAGGCCTTGATACCTTAGGGAATTAATTATTGTTCTAAGAAATGGCTTTTGCAGAGGAAGTACAGCAGTAGCGATAATTATTATTGGCAATTTCTTCATAATCAAAAGTTTCTACTCCAACTGAACCACAGGGGTGTTACCTATATAAGCTAAATTTCATTGAAAGGAATAGGAAGCATGCCAGAAAACCCTTTTTAAAAGATGCAAGAGAGAACCACATCTATGCCCATACTCAGATAAATTCTCATCTCCCTGAGCAGCATATTTCTCCTTACTCCAAGGTAATAGACCTGCTTAAAAAAAAAAAATAAACAATATACAAGAAGCACTCAGTCAAAAGTACCCGTGGCTGATGGAACTTGACCCTAACACAAACACATCTGCTCCTCACTTGCCCTGAAGGTCAGAGTTGAAGTGGGAGCCAGCCTTTGCTGTTGATGTCTAGCCTCTACCTGGTCTGTGGATTAATATATTCTCCAGAGCTGTCAATCAGAAATTTCTCATACACTCAGAATTCACTCAAAAATAGCACACAGGAGAAATGATGCTTTTGTCCAGCTGTGCTACTTTCAAATGCACCTCTAAGATACTGATAAAATCGTAGGAGATAATAGATTATAAATGTTGAAACACTTGGTTGTTGAGTTTTATTCACAGATTAATACACAGTGTTGATGTTTATAGTGATTTGTTTTATTTTTTGCTGTTTTACAGTAAAATGATGGCAGCATTTATCACTTAATGCCCAAGGAGAATGAAAACCTATGACCTATTATTTGCCAGCTTGGGCTTTCCACAAGCAGTTGCTCTGTACTGCAGAAGTCAGTTAATCCAACTTCCCTTGTTTTTTACCACCCATTTGCACACTAATTGGAGTAAAATATCCCAGTAGGTGTTTGAACAGCTTGAGCTGTTGACCTGGGAACAATTTTTTGGGGATCAAAGCATTAGCTTGTGGTTTAAACATTCCTGTAATTTTGGATTCAACATCCCTTGTAGACCTCCAACCCTTTGTTTTCATCAGTTATAGTTGTTATGTACTCTGCTTGTTGAAGGAGCTCTTGGACTTCTTTCTAGAATGATGATTGTAAAAATTAAAGGAGAAGAGGGAATTAATGTGATTGAACTCTACAGTGACATGTGGCAACCCATAGTTAAGTATTTTCTCTGCAGTGTCTGATAATGGTTCCACTGTGAATACTGCACCAGTGAGAATTCAAATCTTTTTGAATTATCACAGCTGCATTTTTCTATAGCATGTATACGAGCAGTAGCCTGTATTCCAGTTTTGTCATGAACTTCCACTGAGAAAGGTTTTAGTAACATTAAAATTAAAGTAACAGGAAGGACTAGTATTGTTAAACCATTATGTATGATAAAGTTCTAAGAGTGATAAACTGCCACGAATTCAGTCTCCATATACAGGACAATTCACATCACATGCTCCTCATTAAATTATAAGTTAAACATTGAAAATCTGGTGAATTATTAAACTAAATGCTATGAAAATGTTAAATCAAACTACATTTTGAATCATCCGGGGAGTTAAAAGTCTGTTGACATTTTTTTTCCTTTTTTTTTTTTCTGAAGTGTACATGTTTTGTTCATACATGGCTATGCTGTGTTGCTTTTCCCTTAGCACAGGGTTGATGAAGCTGAGACCAAGAGGTGCTAAAATCAGAACCAGGACAAGAATTTTCTGTTTTCCAGCTCAGTTTTTATTCTCATGCTTCCCGAACCTTTATTTGTATGTAATAAGCTTCAAAGAGCTGGCTGTTCATATAGTACTTGCTAATTTTCCTGTAAAGGCAGATGGAAAAACACCATCCAGTTTGTCTCATTCTGTCTGACATATCTGATGTCACCAGCGAACAAGAAAAATAGAAGATTACTCTTTGGTATCAGGCAGTATCAGAAATACTACTACAGTTCTGGGATAGGAAACAATTCAGGCAGATGTATAGCAAGAGCTTTTGCAGTTGTTGTGACCTTCTGAGGCAAATCTGGCTAGAGCCCTTGTTTCTCCCTTACTCTCATTCTTCTCCCACAATGGGCAGCAGAGAAGACCCACAGTCACAAATCACTCCATTCAAATATGCAGGGTAAAGCAAAACACATGTTTTTGGAGGGTGCATGTCTACTCACTGCTTAACTTCTGTGTATCAAAAGTACTTGTCTTAGAGGGTGAGTTGCAAGTGTTTTAGCATCTCTAAAAGGGGAGAGAAGGCAGTTCTTGCTATTATTTTTTCTTGATTATGAAAGAGGTGAACAGTTGAGAATTGTTGAAGGCAAGGTAGCTCAGATCTATGATAGACAAACGTAGGCTACTTTAAATTTATTTGACTGTTGTTGATTTAATATTCAGACCTAAGAACTCTGATATATTTTTTTTAATCAGCATAAAGTCGATTATGAAATATAGATTCCTGCTTCGTATTTCTCTTAAGAATGAAAAGCAAAAAGCAAATGGAGAAAAAAATGCTGCAGTAAAAAAGCAAGTAGTGAGTGAATAATAACAAATAACCAAACAGTAGTTTTAATTACAATAGAAAAGAACTACAAAAAGGAAAAAAACAAAAAATAGTGGGGAAGTTTTGAAAAGTATAATTGCTGTAATTTGGAAAAGGAGGAATAAAATTTAAGACTATATTCTAGTATATTGTATGAAATAAATTTCTTTATGTAAGCTGCATAGCTTCATGTATCTCACAGGCTATACTGTAAGGAGTATCACTCATGAAGTCCAGCTGTTTCTTATATGTCACACAACTTGATGTTTCATTACCTACTTATATTGTTTTCATTATCTTATTAAGCTAAGCAGGGAATCAGGGTACTAAGACTATGAGCTTTATTGCACATTCTGTTCTGCATTTAAATGTAAGTCTCATGTCTTACATGTTCCCACTTTTTTATGTTTTCTGATCCTGATAAGGTTTGGATTATATCATGCATTAAAGCTCTAGTGCAATGAAAGGTATCCCTCTAAAACTTCTGGGCCTTTTTCATTTTTTCTTAACATCTAATAAAGAAGATGCTTACTTTATGCAGATTATTGACTTTTTACAATATGGGAATATAGTTTGCCTTTCTGCCTGAATATATTAAATCTATCCCTTGTGAATGTGTTTCTGCCTTGTTGGATGATCAATACTGTCAGCACTCTTACTATCTGGGACTTCATGTTATTAGAGAAGTACAGCCTTTATGAGAAAAAGAAAAAAATCTCTAGGGCTGTAGAGAATTTCTTGAGGCTCTGATCCTCTAGATCCTCTCACGTCTGTGCTGGGAAAGACCATGGAGCAGAGTCTCCTGGAAGCTATGCTAAGGCACATAGAAGACATGAAGGTGATATGAGAGAATCAGCATGGCTTCACCAAACACAAGTCCTGCTTGACCAACCTACTGGCCTTCTGTGATGGTGTAACTGCAGCAATGGACAAGGGAAGAGCCACTGATGTCATCCATGAGGACTTTGGTAAGGCCTTTGACATGGTATTCCACAATATCCTTCTCTCCAAATTGGAAAGATATGGATTTGATGGGTGGGCTGTTCAATGGACAAGGAACTCGCTGCAGGATTGTGGCTGCAGGATTGAAGCCATAGAGTGGTCGTGAATGACTTGATGTCTGGATGGAGATCAGTGATGTCCCTCAGAGATCAGTACTGGGATAAATACTTTTAATATATTCATCAATGACATCAACAGTGGGTTCAGGTTCACTCTCAGCAAGTTTTGCGGTGTGGTCTGGATCCCATCCAGAGAGACCTTAACAGGCTCAAGTAGTGGGCTCAGGAAAACCTCATGAGGTTTAGCATATTCAAGTGCAAGGTCTTGCACCTGGCTCTAAAGAACTGTGGCCAACAGGTCAGATGTGATCTTGCCCCTCTACTCTGTGCAGGTGAGACGTGACCTCAAGTATTGTGTCCAGATGTGGAGTACTCAATACAGGAGGGATGTGGATCTATTGGAGTGCATCCAGGGGGAGGGCCACAAAAATTATACAGTGGATGGAACACCTTTGTTATGAGGATAGGCTGAGAGGGCTTGGGCTGTTCAACCTGGGGAGAGAAGGCTCAGGGAAAATGGGATAGTAGCCTTTCAGAATCCAAAGCAGAACTGCAAGAAAGGAGACAGACTCTTTAGCAGATAGTGTTGTAAAGACAAGGGGAAATGGTTTCAAACTCGAAGAGAGGAGATTTAGATGGATACAAGGAAAGTCTTTTACAGTGAGGGTGGTGGAGCACTGGCACAGGTTGCCCAGAGAGGTGATGCAAGCTCTGTCCCTGGAGGCATTCACGGTCAGTTTGGACCAGGCTCCGAGCAACCTGATCAAGCTGTAGATGCCTCTGTTTATTGTATGGAAGGTGGATTAGATGATCTTTATAGGCCCCTTCCAGCACTAAGGATTCTATGATTCTATGATCTTGTGGTAAACCAGAAGACAAACAAACATACAAACAATTGAACGAATCAAGAAAAAAACAACTCTAATGTTAAGTATCGTAAGCACAATATATCTTCTCAAAGTGTTTGGCATTGTGTAACTTTTGGTTTTATGTACCTCTTATTTCTTGAAATAAGTGCAATGAGTAGTCTGGAATATTGAAAAATATTTGAACAAAGTTCAGATTTTCAGTCCCACATAATTCAAAAAGTACCAGTTCTGACAATTAAAAAAAAAAAAAGTTTTAATAATTTGCTAAATAAGTAAACGGATGATAATTAACACTTTACCATGAAATATTGCACTCATGCCTAGTGCTCCTAGTAAAATTAACAGGTCAGCTTCTTTTGTTTGAGTAGCACTGATCTCATCAGAATACTGCTACACACAAGGATTGTTTCTTCTTAGATTTTGACTTGTAGGAATCCAGGTTCTTTCTGAGTTATATCTACTTTTATTTTCGTTGAGTATGAGCCTAGGAACTCTAACTTATATCTGTGTTAAGGTAAATAATTGTTACGTTTTTCAAACCAGGCTTTATAAATTTAAAATAGAATCAGGTAAGATTAAGTCTGCACTGAATCTTAACAAACCTCAGATCTCTGAGTTTGTCAAATGCGATCATAAAAATCATTATCAGTAAAATAACATCAGTAGATTTATTTTTTGTTGGCTTTCAGTGTTGCGTATGTCTCCAAGAGTTCACATATTTCAAGGTTAACTTGGTCATGCTGTTTTCTTTTTAGGCAAATAACATGTGGTAGGAGTCAGTCTGTTTGAAAAAAGTGAGATTGCTGTTCCTTTACTTTTTTTTATCAACACAATTGTTTCTGCTCTTTGGTGTCTCCCTCCCACTCTCTTAGCAGCTGCTTTACTGTGACAACTTACCTCCAGCAAAGTGGGAAGATGAGCAGCTGCTTGCAGAACTAAAGCCAATCTTCTGCCTGGTATCAGTTGGCAAGAGTTCCTGTGAAGGAAGTGAGGATGCAGTAAATGATATGTGCTGAGTTAATTGTACCTACTACCAGCCTGTCTCCAAAACTTGCTGGGGAAATGTATCTATCCATTTGCACAACAGCAATAACAACAAAAATGATTCCCTAATCATCTTTTAAGGTTAAAGATATTTAACAAATCAGATAAGTCTATTCATGGAAACTACAGTGGGGCTGATGAGTTTTTAAAAAAATTCAAATTTCTTTTCAAATTGCTTTCAGTCAGGTTTTTCAGTAAGGATGTTTGTTAAGTGTGTAATTTCTTGGTGTGAAGGAAGGGCCTTATTTATTTGTTTATTGTTATGATGATGTTTCAGAGGTTGAGTCATCTTGTGATTCACTCTATTCAGCTGCAAAGATAATATTGCAAACGTTGTTAGAGGACTAAGCAGACATCCTCTTACATTTTTTTCCTGTAGACTACTAGGTATGATTGATTCAAATACCTTACTTTTTAGTTTGTGTTGCTTCGACCTTTGGAGTAGGAATGTGAAGATCCATTTCCCTGATACACTTGCTTTCAGTTTGAACTTAAGTATGTGTGTTTGTCAGTAATAAAGAAAATAATACTATTGTTTGCACTGCTGTATACAGGGTTACTATCAAAGATCAGGGCTTTAAGTGGAATTTAGATAAGCAAACCATGAAGGAGACTTAATGTCTTCTTTTTTAAAAATAACATTGAACTCTGTAGAATAGCATTTCAAAGGAGTATGGAGGAAGATACTGTTATCTCAGGAGGATGATCAAGTTGAGGATCATGGGAAAGATTTTCTGAAAGCTGAAGGAAAATCCATTGATGATGGTGAGGAATAATATTAATAACGCTGTCTAAGAGAAGACAGATGTTGTTTTACTGCTATTTTAGCCATTTCTTCTTCATGAATTTCCTATCTGATCATTATGTGAAATGTTATGTTTTGTGCATTCTTGAGGTAGCAGGTGTTGCATTCGATAATTCAGGAGTTCCTTCTTGATAGTGTTTTCCCCCTTTTACCTTTCATTTCCAGCTGGGTTGAAAGGGATTAGTGGAAGAACATTATATCTTCACAGCAAGGAGAGATATGTAGAAAGTGAATATTTGCCATTGCTTTAATATGACTGGGGAAACAGTGGTTCTCCAGCAAAAAGTTCTGGAGACATACCTGTTTGAGTGTTACATGGATGTGGATTGAATTCTCTTTAAGTATTGGAGAATCTCTGTCTTACTGTTAGAAGATTTTTTAATTCATGTTGCTGCATGATAGGTAGTGTCTTATTTCCCTGTGATTTTGACCTGCAGCATGAGGTTGGTTAAACTGCCCTTGTCTCACCTGTATGAATGGAGAGCAAGACAGTAACATGTCCTTGAAGATTAAGAATCATAGAATGGCCTGGGTTGAAAAGGTCATAAAAATCATCTAGTTTCAAAACCCTGCCATGGGCACAGTGACCAACCACCAGACCAGGCTGCCCAGAGCCATATCCAGCCTGGCCTTGAATGCCTCCAGGGATGGGACATCCACAGCATCCTTGGGCAACCTGTTCCAGTGCGTCACCACCCTCTGTGTGAAAAACTTCCTCCTAATATCTCGCCTGAACCTCCTCTGGCTCAATTTAAAGCCATTCCTCCTTGTCCTATCACTATCCACCGTCAGAAACAGCTGTTCCCCCTCCTGTTTACATTCTCCCTTCAAGTACTGAAAGGTCACAATGAAGTCTCCCTGGAGCCTTCTCTTCTCCAAGCTAAACAAGCCTAATTGCCTCAACGTTTCCTCATAGCAGAGGTGCTCCAGTCCTCTGATCATCTTAGTGGCCCTCCCCTGGACCTGCTCCAAGAGCTCCATGTCCTTCCTGTACTGGGGGCCCCAGGCCTGGATGCAGTACTGCAGATGGGGCCGAGTACAGAGGGACAATCACCTCCCTCTCTCTGCTGGCCACACCTTTTTTAATGCAGCCAAGAACACAGTTGGCCTTCTAGGCTGCAAGAACACACTACTGGCTCATGTCCAGCTTCTCATCTAAGGACCCCCAAGACCTTCTAACAGGGCTGCTTTCAAGGAGATCTTTCCTGGCCCAAGTGCAGCATCTTGCATTTGGCCTCGTTGAACCTCATTAGGTTCATGTGGGCCTACTTTTAAGGGAGATATTAAGCAGTAGATAACTATTAAATCATCTCTTTTTGCACAAAATATTGAGTAAGTTTTGGATAAATGGCAAAATGTGTGGGTTTTTTTATTTGGTTTTGCGTTTGTTTCTTTTTATTATTTCCTGTGAAATGTTTGCAAGGAATTGTGGTCTGTTTCTGATGTGGTTGCATCATTGACACTCCAGATTTGTCTGGCTCCTGCGGAAGTCAAACTGCTACCCCTCCATCTTGTGTTTGGGAACAGGAGTGGGTGCTGGTCAGGAAGAGCAGCTGCAACTGCAGCAGTTGGCAGCAGTCAGGGTGGGTGATTTACATGTTCAATGATACAAAATCAGATGAAAATTATTTAGCTGAATTCAGATGGTCAAATAATGTTTGAGTTTTCATTGCTCAGCATTTTCTTTTCATTCCTATCCTTACTATCTAGCAGTAAAATATCCTGTGGGCAAGAGGATCACATAAAAGACTGGGTTTCAGAAACAACAGAAAAAAGGGGTGTCTTTCAAATACTGCACTGTCATTTTTCACAAAAGGACTTGAAATTAATTTTGAAACGGGCTGTATTTTAACATTCCATCACTTATTCTGGCATGGATACATTGACAAGGTTATTTCAAAACAAAAATATTTTGTAATTCTTAAATTATAGGGGGAAAAAAAAGGGAAATTTGGAATTTATCATACTAGCAGTTTTCTCAAAAATATCTTTTCTTATGTTATTGTCAATCATGATGTTGTCTTTGTATCTGCACATGAAATAATTCCTTCAGAAGAAATGCAATAGAGCAATGAAATGTCATTATTAAGTCTTCATGCCTATGTTGTCTTTGAGTCTGGTTAAGCGTGCCACTTTCCATTGTGTGACCTCTTTTTTGACAGTAGAATGAGTTATCACCAAATGTTAATGCTTATCATGTTCTCTTCATTACACATGCTCATTTTCATGACAAAGAATGTAAAAGGAACAGAAGATGGTGCAAAATTAATATGTTTCCCTGGCAATCTGGAAACAATATTCTATGATCTTACACAGAGAGCATAGCTGGGGACTTTTAACAACTGCAAGCGTACAGCTGCTTCTTTTACAAAGTTTAAAAGATTTTCCATGTAGTTTTGTCAAATATATACCTGTGTATGTATGAGAGTGTATGTATATGTGTGTGCGTATGAGCAGCCTGCACAAGGTAACAAGGATTATATTAGACACCTATTTTGCATGTTATTTTAAACCTAAAGTCTATTGATTTCTCCTCTCCATGTTTTGGCTTGTAAAACCTTTTTGAGGTTTATGTCTGATAGCAGAGGCAGGATCAAAGAATACATATATAAGTAGTGTAGGGTATGAACTACTTCCTAGATCTTGTGTTTAACATTCAATTTTAAAATATTTTTAAATATTATATTTTTACTATCAAAATCTTCATTTTTCATTGACAATGCTTCCGGTATTCTTAATATTTTTTTTTTAATTTATGTTTTTAGCTGCCAATAATAATTTTTGTTAGATGGCTAACATATTAAGCTGTACCATCTCTTTATATCCTCTAATTCTAACAATATTTTACCACACAAAAAAATTGTATGGGAGAAAGACAAGTACAAAAGAAGGATATTTACCCTTTTGAAATAAAGAATCTGCACTGCAGATGCACTTCTAATTCATAACTCTTGCCCTTCAAAACCCTGGCATGTTTGGTGAATAAATTGCTAATTTTTTTAGCAGAGTTGATGTGTAAGAATTTCATTATATTTGTATTTCAGAATTTTCCTATCTTTATTTCTCTGAAAAGGAAAAAAAAAAAAAAAAGCCCGTAGCATTCCTAGGTTTTCATATATTTGTTAGCTAGTAGAAGTTCTCGTGCAGTAGGCAAATATTTAAGGACTGATCTTGAGAAAAAAAAAATTAAAAACAGAAAAATAAGTCCTTCATACTTTCAGACTCTTACATCTCTGTTGTAAATCAGCAAGTCAGGTAATGCAGAACAGCTGAATCAATGCTCAAAATCAGTTGTGCTTTGGATTTCCTCAGAAGACACCATTTTATGTATTTTTAAGGTTGATTCTACAGCTAAATTCATAGATAATGCCAATTCCTCAAAACACTTACTGTAAAAACAAACATATGTTCTCCATTTTAAGGAATGCTCATTTAGGAGATCTGAGTAAAATTAGGAGACAAATGTCATGTGCAGATTGTAGTTATTTCCAGATTTTTCTGGAGAAAGTCAGTGAGACTGAATTCTAGAGTGTAAGGTGTATTCTTATAATTATGAAAATTTATCAGCTTGAGTCAAGAACTCGTGTACACAGAATCAGCTAGGAAAGTGAAAAATTGCTGTAATAGGAGTGTATGGACAGCAACAAAAGAGTTGATATCCAGTTTTATACGAAGTTATTCTTCCACTATGAAGGTTACCTAATGCTGTGACATATGATGAAGTCTTTAGACGACTGTAAAGATAATCATAAAAGTCAAAGGAAAAAGCTGTGTAGTATAGTGGAATGGTGTTCTTGCTTCCAGAATACTCAAAATCTTTTCCGCAAACGTAAGAAAGAAAATAAGTCATGAGGAATCTTGGTGAGTATAGAGCAGGTTAACATGAAAAAAAGAACTATGAGGGTAAGGTTAGAACTCTGCAGGAATATTTCAAGGAAACGTTCAAATGAAAGAATAAAAGAAATAAATTTTAGCTTATACCAACATCCATCTTTGCGACAAACATTTTCTAGGCTAGTTAGAGTCAATAGTAATCAGTCTCCTTTCTTTAAAAGATATTTGGTTGATGTACTGCAGTCTGTTTGGGTGTCCTAATTTATCCCTTCCTCTAGCAAAAGGTGAATTTGTTAAATAGTAAAGAAATCAAAGACATGCATTTTAAATAGCCTTAGAGCCATATGAAGACAACACAAAATGTTCTCTTTGTGACCTGAAAGAACAAGCAGTAGATCAAAGACATTGTTTGGCACAGAATCGAAGGGAAAGGGGATAGCTGGCTTAGAGCTTATAATCAATATAACCGCTGATTCATAATGCCACAGTAGACTTCAGATGATGACGCTTTCAGAAAATGAAAGCCAAAGAGAAAAACAGCAAGAAAAGATAAGGAGCTGTGACACAAAGTGATAGCTCTGAAGGGAGGAGTGTTACACAATGGCCTTATACAACACAGAGAAGAAAAAGTGAAGATGACTTACAGTAGCATAGTGCATTAGAAAATACATCTGCAGTGTACTTATTAAATCAGAAAAACACAGAAAAGAGTCCAATAAAAAGATACATTTTACTCTAAAACCTTCTTCTAAAACTTTGCTAGCAGCACTTGGATTTATGAATAGTGGGGGATAGAGGTAAACATGGATTTGTATTTTTTTGAGTTTTCATTTTTTTTAAATAATCTACTCTTTGTTGTGAACTTCCTGGGTGAGCATGTTACCACAGAAATGTAATATATGTATTCCTTATGGTTTCATGTATTATATGTGTGGGTTGTGGTCGCTGCTTGAGTTCCCATGGTTATTTAGTGAGGAAGCTGCGTATAATTCCTGACAGCGTGGTAGTTTATTAAAGAATAGCTCATATTTCAAAATGTTTTTTCAAAGATCATTATAAAAATAAAAAACAAATGGCAAGGTTATCAGCTCTTGTTACCAATTGCCCAGCGAATGTGAAAACACTAAAAATAGCCACAGGAAGCAATAATTTCAGTGAAAAATTACAGAGCTATTTACTTAGTGTGCTAAGTAATATATTTTTGATCAAAGATAAACAGTTTTAAAAGTTACATTTGTTTTCTTGCGGAGGAAAAAGGAAATCGCTATTCCCTGCAGGCTGATATACCTTGTAAAGCAATCTGTCTTCAAACCCAGAATGAAAGAGAGCCAAAAAAATCTCTGAATTACATGACAGAGCTCTCAAGATGCTGCTAGTTGCTCTCTGCTGTTGAGGACCACAGATGTCTGATATTGTGGAATATATTGAGTACTTCCTGTTTTTTTTTTGTTGTTGTTGTTGTTTTAATATGAAATAATTAAAATTTAGTCATGTTGGGTGACTGCAGTTTGAACATAAAAAACATCCATTCACTGAAGCTTATTTTCAATAGCTTCAGTGTCTTAAAATCTTCATCATTTTAAGGTTGTGTCCAACCTCTTTAGTGAATAGACATGGACATTAGTAAGAATTTTACTAATTAAATTTACTAATTTTACTCTTATAGGGTAAATTTGCTTTTACTGAAGTCTGTGGAATTAGATTGCTGGGTGGGAGAAATTTTTTGCTGAATTTGAAACTCCAGAAACAATTCAGCAGTTATGTTTCACTGGCAATGTAATTGGTTTTAACTGACTTTAATATGAGAGGAAGGTCTGATAGTGTTAGTTGGATGCATGGCACAGAATTTGCAGAATGAGGAGAAAGGCAAAGATTGCTCTACCTACCTTAGTTCCTTCTTTGGCCTCAGTTTTCTTATCTATCAGGTTTGCTAAAGAATAAACCCCTGGCGAACCCAGAAATACAAATTTCCCTTAATAATATCCTTCTCTTGACCCATCAGCTTGTTCTGCAGAAATGCAGAAATTTACTGGATGTGTTTTGGAAGTATTTTTCAGATGCTTTCCACTCTGGCTGCATAGAATGGTGGTTCTTTGTCAGCTGGGAAGGGCTCTTCAGGCTTCTTTCTGTTTTTCTCTGATCAAAACACAATATTTAAAGATCTTTTGTTTTCCAAAACTACAGGTGAAAGAAAAATACCCCTATGTATGAGCCATCAAAATATAGCTTAGACAGTTCAAGATTTGTGAAAGCACATGAAGTGTTTTATTCATTATAATAGTGAATCGCCTGACTAAAGCTAATGGGAAGCTTCTGTAAAACAAGATTAATCCTGGTGAAGCACTGCTTTCTTCAACAGTCCTGGGAAAATTTGGTTTTGTAGTTTAGGCTGAGGTCATACATTATAGCACTAAAGAAGAAAAGTATTCTGTTTTCTTAATTTTGAAAAAGATGTCATTATGCCTTGGGAAGTATTACAATATTTTAGTAATCGGCTGCAGTGCTCATTAGTCTGAGTATTATATCTGAAGCACTTGTATTTGTTGAAGTAGCAGCAGCTGAGATAAAAGAAATTTGAAAGTGAAATCATTACAGATTTGAGTCAGTGCCTCTTTCAGACTGGAAGCTTATGATATTACATTTAATGAGCTGATGCCCCAAACTCTGAAAATGGATTAATACTTTCTAACCTCCTTTGAACTTCTTAATAGAAATTATTTTATAGTATGAATTTATGAAAAGATAGTATTTTCTGTTTACTGAATTTGTTCTTCTAAAACAAGGGAGGATGAGGAATTTACTAGTTAATAACTAGTTCATGAACCAAACTTCACTTCTCTAAGTAGAATAAAAATGTTTTCACAGAGGAGAAAGTTAACTGTGGTGTATCTACATTGACATAAACGGAACCATATTTTTGTGGGGAAATAAATTTAAATTAAAGTCTGTTGATCAAAAGTATATGCATTCCCAGAGAGTTATACTACAAAATGAACTACAGTGTTGTTTACTTCAAAATAGCAATTGGAAAGAAAAAGGTGGATGCTTATACACAGGTTGCTCTGAAAGTTATACCTCCGATTTATTTCCATGGAAACTACAACAAAGAACACTATTTTGTAGAGCAAATTCACAGCTACAAAGCACTCTTTAGCTATGCACCATTAGCTGTGCATATTTACCAGTGATGAACAAAAGTCTGCTTGCTGAGTTCATAAAAATCTCCACCAGTGGAGATGATCCACAGTTTTCACAGCTACTATGGCAGTGCCGTTATTAGAAAAATGTTGCCCACGCAATCCATCTTCATTGGTCCAAACAGATCGAAGTCAGAAGGTTTAAAATCTGAACTATCCCGTGGATGTGGTAGGACAGAGCAGCCAAGATTGGCAATGGGCTCCAGGATCTTCACATTATTACGAGGCCTTGCTTTCTTGTGTTGCAAGAAAAACATTGTCTTCTTCTCTGGCCTGACTGCAAGTTCAAGCCTTTAGCTTAATCAAGCGTTTCAAGGAAGTGGTCAGAGTTGATGATTTGTGCAGGTTCCAAAGAGTCCAGAGGGATCATTCCTTTCTTATCTCAAAAGACAGTGCACATCAGTTTACCTGCCAAGGGCTGCATCCTGAACGTACTCTTCAATGAGGAATTCACATTTCGCCACTCCATAGACAGTCATTTTAACTTTGACTCATCATGGTGATACTACATCTTGTGGCTGGTAAAGAAAAAAATACCTGGCACCTTCAGTCTTGTATTGACACAGTATGTCCTGATAAACTTGTGTATGATTTTCTTTCTGTTCCTATGTGAGCATCTGTGGGCTCCACCTGGCACAAACTTTCAATATTCCAATATTGCCACCTTCGTTTCCTACACATTGAAACTGACACTCAAATCTGTACACAATTCCTGGTCATAATCCGACCGTTTGTATGGATGAACTGATCGAGAAACTATACATTTCATGGTGTGACAGCTGTGCATGGCTGCCTGAAATGTTTTTTGTCTTTCATGTCTCTGTTGCCACTGCTGAAACAAACCATCCACCAGCTCAGCGTGCTCACATCCACTGTTTAGTCTCCATAAATGTTAAGCAGCATCAGTGACTGTCAATGGATGCCATTTTTTTCCACAGGGAGAAATTCAGGGACACACCTCTGCTTTATTAGCATGTCTGTTCTGTCAGACTGCCCCTCTGCTGCCATTTGTTGTATGGCTACAACATGTAATGGAATACTTGTGGGTAGGTCCAACTTCTACTGCCATGCCACCGCCATCTGCTTCATAACATAACAAAGCATGATAAAATATGCAACATCATTACTTTTGTTGCAGACTAATATGACATAATCCTGGAAGCAGTTTAGGTGGAAGATCATCTAAAGTAAAGTGGATCATGTGCATGTAGCAAATTTCAGGAATTGGGCCTAAATTAATCTGGGCCAAAAGTTGAAAGAATTCACCAAGTTGACTATGTTTATATATTTCTAAGGTTTTTACATAGTTCTAAGTTTTCTTTCAAATAAATTGAGCAAGTCAGTTTAAAAAGGAGATTGTTATTTGTTTAAACTTGAATTAATGGTTTTTTTTATTAGAAATCAATTGATTCCACGTGTGTATGTAATGAACAGAAATATGTAGCATGCAAACGTTTTCCTTTCAGACCCAGAATGGGAGGAAAACATCAGTCTTAATTAAGCTATTTGAAAGTGATATGTAGTGCTGTAGGAAAAGTACCAGATCACAAGAAATGAAAACATTTATGTTTTAATAATTTGCTTTAGGTGACTTTAAATGCATGAATTTGTCTTTGATGAAGTATGACAGGTACTGTCAAGTTAAATGGAAATGGTCAACATTTTTATTATTTAAAGAATAACATTTTTCTAGCAATACTCTTGGATTTGTTGAAGAAACAACATTTTTCATGCAAGCTTTGTAGCTTTTATGTAAGTATCACCTCACAGTCCTGAAGTATGCAGCTGTTCTGGACCAAGGGGTAGGATAAAATTCAAATAGTTCCAGCACAAGTATTTTTCAGCTTGAAATGTTATTTCCATGTGCACAAATACATCAGAATGTAAATCTGTATTTTTAATCACCATGCTATTTATTTCTGAAAAAAAATTATTTAATCTTTGCAGCAGACTGCCTTTTTCTCTTGGTTAGAAACTTGAATAGCAAAAAGAAAGACAAATAAAAGCTGGCAGATGCCATTTCACACAAATTCATACCTTATTACTGCAGTACTAAAATAATCGTATTTCATTCAGTAGAAAGTAGACAAGATTTTAGAATGCCAGTGTTGTTAGAAATTGTCCATGTATGGCTGTGAAGCTGACAGTCTAAATTAAAAGGATTTATTTTTCTTTTTAATGTGGAAAACCCTAGCTACTCTTTGTAAAAACAAATGTAATACCCACCTTCAAAAAATAACCAAACAGACAAACAACAAACACACACCCATAAAATTAATTCAAAACAAAGTTTTATCTTCAGAGATGAGCATAGATAGAAGATCTGTGCTGATATAAGATGATGAGATGAAAGAACCATGAGTCTTCATCTCACCAATCTTTAGCTAAAAATTATGCATTTAGCCCCTGTTCTTGACCTCAGCTTCTGAGTAAAAAGTGGAGAGAAGTAAGCCCTTAAAGGCAGTACCTATCTCAAATGCTTAGAGGTGAATCTTCATTAGATGTGAATTTGAAATAAGGAATTTAAATTAAATACTGACAAAATGAATCCTTATTACAGGTCAGAGTCATTTGACTGGATTATTGTTGACATTTACTTATGTATTTAGAGCATGTGGCACACTTTTATGAAAATATTTTGCTCATTAGGATAGATTAAATGACTCAAATCCAAAATATGGCACATTGTGATCAAAATGTTTATTTTTACATGTGTAGTCACAATGATAGATTCAGATACTAACCCAGTACCTCCTTTATTTATTTAATAATTTATTTAATAAATAAATAAAGGAGGTTTGGTAAAAACCCCAAAACTAACCTCTCACAGTATCTTCTCATCGTTTTGGAAGAGGGATCTTTCTGCTTTAAAAAAAAAAAAAAAAACCATTATTTTAATCAGAGTTGGTATTATTTCCTTTTGGTCCCAGAAGCTGGACTTTATGATCCCTATAGGTCTCTTCCAGCTTGGGACATTCTATGATTCTATGATTATATTATGAAGCCTGCCTGTTTTTGTCAAGGCAAATCAGGAATGAAGCAGGATAAACCAGAAACATGTAGTCCATTTTCCCATCTTCCTACAGGATCCACTTGACTAACAGTTCATGAGAAACAAAATCTTCCCATGGCTGATGTATAACTCAAAACCTGGAAGATTCTTATCTTCACTGACATCTGTAACATTTATGAGCACGTGATGAGTACTGTATTGTGGTATTTAACATACTGCCTGTTCTAAATAGAGTTACTAAAGTCCAAGCTTTTCTTCCATCTAATGCAATTGGAATGATTAAATAAACCTGCTTATTGTTTCCCTCTCATGAGAGTTTCCTGTTATTTTTCGTGACATATCTTTAGCCAACACTGATTTGAATGTTTATATCCATTTCTAACCTAAATATTTTCTGGGTGAAAAGTAACTTTTGATTTCGTTTCAGTGGCTTTGATTTTATTAAACTTATTCCTTCTGAAGAAATCCAGAATTACAGATGTTCTTCAGTTACTGCACACAATTTTCTTGCTTGCTGTCTTTGTCATGGTTTTTTCTCCAAAGTTCTATATCTGCTAGGAAGATCACATGAAAAGAGGTATTTTTTTGCAATGCTTTATTTTTTTTTTTAACTCTGCTCCTAAATGGGAACCAAAGATAAAGTGTTTCATGGCTTACTCCTATTTGAAGGTTTGTGATAAAATATAAAAACAGGCACATCTACTATCACAAGGTTAGGACTTGACTTTTTTTTTTTCATAATATCTTCTGTGAAGAAATCTAACCAGATACTAACAGTAGGCTTTTCTAACCAATAATTGGTGTTGGTAATAAGGGCTGAGCTGACAGCCAGCTGTGCTACTGCCCTCAGTCCTGCAGTGAGGAAGGAGAAAGGCGTCTGAAAATGATTACCAAGTATTCCTGGCAGTCATGGTTTCATTTAAAAAAATTAGTAAAATGCCTTTTTACTTTTAGAAATGTTTCCAACATTTGAAAAAAAGGTCTGTATGAAGAGTTAAGAAGAGAACTGCTGCGAACTGCACAAATCAAGGGTATTGCCCAGTTGGGCTGCCAGCCTACATTGTAGACTTCGTCTTTAGTAAAAACTCTTCTCCTCCCAATTAAAGAAAAAAGGTAAGGGCGCCTGCAGACCTTTCCAGTATGTTTGGTGTGACTTTTAACCCCTCATTTTACCCTCTTTATATGGCTCTCCTTTACAACACACTCTCTGATATGTTGGTGGCGCCCAGTTGTGCTGCTGTGGGTCAGACTGGGTTAGCAGTTTTGTTACAGACCTTATTTCCTGGGGATATGTGAGCCAGCCATAGAACTTAACCACAAATCACGTATGTGCATGAATTAATTATAGGCATATGTTTCATGCAGACCATTTTCCCTCTTACCTCTGTGTGATTTTGGTACTTAATTGCAATCTGAAAAAAATTGCTTAAGGCACTGTGGTTTTGGGGCAAAGACAAACAATACAAGGTTGAAGAAAATCTGAGCAGCAAAAGACTTTGGTTCTCTCCTAGATTCTTATCCTATCATCATTATTTTTTGTCTGTTTACCATCCTTTAGGTAATTATCTTCCAGATATGGTATAACTGCTACATTCTTTCTCAGTCATCATGGGACAGAATTTCCGTATCTGTTGTAATGAATAAGTGAAAGCTCATGTGGTCCAACTCATGTGGTCATAAACTAAAAGTCATTCAGTTTCCATATCACTGATTTTGGCAAGAAATTACACTTCTTTCTTGACAGAGCAGCTGAGACAAGTGGATGTTTGGGAAGTTCTCTGAGATCCTTGAAGATAGGCCACTGATTTGAAGTATAGTTTGTTTCTATTTGTTGGGAATTGTTTCTGATAAGCTATTACTGTATGTACAGGAAATAATGGATTTTTTTCTCCTGGCTGTTCATTATACAATGAGGGAAGCTATTATACTCTACTAGGAAAACAGATGACATTTTATATCTGTCTAGATTAAAAGCCCACTTAACCTGCTATTTGTTGCTGAGTAGGAGACCTTATGTACAGACTTCCCCAAGGGTGTTTTGTGTAAGACAAATCTAGTCCTCTCTATTGTGGTTATGGAATTATCTTGGGCACTAAAAACTGGTGCAATTCAATAGTGGAATAAAGAGATGAGTGTAATGTTACTGTTCTTCACATCCCATAGATTTTGGGAGAGAGGAAAGAGCAGAGCATTGCTAAAGTGAAATGTGAAATACATCTCCCTCCCTCAACAGAGAGAGCTATATACAAGCAGTCCAAAGCTATTTCAGTCTTCGAACAAAAGTGTTTCTTTTTTTTTTTTTTTTTATGCCAATATCTTTATCTGCTCCAGTTCTGGGTTTACAGCTTGGCCAGACATGCTGTGGTTGATTTCCTTCAAACAGCAATTTTCATGATGTAGTAAAAATGTTTTTGAGAAAAAGTTTTAAGGACCAGAGTATGAAAGTTACACTTATATTTGGTTTGGGAAGCTGAAGAGATTTTATTTTCTAGAGCAAAGTGAGAAAATGCAGCATATATATAATATATATGTATATAAAAAAAGGGGATAAAAGATAATTAAACAACTGATTTCTCCTAGATAGAGAAACTCCCTTGATGAAGAAGCAGATATTAAACTGATTCTAATACTTAGCTTAAAAGCCTGAACACAGTAAAATAAAAATATGAAAATAATGAAAACATTGAAGATTTATAAGGGGAGTCTACTAACTTTATTTATAGCATGTGCTTTGATAATAATTTCTCAGAGCCACACATTCAACCTAAAAGAACATTGCAGAGAAAGGCTACACCTGGGAAAAAGCATGATAGAAACATAATTTTAAAGAGTGTTTACATAAACTTTGATGTTACTGGAAACAGAGGTAATGAACAGCAACTCACAAGCTAAGCAATGAACAAAAATCAGACACAGAAACTGCAGGAAGATCATAGCAGCTAACTGCTTAAATTTACAAAAAAAAGGGTCTCTCTTACAATGTCTAAAATGATATGTTCTGTTAGCTATTTTTAAAGCAAAAATATATCCTTATTTAGAATGAAGTTTTTCCTAAAATCTAGCCACTACATGTACTATTTTAAGAAAATCTGGAAGAGGAGGGCTTACATTCTTCTCACTAGATCTGTAAATGAGGAAAATGTTAAAAAAAATGTACACCAAATGGGTAGAAAATGAAGATATAGACAGATAACATGTGATACTCATTTTGTATGCTTTTTGTTGTTACTTGAGATATTTTTAATATCTGAAAATAGTTCTTGTATTAATTAACAAATTAGCAGTTTATCTGGATGGAAAAAAACCTTCAAGTTACTGGGTTAAAAAGCAAATTGTTCTGTAGTTGCAAAATCAAGTGCCTTAGCTGAGTTAATGCTTTTCATTTCTTTTGCATGTGTCAGCATTAATGGAGGCAGGCTTCTATAAAGCCTTGCATGTGAAGATGGTGCTGATCAGACTAGATTCAGTTCCATTGAATGCTTTTTGCATTTTTTTGGAATGACGCACAAAGGAAGACTTCAAATCAGGCTGAACTTCAAGCAAAAGTTAATGCTATTCTCTTTTGAGTTCAACCACCCACTTTGCTTAAGGTCACTAGTTGAGGCTAATGCTGCACAGAGGGGCTGCAGCAAACTTGGCATCTCCTTGATTAGGCTCCCTGCTGATCTAATACACATACCAGCTCACTTGCCAAGTCAAATAACACATTTAGTGAATTGGAAATAAGATTTAAGTGAGCCAGCACAATGCGGCTTGCCCTCTCATCTTTTTACCGAATCCTTCTCTTTGTATGCTAGGCTGTGAAAACTGCTCTTGTTAGAGAACTTAATCTTCATTTTTTCCTGTAGATTATTTGGAAACAGGTCAATTGAATGTTGGAGCTGCTAACTCCTCCTACCAAAGAAAGAAACCGCTTGTGGCATACTGATTGCATCATTTAAATGAAAGGCTGTTATTATTAAAAAGAAAATACTGTAGTATGAGGATCTCTTCGAACAGAAAAAAAAAATATTAAGTGCAACCTGTTTTTAAATAATGTGTTTATTTCTTTGTCTTTGAGTCTCTTTTCTCAAGAGTGCTTCACATTAGCTGCTGGTGAGTAGTAATTGATGGGGTTGATCACATCAGTACATATATTCATCTCTTGTAGCTGAGCTACAGTGCTTAATTCTTAAATACAGTGAGAAACAATACAATGACATTTTTATAGGACATTCCTATAACATCTTTCATAAAAGCAAAGTAAATCACATCAGATAATGTTTGACTTTGAACTATTCTGTATTTTAAGGAAAGGACTGCAGCTAAGCCTT
The DNA here is from genome assembly GCA_037305975.1 of Chrysolophus pictus. NCBI lineage: Eukaryota > Metazoa > Chordata > Aves > Galliformes > Phasianidae > Chrysolophus > Chrysolophus pictus. The sequence goes on along the minus strand of CM074614.1, from coordinate 17,871,277 downwards.
CACAGTTTGTTCTTTGTTTTTATTATTTTTAGAAGGTGAATGGTCGCTGTGTGTATTATGAGATTTAGCATAGATTTCTCGTAGACTTTAATGCCAGTTGCTCTATAATAATCTGTAACTATCCCATATCTCTCTGTTAGGTGTTTAGGGTTATGATGTATATTGACTTCTTTGTTACAATCTTATTTGTTCAGTTATACAGATTTATATGCATCTCTTTCTTGTCTAACTCCTGAAATAAGAGTTTGTTTTCTGAACTGTTCCTGATTTTTTTTTCCTTTTTATTTTCCCTCATCTTTTTCAAGCACATATGAATGTGCAACTGTATAGAGTGGAAAATGGAGAAAATTGACATTTATAACATTTCAGCAAAGTCAGATTTTGAGTACTGTGTTAAAAAGGAAAAATTTATGTGTGACCTACAACTCCAAGATAAAATGATTCTTTTTTTTTTTTTTTTCAGAGCAATGATCAGTACAGTTTACTTCACTTACAGTATTTTAATCTACATTTTGTGATTTTAATGTATTGGCAAAATATCTTGGCAGATTTTTCATGACCATCAGTGCTTTTCAGTCAAGATTTTAAAAGCCAAACAGTCATTTACTTCATAGCAGATGTTTGTTTGGAGCTCAGGCAAGAACGGAAGAAGGAATCTACTTTTTGTCCCTTTCTCACGTTCAAATGAGATATAGCATGGGGAAACTTGTTCTGCTTTCATATCCACTTGTATTTTTTGGAAGTCATTCCTTATCATTGCCTATAAAACGAGGAATTGTTTAATTACTGGTGTAGGATCCATAAAGAATTAGGGCACAAGAAACTTTTTCTGATACAACAGCCGCTTCAAAAGTAATGCCTCCTGTTTTATGATGTTGGCCTGCAACATCAGAGGTGAATGCTGGTAGTATGGCAGTAGAGGTTGAACCTTCCCACCAATATCCCATTATGTTTTGTTGTTGTGCAACAGATGGCAGTAGAGGAACAGTCTGACAGAATGACACTTGACTTGGAAGTGCAAATGAAGCAAAGGAAAGTCACTGAATTTCTTCATGCGGAAAAAAAATGGCAACATTGGCATTCACTGATGACTGCTAAACTTTCATGGAGACCAAACAGTGGGTTTGAGTACAGTGAGGCAGTGGGTGGTGCATTTCAGCAGTGGTGACAGTGAAGGGGGAATTATATGTCAGTAGTTAAACATTCTGTTAAGAAGACTTGTACTTCATTATTTGAGGAATTATCTTAAAGTATGTTTCAACACAATCCTACACTCAGAGTCATCTCCTCTTTCTGTAAAGAAAGTCCTCTAGCAGGAGCAGAAGACTTTTTGTATCTGAAAAAAGTGAGGATGCATCTGCTCAGCAGAAGATTGGTAGAAAAGGCAGCCAAATCCTTTGAAGACTATAAGAGGAGAGCCTAATGAGGACAAACTAGATTTCTTTGGATTTATTACTTTAGAAAGAGTTGTTCTAACTCAAATGCAGAAAGATGGTGTTATCTGGTCGAATGAGAGTCTCCTTCTAGTATCACATCTTGAGCTGTTCTAGTGTTCCTGTGCTGCCAAGCACACTTGTTCACTTAAACCTGTTACCTGTCAATCCTCCAGTGTCACAGCAATTTCCCTTCTCCACATGATCGTAGGTGGAAGTTGTGGTTTATATGCATATATAAATGATATAAAAAGAGTAGATTCTGAAAAAACATCTCTAGGTATTTTACCTGAAGTAGATGGAATTAGGGACACCTTTGGTGATACAAGTCTGACTGCCTCTCTAAAAACCTGGAAGTGTCATCTGGAAGAAATCACTGGTATTTGTGAAGCATTCAGATATGCTAGAATGGGTGAAATTCCAATTGGTATGTTAATTCTTTATTCAGTCTGAGGCTAGCATAACTTGTTCCATGTCCGGAAACATTAGTCCCCCTGTTTAATGATTTCTTGTATGTCCTTAACTTTTAGGTATTTAAGTTTTTAAATTTTAAAATAGTTTTACATCATTTTATGTATTTTGTAGAATCCATGCACCTTTCCCTTTCAGGCAGTTGCAATGCTTCAAATTAGCTTTGTAAATAAATTAAAGAAAAGAAAAAGTTCAGAGTTTGCAATTTCATTGCTTGTGGCAGATTTTAGAGTCATAGATTAATCTTTCACTGACTCAAGATTCTGCATAAATCTATGTGTCTCTTTTTTTTTTTTTTATCTTTTGATAGATGTTAATATGTTTTTGTACTCATCTGTCTTGCTATATTACTCTATTATTATTACTTAATTGCACTGTTAAGAAGCCCAGTGTCATTAACATCCAACCCTTGATAGTAAAAGCAAAGTTGAAGGGTTTTCAAGGTACGTAGAGGTGACTGACCCAAACGTTCAATCTAGTTTCCCACAAACTTATGTCTTGTTTGTTCCTTAATGCCATGCCACAGCTTACCCAAGCGTAAGGTGTCAGAGCAGCGAAGCATTTTCACCCCGCTGTATTCTGTCATCAGAGGAACATAAAAGCAGCACATTAACGCTTCTCCAGTTAGAGTGTAATTTCTCTATGCTGATGGCTTTCCACTTGTTTTCTTGCAGTAGTATGAACAACTCCTACCACATTAAGATTTCAATTACAGACTGAAACTTTATTATTAATGGTCTTAAAAGGCCTACTACTCATCAAAGGATAGCATGTGATCAGAGTGGAGCTGAAGTCCAAGGAGCAGGTGATGAAACATAGGTGCAAAATAAAAGGCGTTGGTACTGGAGGTTCATTACTTTTTTGAGTTTGGATCATTTCATTCCATCTGCCAAAATTTGCACAATACTTTCCTTGAGACTGATGTTAATTCTTCTTCCAAGTTATACATCTTCGTTGTGCATGCATCTGCCACAGATACTTTCATAATTTCCACTAGGTTTCTGATGTGGTGGTGAATACAACTCCATATTACTGCTTATGCAGACAGCAGTACATTACATGTTAAAAAGTAAAACCTCCTTGTAAAGGAAGTCACAAAATTGTTTTTGCTTATTTTTAATAATGCTTTTGTCTGCCCTTTTCAAGAAGAATTCTTGAAAACCAAATTCATAACTTATTTCCAAATTTCATGTGAAATTCTGAAAAGTCACAAAATTGTATGTATTTCTATATATAATATATATTCTATATAATATATAAAATATGCTAATTTAATGTTTTTTGCCATTAACTGAAAAAGATTTTTAAGTTCCTAACTTGCTGAAATGGTTTAGAGGAAAGTTTACAAATTGAGCTGTGGGCTATCTAAATGAGTATTTTTATGAGAATTTGGAAGAAAAAAATAAAAAGCAAAAAACCCTCTTTCTATGTGACTTGAATGCAGAGCCTTCATTAGCTCAAAAAGCATACAAATTAGATCTGAATAACTTATTGATGGATATATTTTAATATCAGAAATGCAGTATATTCACTTTATTTATATATATTTAGATCTAGGTAGGAAAAAATGCTTTTAAATAAATTTAACTCTCAAATCATTTTTACAAGCTATCATTTTTCTCCATTAGACACCTATTTCTGCAATTTTACAACCAGTAATTTTCAAAATGAAGGAAACAAATTTGAAATGCATTTGGACAGAAATTAGTCTACCCCTTTGGCCATTCCTAAAAAATACTATACAGACAAAGGAGTTTTTGTGTATTGTTTCACCTCACCAAGTTCAATGAAAAGAGCAATAGATAGCGTACATATATTATTACAGTCTTTGTGAAATATGGTTATCCAATTGAAAAGTCTGCATAATACTGCAGTATTGCCAAAATAAGATTCTTGAATCATTGCATTTGAATTGATAATCATGAAGAAGCTTGAATTATTTTAGCTGCTTGACCCTCTAAATGTTTTTGAGGTCACTTCACTCCACAGTGTGGAGTCCACAGGCATAAAAAAATAATATTCATCTACCAGCAGAAGTAGTGCAGAGATGGCATTGATAATTAGTCCTGAAGAACTTGTATAATACAGATATTTTTCTCTTATTATCAAAGATAATAGTGTTTGTAGAGCATATTTCCATCTCTAAGATGTCATCTATTCAACTTCTTTTCTACAATTTAGGGGAGTACAGGTAACATTTTACAAGCTATAGCTTAATTTGATGGTTTATTCCAGTAATAATTACTGAGATTTAGTTATATGGGTCATTTTTATATATTTAAAAGTTTTGACATAAAAATGATCATTTAAAAATAAAAAAAAAAGATAGTTTGAACAATTATATGGCCCAAATAGCTGGCTAGACATTGCACATGGCAAAACTTGTGGTTAAAAGGATTAAATTTGCTGTATTGGGAAGTAAAAGTCCCTTCTTTAATCTCAGTGGATCTGAGATTAAAGGTTCTTTCTTAGATTCTGGGTTCCATTGTGTCTACAACACATTGTAATTATGTTGGGGAAAAAAGATGGAACTAAACAATAGGCAGGAGTACAACTTTCAGAGTTGTTTCCCAATGTGTAAGTGCATCAGTTAAATAATTTAAGGTAAATTTTAAAAAAGATTGTATAAAAATGTTAAATTTGAACTTGACTATAAAAGTTTCACTTATGTTCAGCATAAGAATTCTCATTTGAAGAAATAAGTATGTTTCAACACATTTAAATTTGTGTTGTCACTAAGGAGAACACATTCTACTCCTCTGTGACAGCTAACAATTTTTTTTTTCTTTTTCAAGAACTGTTTAGTACATAAAAAAAAAAAAACATAGAAATAACCACACATTCTCAAATAACAGCAGACACAGAAACAGCTCCATGAAAACCTAGTTCTATAATTCTAAATTTCTGAAGTCATGCTTTTTTGATATGAGAGCAATAGAATAAAATTGCAAGAGAAAAAAAATGGATTCTAAGCATGTAAAGATGGAACAGAAAATGCAGAAATGTCTCTCACTGTGTTTCCTTGCTTCTTGAGTGAAATATGAAGGACTTCTGCTTTAACAACCATAACTGAAATTGAAAATTCCATAAAAAATAATTGTAAGCAAAGCAACAGGAAAATACTATTTTCAGTGGACTCACAATTGAGAACTTAATTTCAGAAATTAATGATTAAAACTATGAATATGTAACTTTTCTTATAGGAAGGAACACAAGTTTTCTGATGCTCCTTGAAGAAGTTATTTTGTATTGGTTTTACATTCCATTTGACTCATATACTCACATGGTCTTTGTACAACACACATACAACTGTATTGAACTAATTTCAATTTTTACAACATTGTAAAATTGTTCCTGCGTTTTCTTATTATCTGAGTTGATGGCCTAATTAGTAGCAGTCAGGGTTACATCTAGGTGTTCCAATAAAAAATGGTTCTAATTGCCCCAAGACTGAGGATAATTCAATTACAAATCTTTTCAATTTGATACATTCCTTTCTTCCTAAGGAAGGATTATGTTGATGGGTTTCAGGTAATGGAACTGGGTGGCTTAGGAGGGGCATTAAAACATCCTTCCAGCTTTAACTAATGTGATTAAGTTTTATGAAGTTTGTTTTTCTTCTTAAAATCTTACAGAGGTCAAGTACTCATGTGATTCCCTTGGAGCAGTGGTTGAGAATTTGGTTAAGATGAGGACAAGGTAGTAATCTCTTGAAATGTGCTCATTAGCTCTAAAAAGATTTGAAAAAAATTGTTTCCCACATCACAAAACCTTAGTTAATAAATTAAAAAAAAAAAAAAAAAGAAAAAGGGGAAATAAAAAAAAGTATAATACTTTTCAAGTCCTTAATTACTGATTCTTGGTGTAGGACAGTTTCTTGGATAACACCTTGTTATCCGTTCACACTTCCATGATCTTTACTGGGGAGAAAGTCAGGTTTGACAAATATTTTGAAGTTGAGTTCAAACCTTTGCCCTGTCAGTAATCTAAACTGAATTAGATACCTAATGAGATTGCAAGAAAACATTTCATCAAGAACCAGCAGACGAAAGAGAAATTTTGATTTCTTTTTTTTAATTCCTCTACTTTAATGTTGGATAAGGGTGTCTGTTGTACTTTTTCTTCATTTCATATACACACAGTAGTTTATGCCTGCAATGCTTATGCTATCATAGTAGCAATTTGTATTGGAAATGCAGCAACCGAGGTCTTTAAAATACTTCTAAAATATGGTTCTTATTGGTACTCTAGTTTGCAACACAAAAGTACTAAGTGAACATTCAATATTCAGATAAATCATATAATATCAGGAAATACATCTGCACACTTTATAACTTGGGAAACTTTAGTAATGTCCCTGAAATCATCCTCATATACAGTGGATAAGTTCTTAACTCAGCTTTTAGTCCTGGAAATACCATTGCCACTGAAGCTGAAGATGCTCTGGAAGATTAGTGGATTCTTGCAGAGAACCCTGCCACTTCCACAGATTCAACCATGTTCAAATTTGCAGTTAATTGGGGTGGTTTGGTTCATGTTTGCTTGTTTACCTGCCGTGCAAATTATTAAATGTTTCAGTTTCAGCCAAAATGTTTAAGGAGCTTACTTCTCACAAATGAGTGAGCCAGTAGTGCTGCAAATACATGCACTCATGACACATGCAGTCAACGCCTGCTAATTACTGATTTAAAATACTTAGAGAAAGGGGCAATATTTTTAAAATCTCTGGAGGCTTAGCATGAAGAGAAAAGAAAAAAAAATATTGAGAGTGAAAGAGAGAATTCAGCAGCATACATTAAAAATAATAATAATAATAATAATAATAATAATAATAATATTGCAACTTCTGCCAAAAAAAAGAAACATAAAAATGAAATTATACCAGATTTGCATCTGATAAAGTATTCAGAATTCAGTATTTGAGTATTTGGAGCACTTCAGTGTGTGGAATATTTGAAAAAAAATGAGATCAACATTTTTAAGTCAAAGAACCAGAAAAGAGTTGCAGCCCCTATCTGTTTGCTCTTTACTTATCCTGCCTGGCAAGAGATAAAAATGTAAAAAATTTTTAAAAATCACAATAACACGGTGCTTGTCCTTAGTGTGAGGAGGTACAACTACTTTGCCTGGGGTGATTTGTTTTTCTCTCAGAGAGAAGTGCTACTAGTTCTAGAACATTACTTCTAAGTCATTTTGCAGTGGTCAGAGTGGCCGTAACATGTATGTATACAACTTAATGCTTTTCAGCCTCTGTTCATTGCTAATGTAGCCTTGCAAGAAAGATACAGTGTCACTTTCAGAATGCTAAAATTGACTGATTTAGTACAAATCCAGACACTGCTCCTGCCTTCTATAGTGTTCATAATGTTTACTTGTTAGCAAAAATAAAAAATCCCTTTAATATTCTTTCACACAAGGTTCATTCTAAAGTCAGAATTTTACTTCAGCGGGTTTCTCCTTGGAGCAGAAGATCAAATATCAAACCACCCTTATTTCAGTCTTCTGGATGGAATTATCTGAACCTTGTTCAAAAACTTGATCAACTTTAGAAATCTCTATCTAAACTTTTATTCTGTTGTTTTCAAATGTCACAGGGAAAAAAAAAAAAAAAAAAAAAAAGCAGTTCACACAACTTTAAAATAAATCAGGATCAAATTATTCATTGACTTATTAGAAATGCATAAGTCATGGCCAATCACTAAAACACACAATTAGGATCAGGATCAGTAATATGAAATATGTTTCAGTGAGAGGATGATTTTTTATCATTTTCAGGCTTTTGCGATCTTTGGGATTATTTTGTTTTCTTTAAATGGGTTAATTCCCAAACAGTATTAGAAATATGGAAAACTGAGGAAGTCAGCATATAAAAAGTGTGATCCCCACACAACCACAAATGTTCATGGATGAGCTCATTTTTTCTTTTCCTCTTGTGGAGCAGCATTTATTTTTTCTGTTGTGACCACTGAAGTAATAGCATATCAGTTTTCATTGCTTTTCTTGTCCTTTCTACAATTCCTGCAGCTGTTATTTTATAACTGTAATTATCACAAGTGGCAATCAATATCATTTGGCAAAGTGATTGTATAGAAAACAAGGAGAGGAATAACCTTAACTGGACAAGGTATTTCTGTCAGGAGCTGTGTAAAGACTGTGTGTTTTTGACAAAATGTGTAACTTTTAGAGGGTTATGTCTTTTACTAATCTGCAACAAGTTTGAAACATATCAGTTTTCATCAACATTAACATCTTACAACGTATCTTGGCTAGACACATCACACAAAAAAATCTATCAAATTCTAAAACTTCATGTTATGATGTCTTCCTCTTTTAAGTAAGTTTTGATTTGAGAAACTTCATATTAAGACAATGGCTACATGGTCAATATCAGGTCAAAAAGGAGGGAAGTAATAAGAAAATTATAGTAATTAAATCTTTTATTTTCCTCTTAGGTTAAAAAAAAAAAAGCCAAATTTACTTATTAAGTAAACATATTTTTGATTGACAGAGATGAAAACAATAATTTATATATGTGTTAAAGTATTAATTTACTTATCTGCTCATGTAATATTTGCATTTTTGTATTCTCATTTATTGTCTTCAGGAAGAGGATTTTAAAAAGCAGAATTGTAGAATCATAGAATGGCTTTTGATGGGCAATGCTCCCACTCCCATCTCAGGCTGACCAGGGCCTCATTCAACCTGGCCTTAAGCACCTCCAGGGATGGGGCACCACAGCTTCTTTGGGCAGCTGTGCCAGGGCCTCACCATTCTCCATGTGAAAAATTTCCTAACATCTAATCTGAATCTCCTCTTTTTATAAAAAAAAAAAAAAACATTCCCCTTTCTCCTATCACCATCTGCTTGTGTAAAATTCTTTCTCCGTCCTGAAGCAGTGCAGTCTCCTACTCTGCAAAGACACTCCTGTTACCTGAGAACACTGATGGTATAAGATCTCCAAGTAGACCTTGACTTTGTGTGGCTTTGTGAGGAGCTTATCCTCATTTAAAACATTTGCTCATTCAAAATTTCCATCAGAGTAAAGCATTTACAGGATTATTTTACCTGTTAAAGTCTTGCTTCTGATCATGGGGTTAAGCTTGGGGCACAGTCAAGAGTATGGAAATGATAAAACTTCCAGTAAAATTTCTGGATCTCAAATTAAATGCATCTCACAGCACTGCTGGAAGCAGGTTCCTCCCATCTTCCTATATGCTTTTCATTTTTATTTAAAAATTAGCCATCTCATTGTAATGACTAAACCAGTCACGTATTACTATCTTTGCTTTATTATTCCTATCTAAGGAAGTCATGCTTATGATCCATTTTGACTTATATACAGTCTTTGCATTAATTAAATTCACTTAAAACTAAAGTTATTCTACTTGACTTTATAAATGTGCCTTAATTACATGAATAGAACTATAGCCAGATCCCTGAATCAGTGCGGATTAAAACATCATTCCACAGCCAAACAGAAACATGTTCCCAATCACTGCACTTGAATTATTGTTATGTAGCTTGGGGCTTGTATTAAAATCACTGAATAATTGCAATCAGATTATTATAATCAAGTACAGGAGCAGTAATTACAGGTTACAGTCATTTTAAGCTGCCCTGGAAGTCCCATATACTGATCATATGCATATTAAAAGTTTATGTTAGTGATAAAATTAATGAACAGGATTGTAAGCTCCTGTCTATGAGATAGGTGTCACATATCTTACTGTAGAGGGAGTTGCATTTTGCATAGCTAGGACATTAGGCCAATTTACATGATTTTCTGTGCTCACATCAGAAAGTTATCAATAGAAGGGGGGTATGTTGGGAGGAGAAGAGGGAATGACAGCATCTCGTTTATAACAGATTGCTATTTTACTTGATCTAAATTTGAGCTCTACTTAAAAATGTTATCATTTCCCATTGTAAGTCTTCACCAGGAACATCATTTATAGTAATTTATTATACCCACTAACAACATAAAGAGAATTGTGCAAAAGACAGAAGAAATATTAAACATGGTCAACATGAGGAATTCAGAAACATAAGCATAAAGCTTTATTTCTTAGGGATGTTGAAGGAGAGCGTGAAAAGGAAATTAATTTAGGGCAGGGAAGAATATGTATTAAAAGTAAACTTTTCCAACCTTCTTTGTACAGTCATGTTTTGGAGAGGCCATAATATAAACAGAAAAAAAGCAGGAGTGATTTAGGGGCCTCTCATCACAGAGAGATATCTCATGAGCTTGTACTCTAACCACAGAATGATTATATTACAGTTTTGCAAGAAATTGGGAATATAAGTGCAAAAAGGATAGCAAGGTAAACACAGTAAACATGTGGAGGGAAATGTGATGGTAAAGGTCCAAAGTTATACACAAATATCAAAGGAGAATTTTCTCAGGACCTTCTTTTAAGACACATAACAGGAAACAAAATTATCACAATTAAATGTGAATATATAAGATAAGTACAGTTGCTAGCACTAGACTACTACACTCTTGTGCCAGCCTTGAAGACTTTCTATAGCCACCACATAAGCCAAATAAAAGGACAAACAAAGATTCATATGCTGCTGCCGAAAAATTGCTGGACCATGCAGAAGGGCAGTGGGCAATGTGGCAGGCACTGCACAGCAGGTTCCAGCAGAAGGAGATGGTCACCAAGTGGCTAAAAAAGCAGCCACTACCTGCTATCTAGACAAAGAGCTTGTCTATAAGCACCTTTTCTGCTGGATCGCTAGGCAAGATGTAGGCATCTGTTTAATAGCTGAAGTCCAGCAGTAATGAGATCCAGCAGTTTTACCTTCTGGGAACTCTAGTTCAGGATTATTTCTAGCTGTGACCACTACCATTTGATTCCCTGAGAAGTGCAAGAACAGCAGACAACTGTGATGTCTCTGCCAATTGTGGCAGACTTCTTGAGGGAGTGGGTTGTTCTGACTACCAGGAAGGCTTATATGCTTTCTGTCTGATATGTGAAGAGGGGATAAGAATGGATTAATAAAGTCATTGACACACTTCACAGAATTCTTCTTTAAGAAATGGCATGCAGCAAAACATCATGCCATAGTGGTTTGCAGTATCACCATTAATGAAACTTATCCCTGCAAAAAGGACAGATGAATGGATTTTCACTTGCAAAGGATAATAAGATCAGTTATTTACAGAAAGTGCTGACTTGCGCTTCACCTCATCCTCACAGTACAAATTAAAGTATTATGTTTTCCTTCAAGAAAATCACTGTGGAAAAATTATGGCTGTAAGAACTTGATTTGTAAAATAATAGTAATAATAATAATTTTAAGCTGGCTGCAGAGGCCAGGAATGCTCCCATATTGTAAATAATCATAGTTTTAATAGTGCTGAATAAACCTATGCTTTAGAGAAAACGTATTTCTTTCTTCTCAAGCAGGATGAGCAGCCATCAAGAAAATGCCCCTCTTACTGCACATACTGGGCAGATCACCCAACTGTGGGCTTGGCAGAGGCCTGAAAGCCTCTAGCAGCAGAAATGGAAGGCTTGCACTTTGGTGTCTCTTGCTGAGTTGCTGAATGTTTCTTTCTAAAGCCTTGTGGTCTGACTATTTGGTGAGATTCTTAAAAAGTGACACTTAGATGAGCAAACTTGAACCTGAGTGATAGATATTGAGATATTGGGCTTATTATTTCTCTCTTAATTTCTGCTTCCCCAAATACACATTTTGCAGGTGTTTGCCATCCTCTAAAACTGGATATCTGGTATGCTGATATTTCCTATCTGAAAGAAATGAAGTTGGTGATCACCTGAAAATAAGGTTTTGTTCCATCATTTAGGGTTCCTGCTCAACAATATTGCTTTTCTTTACATTTGCTGCAGGTTTCATGGATCACATGTGTGTTTCAAGGCAGAAAAGGCTGAAAACAGACATGCAGGGAACAGTTGTTTTCAGACACAGTAGTTAACACCACTTAACTCTTTCAAAACATGTTGATTGGAGAAAAATCTCTCTGATGCTCCATTGCTTTGTAGAAGAAATTAAAAGATAAAATGTCCCAGAATTTAACATAGATATTAAATTTCAGCTTGTTCAAGGATGTTTTATATATATATATTCATAAATATGAATCCTAGGAAAACGTTTCATGTTGCAGATCCAACTTAGCATGAATATTTCTTTCTGCATGTGCACATTTCTTTTAATTATATGCAAAATAACCATGACCACCTGCAGGTGCATTTAGAATACAATTAATGACTCCATTGGAGCTGCAAAAAAATCTGAAGATTGAAAAACTCATCACAAGAAAATAGCTTTAGTGAAATCCCATAAAATCTGACTTTTTTACAAATTAAGCAAATCCTGAAGTAGTTTCTCTATATGCTCACTGAAAATGAAAAAAATAAATTGTTTGATCAAACTATGACATCATACTATGATGGCAAAACAGAGGTTTTATCTAGTGATGTAGATCCTTTGTCCAATAAATATTATAAAGCTGTGAAAGTTGTATAAGTTGTACTGAAATTAATATCTAGAAAAGATAAAGGTTTTGGAGGGTCCAGGTCCTGTGAATAAGGTATATCTTCTATATTCTCTTCAAGTAGGGATTGTGAAGTTATCCTAATGTCTAGCAGTGGGATTTCATTAGGTTTTTAAAAATAATTTAAGACTGGAATACATTTATAATGCCATTATTTCTTTTGGAAAAATAATATTGAATCTCCTCTTGTGGTATATTTCACTGAGGAACACGCAAGGATGCTGCCTTGTGATACACTTCAGGATGGCAGTGTTGAATATTAGCATTTCAGATTTATACAGAATACTGTAAAAAAAATAAGTAGCCTAACTTATTTTTCATCTGTTGTCCTTATCAATATTAGTCCATATCAGTACTGTGCATAACTTGAGCTTGGACCGCTTAGGCGAAAAGGAACAAAATCTTGTCATTTTCAACACCTCAAAAAGTTCAGAAAAAGTATAAATAATTTGTGATTTGTTTATTTTATTTATTTATTTATTTATTTATTTATTTATTTATTTATGTAGATTTGACCGCTCACTTAAATGACTTTAACATGAATCTTCAAGGTGAAAATCAGTTTATCTTCACTATGTTTTAAACCATAATACCATTCAAAATGAAACTTAAATTATGGCAACATCAAGTTATTGCAAACAATTGTATGCATTTTGATATATCGGCTAAACGCCGTCTAAACTGTTTACAGAAAAAAATGTGCAGCTATGCTTTCTGTTTAGATAAAGGAATTTGAGAATAGGTTCCAAGATTTCTGAAAAACATTTTTTTTTTTTTTTTAGTATATTTCTGACACCATTTTCCAACAATATAGATGCAAATTTTTAAATGGAATGTATATGGACTTGCAATCAGACTCAAAGAAAAATTTGATCATGTCTCTTTATTAGACTTTTATAAGATGTATCCAACTGGAGACAAACATCCCTTCCTTCACAGTCATGCCTTATCCATGTCATCTCTTTTTGGCAGTACATACATTTGAGGACTGGCCAGCAGAGAGAGGGAGGTGATTGTCCCCCTCTACTCTGCTCTCAGCTAGAATACTGCATCCAAGTCTGGGGCCTCCAATAAGGAAAATATGGAGCTTTTAGAGAGGGTCCAGAGGAGGGGCATGAAGATGATCCAAGGGCTGGAGCATCTCTCCTATGAAGACAGGCTGAAGGAACTGAACTTGTTCACTCTGGAAAAGAGAAAGCTGTGGGGAGACCTCATCACAGTCTTTCAATACTTAAAGGTTGTTTATGAACATGAGGGAAATCAACATTTTACAAAGGTAGATAGTGATGGGAATGGGACAAGATGGAATGGTTTTAAAATAAATGAAGGGAGATTTAGATCAGATGTCAGGAGGAAGTTTTTTACAGAGAGAGTAGTGAGGAACAGGTTGCCCAGAAAAGTTGTGGATGCCACTGTCCCTGGAAGTGTTTAAGTCCAGGTTGGAGGACTCTGCACAGTCTAATCTAGTACCTGGTCTAGTAGCTGGCAACTCTGGCAAGACGGTTGAAACTTGAAGATCCTTGAGGTACCTTCCAATCCAAGCCATTCTATGATTCTACCCTGATATCAGGGGTGAAGCAATAGAAGAGTACAATTACATCAAAAAGCCCTGATGAACATCTTGAGACTTCACTTAGAACTGCAACAATTTTCATTGAACTGATGCATCAGTTTCACAAAAGCAAGGTAAAATATTCCACTATTTTTATGCTTTTATTGCCCTTTTATATATATATATGCTTTTATATTTTTATAGTAAAAAATATTGTTTTTAAAAAAAGTTTATTACTTATACATATTAACTTTATTGTATATTCTGTATGTAGACCAAGACAATTTCTCCCACCTTTTGGCTTGTCTGGGCTGCTCTGAGTGAAGAAGAATTGTTCAGGTATGGGAAGAGCCACCATCATGATGGCATGGGATAGTGAGCTGCAGTACAGGCTGTGCATGGCCACATGCGGCATACAGGACACAGGTTGGACATGGTCTACCCTAGGACATATCCAAATGCGTCGTAGAGCTTGTATTCAACAGCAGGCCTGAGCAACTCAGCTTCTTTATAGTAGAAAATTGCTCCCAGTTTCTATGATCTATATTTAATGTGAAATTAAGATGGTTTTGGACCTGCTCCAGAAGCTGGATGCTCACAGGTCCATGGGGTCAGATGGATTGCAACCTAGAACATTGAGGGAGTTGGCAGATGTAGTTACCAAGCCACTCTCCATCATTTTTCATCAGTCCTGGGGATGCCCTGTTGGAGTGGAGACTGGCAAATGTGACGCCCATCTTCAAAAGGGGCTGGAAAGATTATCCTGGTAGCTGCAGACCTATCAGTTTCACCTCGGTGCTGGGGAAGGTTATGGAACAGATAATCTTGGGAGCCATCATGGACCAGTTAAAGGTCAAACAGGGGATCAGGCCCAATCAGCATGGGTTTACAAAGGGTAGATCCTGTTTGACAAACCTGATTTCATTCTATTTGACAAGTTGACCTACTTAGTGGATGAAGTAAGGCTGTCAATGTGGTCTACCTGGACTTAGTAAAGTCTTTGACACTGTCCCCCGCAACATTCTCGTGGAGAAGCTGGCTGCCCACGGTTTGGATGGGTGTACGCTCTCCTGGGTGAAACATTGGCTGGATGGCCGGGCCCAAAGACAATGGAATGAATTCCAGTTGGCAGCCGGTCATGAACAATGTTCCCCAGGGCTCGAGACCGGGGCTGCTTCTATTTAACATCTTTATTAACAATCTTGACGAGGGGATTGAGTGGACCCTCAGTAAGTTTGCAGAGACACCAAGTTGGGAGGGAATGTTGATCTGCCTGAGGAGAGAAAGGCACCAGAGAGGGACTTAGATAGATTGAATCAATGGGCCAAGGTTAACTGTATGAGTTTCAACAGGGCCAAGTGTCAGGTCCTGCATTTTGGTCACAACAAGCCCAGGCAACCCTACAGGCGTGGGGAAGAGTGGCTGGAAAGCTGCCTGATGGAAAGGGACCTGTTGTACTGACGGACAGTCTGCGGAATATGAGCCAGCAGTGTGCCTGGGTGGCCAGGAAAGCCAATGGTGTCCTGGCTTGTATCAGGAATGTGTGATGAACAGGAATAGGGAAGTCATCCTGCCCCGGTATTTGGCATTGGTGAGGCCTCACTTTGAGTACTGTGTTCAGTTTTGGGCACCTCAGTACGGAAAGGACACTGAGATGCAGGAGCAGGTCCAAAGAAGGGCAACAAGGCTTGTGAAGGGCTTGGAGAATATGACATATGAGAAGCGACTGAAGGAAATGGAGCTGTTCAGTCTGGGGAAAAGGAGTCTGACGGGAGACCTTATTGCTCTCTTCCAATTTCTGAAAGGTGCTTACAACGAGAGCGGGATTGATCTCACTGGCAACAGGTGACAGGATGAGGGGAAATGGCCTCAAGTTGCACTAGGGTAAGTTTAGGTTGGATATCAGGAAAAACTTCTTTACATAAAGAGTTGTTAAGAGCTGGAATAGGCTCCCCAGGGAGGTGGTTGAGGCACCATCCCTGAATGTGTTTAAAATCCGTTTGAATGTGGTGCTCAGGGACATGATTTAGCAGAGGTTTGTTAGAGTTAGTTTGGTTTGGTTATGGTTGGATTCGATGATCTTTAAGGTCCTCTCCAACCTGCATGTTTCTATGATTCTATGGTCATTCTGCTTTAATAAATTGAAATTGTGAATGTAGCAAACATATACATGTATTCTTTTCAACATAAAGGGGTATCATATTGATATATCTTCTTTAGCAGGGACTTAATTTAGATTTCATCTGAATTCCCCTTGTAGAGTGTGGTCTAAGATTTAAGATAACTGTCAGTGGTTATTTTAAATATAAGTCAACATTTAACACAACAATAAAAATGATTGAGGATTAGCTCTGCCACTCAAGAGAGTGATGGGGGAGGGAAAGAGAGGGAACACTGAATAAAGACCAGATTTTTGGGGAGGTATTAAAAGGCATACCACAGATGTATCTCTAAAAACTTTAGTCTTTTAGCATTTCACTGTGTTTTCAGTGCGGTAAACAGCAGTTAAAACTAGCAAAATAATTTGGAAGTTATGGTATGAAAAGAACAAGTGGAAAAACTCAGCAGAACAGAGTTCCCGATGAATTTGAGTACTACTGATTAACGTTAGATTTTGAAATGCTAATTAGCTTTACACTTAACAGCTTGTCATTGTCTAAAAGGGCATAAGAGCAAACCTTCCACAGTGAAGGCTGAGGCGTTTTAACTCCTTGGTGACAGGAATTGATGTGCATTCCTTTGCTCTCAATAGCACTATGAGCAGACAAGAATTAATTAGTTTTGATGATCACTAAGATAAAAGAATATAAGTATCTGAATTAGTTAGCAATGTCAAGAGAGTGAAAGAAATATTTAGTAAATTAAGATGTAAACATTAGTTACTGTCCATAAGCTAACTCCATCCCCTTTATCAGAACTGAGAACTTTTCCAAAACATGAAATTATCTCTGCATAAGAACAATGTCTACCAACGTCTGCAGTTGCTTCACTCATTTTAGTGAAACTTTATGGTAAATTAAATACTGTGATGTATGCAAAATTGAAGGAAGAAGAAGGGATTTGATAATGGTGATGCAGAAATATGTTTATTCATTAAATATTTTAATTGCTTTGAAATCTTTTAGCATTTTGAATGCTGAGAGAAAGGGACAATGGCTCTAAAGATATTTTCCTTATATTTTTCTACATTCTCAATGAACTAAAATCTATGAAAGAAGGAAAAAAATGACCAGCTGAGCATGAAATGTTGAACTACCTCCAAAAGTTCTTCCCCCTGGCCTCCTATCACATCCCTGGAGCATGTTGTGTTGCTGCCTATTTTGCATGTGTTTCTACAGGCTTGATTCTCTCAACCTGTAAGTAGAGCAAATTTCTTGTGCACGGAGGTCATATATATATTTGCAGGTAGGAGTAAAGTGCATGAATGCAACTTTAAATTTGGAATAGACAAACCCATAAACACTCCATCTATGTTTCAGGTTGGCCACAAAGCTCAGAGAATTTGGCAAAACAAATACAGCATCCTCCCACTGTCTGAGCTATGGGAGTGATATCTTATCTTGTGGAAGTTGTCTTGGCTAGCCCCTATGGTTTGTTGAACACTTTTCTAGATTATTGCAATTTGCATTCGACAGGTTTAAGCAAAAATAGATATTCTTTTACTGGTTCAGGTTTGTGTGTGAAAACTTCAATCAGTTTCACCTTACATACAGGCCAAGTTGTTTCCAAATTTAGAGTTTGGATTGTAGATTTTCTCCTTTCTTTCATTTTGATGTTTTTCTGAGGGGGATACTAAAGAAATGTTAATGCTTTAATGAAAAATATTATGTATCCCCTGAACTTATTGTATTATATTTTTTGTTTCATGTATTCCCTCCTCCAATAAGGTTTTGAAATTACTAAATTACTAAATTATAAGTGAACTTTGGCTAAATTATTGACTTTGGTGCCTCTGAAAATCAATTTCACCTTTTCCCAGAAAAATTCAGTTAGGGGAAATGGGAATGCCTAAATCATACCAGGAGACTAACACCTTCACTAAAAAAAAAAAAAAAAAAAAAAAAAAAAAAGCTTAACTGTACTGTTTATAAGATTAAAAATTTCTGCTGCATGCATGTTGGCAACAGAAACAAACCAAAAAAACTGGAAAAGGCTTCAGAAAGTGCAGAGGCTGCATTATCTATGTACAATGTGGTTATAATACTACATTGGTCAGCAACTATAATGTAAAAGGTAATGTGTAAGAGTTTTATATGCTTCTCAGAACTATAAAGGAAGTGTGAGTGGATTTTAAACATTTTGATTAGCACCACAAAGATTTTAATGCTTAATTTAAACAGTTTGCTATAGGGCAAACACATTTGGTAGACAAGTAAAATGAAAGCATGGGCATCAGTTTCCCTGTTTTCTATTAAGTAATGTTGCGAAGTAAGCAGAAGTTAGATTCAGATATCAGATAATTATCTCCACACTATGTGTCACAGTAAATAATTTTAATTGGTTTAACTTCAGGGACCATTACTGGCCTAATTAGAAACATGAAAAGGCTACAAGTATTAGGAAATATCCTGAAGGAATGAGAACATTAGCAATTCTGTCAAGCCATTTTTAAAATAGTACACAGTAGCAGTCACATTTCAGTAAAAGGCAGATTACTTGAAAGGTGCTTTTATGAAAACAGTACTTGTGAGTTTGTAATAAGAGAAGTCGATGGGTAAGCACAGAGATTTTGTAGTGCTTGACATCTATTATTACTATTAGAGATACACTGGTCTTATTTTAATTGCTGCTTTTAGAGACACATTACCCTTGTGCTATGCAAGAGTTGTGAGAGCTTGGGGGCAGTGAGGAAGCTGGAAAACTCCCCATGGCACACAGGCTCACTCAGTTAAAGGAAAAAAACTGGGAGAAAAAAAGCAGGTTGTGTGGAGTTTTGAAGGATGGAAAGTTTGGAAGACTTTCATCAAAAGTATCTGTCATCTTCTTTAGTGTTTCAGTGGAGCTGTGTTCATAGGACTTTGGGGATTTTCACTCCTCAGCTCTCAAGTTTTTGAATTTTCCACAAATATCCACACTCCAAATGCAACCATGAGACAACAATCATGCACTGAGTTAAGTTTTGTGGTTTAGGCATTTCCAAAGATTCCTGTACCTGGAGCAAACTTGGGTTTATTTAACCATCACATTTGATATCATTAAGTCACAAACTCACATAATGGCCTGTTTTGGAAGAGACTTTAAAGTGCATCTAGCTCCCATCCAAAGTGGATATGAGGGAAAGGTGCCTCAGAAGAAGCCGTGAAACCCCCTAAGATCAGGCTGCGTGGACATCTGCTGCTGGGCAGGATAAGTAGCTCCAGAGAAGGACCAAGAGGCAATGGCATCCTCAAGCACTGTGCCAAAGCCCCTCCCTGTCCTTTCTTTTCATTGGAATACTAGGTTAAGTTTACATTTCATCTCGACAAAGGAAATAAAAGCAACTATTCTGCCACCATTTTCAGGATATGTTATTGACAAGATGCCCCTGAGCCTTCTCTATCAGGAGGAACAGTCCCAGCTCTCTTCTCGTGGGTGAGATGCTCCAGACCTTCCAAGCAATTTAGCTGCCAGTCACTGGACTCTTTCCAATATGCCCAGGTCTCTCTTGGAGTGGGGAGCCCAGAACTGGGTAGAACTGGTGGTGTGGTCTTACCATGGCCAAACAGAAGGGAAAGCCTGGCTCCCAGGCAGCAGTTCCCAGGATGGCTGGTGAGCATTTTCTTCTGCCAGGGTTTTAGGAGACATTTTCTGTCAGCCATTTTGCCGTGAGGGCCAAGACACCCTCAGCTGTCAGGTGTTAGGAGGCTGGTCCCCCCACTCGGAACTGAGGCCTGATGCAGTGTCACACTTTGTCTTCAGTGCCTGGCTACTCCTCCCAGGCTTGTCTCAGCCGTTCATCATCCTTGGTATCCCACAGTGACCTAAACCAGCTGCATCCATTGCACTCCCACTATCAGTGTAGGCTGAAGACACTGGCAGGGGGAGCCTGGATGGACTGCACTACACACACTGGTGTGAGATCAGTGGGAAGATGTTTTTTTCCTGATGCTCTTTGGTCTGTTGGAACCTCCCTTTGGATCAGTGGGCTAAGGCATGCTCTGGGAAGCCTGTCATTGGGCTCAGGATGGCAGTGATGGGTTGAGGGCAGAGTGTGCAGTCAGCCCTGGCACATCACTGGATGCAGACTCTGCAGGAGGTGTGTGGGCAGGGTACAACAGGGCCATGTAAGCCAGTGGACAGAGACAAATGGAACATGTCTGCTCACCAGGGGTCTCCACTGGCTGTGACTGCACCTTCTGGCTGTTGTCAAAACATGGAGGTGTTCAGATGACAGCCATCTCCTTGTCAGTTTCCACATTTTCTCCTGTCTTACTTTTCTAGTGGGCCGGGGGTGCACTTCTTGGATTTCTCTTTTCTGGCCAATGTACTTTTGGAAGCCGTTCTCCATGTTCCTTGTCAAAGCCACTTCCAAGTGTACTTTGAAGAATATTGCTGGCCCAGGGTCTTACCTGCAAAGCTGCTTTCCATGTGAGATCACTACATTCCCTAGTACCTCTAGCTATTCCTCTCCATGAATTGGACTTTCACTTCCTCTTGTTAAAATCCATGGGGTTCTCATTAGACCATTTCTCTAGCCTACATGGCTACACAGCCTTCTGCTGCATCAGCTGTTCCTCCCAGTTTGGGAGGTGCTAGGGTACATCCTACACTCTGCTCCATCATCTAAATCACTCTTGAGGCTGTTCAATGGGATTGAACCCACAATGGGTCCTTATAAGCACTGGAACAGGCTGCCCAGGGAGGTTGTGCAGTCTCCTTCTCTGGAGATATTCAAGACCCGCCTGGATGCCTACTTGTGCGACCTGGTGTAAGGAACCTGCTTTGGCAGGGGGGTTGGACTCGAGGATCTCTGGAGGTCCCTTCCAACCCCTACGATTGTGTGATTCTGTGATTCTGTGATGAACCTGCAGGATGGCTGCAATTCTCCCAAATTCAGGCACGCCCAGCAGACTTGCAGGAGTATGAGGGGACTGCAGGCATCTCAGATTCATATTGTCTACACATTTGCTGAGAATATGCCAAGTCATCACCCAATTGCAGATGAATCTGCTTAATGGCACAATTATGGACACGTCACCAGTTTCTGGGCTTGCCAGTGGTCGTGCCGGACATACATCCAATCCTGCCATCTGAAAATGTTCAAATGAACATTTTCACAGCCACACATCCCACCCTCATCTTACTGCCTTGGGCCCATTTCCATGGCCTGGTGTTTGAATTACTACATATTAATATTCTGAGATTTCAATATTTCTATCCCTAATTCACTTTAAGATCATCACTAAAGCTCTCAGTATTCTTAGAATCATAGAATGGTTTGGGTTGGAAGGAGAAATAAAGCCTATGCAGTTCCAATTCTCTGCCTTGGACAAGGTTGCAACTCACTAGATCAGGCTGTCCATGACTCCTTTCAACCTCACCTTGAATGTGTCTAGGGATTGTGGCATT
Organism: Chrysolophus pictus; assembly: GCA_037305975.1. Taxonomy (NCBI): domain Eukaryota; kingdom Metazoa; phylum Chordata; class Aves; order Galliformes; family Phasianidae; genus Chrysolophus; species Chrysolophus pictus. The sequence continues at coordinate 17,849,751 of CM074614.1, read as the reverse complement.
GTCTGCCTAGTCTTTCTGCTTCTTAAGGATTTGTTAGTCACTAGACTCCTTCTGTGACCAAGTTTAAATTGTACATTTAAGAGACTGGGCTATGGAAAAAAAGGTAAAATGTGCTAATGAATAAAAATTCATACAATAATTTCTACATAATCTAGGTGAGTTTCTCATTCCAGTCCCCATCCTCTCTCCTGCAATGTTTCATACAGTTTGCCTGAGGAGGCATAAGAATTACTACAGAGGAGAAATTTCCTAACAATCGAAGGGGAATGAGCATTTGATGAGTGTTATGCTCCTTGATTATCAATAAGAGGCAGAATTGGAAAGGAAGGACATACAGTTATGGGGGGGCACAACCAGAGAGGGTGTTGTACTGCTGGAGAAAAGTATAAAAGATTTAAGCAGCACATGCTGCTTAAACAGCTGATCAACACTTGCCACCACTACAGCAAACAGTATTTTTATTGATATTTATATTAATACCTCGAGCTATACAGATGTAAAATATATGTATAATCTTTTCTCTATTAATCTCTTTTCTACTATTAACCTGTGGGTATTCACAAACATAGCCAAAAATAAGTTTCCAGTGTTGTTCATCTAAATCTTAATAATATTCAATGTCATTTTGTTCTATAGGCAGTGTACCACCTAATGAGATAACTCCTTTTGAATTTTATCTAGTTTCAGTGAGCATTATTCTGTTCTCATAGAAGAGCTTAGTCTACGTTTTTTGTAACTTTGCTTTGTCAGGTTTTTCCTGTCCCCTGCTAAACCAACCAGTTTTAATCCTTGCAGTATCTCTGCATAATATAACCTCGTTCTGCCTGAGCTCTTCTTTGCCTACCTCTAAATCATACCTTAAAGAGCCATCATCACAACACCAAATACAGTATATTAGGGTACATCATTTTCCACCACACATTATTTTTATTTTATATGCTGTTCCTTCTCTAGCAGTACCCAATCTACATTTTTGAAGACCATTACCTATTGAAAACAACTATTGATTTAGCTAGTATTTTCCTGATTGAAGCCCTCATATTGTGCATAAAATGTGAAAAAGGCCAATAGATCATTCACGAGATACAAACATAACTTGATCTAGTATATTGGCGTGAATATGAGGAAGCACTGAAACTGCTGAATCTGCTAAAACTGAGAGTTGCTTTAGGTAATGAATGCATATGTAAAGCTCAGATTTTGTCAACTTAATGAATATACCAGTATGATCACATAAGACTTAACAGAATTTCAGCAGAATGCCTTTTTGTCACTGAAAGGTTGAAACAGTACCTGATATGTTTTTGCTACTTAGCCTGAAAAAATATTGTAGCAGCAGAGGTTAGGAATGCATAAGAAGGTGATTTGGGTTATATATTAAGAGCAACAGAAGAGTTTTTCAGTGAAGGAAGGTGTTTTAATGGCAAAGTTAGCACCTGTTCTGAGCTAGAAAGATTTTCAAATGAGCCAGAATTTCCCTTCCTTGTGTCAATCCGATGCTTCAACCTCAAGAACTAAGTGTTTTCATTCTGTGTATCCAAACAGTAGAAGATAATGTACCACATAAAAGAATATTAGTTTCTACCCTTCTATGTCCTCAGTAACGTTTTGCTATTTTGAAACATCTGGTAGACTATGGGAAAAAAATGAAGTTGTACCTTTGGAGAAAACTTCACGAAGTTAGAGTATTGGAGTCCAATGTGGACCACATCATGCATATGTGGAGGCTATGGGAAGTATTAAGGTATGGTAAAAAATAATTGTAAGAACATACTGGCCCTGCCTTGAATTTCATCATGTCTTTCAGAGATGCTGCTGTCAAAATAAAGATCCTTTAATTTATTTATTTATTTATTTGATCTAAGTACCATTAATGTTGGATTTGGTAATTCATTCATGTGCAGCTTATGTCTGTGTGTGATTCTGCATTTTCAGGCTACATTTTTCTAAACACCGTAGAGCTGAATAAGGGTTTATATCTTTGACTATCTCTAAGTTTCTTTATCTGTCCGAGGCAGCAGGTTTCTTATCTGACAGCCTTATAATTATGGAAGCATCTGCATACTAATGATTCAGTGCTTGCATAAACAACTGGCCTTGGAGAAATCTAATGAACTAACTTGCAGGATTTGATTTTGCCTAATTAAATGTAAATAATGTTTAATGTTGTATGTGACAGGATTTCTCTGGAAACTTACAGAGTTTATGTAACCAAAGTGCTATTATGAATGCAGAGTGAGCGCTGTACTGAACATCATGAAATTGCATGTCATGTTTTGTTTTCAATAGTTGTATATCTATCTTTTTATTAGAAAATAGAGAATATTTAATATCTGGTGTGGCCAATGATAGTGTGTATCAGAAGATGCTTGCACTGTACATAAGTATGTGTCAACCTTTAAAATGTTCTTTCCTTTCTGGCAAACTATGAAAATAGAGTTTGAATCAGAATCACTTGAGTGTCAGCCAGAAAAAAAAAAAAAACAACTTCAGTGTTTACTTTTTTCTCCTTTTCTTCAATATTTTGTGACATTTCAGCAATCTGAAATGAATTTGATCACTCAATATAAACCAGGTAGAGTTGGATCATCATTTGCTAGGTGTTAGTTCTAGCGCTGAGTACAGAGGAATATGCACACCTCAAATTTATTATTTCTATAAATCCTTTTTGAAGGCAGAAAGCGGTTAAGGTTTTTGTCTAGGATTAGAGCATGGAAAAGCCTAGTCTTCATTTGGCTACCTGAATGAGCTACCAATCATTGAATAAGGCCATTACCTAGGGAAGACACCTTGGATAAGATGATGGGAAAATGGATCTAATGGACATCTTTTTCTTTCCTTTCCTTTCTACTCCATGGGAACTGTCAAATGAAACCATGCAACTAATTCATAGGAAGATACTATGTAGTATAACAGGCATTCAGAGAACAGAAGAAGAGAGAAGTAACATGGATATCATCACATGATTTGATGGGAGCTGAACACATTTTTCCTGGGATTTTGTTCTTCTATCTATAGATAGGATCTATAGATAGAATCTAGATACATTCTACAGATTCTTTTAAAAATAGATTGAATCTACAGATTCTTTTTAATCATGAGAAGAAAGGAATTTTGAATGCACTGCTCTACAGCTGTAAAGTTATCAGTGTCTCCCTTACAAGGGTATTTCCTCATGACTGTATATGATGGCACAGAATTAAACAAATGTGCTACTACTCCATGGACAATCTATAAGGGTTAAAATCATGCAAAAAACAAGGGTTTTTTTTTTCTCATATAAAACATAAACAAGTTTACAGAGTTGATTAAGGAAAGTCTATGAAGTTTGCTGTTAAAAGAAAAAGACTTTGCTAACCATGATGCTTCTCAGTAAGGCTAGATTTTGATCCTGAGTTCTGCCTTATTCAATGTGGCCGAAGCTCATATTTTCAATGTTTGGAATTCATTTTCAATGAGTTTGCAATTGAATGTACTGGATTTAAACAGATTTTATTACAGTGTTATGCATATATGAGATAAAAAGCAGATTCAATGCATCTTCATTTGGTTGATGCGTGATCCCAACTGGATTTTTTCAGTCATGTTTCTTGAGGTCAGGGGTGGTGGCATACTTGGCATATTTTGTATCTTCTGGTTGTTCTGGCCACCTGTGTTCCTGAAGACAAGTGCAGGTCAGACAGTTGCAATCAGTAAAAAAATCACATTATATTAATCCATGGCATTAATTTTTTTTTTTCACAATGAAAAGCTAGTATCTTACATGCAGTATTTTCACTTCTCACCTTCTGTTATCTTCTGTATCTTTTATTATCATTGTTTTATTGGATATTTCTATCACAGTAAGGTGAGGTATTTGACTCATAATCATTTTATTATTTATTCCATAGGATCCAACATTTTTTAACTGTATTTTTATATCCTTTGCTACACAAACTTTCAAAATCAAATAAAGGACTGAGATCTATTCTGACCTAGTTTGTGTGATTGGGCTCTATTTATTTTTGTATTTCCTTTCCCACTCCCACTTGAGTGCACTGAGTTTCCATTAACTTTTCATTCTAAGTGCAAGTACTGATGAGTACATGAGTAAGATTGAGCTTCAGATCCAATGATGCGGAAGGCTGAATTAGATCTTCAGTAACACCCTCAAACATGTACAGCTACTTGCAGTGAGACACATTTGCTCTAGCTGTGGGCAGAAAGCAGGCAAAGCCACGGAGAACTCTACGGGAGTTTCTACTTCCCTTCCTTCCCCCCAGGTGTTTGGTTTTTTTTTGGGGGGGGGAAAGGTGAGGAGCATTTAGAGTTTTGGTGATTTTTTTCTCTTTCCTTCTTTCTTTCACTCAATTTTATTTTTATTTTCCTTTTTTTTCCCTGTCTTTCATTTTTTCCTTTTTTTTTTTTTTTTTTTAAACAAAGCAAACATTCAGGCTTTTGCCAGCTTGTGATTATCTGCCCAGTACTGCTGAGAATTCATTTCAGTAGAAATATGCTTTGTTTGCATTCATATTGTGTGTATAACTATCACTCTGCAATAATAATCCAAGGACTTGTAAGTGACACTTGAGATAGGGCAAACACTGCAGGGAGAGGAGCCAGTTAGAACCTGATAATGTTTTGAAAGTTAATAAGTAGGTCTAGATATTTTTTTTTAGTTTTCAGGGTTGGCATTTCAAGAATGTATCTAAATATATATGACTACAAAATAAGTATTAAAAAAAAAGTTTTGCCATATTTCTGGCATGTCTTACACCATGCTTTGTTTTTCTTACCAACTATATTCAGAGTTCCTTTATCTTAATCTAGCCTTCCATATTTTAGTTCTAGAGTCACAAGAACATGCTCCAATTTTTAATTCAGTGAACATAAATAAAACTCACACACAACAAGTATAAATGAATTCAGTTTGGTGGAATTCCCTAAATACTCAGTATGGGACTTCTGATATGAAATAGCTATTTCATGTGGATCTACATTCAGATATACAGTGGAATGGTGCTCAGACATTGTAAGCCATTTTCAATCAGCTTAGAGATTCTTCAGCACCCTTAAAGAGTAATGAAACTGAACATGCATGCAAGGCACCTTGCTTTGCCCTACAGCAACAGTAGTCATTGGTCTGCTTCTCATCCTTTGTTCTTCATTTAGCCAGATTACTGCAACACTGGTGAACATGCTGTTAATAAGACCCCTAGAAAAAGTTGCTGGTTCAATGTAAGGCATTAATCCTGGCACCTTGGATGAGAAAATCTCCATCACAAGAGACTGTGGCAGAAATTCAGGTGAGAATCAGGAGCTGAAGTTGGCCTATAACAGTATTTAGGCTTTGGTTTAAGCTATCAATATGTAATTCAAAGTAGAAATTTGGAGAAGTTTTTTGGAAAATATATATATATATTCTTTTTTTGGGGGGGGGGGGGAGCGCATGTATCTTTTGGATTCTTTGTTTTCTCCTTTGGATAAACTCTTTATAGCTCACATAATGTTATGAACTGAACTTCAAAGTCACTGCAGTCTATACAATCCCTGAGTTCTATCATTTTTTTTCAGTGAAGTTATTCCAGATTCGTCTACATTGGTGAAATCAGGGACCAGCCAATTATGCTTAAGCTAATTGATAAAAATAATTTTGCTTCAGTTTTTTACTGACTGACTGAGTGGTTAACACATTTTCATTATGTTGATATCGTCTAGTTTCACTTTGCAATGCATATCTATTCAGAGTGGAAATAGTTAAATATGAAGAAGCCAGGTTATTACACATTTCAATTCCAGAGTCAAATATAAAAATTTCTATTATAGGGACAATTAATTACATCTCAAAATGGCAAATGTGCATCCTTGTCAGGTAGAGTGTACTCTGATGGCCTTTCCTCAAACACTGAATGTGGAGATTTGATCTCTTCTAATGGTGCTGAGAAAAGGGTAATTACGCTATGGTCAAAGCTAATTTGCTTTCTGCCAGATGAACTGTTGTATTTTATTGTACGCTGACATTTTAAAGTAATTACGGCACTGTTGACCTTAGACAATTCCAGTTGTATCGCTGTCTACAGCTGCAGCGTTCTACCTTTGGCTGGCAGACAGCGGCTGTAACGAGGTAATGACACGGACAAAGAGCACCATATGGGGCTCCTTTGAGATACACAAAGCCCAGTGAAAGGAAACAAGAAAATTTTAACATCATCATTACAGTCACACATTTTTACAGCCATAAAGGATCCCATCCCCCTCATACACAAAATGCCCTAAATTGTTTACTTGTTTATGTACTGTATATCTGTGTGTTTTTCTTCTGTAAATGACAGTGTGCATTAAGAAGAAAGAGGTCAGGTAGAAATGAATGTGACAGACTGGTCTTCCTCTGACATGAGTTCAAAGGCTAAAGACTATTGATTGAGATAAAAGCCTAGGTTCTTATCTAATGTTAAAGACACTCCTTGTTGTCTGAAAGCTGTGCACATAATTAGACTGAAAGAAGAGCACTTCATCCAGAAAATCACTATAAACTGAGCTTCATTAAACGTAGATATTAGTTAATTTAAAGGAAGAAGTTATTTTTCATTGATATATTTTAATGGGGGGTATGTCTGGTTGTCTTTTCTACACGAAGAGATATAAACGTGTGCAGAGTTCTTCCTGGTTAATGTATCCCTGCTAGGAGAGAAAAATAGATTACTATCACTCACAGAGTAATTCTTTATTCACTTGGAGGAAAAAAATGCAGGATATTGAACACAAGAATTTATGATAGTGAAGAGCTGGTAGAAAATGTAACTTTACTGTTACATTAAACATTTCCCTCCTGTTTTGTGGTATGGGTAATAGAAATGTTCGCTTCTTCAAGTCAGGCAACAGAATTTTTACCTGTGTCATGTTTTACAAATTATGTGATAAATGAAAAGAGATAGTGGAAACGATTCTGTGATTGTAAATCGGTTAATCTCCATTGGAGTTAGTTTTGCACAATGAGGTTTTGTTAGAAATAATAAGAAAAGGGAGATTACGGTTGGCATGTGTCAGAAAAATTACATCTGAAGAAACAGGTTAGGCCAGCATTCAGTGTTGCTCTTGGCTCCAAAATGGTAATATCATTTCTTAAAAATCTTGTTTTCAATTTTGCACAGCTCATCCGGTTGTTGAATACTAGATGATGAAATAGCCCATGCACCCAAAAAGCCTGTGTTTTGAGAATTCCATCTTTGTAGAGAAGTTATGAATTGTGAATGGTGTTTCAAAAGTTAAACTTTGATCAAACATAGAAAGGGCTGCTCTGTAGCTGGCTGCTTGCTGAAAAGTTCATTTTCTGGTCCAGTAGTTATATGTAAGAACAATACAGTTTTAAATCAGTGTCCAGCCTTCTGTTTTAAGTCCAGAGTCCAGAATATGCCCATGTTATATATGTATATATATGTATTTTTGTGTTATATATAAATTTTGGAGTATTCTGAAAGCACTTTGATGTTGTTGCTTATTCCTTAGAGCTCCAATGGTTTGCAATGGCAGAGCAAATCTTTCTCTTCACCCAAGACACAGAGCAAAAGTAAAGACATAAGAGTTCTTGCTCCATTGGTCTTAAGGTAAAGAAGTTATTTCTCAGGCATCTACCCACCAGGATCAGTGACAAAATGATCTACATGGCAAAAGAGCTGCTTATCCCAAGATGTATAAATGTATATTTCCCCCGGGAATGAGGTTAGATAGCATCAAGGGAATTGTGTTCCCTCTATATTCCTTTGATATTTGGTTTTAATCTATCTGGTGGCTCTGTTAAAAGACAGATGGAATTTGGGGCTCAAATATCTCTGCTGTAATGTGAGGTTAGACAGTGTAATTGTCTTTTTATCCCAAACTCTGCACATGTGCTATATCCGGTACATCCCGTGTGTGCTCTGCATGCTGCAACAGCTAAAGCTCAAAATGGACCCTGCTTCTCGCATAGACAGCAGCTTTAGTATATTGAGCCAGAATGGGTTTATCTTCCTAGCCAAGCTAAGCTTGTCTCAGCTGGAAATTGCTCTTTACATCCTGGATGGTTCCCCTGTAAAGAATTACCAACTGCACCCTATTATTCTTATTTTATGCAGATTCCATATGTGACATGCATGGATTGCTATTCATGCAGTTTTATTGGGAAATGACTTGGAATAGGGCATGAGTCATTTTTGTGATCTTCTAAATTACAAATGGGAATGCATTTTTCTGAATTATTATTCCCATATTATTTTGTAGGTTGAAATTGTTGATGATGCTACCTACTTTTCTAGGATGAAGTCCTGACCCAATTAAAGATCTGCTATTGATCTTTGTGGAGCCAAATCTTCACCCTCCGAATGGATTGGACTGAGTTGTGCTGTTGGATTGGACTCTATTTAATGCAAATTTTTATGAAAGCTAATAGGATGAGAGTTACATTTCCTGATGGAAAATTAGATTTACTGAATAAGCAACAGATAACAGGAAAGCAGTAGTTAAAAAGAAGAGTCAGAAGATGGAGACATGGAAGAAAAAGATCCTGAAAAGGAAAACTGACAAGTAGGGTATGAAATCAAGATGAGAGAAAGAGGAGTTGAGATATTCACATAACAGAGGCACTGTAGATTAAAAATTGCATAGTGGTAATAATAGAGAAGATTAGGGAGTGAAAAAGGAAAAATCTCTGAGAAGAAAAAAATAAAGATTTCAAGGTGAAATTACATATACATTTTAATATAATATGGCCACATTTTATTTCAGAAAGGATTTTCATATTTAGAAATATTGTTTATCTCTGAAACCGAGACAGAAGAATCCCTCTGAGCATTTTGCACAGGAAGTAATTCACAAGAAATCTAGAACATTTTTGAAATTTTCAAAGGTTATTTTCTTCTAGAACAGAATGACTCTTCTAACCTCATTAAAAAAGAGCTAGTTTTTGATGTGAAGCTACGTAGTGCTATAAAAGACAGTAACTCTAATCAAGTATATAGATTCATTAAGGGCCATACTAGGTCTATGTCAAATATGTGACCCTCCAATCTGTGTGCAGTTAGCTGAGGCAATACTATCTCCTCATTACTATCTTGAATTTATTGTCCATGAAATAGGCTGTTGCCTGCTTTTCTATCAAAACAAATATAAAGACTAATCTGGCACATAAAAATGTAAGTCAGAATATTGATTCTTATCAGAAGATCTAGATATATTTTTAATAATAGTCTGTAGAAACTGTTGATATTTTCCACAAAAGTAATAACACGTTTTCTTTTTTTTAGGGATCATTTATTCAGAGTAGTTTTTCATGAATTTCATGCTAAGAGAACCATCCGTCTTATGAATCTCTTATGTACAACATAATATGTTCAGAAGGTTTAAAATAGGTGAGCCCATTGATGTACACAAGTCATAGAAGCAGGGAAATAAAATTGTGATAAAAGTGTGTACCTCCCCGCTTTAGACAAGGACAACGCCCAGTGGACCAGGTTGCTGAAAGCCCCATCCAGCCTGGCCTTGAATGCTTCCAGGGATGGAGCATCCACAGCCTCTCTGGGCAACCAGTTCCAGTGTCTCACCATCCTCATAGAAAAGAATTTCTTCCTAATATCTAGTTTAAATCCACTCTTTTCCAGTTTAAAGCTATTTCCTCTCATACTGTCACTACACGCCCTGATAAAAAGTCCCTCCTCAGCTTTCATGAATGTCCCCTACAGGTTCCCACTGTTTTCCTTTTTAGGTTTCTCTGCATCCTAAATGGGAAATTTGGGAGTGTTTCTGCACAGACCTAGCTCTCCCTTTTCCTATCCATTTCCATCCATTTTAACCAATCTAATTACATGACTGATCTCTATGTATAATTCCAGATAGAGCAGCCCAGATCTGCCCAGATTCAAGGCTCAGATCATGTCTGAATTTGATGATTTCATAGGCGTTCATGGACTTTCTATGGCCTTTAACTCCATTTGGGATAAGATGCTATATTTATTTTAGTAAAAGTTTGTTACATATATCTCATCAAAACAGAGTGCAAGATAGCTTCAGAGCTACTTGTAATTGAGTTCATAACAGTTCAGGAGCTTGAGGGCATGGGTCTTCAGATGTCAAAGCAGCCAAAAGTTGTGATTTTAATTCATCTTTATTCTATCACAGAGTTCTTCTGTTTCAATGAGTTAAAACAAAACTTTCCTGAAGGCTATGCTGAGGAAAGTTTGCTACTGGCTGTCCTTCGTGAATTCATTTATCCTTAAAATAGCAGGTTACAGGAGCCATGCTGTTAGAAGATGTTCTCTGGAGGTGTGTTTGTGCATGGCTTAGCTGGCTGTGCAAAGTTTATGGGTGGGATCATTCACCCAGCACGTGCTACCTTCTCCCCATATCAGCATGTGGGAGAGCAAACTGTCCACCTGAACGCATAATATTTCTCTTCTTTTCTGGAATCTATCAGATTTTTGACATAGAGCATAACTATGAAGCCTGAACAAATTTATCTGACTGTGTGCCAGAGTTTTCTGAATTGTAAAGTTTGAGGTTCGTATTTCTGCTCTAGCTAGAGAGGAGCTAGCAGTGTTAGCACCTGGTAACTCATTTTGCTATCTCTGTGACAGGGTACAGTTGTTTTTCAAAGTGCTGTAACACCCTTATGGAGGGTATCACACCTGCTGTGAAAAGCTGAGATATATCTCTGGTTGGGGATGGGAAGGAGAGAGGTCAGCAAAAGAGGAGGACTGGACCTCAGGCAAATGGCAAGTGCTAAAAGATTGTGGAGAGGGGGAAAAAGGCAGCACATATTGCCTGTGTAGTTCAGCAATTCTTTGTGAGCATTTTATGACTACTGAAATGGGCAACATTCGAACTGTTCGTGTATCTGAACTACTACACTTTTTAAGTTCTGATATTTTTCTCTTCAGTTTTCATAATATTTATCTTCCTTTCCATGTTTTCACGGTGCCTGTTGTGTTATTGATGGCACTGGAGCATGTATATGGGTGATCCCGTAACCTTTACTGCACTTAGTTGTACTGTAGGAGCGTCATACTGCGTGTGATTACCTTCAGCTCAGGAAGAAAACAGAGTCCACGCATTTTAGTTTTGCTGCCTTATCACTTCAGGTGGAAGACAGAATTTCTAATCTGATAACAGTGTGCATCCCAAGCTGGCAAAGGAGTCTGTTTATACAGGCTATGGGTGGTTTGAGAAACCTCTGAACTGTCACGTACCATCTGAATTAATGAGGCCGTATAGGTCTAAGGTCCCTAAAAAGACCCATCTAGATTAGAATCGATTAATCCTGCAGTGGGCTGCATGGTATTATGAGTGACAACAGATGTAGGTTTTATTTAAGCATAATTTTATAAAGATCATCAGCTGTAATCTTTAATTAGTGATGATCACCCATATCTTGACTGTGGCGAAAATGTCTCCAAAACTACAAAGCCATATTTTTTGAAAAGGAAATTTTTGAAGAAAAATAAAAGTCAGAGATATGATTTATAGAGAGAAAATGTGTTCAGAAGATTCTATATAGGCAAGTAAAATACAAAACCCTTCAAATATTTGAATTATTGGCATGAATTAATATATCTGTATTCTTCATGTACTTCCAGGTTCCTACTGAAAAAGTCAGTATTTCACCAATTAACTGTAAAAATCAACACATGGTTGGGAGACAGTATAACGTATAGATGTGCTTCAAACCAAATGTGCAGGTTTTAACTCTACTTATCAATTAAGAATTCAGAAATAATTTACCAGGGTTCAAAACTGTTGTCTCTGTAATCAGCTGATACAAAACCTGGAATCCAAATACTCCCCAAACATATACACTGAAATCTAAAGCCACCTCTTTTGTATGTGGAGCACTGAAAATATACCAATGTGGTAAAAAAAAGGAGTGAAAACATAAACTTTAGGAATTATTTTGGCTTGTTAAATATTGCACATCCTATAACTCTGCATCAGTAATTCCATAAGATAAATTGATAACTTGCTAACATGCCGTCTAAATGACTCATCACCTGTTTGCACAGTGCTCGTGGTGTCATTTAAAAAACAGTGCTTCAGGTGATGGAATTCAGTCTGAACAACAGGCTTTACTCAGTTATCAGACCTTTTTAATTTTTGTTGTCTTATATCACAACCTGGTGAACAGGCAGTCATCACAAAATCTATCAGGCATCCAGCCTTTAATTTCCCACCCTTCAATGTTAAATGGCCAAAATAAGAGGTTGTTTTAGAGTGATTATTGTGACCATAATGAGGCCTGACACTTGTGACACTTCAGCCATGCAGCCACCAGCAGTTCCATCACAACAAAGGAGCTCTGAGCACAACACATTGTACTGGTCGGGAGAGTTGTGAGTTTGCAGCTTTGCACAGCAGGTGTGGCCGCACATCTCTGCACCCCTAAACACACATGCTCATCCAATCTGACAGATTAGACAATGGCACAAAAAAATGCATCGCTGAGGCTTAAACAAAGACTTCATCTCCAAAGAGACAGAGCTTTGTGCTTAATGTGTTGCCGCTGCTAAATTTTCCAAATGGAAAACAATGTATATTTTATTAATGAAAAACAAATTGAGGCAGTGATGACAAATGCAGTGGCTTTTTTGACATTTAAAAAAATGTGCATTCTCTTTCCTTTTAATATTAACCTTCATATCATCCTGCAAATGATTTTGTTAATTAGTTGTATCTTCTGTATGCTTCACACAACAAATGCGAGGAAGCTAGGGGACCACGCTAAAAAAAATCCATCACATAAGTGAATACAATTTAGCAGTCTTTTGTGTATAAGTAGCTTCTTGTTTCTTTAATACCTATTTAGACAGAAACACAATTGCATGAGCAGGAATCTTTAAAGTCATCACTACCTTGATGTTTGAGATATTTATTTTTAAAGGCGGAAAATACAGGAAACCTAATTTTCTAATCAACTTAACAGCAACAGAGCATTAAAAAGTGAAGCTAGAGATGTGCATATTTACCATATGGGAATGAACTGGGCATTAATGGGCTCTGGAGGCTTATTTGGAGACAGCTGCACTTATCATGAATCAGGAAAGGGAAATAGCAGCCCTGGTGCGCTGTAGGTCAGTTACAAATGTCGACTTCAGAGAGCCATAAATCTCCAGCATTACTTCAGCAGCCGACTCTCAGAACACCCTTCTAGCGTTTTCCTATAATTTAAAGATTATGTAAGGTGTATAGTGAGCGTGTTCGATGAAAATATTAATTTAGAGATAAATCCTGTAAATGCTCTAAAGCAGCAGCTTCTGCTGAGCAGGATCATCTTCTGGTACATTTCAAATAGGAATTGCTGCTAGTTTTGTCAACAGTAGGAGGTCATGGAACGCTGCCAAATAAAACACGGCCTTTTTCAATAAAATACTTTCAGTTCTAAGTAGTCACAGAATATCTTCCTGTAACGTTTTATTACTGATATTTAAACTTTGATATATTTTATACTGACAATTCCTTGAGTCAGAAATCTTAATCATGAAATAAGCTGAAGTAAAAAGAAATTAATCATAATTAACTCCTTCTGGCATGTCCAAAAAAAAAAAAAAAAAAGTATTTTGTTGTTGCTTCTGAATGTTTTAAAGGCATTATCCTGGCTCACAGATTTTATACCCCACTGTGAGGCTGCTGGTTTTCAAAATCCGATATTTACATGTTGAAGTTTAGGGCTTTTAAGAAAAGTAGCAAAACTTCTTAGCAAATTAACATTTTAATTACTGTGAAATAGAAAGGGGGCTGTATTGTTTTAACTCTATCAGTGTGAGCTATAGGAACAGACCTTTCAGCTCATGATAATAGAACCTTGTGGGTATGTATGCAGATTATTTGGTTTCTGCCTCGTTGATAAGATTTTTCTGTGAAACATTGGAATAATGAAAAAAGAGGAATGTGGAATTTCCAGTCTTTCCCACAAGACAGAGTAAAAACAAGGCTAACTGACATATTTCCTGTGATGTCACCTGATCTGTCCATGCTGTTTGTTCTATGTTCTAGGTTAAACCGCAATTTTGAGGTAGTTTGCCCTTCCCTCCTGGAATCTGTACTGACTGACTGCACAAATCTCCACTCATTTCAGGAAGAATGCCAGTAAAATAAGATCCTATTGAGAAGTAACATATATAAAAATATATATGCAATTCCTTAACCTTTGGGAAAACTAATGGATTAACAACTGCATGGGGTGTTTGATACATGCAATTTCTCAAAGTCCAGCTCGTTATACTTCATAATCACAACTTCCACTGCTATAATGCCCCAAAATTGGCCAATTGTGAATGATCACAAGGCTCAGTAGAAATCATGCATTTTTATCCAGAGGTGATGAATAATATTGCAGAATTTTTCTAACTGCTGCCATTTGGCTACTTTTTATGTTGTGTTAGCTCATGCCATGAACCCTTTCCAGAGTCTCCTCTTTTCTGAAATTCTCCTTTTCCATGAAACTCTCTCCTTATCCTTCCCACATTAGAAACTTTTCAGCTATCACAGCTCCATTTAATTCTGCTGCCTGAAAAACAATGGCACAATAACGTTTTTATGTTCTTGGTGTGGCAAAGAATTTTCACTGGTACTGATGAACAAGTTACTGTTCAAAGAAAAAGTTCAAACAACAAGCTTCTTCCTTCTTAGAACTATAATATTTCTAAGCCATTGTTTGTCTGTGCCATTGTTTGAAACACTCCAACTATTCTCATAATTCTTTTTCTATGCCTGAGTAATGTACTTGATAGTGTCCCGTACCTTATTCACGCAAACCTTCTTACTTTTACAATAGGATTGATGAGGACTAGATAGTAACAGGAGATTTTGTTACCTGGACATCTTGATTCAACCTGGGAGAAGACTCTTTCATCTAATGAACCAAAAGAGCTACTGTTCTTTGAAGAGACAGACAGACAGATAGATAGATAGATAGGTAGATAAATTTAACTCTACAGATAAAGATTATATCATAATATATACTTACAGGCCACATTGATTACCCACATTGATTACACAGGCATGAACAATCTTAGTACTGATATATCCTAAGTTCACCATATATCAATCTGCAATTATAATGTTTTTATTTAGATTTAGTGATTTTTTTAACTTCAGAAAAAGAGACTAAGACCTAAATATTCTATGTACTTTTGTACTTTCCTGTGTCTATTTCAGTAGAAGGAAAAGAAGATTCAAAGCTGAAAGACCCACATCTTTTTCTGGCAAGTAACAGATAGCAACAACACTGTTGGTTTCCAGAGTCTTTTGGGGGGATAAACACAGAGCCGTCCTTCTCCTTCTCACCAACACCAAGTTATCCCATCCCTTCCATCTCTTTCATTCTACCCTCCATCTTCTGGCTTACATAACATCTTCTTTGCCTTGGACTTGGGAAAGAGTTCTGCTTTCACCCTGTCCTCAAGCTGACTTCCCATGCAGGCCTAATTGTTTTTCATGTGACATTGTCCCAGCAATTATCCACCAGCCACCACTAGTTGCCATGTTTGATCTCTCATACATTCAATCCATATTTATTTGTACATATGTTCTCATTTGGCTGTTAGCCCTTCACCTATCTGACATCTAGTACTTCATCTTTCTCCAGCTTTTATCTGGTGTCACTAGCCCCTGCTCTCCCTACACTTGATTTTCACTTCCACTGGCTCATGATTCCCATCTGCTGTTTCAAGGCGTTAATTCATCTTAGAATAAGTATTGTCAAAGTACATTAACAATACAAAAACATATAAATGTTACCCAGCCTTATTAGATGTATTCTTTTGGCTGACACTTCACATAAAATTGTGTCCTGAGGCAAAGAACCAGACTGAAAGATTTCAGCTAAAAAGGTTAAAATTTAGTAAAATTAAAAATGATTTAATTATAGTAAAACTATGGGAAATATCAAGTAAATTAAGCCCTAACAGAAATATTAGGCATACCTTGATATAACAAAAATCACAGTACACTTTTTTTTTTTTGCATGTAAGCTCAAGGGAAAGACAGGATATAGCTATGTAAGTGTTAAGTAGATTGTTATTTTATACAAATAATTCAGTTAGTATGTTTCTGTTATGTTTGTAGCTTTATAATCTCTGCTGACTCTAAAAAATTTGCAAAATAAAATTAAGCTAGGTTTGCCTGAATTAGAATTTTTTGTCTTGGGTTTCAACTTGAGTTTTCCTTATCGCGGTTGGAGAACATGGAGCTGGTCTGAGCATCAACAGATGAAGTTCTTGTAGCTTTCATACTTCCCTCCAGGCAGTTTATTGCCTGCTCTGCTCTGGCACAGTAGGGTTTTTGAAAGTTGCTGGGGGTCTGACAGAAAGCCAGGTATGAGTCTGACAGTGCATTCTGACAGAGGACTGCCTGTTTCAGGATTTGGGGGGAGAGACGAGGCTTTATAAATGAATTCAAGCTTACATTCTGCTTTGCAGAACACCACCTTTGATGATGTCTCATTACTGTGATGAAACTTCTATTTATTAGAAAAGTCCAGACTGGCTGCTTGTGTAGAAGTTCATCCCCCACTGGAGCTACTGATATGCAGCTCTGCTACACAGGGAGATGTGCCAGTAGATCCTAATAGTGCCAGATACACCAGCTTGATTTGTCTTTACCAGCTCCTACAGGGCAGTGCTTTCATCTTTATATTGTCACTCTGTGGTTATCAATAGTGAATACGTTATTGTTAGGGTAATCCTAGTGTAGCTGCACAAATGAAGCTGTCCTTGGAGTGCTCCCAGAGCATCAGGGTTGGTGGTTGCCTGTCCTCATCTGCCTTACACTTACACTGCATAAATGGCACTTTCTGCCCAGATCACATGCCTGGTCACTGCAGGGGGGCACCTTGCTGACAACTAGGCTCACGTTATAAATGTTTTGTGGATCCCCATCATGGAAAATGTGTTCAACTACAAAACAATATCGGATTTTAAATTAACAATAATGAATGCTGGAAGTTTGCACTAGGGCTTATACTTTCAAACAGAGAGATACTAAAACCTTGCTTAGGAAGATTAAATGTAAATATTTCAGTATTTACATAGCTTTGTGAGAAAGTACTTTAGGCAAAAATAGTAAATAATGTGCGTACAGCAAGGGCATTACTGGTGCTCCTTGTGATTGTCATTACTCTTCAAAACTAATGGACTGGAAATTACAAAGAAGATTCTGGTAATTGGGTAAAATTTAGAACCACAGACCAAATTTTTTGATGAAAAAAGCTGACTCAAAACTACAGATACCATAGTAATGTATAAGTAAGAATTCTTAATGAACTTTATACCAACCAAATTGTTATTCCAGCTACAAATTAAACAGTAGGTCTGGAGCTCATCAGCATTCAATTCACATAAGCTACTTGACATCTGTTTGTTGTTTTAGCTGACCAGGTGAGTATCTGAATGAATGAATGAATGAATAAATAAATGAATGAATGAATTAGACCTTTAAACAGTTCTGTATTCCATAATGAACTCCTGAAGATGAAGATGATGATGAGGCTTTGTTAATTATGATGATGAAGTGCAATAAGCATGAAAAGTTGGGGCCCCTATTACTGACCTGGAAAATGAACATAGTCCTTTATATGCAAAAGAATATAACTCTTATGCCTCTAATGTGCTCAAGCAATACCTAACTATACTAACCATCTATGTTCTCTTCTCACCTTTGCGAAAATTACACAACTGCTTAAACACAGATATTTTTTATTTTTACTTTAGAGAAGAATATAGTGCAGGAAATGAGGAAGAAACCCTGAAGAGACAAGGGTTTGCAGAAAAAAGTTTTGCCAATGACAGTAACTGGTGAGCTGTGTCCCTCTTCTTATCCCAGTCTATGAAGCTTTCCATCAGATTTTCTCTCCTTCTCTGTTGAGCAGAGTGAATGAGAGCAGCTTGGTGGGCACCTGACAGGGAGCAAAAGTTGACCCAATACACACGCCAAGACAACTGCTTTTTTTTTTGCTGACTCTCAGCTGCCCACCTAGTGTGGCTGCTTCTGGTGCCCTATTCTTCTGCCTCTGTCCTTGCTGCATCAATAGATTTGTTCTAGACAACTACATTTGGAACTAGCCATTGAAGCTAACAAAACCTTTTTTTCTAGATCTGCTGTCTCTGCAGATTCCTCCTAAGTTCTCCATCCAAAGAACTCCAACCCAGAGCAAATAACCTTTGGCTGTTTGAGTCCTTGGCCAGGTAACTACCACTGTTCACAGCTCAGGTTGCAGGCTTCTCTGCAAGAATTCTTACCAAACCCAAACAATTACACTTCAGGCATGTAAGACTTGAAGTCAGTGTGTTTGACCGCATTCCTAGAGCTTAATTGTATCAAAGCACATCATAGTAAGAATTGAGAATAATCATTTTGCCATTTAGTGAGAGATGGAATCATGATATAGAAACACTTTGGTAGTTGTTCTGTCTTGCTCTCTCTGGTATCATAGAAACATAGAATCACAAGGTTGGAAACAACCTGCAAGATCATCTAGTCCAACCGCCTTCCCATTCCTATTAGTACCACAAGCTACTAAACCATATCTCGCAGCTCCTCTCATATCCAGGCGCCTCTTGAACACTGCCAGGGACGGCGACTCCACCACCTCCCTGGGCAGCCATTCCAGTGCCTGACCACTCTCTGAGAGAAAAAGTTTCTCCTAATGTCCAATCTAAACCTCCTGTGGTACAACTTCTGGCCATTTCCTTGAGTCCTACTATTTGCCTGGGAGAAGAGGCCAGACCCTTTTTCATCACAACCTCCCTTCAGGAAGTTGTAGAATGCAATGAGGTCTCCCCTGAGCCTCCTCTTCTCCAAACTAAACAATCCCAGCTCCCTCAGCTGCTCCTCATAACTTGTGCTCCAGAGAGAGTCTGTGGTATGAGAGATCTTTTTCCAGTTTTCACTGAATGGAGACCAGGATTTTGTAAAATTTAACAGTAGATATAAAATAGGTAATTTGAATGTCAGAAAATAAAGCTGAAGTATAAGAGCCGGCATCAGATCAGTCTTAATTGTAAAAATAAGCATTGCTTGTGCACGCAGGTATGATTATTGATGACGGTCTGAAAAATACATTTTGAATGGTCTGTTTAAAAAAAAAAAACTGCAAGCAGAAAACTGGTTTGTGTTACTTCAGTGAAAACCTGAAGTAATGGATAACCAGCATTTCAAGTGAAGAATCTTCACTATTTTCAGTCATTTTGTGAAATGACTGGTTTCACAATCTGACTAGAATGTGAATTTAGACCTCTGTAATACATAGCTTGCCCTTATGCTCACTACTTATTTCTTATTTTTAATACAAAAATGATAGGCTATTTGTTCTTGATATACCAGGCTAGTTACATGATTTTCAAGCATGTGTTGACATCAGTTACTCACAGCATTTGTGTCTGTAGTATTTAAAATAAATTCACTATTACTCCTAAGAGAAGGTGCAAAATCGTCCTTTTTTTTTTTACAGAGATTAGAAGATTAAGAGTAGGAAATACATAAGCTTCCTCCAGGATTTTACCATTAAGTGTGAATGATGCTGGCATCTCCCGACTAAGACATAAGTGTAAGAATGGATATTATATTCTCCTTGATTTTTCTAATTGTAACAAAACATTAACCAGTCATATGAAATGTTGCTTTAGAATGTTGGAATAATGTAGTAGTTATGTAGCCTGCCTTCATTTCATATTTTCTAAACTATAAAATTTGAGGTCTTTAAATACAAATCAAGATTGTGCCCCTCAGAATGAATTACCCAAAAGAGGCAATTAAGCACTTATCTATCTGAAAGTTGGTTTTGCATGTTTGTTTTTCCTGGGAAAACTGCTGGTTTTGAGCCACTTCCTTTGGAACACAGACTTCCTAGCAACTCTTTCAAAGACAAATCAAGAAGTCCATAGCTTAAGCATTCAGCCTTGCATCATTCTTACTGCTTACCAATTTCATAAGCAGTGTTGTCAAGCGGGCATGGAATCAAAGCATTAAATGATAAAGTCTGCCACAGCTGAGCTGTGTCTACTACTTGCATTTAGATATTTACGAAAGCATGTCTTTGATATTCCCTGTTTGGCATAGCTCATAATCTACCAACTTCACTAGAGCAAGAAGATAAATACTTTCTGTAAAAAAGCTTTGCATAAACAACACTTTACTAAAGCACCTGTCTTTGTTGGAAGAGACTTCTGAGACAGGCAGGCTACAGTTGGAGCAGCAGAGTTTCCAGAAGACCTTAAGACAAATGATCTCAAATGGATAGCAGGGAAAATAATCTAGCATTCTGTACTGTATCCATGCCCTCCTGCAGCAGTATCTTGTTCATAAATCTGAAAAAGAAAGCTACTGTTTTCCACTTGGGGGAAGTGCAAGAAAACTGCTTTTGATAGTTCTGCATTCCCTTTGAGGACAAGGATTCTTGTGGGTGCAGGGTGGGCTAGCCTGCTCTAATAAATCTGATTACAGAGATTCAAACATGGAAGAATTTTTGTATCTGTGACCTTCATATAACTTCCAAAGTGAACCTTTTATTGCTTTTGTTTGAAGACAGGGCCCTAGCCAAAGGGTTGCTTTGATGTTTTTACTGGATTACAAATAACGTATGAGAGCAGGGGCCATGACAGCTTCAAATCATGTGATTTGCTTTGCAAACAACAAAGATCATTTGTAGTAAAGTATACAGTAGTGTTTACTTAATTGAAATGAGACTTGAAATTAGAATTGAAGTAGATTAGATCCAAGCAGATTTCATTGACTTCTTGAGAAAAATTCTGTTACTTGTTTAGAAAGGAAATTTAATTTCCCAAGGAAATTTGCTTATTAATATTTCAAATGATTAATATGTTTTGACAAATAGGGAGGTATTTAAAATCATGTTTTCAGAAACCAGTAGTTTTCTTTGATGCAGTATTTTCAATGACCTTAATGTCATAACATTGCTACAGATAGAACATGTATGCATAACTCATAGTTAGTACCACAAGCACCACACTTTGAAGACTGTTGCTCACATAGAAAGCTGCTTTATGTTTTCTTCCCTGACCCATGTATTTATTTTTTAAGCAAGAAAGCAAAGTGTTACACTTGTGCCCATTTTCAAAAAAAAAAATTAGAACAGCCTAGAAAATGTAGGTTTATAAAACAAATTCTAAACATAATCAATGTCACATATTTTTTTGTGTCTTCAAATATGTGTTGTTGCATTGTTGTTGTTTTTTAATATTTTTTACTCTGGAAGTGGTTTACAAAGTGCTGAGATTCTTGAGGGCTGTTGCACAAGCTTCAGAGAGGATCAAGCCTGCTGGATATGCTTTCAACATCCAAGAAAATTGAGATACCACAAATCCATGTATTTATGTTTTAAACAATACTAGAGAAGAACTCTAAGGCTGTAAGAACAACTTACACAGAAGATCAAAGAAGTGGTGTGTGCAGATACAAATAAACTGTTAGAAAGCATGTTTGTGTTAAGATAGAAATGAAATGCTTTTGGCTGTGGGAAAGGACAGACGATCCTATAGCATAATGAGATCAACATCAACTCTGTTGTGGGCATTGG
This sequence comes from Chrysolophus pictus, assembly GCA_037305975.1. Lineage (NCBI taxonomy): Eukaryota > Metazoa > Chordata > Aves > Galliformes > Phasianidae > Chrysolophus > Chrysolophus pictus. Next base: position 17,828,219 of record CM074614.1, on the reverse strand, counting down.
AGGGATTTTCTATCTGGCCATTTTTTATGAACTTCTGTTTGTCTGTCCAATCTCTGGACATGCTCTTTTTAGTGTACTTTCATGAACTCTCATATTTAGTATCTGAGATAAAATGGTGTTAACCTGTTGGTTTTTGTTTGTTTTTTTTTTTTTAAAGAAAAGACACTAATGCATCTGTGAGTATACAGTAGTGTTAAAAACTGGTTTTGCTTTGTTTTCATGCCTAAGTATATGAAAAACTCTATAATCAACTTAAGAGTAAAATTAAATGAATTACCTAAAATGACCATTTCTGTCAAGAGAGAGGAAGAACACAGCAACTAGAATATGAGAAATTTCTCAGCCTCCTCACATAGATTATAATCAAAACCAAGGAAAGAGTCTTAGAATAGCCTGGAGTACAGACTGGGGTCACTATATCATTTAGAGACGTAAGAGTGAAGCTTGAGACACATCCCCGAATGATTTAAAGTGGGTCTAAGCTTCAGCCGCACCCAGCTGGAGCTATTCCACTTTGCATAAGTAAATAATCATAGAATTCATGTTGGTTGTCCTCTCCCTGTCTCAGATACAGTGCTTTTGTCAAGTCTTCTGACTCCCAGAATGTAACCAATTCTTTCAGCAAAGAAGTAGAGCACTGGAATGTCAGGTCTGCCAGTACAAGAATGAAAACCAAGTCGTCAACCAAGTCGTCAACCATTCCCTGAGAGAATGTCAGAGCTTTCTGAGCTGCCTGTTATCATGGTTTAAATTTCTTTTTTCTCTTCCATTTCTTCCCTCTTTTCTGGGAGAAAGAAGCTAGCAAACTTTGCAAATCCTGACTTTCATGCTGATATGGAAAGAAAATCTGAAGAAAAGTTTATAGACCTGTGTCAGACAGGAAAATAATTTACTGTCTCATCTACATTTTTAAAGTTAGATAAGAATACATCAGAGATATTTAACATTTAGACAACTTTATTTATTTATTGTGGTTTCATATATCTTTGTAGGTAACTGTTTAGCAGGCATTAGCTGCATTATATGTTCCTGAATTTCCTTCCATGTCAATCAGTGTGGCAGAAAATTAAGGTAACTGAGGCTTCATGAAGATCATGTCTGGTGTTTTTCTAACAGAAACAAATTAAAAGCAAATCCAGTTAAAACAAAGCCATTAGTCTGAAAATGCAGAGAGTGATTTTTATACTTAAATCCTTGCCTGAATTATGAATCTTATATATCCATCATGTTCTTCTGCTTTCTCATTTTATATGTACCTTTTCTCTGCCTTGTGAACTTTTTCTTTTTTTCCTTAATAGCTCAGGTTATTTTTTTCTCTTGTCCTCAACAGTCCAGGTTGATTCTCTGATGGCAAGTAACTAAAAATAAAATTCTTGGCCAGCAGCCATTTTACTGTTTTTCATTCATTTCAGGATGGCGTCAGTTTGTGAAATAAGAAGACAACAGCAAAATATATTCCAAGACAAAGTAATCGTGATAGTCTGCTAATTCCTAGAGATACCATAAAGGTACCAAACTATGAGACTTCATTCTTGGAGAGGACAGGAAGATATAAGCATAGACAGTAGAATCCTGTAGGGAGGAATGATGAGGAGACCTGCTGTATATATCCTTCTGCTAAATGTTGTACATTTATGTTTCTGTATTATTTAGCTAAGTTGCATGGCAAGGAGCTTATGCTGATGAAGCTAGTGGTGAATGCATTAACTCCTGCATTACAGCATTGTTACAGTGGTTTGACTAAATATCATCATGTAGTCATGTAACATCAAGGCGTCATATTTTTTCTGTTTTCTTAGGTGATTATCCAATAAATAACTTACAGGATACTGTACAAAAAGTTTTTCTTAAAAGGATCAAGAAGGGTGTATAAAAAGCATGAAGATTTTAAATATCTTATCCTCATGGTCTTTTTACTTGTACTGATAGTGTGGATTGCACCTCAGTCCTGGCAACCCACACTGTCAGTACAAGTTGGGGTACATGTAAGGATTGAGCACAGCCTTGCCAACAGGACTTGAGGGTGCAGGCAAATGGGAAGGTGGACATGGGCCAGCAATATGCCCTCACAGCCCAGAAAGCCAGCTGTATCCTAGGCTGCATCAAAAGAGGTGTGGCCAGCAAGTCAAAGGAGGTGATTCTGCCCCATTGATGAGACCTCACTTGGAGTACTGATCCAGGTGTGAGACTCTTTAGCAGTGTCTACTGTGATAGGACAAGGGGAACTGGTTCCAAACTAAAAAAAAAAAGGGGGGGGGGGGGGGGAGATTTAGATTGGATATAAGGATGACATTTTTTACAATAAAGATTGTGAGGCATTGGAACACATTGCCCAGAGGGGTGATGAGCCCTGACCAATGATAGATGCCCCTGTTCATTGTTGAGGGGAGTTGGACGAAAAGAGTTTTAAAGGTGCCTTCCAACTCAAAAGATTCTATGACTCTATGATACTAATATTTATTTTTCTATAAAGTTTCTGATAATTAACTATTTTGTAGTGTTTAATAAAATTTGAGAGCCTACACAGTGATTAAATAAAAAATAAATTTTAAATAAAAAAGGTTAAGAAAAAAAAGTAAGTTTCTGACTTTTCCAATATTCAAAGTTTAAGTTTCTGATATCTTAAAGTTAAAAATCCAGAGGAAGTACAACAAAACAAGCTAGTGAATGTGGTAAAGAAGAAGTTAAAAAGAATGAAAATAATTTTTAAACGTCCATATATATTATCTAGCTCTGAAGAAACTCTATGAATCTGTCAAAACTGAATGACACCAGTGTGTTTTACAGATAGACTAACTCCTTGACTTTGAAGTGTTTTTTTTTTTTTATATGACATAAGTTATACTGTGCACTGTAGATGACTGTGAAACATATTTTGTTAGTTAGAAATATTGCATTAAATGGTTGTCATCTATACAATTTTCAGATAAGAATCAATCAAGAATTGTGTGGTGATGTGCAAATTTTCAGTCAATTTGAACTGATTTGGCTCTTCAGAAGGTTAAGGTAGTTTAATGGTTGAAAGCACATTGCTGTGCAGCAAGCTGCAAAAGTCAAAGGGTTAGAGGATTAGGATTTCATTTCCTTTTAGCCATTGCCATGTCTGTTTTCTGTCCAAACTACTTCTTGTTCCCATTTAACCCATGCTTTTAAAGACAAAAGGGGTTGAGAACTTGTGGGCCTCAGGCTTCATTTTAACAAGCCGTCTCTAGCACTTTGGTGCACAATTTGTCATAAATGTCATAGGTCAGGGAATGCTAGAAACCTAAAGCCAGCAGATGGTCATTATGACAGCAGTTATGTTTCAGAAGCAAAAAATGCTTTGTGGTATTTACTCCAGCATGAGTATTGAATGTTACACCTCTGTAGAATATTTCCAAGATCACTCTTAAAATGGACTCATCTTTTTATCTCTCAGTCCTTAGCTAGAGCTCATAGGGGCCCCTGAGCTTCATCCTCTTCCCACTGCTGACAAGGTTCAGAGGGTTTCTTCCATGAATAAAACGTACCAGTGGAACATTCCATTTCATTTACAAAAAATTAGTAATAGTCAAAAGTTACTGACTATAAACAAACTTCTCACTGTAAAGTTAGAAAGAATTTCTTTTTCCTCTTTACACTACTTTTATGCCACTGTATTCTTTTCAAATAATACTGGAAATTGATGTTTCAAATAATCTCCAAATGAGATTTTCCTAGCAATACAGTATTTCCAGCTCAATAGAAACTACAAGTTTGTGTACTATTTTGTTCCAAATTCCTCCGGATTTAAGAGCCTCACACAGGATACAGGCTCCACTATAGAGCTAATACACAATACTTAAGGCTTTAATGAGGAAGAGAAAGCTTCTAGGAATAATCTCAGTCTCAAAAAGCCTGCAATCCAAAGCTGCAAAAAGAAAAGTAACATTTAGCGTGCACAGTTCACTAGGCTCAGATCTGCATGGGAGTTGTTTTACAGAAAAAGAAAGAGAAGTTTGTTCCTTCTAGCGTACCAGCTGAGTATTTGGCTGATCTCTATAAGCACTATAACAAATATTGATCCTGAGCAGAGGTGGTCGTTTTTTTTACTAATCAGTTCTGTGAGAGCATTTTGTGCATACAGGTTGTAGATACAAATAAGTGCAGGAGTATAGACGTAAACTTGTGTGTGACAAGCTGGCAGGCAGGCAGCCTGTTCGATATTGCTCCTAAGTGAAGGAAGTGTGTGAGAAAAAGGTAAAATACAAGCCTCTTGTTCCAAGATAACTACTTAAGTCAAAAAAATCTCTTCTGTATTTAGTAGGAAGAAGCTACGTTCTGCAGATACATTTGATGCATCATTCAACAGGTGATCATTCAGAACAAGAAAATTAACTTTCTTGCTAGTCACTGAAAATCTTTTACGATGTCTCATCTAAGCAGCTCAGTCAAACTTAGTAAAACATACATTTTACATATGGGAGGAACATAACTACAGCAATAGGACTTGGGATTTGACAATATAGCTTGGTTTCCAGGGAAATAAGATTGTGCCATCCATGTGGCTGCCTGTTATTTCCATTTCAGTAATTTTTGACTAGTTGGCCAGTTTCAGCAGATTTCAGAGAAATTTCACACATTCACAAAAAACAATTCATTTTCTGTATGTTTCCCAAAAATCTTTGACTGTATACAGGAAACAAGCATGGCTGAATAAGGACCTGCTAGTTAAACTGAGGGATAAGAAGGATAAATTCAGACAGTGGAAGCAGGGACATGTGGCCTGTGAATAACACAGGGACAACATCTGTACATGCAGATATGGTATCAGGAAAGCCAGATGAAACTGGACATGGCTATGCATATGAAAAATAACATGAAGTGATACTACAGGTATCAGAAGAGACAAAGAAGAGTGTACCCTTCTGATAAACAGGAAGGGAGAACAGGCTTCAGTCAAAATGGAGAAGACTGAGGTACTCAACAAATTTGAGTAGGCAGGGGTCGAGAGAGCAAAATCTCTCCTACTGTAAGCAAAGAGCAAGTTCAAGACCATGTGATAATACTGCTTGTGCACAAGTCTACGGGACAGAACATCATGCATCTCAGGGTTCTGAAGAAACTGGCTGACATAGTTGCACTTTCCATCATATTTGAAAAGTCATGGCTGTCAAGCAAAGTCCACAGAAGCTGGAAAAAGGAAACATTTCTATAGAAAGGGGAAAATGAAGATGCGTCTAACTACAGGACAGTGAACTTCACATTTACACCTGAAAAGATCATGAAACAGATCCTCCTGGAAGTTATGCTAAGATGTATATGAAACAAGGAAGTAGTCCATGACAGCCAGGACTGTTTTATGAAGGGCAGATGGTGCCTAACCAATCTGGAGGCCTTCTGTGATGGAGTGATGACAACTGTAGACAAAGGAAAGGCAATTGATGTCATCTACCTCGACATTTGCAAAGTCTCTGATATGAACTCACATCATTTTCTTATTTCTAAATTGGAAAGACACAGATTTGAAAGATGGATTGTTCAGTGGGTAAGGAACAGGCTGGATGGTCACAGCCAGTTTTGTGATCAACAGCTCTGTGTCTGGGTGGACACCAGTGATGAATGGTGTCCACCCAAAGCTCCATCTTGGGACTGGTGCTCTTCAACATCCTTATCAATTATCTGATAGTTGGTTTGAGAGCACCCTCAGCAAGTCTGCTAATGACACCAAGCTAAATGTGCAGTTGATACAACAGGAGGAGGGGATGCCACCCAGAGGGACTTGGACAAGCTTGAGAAGTAAGCCCACAGGAATCTAAAGAGATTCTAGAAGGCCAAGTGCAAGACACTGCACTTGGATCAGGGCTTTATGGGATGGACAGCAGGGAAAGGGAGGTGATTGCCCCCTCTGCTCTACCTTCATGAGGTACCACCTGCAGTACTGCATCCATGCCTGGGGTCACCAGCACAAGAAAGGTATAATGCTGCTGGAAAAGATCTTCTTGACAAACCTGATCCCTTTCTATATCATGGCTGGAGGCTGAGCCCAAAGAATGGTGGTGAATGGGGTTAAATTCAGCTGGCAACTAGTCATGAGAGATGTTCCCCAAGTATTGGGTCCTGTCCTGTTTAATATCTTTATTGATGATCTGGGTGAGGGGATTGAGTGCACCCTCAGTAAGTCTGCACATGGCACCAACTTGGGAGTGTCAGTTTGCCTGGAGAAAGGAAAGCCCTTCAGAGGCGCTTGGACAGGCTGGATTGGTTGGCTGAGGCAAGTGGGATGAAGTTCAATAAAATCAAGTTCCAGATGCTGCACTTTGGCCACAACAACCTTAGGCAATGCTACTGAGTAGCTGGAAGACTGTGTGGGAGAAATGGATCTGGGAATGTTGGTCAGCTCTTGGCTGAACATGAGCCACCAATGTGCCCAAGTAGCTAAGAAGGCTAGTGGCATCCTGGCTTGTATCAGAAACAGTGTTGCCAGCAGGAGCAGAGAGGTGATTATTCCCCTGTACTCAGCTCTGGTGAGGCCACACCTTGAATGCAGTGTTCAGTTGTGAGTCCCGCAGTACAAGAAAGACACCGAAGCTCTGGAGTGTGCCCAGAGAAGGGCAACAAAGCTGTGAGGAGTCTAGAGCACAAATCTTATGAGGAATGGCTGAGGGAGCTGGGATTATTTAGTCTGAAGAAGAAGAGGCTCCGTTGAGAAGCTATTGCACTCTACCATCCCGTGAAAGGAGGTTGTGGTTAGATGAGGATCAACCTCTTCTCCTGGGTAATTAGCAATAGGACTAGAGGGAATGGCCTCAAGTTGCATCAGGGGAGGTTCAGACTGGATATTAGGAAAAACTTTTTCTCCAAAAGAGTGTTCGGGCACTGGAATGGACTGCCTAGGGGGGTGGTGGAGTCATCATCCCAGCTAGTGTTTAAGAAACATTTAGTTGTAGTACCAAGGACATGGTTTAGTGGGGAAATATCGGCGGCCAGTGGATCAGCACTTCCATTGCTCAGAACTAACCACGATGTTCAGTGCTTCTCACCAAGGTGGTAAATGAGTGAGAATAACCTCCCACAGTCATCATTTCTCTATAGGAATAGGAGGGATGCAGGGATAGAAGAACCTACTCCTACCTATTTCTACTCTTCCATAGAAAAAACTATTTCTAAACCTAATAAGGGGGACTGATTTGGTAGAAGAACCTATCAGACTGTAAGAAACCATGCTCGATTAGTTCAAATGCTAATGGAGTAATCTTTCCACTCTCTGCAGTGGTGAAAGTTACAGAATAACCACATGCAGTGGAAAAGTTTTCTTCATCCTCAGAACTTTCTGACCAGATACATGTGTTCTTTACATTTTGTTCATGCTTCCTCCCAGTAAGTAATGTTTTCTTAGCATTCAGATTTTGAAGAGTGGAACCTATGGTTCTTGGCACCATCAGCATTTCCAAATGTAGCTTTAGATCTACCAGCTAGAGAACCACAAAGTTATTTATACCTTCTTGTTTCACCTCCCAAAATGAAAAGTCAAATATGTAGGATACTCACACTGCCTGCAGGTCATGAGATACTTGTGAGGCCATCATCTCCAGGGCCTCATAAATGAAATACGTAATTTTTAATTCTCATAGGCTCCAGATTGGAAAATTGAAAACCTGGAAAATATTACTTTCACAGCCTGAACTCTATTTTATGCTCTTGCAGGGTAGTAGCCTCCAGAGTCCTCATGAGCCCAATAGCTGTCTATGAGTGAGTGGACTTCAATTCCTATCTATCATTACCACAGATTTGGTCAGCAACTAACTTTATTTAAACACTTTATACTTAAAGCCTGTTCCAGTGATTGATAAGTATTGCATCCATCTCCCTCTCAAACAGTGCAGCTATTGATAGTCTCTGGATTCTTCACATCCTGATTCTAACAACAGGAAAAATACTGCGGCAGATAAAGGGAACAGTGCAAACAGAACAATTCTTCACTTGGAGGATGATTACTGTCATTAAGGAAATAGGGGCAATAAGCAGGAAAAAAAATTGATATTCATACAACAGGTGATAAGAAACAGTAAAAAATGTACAAAGCCTTTGTAATTTTAAGTACACGATGGATGGTTACGAACATTGTCTCTAATTTCAAGCAAGGCAAAGCCTATAACAAATGAACTATATTCCTCTGTCTATTGCTTTGCACTGGCACAGGGACCCAGAGATGTTGTGGGGTCTCCTCCTTGGAGATCTCCAAAAGCCACCCTGACATAGGCCTGAGCATTCTGCCCTGGCCACTGCTGAAGCAGGGGTTGGGCCAGATGGACCCGGACTTCCAGCCTGCCCCTTCTGACATTCTGTTTGATTCTGTGTGATGACTTTTGGATGGACAGCTGGCTTGGCATAATATGAATATACTTTGTGAAGCAAATTTTTGCATACTATTCATTTGTGTTAATCTTCCAATCAGACTGGAATAATTATTGATATTAGTTTTCAAAGGATAAGTAAAGAAATCACATATGCATTTCCACATAAATATGTAGCATAGCTCTTGAAATGCCTCACAGTAGCTAAGTGTGTATATACTGTTGTTTTGTTTGTTTGTTTGTTTCACCATGTGTTACTTTTATCTTTCTTGCAGTCCCTGTTTAGTAAGGAATTTTGCAAAGTTAAAATATGAAAACTTAAATGCCTTATTTTACACTGACAGCTAAAAATTGCTCATGGATTTCCTAAGTGAAGAGAAAGTCATCTGAAAGTCAGAATTAAGAACTGTTCTGAACACACTCAATATTGAGAAGAGGTCATTTGAGCAACATTTAAATACATTGTTGCTGCTACTCTCGAATACAGACAAAGTGATTGTGCTATTTTTCTGAGAAATGTGTCAGATAGAATAAAGATGTTAATAGATGTAGACAAAAATATTTGCACAGAAATACTGGAAGTAGTCATTAGCACGTTTCTGTGAAAACTATGAAATAAAGCACTTCCCTCTATCAGTTTAAAAATGCTGTTCAACACATACCCAGCACTTACCACAGTTACTAGGATGCTTCAGACATTGACCTGTCAAATGTATGACCATTTGAGCACATTGCTCCGCAAAGAAAATGTTGAAGCTACTGCTTACGCAGCAAATCCACTTCTCTGCATGCTCCACGCTGAGTGATTTGTTTAGAGATACAGAGCTGTGCAGAGCTGTGTTCTGATCTCACAGGCTAGTTATCGCGACTTTTCTTGAGGTATACTGTTGTATACAGTGGAGAGACGGGATTTATTGACTTATTTAAATCCCAATTAAGCCACTTGAGATCTTTTTATTTTCTACAACAAGTATTACATCAGCCTTTAAAAAAAGGACGAATGAAACATCCAAAAGTAAAGCCTTTCACGAACTGAAAACTTCCCTGCTTCCATTTAACCCATCTCCTACTTCCTTAAAGGCTGACTTCAAGCTATGTGACTTAATCCGGCATTATAAGGGCATTATGGTAAAAAGAGAGCATGGGTTAACAAACGATCTATTATTGCCTGCACTACAGTAATAAGAAAGTCAGGGAACCTGTATTTCGGCATCCAGGCAAAGAGTTGTGACAAGAAAGACAGAGAGAATTGGTAAAAAGTTTCAAAATGTAAAGTAAACTTTTCCAAAGAGATACTTTTTGAACATGTTTTGCTTTATCTGTTCCTTTGTAAGATTCCCTTGGCTTAATTGTTTGCATTGTTATGCATGCAAGTAGTTCGCAGATACACACAGATTTAATAAAAGAACTCAGTCGGCAGCTTGAGATTGTGCAGTCAAGGAGACTAGAGATATCTGCTATATTGAAATCTCTGTGTAGGTCCTGTATTTATACAAATTAGATTAAAAATAATCCAGTGATAGTTATTGCTGTTGTATTTTCTAATCCTCATTTAAAATTTATTGAGAGGATGGTTACACACTGCACCCAGTTACACAACCTGCTTTGAATGCAGCTAAGTAGTTATCAGCAATAACAACTCTAAGCCTCACTTTTTCTTTTTTATCATCTACATTTTACCCATCCTCATTCTATGCACATCAGGTGACACTAATTTTTTTATTAAAAAAATTCTGCAGGAAATATGAACAGTAAACAACAAAGAAATATTTAACTGTCCAAGCAGGGAATCTGAAACTGTGGTTCTAAAGCATGACTGGATTGTAAATACTACAAATAACTGCTGTAGAGCTTTTTTTCCTCAGTCATTTCTGGGTGGCAGAGCATCCATAGAACAGCTTCAGAAGTGGTGTTCTGCAGTCTAACAAGCAATTAGTTCAGTCCATTAAAAAAAAGAAAAAAAGAAAAAAAAAGGAAAAAAAAGAAAGAAAAAATAGGAGGAAGAGGAAGGAAGAAAGAAAGAAAAAAGAAAGAAAGAAAGAAGAAGAAGAAAGCTCTGAAAGTGAAGGTGGCCGCTAATTATTAAAATGGAGTCATAAATAGCTATAAATATTTAAGCCTTATAGTTCGATTTGTTTGTGGAGGTAGCTATTAGCCTGCTTGTGAGATGGTAAATTCCTCCCTAGTACAATGCAGCACTACAGGCAGCTCCAGTGTGAGCGGAGACAAAGAGCCCCAGGCAGCCCCACCCTCGCCCATTCTGTTCTCCGACAACACCCCTTGTTCACAAAGCCCCTTTCAATTATAGTCTTTGTTGGTAATGTTTACTTTTTTCATTCAAATCTCTCCTTCCCTCAGTCTCACTCTTTCAGGCAACCTGCTCGCTGGAGCCAACGCGGAGAAGCAGAGAAAGAGAAAATGAAATCCAACACATGCCTGTCGTGGTAAAAACACAGCAAAACCAAGCCAAAACCCGACCCAGTCCCAGTCCTCCAAGGAGGGGGTGCAGAGCGACCCTATTTATTTTTGCCTATAATTCTCCTCTTATTATTACCCACAATTGTCTCTCATCTCTCACTGAGGACGCAGGCTGGTTGTGTGGATGCAGGGTGACAAGAGACTGCTTTAGTTTGCTCAGTGAATATCATTCTGTTTATATCTCTCTTTTCTTCCCCAGAAGATAAAAAGGTTATTTGGAGAGCAATGACACTTTTCCTTCTTAGGCAATGATAGCACAAGTAAGGACCAATTTTTTCATAGTGTCCAGAGTTTGTCTGGGTGCTTTTTGTTTTTTTGCCCTAGTGATTTCATTTTATTTTATTTTTTCTAGCTTGTGGGGATTTTTGCTTCTGGGCATGGAGGGATGCTGTTTTTTTTCCGTTTTGTTTTACCAAAGAGGATATTTACTTTCATGTCTGAAATACACTATGAAGTGCACTTTGGAATATATTATGAAATGTGGCAACACTGCCTAATGAATGGCAAAATGCAACAAAAGAATGTGAAAAACATTTTCACATAAAAATATTAAAGAACACTCTTCAACTTTGAAAAGTGGAACGCAAAGTGAAGCATCAGTAAAAATGCTTTTTTTGCTGTATCATTACCTATGGATAAAAAAAAAGCCCATATTTTAGAATTGTTTTCTCAAGGCTGGGGACAGAAGTTGGAATAGCTCTGCAGTTCAGTAAAACCTGTATTCGTGCACTGAAAGTCTCACACTGAGAAGCTGAGTCTACTTGCCATGAAGTAATGCATATCAGCAATGACGATACTCTATTTTTTCTTTTTAGCAGTCAAGCAATGTTGTACATATTATTGAAATGAAAAGAAATAGTTTTATTGGCTGATATATATGTATAGTAGGTATACGCTTATTACTTCAGACAACATTTAATTATGATTCTAATATTTTTCCTGGCCCTTTTGCTTTAACTAAAACAGAGGTGCTATTTCTCTTTTTTTGCCTTGAAATTTATGTCACCCCTTATTAACAAAAAACAATCTGGGTCAGTCTCTCAATCCCACGTACTGTCTATGAGGAACATCTGTATTCAGGCTTTAAAAGCTGTCATAAATTTAGGCCTCAGCAAACAAGACGGGATTCACAGGCAGCTTCATCAGCCACAGGAGGCTGGGTTCCCTGCGGCCACCACACTTTGGTGACCTTTGGCTCGGTCCACCTGCTGGACGACATGTTTGAAATCCAGACTGGGAAGATGTTGCTCAGTGGCAAAATGGTGTCATCGGAGGGAATGGAGGAATTTCTCTGTCATCATTAAGGGGGTTCCCCCCACAGCGAGAGGGATGAAAGGCACGATTTATGTTCACAAAAGACAGGCAATGGGAGCATGGGAGAATAAAAAATAAAGGCAGAAAGCTTTGCCAGCGCTTCCCAAGTGGACCACTGCAGTCCTTGCTGCGAGTGGGGTGTCCCTGAGGATTTCACCAGAGGCCGGCCTGAAAAGAAAGAGATTAAGTCCTTTTAGAGTAGGGAAATGGAACAAAAGGAGCACTTTTATGATGTAGCAGTATAAGATAAGGGGCTCCATTGTGCGTCTGATTGCAAAAGGCCTCGGAACTGAGCAGCCAGAGCAGCAGGCCCGGCTGCCCCCATCAAACCGCCCTGCAGCATGACGTGCCCGTTCTGGACCCACAGCAAGGCTCGCATTTAGAGGCAACTATGAGATTATTGGTTTGTTTCTACATCATGGGGTTTTTTTACACACCTACCAAAAAGTGGCCTGTAGGGAGATTATACTCTAGTGGAAGTTGCTGCTAATTAAAACAAGTAATTAGTGTTCCTCCAGGCTTTGCAGTTTCACTCACTTTTGCCCGCCAGACAACATTAGTTTAAAAGCAATCCAATTTCTAGCAATAACAGACTGTAAAAAAGTCATTTAACTAGTATGTAAGTGTAAGGTTACAGTTCAGGCTTTGATTTATCTCTTCTGGACTGTTTAGAGATCCATGACAAAGTTGGCAAGGCTGGGGGGAAGGAGAGGGAGGGGGCTAAAATGTTTTCTTCTTTTTTCAAAGCCATGTCACTACATTTAGAAAGACAAGACAGAGCTTCGGGAGACAGCTTTCCAAGCCACATTAAGAAAATAGAATTGGATTTAATGCAGTTTTCTGAGAGAACCCTCACTTAGCATTTTGTAAACAGATCATTTCATTAAGTCCTTTTGTTTCCACTCCTGCTTCTGCCGAATTGAGAACTTGTTATTGACTCTGGCTCCCTCTGAGATAGAAGTTTAACATATTATTACATCGTGTATTTTGTATAGACAAAAGGGACAGTATGTGTGAGTTGTTCTACAAGACACTTGAGATTAATGCAAAGTTTCCAATGTGCTAATGTATTGATTGACAAAAAAATATAAATTGGAGCATCGCTCCTATCTTTGGTTGATTTCCAGTGTTCCTGTCAGTCCAAAACTGCCAGCTGTTGACCATGTGGATCACAGCATTTGGTGCTGGTATGTGTTGTAATGTACTTCCTTGTAGGATATTTCGGTTTTAAAAGAACATGCATGAAGTTTTATTATTTTTGTAGAAACAGCTGCATACATGGATAATGCATAAACAGCAAATCAAGGATAATAGGAGTATATGAAGGTTTCTTTCTATAAAAAGAAAATACAGTTTTCTAGTGTTCAACCAGTGGACACAGATTTTGTTTTCGGTTTGACTTATCTCATATTTCTGTTGATAAATGAACTAGAGAAAGGAAAATATGATTTTTGATAAGCTAGAGAAACATTTTACACTGATAAACAGAATAGGATTGCATAGTAGTCAGACTGAAATGGTTGTAATTCAACACTAAGGTGTCATTTTAAATGGGATTTTTTTCCAGTTTTTCCAGACAAGTCTGTACAGCTGAACTACTTTTCTCATAATGTTCATTTTAAATACGTGAAACATACAATTTTTGATCACAAATAGAAAAGATGAAAATATCTATTAAAAAAAAAAATTGTTTTTTTTTCCTTCTGCTAAAAGTTTAATAATTCGATCTGATGAGCAGTAACCATCAAGTTCTGTTTACGTAGATCCTGATAAAATACTTCAACAAATTGAATAACAGTAAATTTAAAGAATAGTGCAGGTCTTGTTGAATTATGGGATTGTCTTTAGGACCTTAAGGACTCCAGTGCCTTTTTTTTTCTTTCTTTCTTAATCTGGTGATCTCAGTTGATGTGCTCCTATGAGAATAGACATGGTACATAGTGAACAACATCCGTTTAATTTATATTTCTTCCACTGATGAAGATGTGAATGAATCTCCATTCCCAGAAAACAGGAATAATTGTTGTAAAATCCCTGCACTTTCATCCCTGTATTTTCTTTTAGAAAATGGATTTTTTTACATTCCTTTATGTAATTTTGATGCATGTGTGTACAGACTGAGTGTCCATGTGTAGATGTACTTTTGGACCACCTTCAAGTAGCATTCTGCATAGTAAAAAGCTTCTTTTTAAACTATATCAGCATTCTGTTGTATTTATTTCTCATTAAATTTAGAATGCATGTATACACCTGCACACATATGTATATATTTCCATGTATACATATATTTCTCTTTTATTCTCAGGAGTTGAATTTATTTTCAGTGCCAGGCATAGCAGAACAGTCTGTGGGGCACCAGAGGGCAGAAACTGCTGCGACTTGTATGGACACACTAAACTCTTTATAGATTACCACAAAACCATAAGGGACAGTATAACAGCTTTAATTTTATGTAGTAAGCCATATTTGCACAACAATTCCATTACAATACAAAAGGCAATCTTCAGAAGTAATTTAGGTATGGCAACTATATTAATGCTGAGCCCAAGAAAAGGAGAACAATTTTCTTACACAATCCAGCTTCAATGCCCAGATGTCTTCTGTAAATGATTTTAATGGTTATTTGATTCTAATTTAAACATAAATTGACCTTAAGATACACCCACATCTTACATCCATGTTGCTTGTGCAATTCCTTTTTCACTAATGTTGACTTCAGAATGGACTCTATTCTTATGAATTTTTCTCCTCATGCTACTTCTTGAAGTAATTTGCAGTATATTAACAACATCAAAGTGAAGAATCTCAGCAGCAGAATACACAGATCGCATCATGGAATGATGAAAAAGAATTTTGAGGATCATCAAGGTAGTAAATGATACAAAGAGTTCACTGAAATCACCTTCTACCAATTAATTGAAATATTAGCTTCCCAGCACATTTATGAATGTATAACAAAATTAAGTTAGCTTTACCACCCAAAATTTAGAATTCAGCAGTGTTCTTCATTTGTGCTCTTCATTGTATTGCAGTGATCAGTACAGAAGAGTATTAGCAACTGTGACCCTCACAGTTTAGTGAGCAATTCAAGAAAACAATATTCATCTGGTGTGATATTGTAGAAGCTAATGTGCCTGCTTACCATATAAACCTTCTGCTCTTTTAGATTTCCTAATCAGCAAGTGAATGAGCATCATAAGGAGGGTTACTTTACTTCTCAACTCTATTCCTACATTATCAGAAGTATCTTAATGGCATTTCTATAAAATTCTGTGAAAGAAAATGAAGTAATTTGCTTGCTGCAAAGAACTGTAAGAGCCACCAAGAAAACCTGGTCTTGAAAATGATATCACTGTTATTCCATTTATTTTCTCACACTTTTTTCATTCCTGTTAGAGTATTCTTGCCATTCTTCTCAGAAGTTCTTTGTCCCACTCTCAGGATAGCACAGAATTACACTCATTAGTGGCAGTATTTCAGCTCTGTATTCTTCATGGAATGAGAGCAAGACAAAAACACGTACAAAATTATGTGCCTCTTTGGGGGACAGTAGTACAGATAAATAAAGGTTATTTGTTTCTAAACTGTAGCAGAAATTTGGGCTATGTGATTTTATTTTTCTCTAGTTGTATTAGGCAAAATGATGTTAAAAACTGATTGAAGAAGCAACTAGATGTAATACTGAATGTCAAGAATTACCTTTCTTAATCTTTTCCATGTTTTCTGGTGTGTCAGATGTGTCAACTCTTTGGCTGCCAGTATTTCTCTGTGGAGAAATGGAAAAAAAACATGAAAGGGCAACAGTAACATTGGTGGTACTGTATTGTTCTAAAATCTCAATGAAAACAATGAGATATGAGATTCTTCACAAATGCAATGTACACCAGAAGATTTCGAATATTCACTTTGTCCCTTTTTACACACTATTGCAAGAGACAGTGGAAGTCACGGCTCGAAGTTTGTGGAATGTGCAAATTCACAGAATCTCCAAAAAAGACTCAAACTTGTGACTCAAAACTGAAACTCTGGCAGCTTTCTCTGACAATAAACAGACAAAACAGGTTAGAAAACCTTGCAAAACTGTATTCTTAAAATCTTCAGAAAAATTAAAAGACCAACAACAGCTTATAGTATTATTGATGGGCAGCATAATCAACATCTTATATCCTTAAGAATTTTGAGGATGCTCCAACATCTTCTACACTTTCAGCAAACAGGAAAAGAGTGCCCAGCCTTCAGGATACCCAGCAGAATTCTGCCTCCCATGCTTTACTGCGAAATAAACATCACTTCCATGTTGGAGTCTAATGCTGGAATAAAAATTCATGAAAAATCTTGAAATATGGAGTAGATATGGGAAAACAACAATCAACAGGCACTTTTCCTCTATCCTTCTGCCTAATGCAATATTTTTGACATAAATAACAGATACAGCCTCTACCTTGTTTGGATGGTAAATATTTTGGTGATGAGATTGTATCAAATTTAACAGTGTTAAATTTGGTGCATCATTAGAATCTGCCAAGCTTGTCTCAAAGTACATGAGGCTAAGTCAGTATCAATTTTGATGGTATTTTAATATTGTTGTCTAGCAACAATCTTGTGTGATAAATTCGTAACAAATTTGCAAAGATTTAGGTAAACAGCATAGTTCTACTTCCTGTGCTCCTTGCTTAGCATTCTCACTGGAAAAAAAAAAAAAGAAGATTTTTTTTTTTTTTTTTAATCTTTATAATAGATCTTGAAGATCTCCACATCCCCATACTGATCTTTGGCTGTAGGACTATATGCAGATGTGACTTCTCTTATCATAAATTCAGCTGCTTTAGAAAGATCAAAAAGCACTTCTTAGGAGGCTGACGTATTCTGATAAACCTGGGATGTCGAAAGCATCTTAAAAATTAGTTGGTAACTTCATTGAAAAGAATTTTGAAGAATCTGAGTCCCTTCAAACAAAAAATTCCTTGTGCATTTGTACTCTATGCTCATTTATCACCCTTATATGATAGGGAAAAAAAAAAAAAAAAAGTAGAACTACTGCATTCATTTTTGTTTTCCCTCAGATTTTGATAAATATCAGTGTATCTAATTCCAGGACTAAGGCTCTGAATTCATGTATTCTCTGATGGCATCTTCTGCAGCCATGTACAAGTCCTATATCTGGTATGTGAGAATAATTGACCAAAAGTTATGATAGCTTGTTTGCATTGTCCAAACTTCAGCTGGCCTTTTCATGGTGGGTATAGAATGGAAAAGTACTATTACAGACCTAGCTTTTTTCTAATGGACAAGCTAGGGTAGTTTCAGAGAAGATATCAAACCAAATTAGCAAGTCCTTAATTCTGTATTTGCATTTCTAAGTTGCCTTTGAGAATCAGAAACCATAAGACTTAAGTGCCAAAATGATGCCTTCAATTTATTCAGTATAGAAACATTTAAATTGTGTTAAAGTACTGCTATGTTATTTTGTCAACTAGAAGACAAGACTTCTTATTAGTTCCACAGCCTACATGAAATATGGTTGTTAGTGCATTTTTCAAAATACCCTTTGAAGTTATCATCACCTCACAGTCACCTTGCACAGAAGTCTAAAGTACAGAATGGATACAAAGAATTATCTCTTTTTAACTCAGAAATGGTTTATCTTGAGAAAGGTTAAAACTCATCCAAAAATTTCAGCCAAAGAACTTTCATTTCTGTTGTTTGTGCTACTGAGCTGGTCTCACTGACTATCAGTCCAGCA
This sequence comes from Chrysolophus pictus, assembly GCA_037305975.1. Classification (NCBI taxonomy): domain Eukaryota; kingdom Metazoa; phylum Chordata; class Aves; order Galliformes; family Phasianidae; genus Chrysolophus; species Chrysolophus pictus. The sequence continues at coordinate 17,810,369 of CM074614.1, read as the reverse complement.
TTTTTAACATTTTTAATGGGCACAAAATATGTTTTCTAAATTAAAAAAAATAAAAATGAGGAGGGGGGGGGGAAGAAGGCAGTTTCTTCAGGATGTGATAGTTGGCAAATTTAGCACCTGTATAACTCTGAAGGTTGACAACATTGGGCAACATTTAGAAAGTTAACAAAAAAAAAAAAAAAAAAAAAAAAGGATACTTCATTAAATAATTTATGTCCATTCGTAGAACAAAACCAGTTGTTGAAATTTTCTCCAAACTGCAGTTTTATCTAGTTAGGAATGTATGCACTGGGGCCATTTTGCCATTTAGCTTTTTTTGAATAATGTTCTATGCATGTAAGAACACAACCAAAACTAATTTTGGAGATGTGTGGGTTTTCAAATGATGTGTATCTGCTACCACTTTCATGAGCAAAACTCTGCGTAAGGAATTATATGTCCTGAGCAGTGCTAAACCTTATACTTTCTTTGCTAGTCCAATTCTCTAAACTGAAAATAAAATGTCTCAACAGCGTATAGATCATTAAGAGCAATAACATATCATTAGTTTTAGAAAACTGAAAAAATTATCCTTTCTTAGTAGAGCCCAGAGTAGGGTACACAACCAGAGATTATACTCTGTTGGTATCCTTCCCTTCAATTCACCAAGCAAACTCAAACAAAGACAAGGCCTGGTAGAGAATTCATCATCTCACTCCTTTTCCATCCTCTTCTTCTGGTTGTGTGTGTGTCAGGTATCTTGCAAAACTGAAAAAGCTATTTTCCCTTTCAGTCATGCAAAAAGAAGAAAAGGCAAGTTCCTTGAAAGCTGTCCCTTTTACACTACCCATTACAAGTACAAGTTGAATCTGATAGTAAATGACTGCAGTCTGGGGAATTCCTTCTTTAAAATAGTTGTTGTATTATTGTGAGGTATAGAAAATGCAATAGTTCTGTACAGTTTAATTTTTCTCACCAACACTACGTAGTGCTGTAGAGAAGCAGAGTCTTTTAAAGTCAGGCCTGATATCAGAAACTGGATAATGAAGGAGGGACAATTTATGGCAGCTAGTAACATAAATGTCTGTGTGTTTGTCCTCTAAAGTATTTGGCAATCTCTCTGTGTTAAATGGAAGGTAAACATGTTAAGGAAATCCAAATGGGTGCTTTGTGATTCTTCAATACATAACAGGCAATGTCAGGCATGAGGAATTGATTGATTGATTTGTACTAGGAAAAGGAGCCTTGATTGATTCTCCAAAGAATCATGTGAATAAGATCCACCAGGGAAAAAAAGAGTGAATTTCCAGAGAAAGAACTGTTAAAATGATAGCATTGTTTGCAGCTGAGAACATTCATGTTAATGAAAATTGGATAGCTTTGGTGCTTATGTGTATCAGTTTGATCAGCATTTACATGCTGACAAAATTAAAGAGAAAGAAAAATGTGTAAGACAGCATTATTGCTGCACATTATATCTAATGATCAAAACACATACCCTGAAAAAACATCAACTAGAAACTCTATTTGTGAATATATGTGTACACATATATGTCCCACCAAAATGTCTGTCAATCAGTCTGTTCAACAGCCAGTGCTCATTTAAGGGTACTAGTCCCATGCTCTTCTTTCCCTGTTGGCTTTGTAGTGTGGCAGTGTCTTGTTCAAGGTCTCTGGCATGCTGCTCAGATCCCTCTGAGAGTTTGATCCTTGCTCTCTCCAGACCCACTGTCTTCCTGTGGCCCCTAATGGCAGCCGTGCAGGGCAATTATCAACTAAAAGGAGGGATTCTTGAGAGCCAAATAAAGATGCTATCCACTTTACAGGATGAGCCTCATTTGTGGAATGAACTCTCATAAGGGATGAGAAAGGACACAAACCTGACCATGGAATTATATTCAAAAGTTTTGTCTCCAGAAATAGTTCCTTCTTGTGCATACATAACAAACACGCAGATGCAAAAGTGCTCTCAACACATTAAACAAGCAAGTAAAAAGCCTATCTGCAAATCAATTTCCCTTACAATTCCAAGGCAAGAAATTAAGCAATAGCTTTTGTTATGCTGCCTTAAACTTAACAAAAAAATATGTAAGAGACAGCTGGATATATAGTAATGAAGTAATATCCTGAAACATATTTTAAATAGGTAGGAAGATACTTCAGAAAACATCAGAATTCTGTCCCATCACTCTCATAAACAAGCCAGAAATAGTTTTGATTTAATTGAAGTTACAAAAGGATGTTTTATTCCTCAGTTTACGGCTGTATAATGCAGTTATATAAGATACACTTGAGAAATTAGTAAAGAAGGAAATATTTTCTGGGTACAATTGAACTTGTATGTAAGCTTCAGATACTGCAAATTTAGCATTATTATAGTCCTAAAACGGTTATAGACACATATCCGTATCATATGATAGTACCAGGTGTTAAGAGAGAAAAGAATTTAAGAGAACTGAATCTTATTCAGTGGTTTAGTAAGTTTTATTAGCTGGACGAAGGGAGCATACTCAATTACATATGATTTCTTTGGATGGTAATTTAAAATGTTCAGGCTTTTTCCAAGTATATGTTTATGCTATCAGCTATTCCTTTGGAAAACTAGGGCAGCCACAGGGACAGCAAAAAAGAACTGCAGTTCACCACATGTCCTATGTATTATTTCAAGTTATGCTCAAATGTTTTCAGCAAGAGATATGATGTCCTGCAAATGCAGCAAATTGCATAATAAGGATGTTTTCCTAATCTATCTCACATACGATTTACAAGCACAATCATATGATTAACTCAATGTTTTGTTTTATTTTATTTTTGTTTTGTTTTTAATTCAGAAGTATGTTAAATTGTCTGTTTGAATGTATTTAGGGCACAGTGAGCATGACTGATTAGTAATACATTGCACACTTTTTTATGAAGAACCCTCTACTAGTTCTCTTTTCTTTTTCAATTTTTTCACTGTCCAGAAGAGTGATGAAGAACATTCTTTACTATCTATCTATCTATCTATCTATCTATCTCTCTCTCTCTCTCTCTCTCTCTCTCTCTCTCTATCTATCTATCTATCTATATTTAAACATTCTCTTACTCATTTCTATTCTATCAGTCATTACCACTATTTTTAATTTCTATTTTGAAGAACATGATATCGTGTAGTCCTAGATGTCTGTAACTATCTTTGTATTGCTTTATTTGGATTGATAATGTTGAAGGAACCACAACTCAGGACAAAAATACTTCAGTGAAATTCTTTTTCCATTCCCCAGTGCTGACTCTTCCATATGAGGAAGATGGGATGGTGGATAGCAAGGCTGTGTCTTTATTTCTTCTCTTCTATTTTATTTCTTCTTTTCGTCCTGAAAGTCTTCTCTGCACCTTGCTCCTCAGTGGCCAGTTTCTTTTCAGAAGAGTTTAGAAACATACTAAGATTCTGATTTACAATTCAAGTACTATTTTTCCTTGCTTCAGAATTGGACTTCTTGTCTAACTTGTTTCCCTACTTTCCCTACCTCCCCTGCAAGTGAGACCAGTCCTATTGTGACAACTGCAATGGTCACCTGCCTGGCCAATATGAAGTAAAGACAATCTTCTCCTTATCTTCACCAACGTGTTTTCCAGTAGATTCACTGGAGAAGAGTAGACCAAGATGGGCGCTGACATTTTAGTGTTATTTAGATACTTGCTTTTAAATGCAACTAAAAGTGATCAACACATAAGGAAGACATCAGTCTTCTCTTTATGGATGATTTAATGTTCTCATTAGTCTGTGCTCATTATATTTCAGTTCTCTGTCCAACAGTGCACTGTACCCAAAATAAACGATGCTGAAGATGATGATTCATAGTTTTGTATTTAGCTGTCACTTCCTTCCAAAATAATCGACCAATGCCCTGCCTTTGCACTTACAGAGCTTATTCCTATAATACTTTAGAAATTTCACTTTTGTAAAGAGATTGCACTAAGCTGAATTTCAATAGTTCTGTCCACTTCAGCTAGAAATTTCCCAGCGCAGATATAATCCACACATACTTGCAACTCAGTGCCCTCACCAGTCTAAATGTGCTCTGATTACAGAGCTCTGCTGCAGCACTAGCAGAATAAACAACTTTCAGAAGCTTGCAGGATTCCCGATTGTATTGTATTCTAAAATACTTCAACAGTTTTGCTAATGACTTGTGTAGACCTTACATAAGCATGCAGAGTGCAGAGCTGCCCACTGCAGGAAGGAGTTAAAGTTTTCAACATTATTTGCAAGGGAAAAAAAAAAAGGAAAAAAAACCCCACCAAAACAAATATAAAGATTATTCATGAAAGAATCTATCGATAAGAAAATAATATTAGATCAATTAGAATGTCTTTTTTTCTTTAGGCATGCTTTACATCTTTACTTCATTCTTAAAAGCTGCAATATTTAACATTAATTTTAAAAATGCTGAAAAGACAAAATAGGCCATGTAGAACTTATCAAAGAGGGCATGATTTCTTTTCTTTTTTGGAAGCAAAATATTGGCAAAATCAGTATAGTTTTTCAGAGCATTTATGTTGTAAGAGAAGCATTAGAATAACAGAAAATTTTCCACTATAATTTTAATTAGAGATCATTTAATGGATATTTTCACATCTAAAACACAACCAGAAATTTCTAGTATGAAAACTAACTTTTTTTCTTTTTATACAGTTAAGTTACCACATAAATTACAGCTTAAATGAATCACAGGTAGATACACAAGAAAAATTATCTGGACTAAGTATTTTTGCTGCCAGTCAGAATATATGCTTTGAATTTTTCATGGTATTGCACCAATATTTTTTTCTTATATGTTTGGGATTTTCAGAGTTACTTTTACATTCATCAATTCAACTCAAACAGTGTGCCCTTAAAAAGAAAATCAATTCAGATTTGCAGATGACATGCTGATGTACCCTCATCTAAAGTGCTGGGTTTATTTTCTTCCGTGTTTCCACGGCACAATAAATTCTGGGTTGTGTCTAGCTGAGGGTCCAAGGCTGCATTTAACAAAGAGACTGAACTTTTAACCTTTCAGTCTCCCAGATTTTGATTATTACGACTAACTGATTTTCATTTAGATTTTGTTTCATCAAAGTAAATCCAAATAATTGATGAGCATGCATATATATGAATATACTGACCCTCAATCAATAAAGTGTATCTTTTTCAGGTCACTAGTTAGACTTAATATGGAAAGAGATATGTGAGAAACCCTTACCCCAATTTGATTAATAATCAGCACTTAAATGAAGAATTCTTCCACCATGATTTCAATTATTAACTTTCCCACCTACATACAAATTGATGCCTTCCCAGAAATCATGCTGAACTGTTGTTTGCCTTCTAAACTCCAGTTGTTTCAGATACTCTGCACGGTACTGGATAATTTTTGTAAGATCAGGCATTATTTCACACAAATTTCAAATTAGATTCTTCACCATTATTTTCTTCTTGTTCTTCAAAGTTAGCAGAAGGAAGCCAAATAGAAACAGATTGCAAGAGCTCTTTTTGCCTTTTAATCTCCTTGCCAATGCCATTATATTCTTAAGCAATAAATGAGGAGAAACTGTATAAAGTGACATCTTTTCCCTTCTTCTTGGAGGAATAATGTGATGAGCACTGAACACTAGAGGGGGAGCTTAACCGTTCTGGAGAGTTAAATCTCCAGACCCTCTGGGAGAGGATCAGAGTGATATGATAGCTGCTGACTTAAACAAGCAAAGTTAAGGCATGGACAGCCATGGTTCAGAAGTCGAGAGGTCAAGAATAGTAGAGAGCCAATTTATTGTCATTTTCCAAAAAGGCAGCAAATCATAAGTAGAACAGAGAAGTTTAGGGCTCTGCTCCTATCACAATGTGGTATATTTTAAAAACCTCTCTAGAGGCAGTTTAACATGAAGAGTAGGATTACAGGGATTTTTTTTTCCCAAGGACTGCCTGTCATTTAAATGTCTGAGGAATGATGGAATGAATTATCATAAAATTTTGACAAATTTGATGGCTCAACCAAAGGGGGAAAACAGACATTCCACTTATTGGGTTCTAATAAGACATGACATTTAAAATGAGTTTACATGGCAGTTAGACCTTTGCTTTTTGTTTCTTTCTTCTTCTTTTTTTATTTATTTTTTTTTCTTTGATTTAGTAACATTTGTATTTGGAGAGCAGTTATTTATAACTGATGCTTGTCTAAGGTTGGAAAACATGCTCCTCTTCATCCTCTGCTGCCTGTGTTTTAATAGCCTGGAGCCCATTTCATGTATTGTACTTTTGTATAATATAATTTGGAGTCTTGATGGCTCTTGCAGGATGTCTGTACACTCTTTACTGCAATAATGAAATATGAACTTACTGTTTCATTTTCCTAACTTTGTTATAACTGTGTCACAAAAAGTGCTTTTCATTCTAAACAGTTTCAGTTTTTATTTTCTACTTACTGGAAAGAAAACAATTCAAAAATCTTTTTTTTTTTTTTTGTTCTCAGTGTGTCTGTATTCAAAAGGGAGTAATGCCAAGTCCAAACTGATTATTTTCTGCTTACATACATTCACAGGTGTTTTGATGCCCTCTTCCGATTTGGGTAGTATAGCATTTGTTCATTTCTCTTGAAGTAGGCCAGAAAGCTGGCTATATGGGCCTAGGTGTTTTTTTGGTGCATGTTTTAGGTTGTTTGTTTGTTTGTTTGTTTGTTTTTAACAGTATTTACTACTGAACACATTCAAAATGGTAGAGATGCCCTCAGAAATTTTCAGAGTGCAAGATATGCAAGGAAGACTCCAAAATACTGTTATATTTTTTTTTAACTCATGCTTCTGCCAGGTCCCAGGATGCTGATGAAAAGTGGATGTGAGTGTGGCAGCTGCTTGGCCAGGGGGTGTCGGCTCCATAACCTCAGCCAACTTGGCCAAGTCCCCACTGCTGGCACTATCCCTTGGTCAGTGAAACTTGACGTTGCTAGGAATATGTTCAAGCCACAGACGTGGAGCCAAAATACAGTTGAATTAAGCAAACCAAAACATAACAGCAATTCATGTTTTGTTTCTTTTCCTGATTGTTCATTTTGCTGGGTGGGATGCTAATTTTATCTTCAGTTACTAAAGTAATGCTGCTGCTATAGCTGCAGGGTACCAGATAAGCAGAAATTGGGTAAGCATATGTTTGTATCCAGTTACCTAACATAGCAGATGAATTTTTTCAAGAGCCTCTGCAAATGATTTTCCCACTTTCTGTTTGTTCTGCATGAGAAGCAGATACCTTTATTATTTTAGTGTTTTTCCCCTGAAGGCTTTTACTCGTGTTAACTCTGCTCAGCTTTACTTAGAGTGCCACTGTAGATGTACAGAAAATATTACTGTGTTGCTTTATTTAAATAAATACACTAAAATGATAAAGTGACTTATTTATGACAGCTTTTTATACCATGTACCATGTAGGTCTTTAGATTCATGATGAAAACCTGTAGCCATTGCCTTCATTTAAATATATGAATATTAGTCTTCATTACTTTATTATACATATAATGAACAATCTCTTTTTATGGATTTGTATATTTCTGTATATGTACTTTGTAAAAAATTGGAAAAGTTGTCCTTTAGTGTAAATGCAAACTCATGAGCTTAGAAAGACAATAGTTCAGTGATACGTTATTCTGAAATTTTCAGTATTGAACTTTTATAAGCACTTTTCTTAACAGGATGTTCCTGCTACCAGACAAAAAGAATGCCACTAGTTTAATTTGATCTTATCATCCTGTTCTATTGAAGAGGTAGGATGTCTCAGTTTGATTTACATAAGTGCTTTAATGGTGCAGAAAAGAGTTAGGGGTATGCTAGTATATTGTGTTGTATTATTATTGCCAGACATTGCTGCAATAGTACCACGAGTCTCAATAAGTTGCTTCATTTTAGAAAATGCTGAGTGATTGGATTTGGAAAAGGAACTCATCCATTGATTAAACGGAACACAGACTATGGTCAACTTAAAAGGGTACGTTTTCTTCTGTTTTGTCATTTTATCCCCACTGATTTTCAATAAAGCATCACTGCTGAAATTAATAGGGGAACTTGAAGCACACTAATTTCTCTTTAGACAAGACCTTCTTATTACTCTCATATCCTTCATTATCTCATGTGGACTTTTATCATTTTTCTGTGGTGCTTGAAGAAGGACCATATATAGCAGTAAATAGAGTTCGGGAAGAAGAAGACAAATAGGAGTTTAGTAACTGTGGAATAAGAGCTGTTTTTTAATCAATACCCATCCATGCTTCACCAGATTTCACTTCTTCTCCTCTTTGATCTCTTATTCTCACTTGACTAATTGATATAGCTCAGATAACCTAACCAGCTATGATCTTTTTGAAGGAGCAAGGCCGGACCACTTTTCCCTCAGCCAATAGCTTTGTCTCATAATGCTTGGCCTATTTTTTTTAAATTTTATTTTATTAAGATAAAGTCAAACAGTTAAGCAAATAATCTGTGAATAAATTAAATGCAATTGATTTTGGAAAACTGACATGAAAGAAGGTAAATCAGATAACCAAGACTATACCAAGTTACAAGATGCTGGACTTTGTAAATGAGCATTTATATTTACGACAACCCTGGTGGCTCTAACAAGAGCATGTTTTGGAAGGGATCTGGCTAGCAAAGAAATATAAATTGGAAAGGCACCAAGATATCAGGCAAGCCCTAAGGTAAATTAGAAAAGGTGGAGTGGGGAGGTGACTGTTCCAAAACAAAAGAAAACAGTAAACAAGTAACAGCTATCTAAACAAACAAACAAAAAATTCATAATTCTCTTTGTTTAGTATGATGCTGAATAACTAATAATACATCTGATATTTTCTGAAAAGCTTTCTTAGGCATATTACCTAAGTATGACTTTCTGGTGTAACAGAAGAAACCACTAGCTTCTATTAAATTTCTCTAGTAAAACTCTCCCTTGGGCAGAACTCCGTTGTTTCCTGTGCTCAGTACTGATTGTAACATGAGAAGGAAGGACCTCAATGCACTTGGTATTTTCTAAGGAAATGGTGGCAGTCTACTTTTTGTAGGACATGGCAGGTGAAGGAGATCTCATTAATGATGAGGTCCAGTGCAAATGGGCTGATTCTAGTCTTTTCCAAAGGAAAAAAAAAAAAATCTTCCTTTATTCCTAGAAGTAATATATGAAGGAGATGAAGGGCTCACAAAGGAGTACAGCCTGGATCTCAGTCTTTGCAGACTGGCTGGTTGAAAGCAGGTCTGTCCTCGGGATACAGCTGGCTTGGAAAGCAGTCTCTACCTTGAACTTCTGTCTCTATGCTGAATCCTCAGATGTGCTTTTCACTAGAGACCACCCACGCTGTGGTTGGATGGTTGAACTGCTTCATTTTAAGGAATTTCTGCACCTCTGCTGGAGATTGCTACTCCTCCACTCAAATCAGAGTCTGCCCCTAGGAAATACAATGCAGCAGCTTGAACACTCTGCAGAGAAGTTACAGTAGGACTGCCATACCTGTCACACTTCAGGTTGATGTGGACACCAAATTATGCCCTGGGCCCCAGCATTTTCCTTCTTCGTGTTGTGACCCATGAGATAGCAAAGATTTAAGGATGATGCCTTTCATATCAAGCTGTAAGCAAAGAGGGGAAAAAAAGTAGCCAAGTGTTTCTACGAATAAGGCAATTAAAGGGAGGGTTAGTTGTCTTCAAAAGATAAACACAGTAATTGAAATAAGGGATATTATCTAGAGAGAAAGATTTAAACCAGAAGATGTGAAAGAACTCATTGTCTATTAATATCCACAGAATGATTCATAACAGGTTGCTGCTTTCAGCTGTGAGTTAGTGATTAGCAGTTAAATCTACTCAGTGCAAGGTTTTTTTTTTGTTGTTTTTTTTGTTTTGTTTTGTTTTTTTGTTTTTTTGGGTTTTTTTTGTAGCATGTTAAATGTAACAGAAAAAAAACCTCACTGGGAACAAAAACAAATAGTGATCCTAACAGCCTGGCATCTGGTATGAAAATAAGTACTAACAGGTACAGTCTTTGCAAATTCTGGGAGAGAAATGGAAATCTACTGTTTTGCACTTGAGAAACTGTGACTCTAAAGCCATTCACTAGATTATTTCATACACTTCGCTTACATTTAAGTAAAATTCTCATTGAATTCTATTTCCATATTTCTAAATTTCCACACACAGAACCAGTATCTTCCAAGCATTCACAGTAGATCTTTACCAAAAATTATGTTTTGAGGGGAAATACAAAATAAATCAGAGAAGTAATTCTAAATAAAGGGTAACCTAAACACTTTTTTGTTATTTAATTGCTTGTCTACAAAATCCAATCTTGTTCTGTTGTTCTTGTGAAGAAGTGCTGTTTAGTACATTTTCGTGGGAGGTAAATGTGTTAAAAGGTGTCCAGTGACGAAATGCAAGTGCGGTGGCAGGCATGAGTTTTCCAGTCCTACAGCACACCTCAGGAGGTAGCCGCATGGGCTAACAAGTTGTGGAAAGCACCACATAGAGGAAATGCAACAGATGCAGATTAAATAAAAAGGGAGATCAGAAAACAAATGCAGTAACATGGTGATGTCAGGGAAGTGAGCTGAGAAAGAATTGCTATATTCAATCTTCAGCATTTCAAACATTTTTTTAATATAAGCCTGTGTTAATATAAGCCTGTGAATTTATTTTTTTTTCCCATCCCCTCCGTGGTGTACTATCCAACATAGCAATTCCTCCTTTTCCTTTCCAAGATCCCTACTTATATGCAGATAGTCACACACAGCGAATTCTTAGTGATTATAAACCACGTCCATTTACGCAGCAGTTCTTAGGAGGTAAAGTAAATGTTTCTAGTTAAAGTTACAGAGTGAATTTTACTTTTGCAGAACAAAATTACCTAAATTAGAGTTTGGGAAGAAACCTAACATTTTTACTGTTGTCTTGCAACTTGAAGTAGAGGATTGGATTCGTCTGTCAGCCATGGGAGGAGGTGAACAGGCGCAGCAGAGAAGCAAAACATTACAAAATGCAGGACATGACTTTGCCTCCATTATCCGGTTGGAGATGCTAACAATAGACTGTGCATGCTTCATCCTTTACCTTTGTCAAGACAAATTATTTCAAACTCAAATCAATGAACCAGTTTTATTATTTTAGGAGAGAGAGGTTTTCAATGGAAAAAGAGAGAAAGAAAAGACCCAGGAATCATTGGTAGAATCGTTGGTTTATAATGTGTTAAATGTGTTTATTTGCACTTCCAAAGTTCAGATTTCCTCATACATTTTCATACTGATGGAGATAAAATGCTAAAGTCTTAAATCCCTCTATGCCATGCTGAGTTGCTAAGGGCTGTTGAGTTTTTGTTATTTCTCCTCTCGAGTTAGCTCTGATTATGCCTGCTGAGTGAAAAATTTGTATTTGCCGACAGAAATAGGAACCACACCACGTGCGCTTGCACTCAGCAAATGCTCCAATTCATCACAAAGATTTGCTCAACCCACCTTCAGAGGCCAAATCGAGCATGTTATTTTCTGTTTAGATCCTGAACACTATCAGTCAGGAGTGTTTCTCAATCTCTGATTAAAACAAGGCCTACAAAGCTGCAAGTGTTCATGCACAGTCTCATTAGAGGACTGGATGGAGTGACCTCGGTCTTCCAGCACAAAGCTGAGAGTGAACTTCAAATATGAGAGTGCATCAATCAAATCCCAGCAAGGCTTTTATGTCATTTTTTCTACTCTGCCTTTAAAGTCCTGAAGGAATGCCCTTTCCAGTGTACAGCCAAGAATCATTCAACAGCAGCAAACAAACCAACAAAAAGCCTCTCAGAAGGACCAGGATTTACCCCACACACAAAGGGGAAAGCGGGATATTTTACTAATGTGTTTTCTAATAAAACAAACTTATTTTGTAGCTTCTCCTGAATGATTTTTGCCAATTTGGAGGGCTCAACATTACTTTCAAGAAATAGAAAGTTTACTATAAAAAATAACACTTAAAATTGAAATTTTATGTTTTCTCTGTTAAAGTAGGCCTGTTGCAGATTTTGCAAGTCTGTCGTTTTTCTCCTGCTTATTGAGGGAAGGAATAGATGGAAGTCTGTTTTTAAAAATGATGTGAGATTTGATCCTGATATCTAGGGCTATAGCATAGTGTGAGATGTAATTCCTTTCTATCCAAACACAGATGACATTTTAGCAGTGACTCTTAAGTGGAAAAACTAAATGAGAAGGATATTACACTTCACCATGTAAAAATGTTTTTCAAAAGCTATGATGATTAAATGAACTGCAATCCTGTATGAGAGGAAGATTTAATTTGAACAAAAACAAGGATCCAAAAGTAAGTACAATCCCTTCAGAGATGACTTCCCAATGGAAATTAAATTAAAATAAGCTATGGGATCTTGAAAACCAAAAGAATTCAGATAGAAACAACAAGCCTAGAAGTGTCAAGTAGCCAAAATTTTGGAAGTCCAACAGAATTCTTGTAAAAATTGCCTGTACACAGCTGCAGTTATCTCCAGCTAGAAGGACATAATATTGTGTTTTTCCACAGCATATCCATTTTCATCATATTTTTTTTTCTAAAGTTCATAGATTTTGAAGCAGCTGTGACCCGAACAGTACCCTTCATTATCGTTGTACACATATGTTTTGAGAATTTTTAGTATATGTAGGTATTTTCACCATTATGTTTTAACATGATCATTTTCTTACAGGCCTTCAGATGTTCAGAAGAATTATGCAGATTTTAAAAATAAGTACTAGAACATTTATGTCATTTGATGGTGCCCCATCTGTGCTTTCCCTGTAGAGTTTTTCAGGGCATCTGTGTAAATTCTTACTTTTTTGTTTGTTCAGTAACGTGCTGCATAAAACAACACTGCACATTACCTTTTATAATTTTGATATGCCTTAGAATATACAATTTTTTTGGCTTTCAGACAATGGTGAGTCTTCAGCTTGCCTTTGCTCTTGCAGTATCTGAAACCAGATGTCAGCCACTTATCTTTTCAGTTATTGAAAAGCCATCAAATTGAAGAAATTAAACTTTTCACCTGACTCCTAAATAGCACATATTTCTTTCTTTTGCAACATTGTATAGCTGTTATCCTTTATCTCACATGCATTTCAATATACTATACGGCATGCATTTATGTACATATAAATTTATTATTTATAAAAGCCTGTTTTTTTGTTGATTATATGTTTATTCCATCCTTTAACTCATCTCATTTATAGAGGCTAATATCCTTTATTTGAAGTTTGTTTTCTTTTTTTCTGTTCTTATTGGGGAAGAATAAAACTTTTTTTTTAATGCTTTACTTTGCAGAGTATTATCATATGTTCTGAAATCTTTTTATCTTTTTGCTGCTGACAAATACCGTTGCACAATTTTCGTCAATGTTGCAGTTGTTCATTTTAGTTTCTAACAAAATTATGTTGTCACTTTAGCCTGATTGAAAAATCAGCCACAGACTTTGAGTACACTGAAACTGTTCTAAACTGTCAGATTCAATGCCTGGCCCCAGTAACCGTTAGCCAGTTGAGACCTTAGAAGACTGGAGAAATTCAGAAGGCTAAGCAGGAAGTTTTAACTTGGAAGAGGATGCAATCATATTTGAGAGTAACAGTGTATGAATCTTTAATCTTAACCTGTCCCACAGAATTGTTCAAGGCCAAATTTTAATTTTTGTTTTCCAAAATTCCTTGGTCAGCACTTCTCCAATGGTATTGTAGAGGGTTTTATTTGTCATTGCTTCCCTTTTTGACTTGGGTATAGTTAGTGAAGTGAACCTTTTCACTAACGCATATTGCCTGTTTCAGTAGCACTACACTGTGTTCTTTGATTTCCATTATAAAACAATAATACATTTCCATCGAAGGGCACAATTTTACTACACAGGGACTTGCTATGCTACTATTCTGGAAAGCTTTATGGGAACACTTTTGTACGGTGTTTACTGTGTGCTGAATAAGCAAAATTGATTCATGAAAGAGAAAATACTAATCTTTGTTGTGTTTAACATCGAGAATACAAACTTGTAAGACAAACACTGTCATGTCACACATTGTACCCTGAGCAGAACTAAGGATGATCACTACAAACTCTAAATACTTGCTGTGTCTTCTGTTAGGAAGCAATCTGTGCAAAGTTCAAGCTGTTACAAAGCTAACACTGAGCAAGTGCTAAAAGTGCCTGTGAAATTCTAGCTAGAACTCTGTTCTCTGGTGCTCTCCAGAGTGGACACATGTAGATAAGGTTACACTTGCACAGTCAGATAAAACTAACCAAAAGCATGATATTACAACAATACTGTTTTACAATATATAGACGATCAAAATTGATATGTGAGCAGCAAACATGGATAATGTCAACCTAACCTTTTTTTTTTCTAAATAAATATATATATAAAAAAAATCTTCTTGCAAGAACTTTTCTGTATTTTTCAAATCATATCTGCATTGCACATTTTTACGGTTCAATCAATTTTCTTTGATAGAGAAAAATCTATTAATAATTAGATAAAAAGAGATGTTTGATTCTCTTTCCCCTCTCACCTTTATCCCTTCCTTTTTCCCATCAAACTTAATGTCCCTACGGACTGTGCTGCTGCTTCTAGTGTGGGTATTCTGTTATAATGCAGTACTGAAGTACCACATGTTATTTGGGATTATCAAACCAGTTGCGTTTGTTTGCTTGTTTACTTGTTTATTTTGTTTTGTTAACAAGGAAATACTAACTTGCTTCTGCTCCTTATGTTTGTTTTCAGAAAGGAAATTACTGAAGCAGAGATCAGAGAAGAAGCAGAGGAGTCATGTAATATTGTTTCAATATAGTATATTTGATTTTCTGATCCAAGTCCATCAGCTAATAATAGTGATATCTTCTTCCTATAATCTTTGTTTCTGTTGCTTTGTTTCTGCTTTGATCCTTATATTTTTTATCTTTTACATTGCATTTTCTTGCCTTCATTTAAGCTACCTCTCACATGTATATTCAACACTCACTATTTTTTTAATATATATATATATTTAAACTCTATTATGAACTTTATTACCTACTGTTTCTTCCTTTACAGATCTTGTCCATTTAATCCAATTTATCTGGAGTGACAGCCTCCAAGACTAACTTTTTACAGCTACTCCCGCAATTTTTCGCTCAAATATATTATCACACGGGGATGCCCATATGCGGGGGTAGTAAGCTCATTTTCCTTAGCAATAGTTACGTTGTTCATTTGTTTGCTTTTGGTAGATTTTTCCAGTTCTAGAAAGAGATAATACAAGATAACAGTTGTGAAGTGAGTGATAGTGGAAATTTGTTCTGGAAGTTTGTCAGAATATTGTCAATAACAGAAAACCTATGTTTGAGAGAGACTGATAATGGGTAGAAGAATTTTCCTTGAAAAGTGCTTGTCGCTGCTAGAATATAAGCTTTCTGTTGTTGTTTATTTAAAAGTGTCACTACAGCCATGTTTATATTTGAGCAGAGAATTAAGTACTTTATAAACAATAACTCTGTGTTTACCATAACAGTGTATAAGTGCCCTGACACTTATTGATTGCTTCATTGCAATCGGGGTATCCAGAGCTGGAACATGAGCTCCAGAAAATCCTCTTAATTATCTAAATAAGATAAAATCTAGGAAATGCATTTATGAGAGCAGAATGAACAGTTGATTAAAATAACAGCAATAACAAACAATGTGGAAAAACAACCTGCAGTAAGAGTTATTAAAATAGTTTACAAAATGTTTGACAAGAAGGATGCACAGAGACTATTGCTATGACAGTGCAGCAGTGTGTCTTAGTTGGTCACCACTCTTACCTAACTTGCATTATCTACAGCTGTAGGCAGTTGCGCCTAAGTTGACTGCCCCAAGTTCCTTTCACAGCAGTATTAGGAAATTAAGTGAATGGTCATTTGCCCTGCAGAAATCATTTTCTCCAGTGACTGTAAATACTCAGATATAGACATTTTCATTGCAGAAATATATTTTGGTGAGATTAATCCCATTTCTCCTACCTAGCTCAAAGAGATGGATATGAAAGAAACTCTTCCCAGAACTGTTTTTGCTCATTTCAGGAGCTTTGTATCTAATTATTCTGTGCTTTGAAGAGAAAAATAACCTCCTGAAGCTGACTTCTCTGCCAGGACCATGAGCCTCTAGGTGAGGTTATGGGAAGTAGTTTCTGTCCCACTGTAACAGTGGAAAAAGTCCAAGTCCCCCTCATGAAACTGAACATGTATAAGTCCATGGGGCTGGATTATATCCATCCTAGGGTTCTGAAAGAGATGGCTGATGTAGTTTCTGAGACACTCTCCATTATATTTGAAAAATTATGGCTGTCTGGAGAAGTCCCAGGTGACTGGAAAAAGGGGAACATTACTCCCATTTTTAAGAAAGGGAGAAAGGAAGACCGGGGGAACTACAGGGCGGCGTGCCTCACCTCTGTGCCTGGGAAGTCATGGAGCAGATCCTCCTACGAGATAAAGAGGTGATCCGAGACAGCCAGCATGGCTTCACCAAGGCCAGATCATGCCTGACCAATCTGGTGGCCTTCTAAGATGGAGTGATGGCTTCAGTGGATAAGGATGGCAGATGTCATCTACATGGACCTCTGCAAGGCCTTTGACATGGTCTGTCACCACATCCTTCTCTCTAAATTGGAGAGGTGTGGATTTGAAGGATGGACTGTTCAATGGATTAGAAATTGGCTGGCTGGACGCAGCCAAAGGGTTGTGATCAATGGTTCCGTGTCAGGGTGGAGGCTGGTTACAAGCAGTTTCCTTCAGGGGTTGGTCTTGGGACCAGTGCTCTTCCACATCTTCATCAGTGACATCAACGATGGCATCGAGTGCACCCTCAGCAAGTTTGTGGCCCCATTTGGAATACTGGGTCCAGGCATAGGGCACCCAGTACAGGAGGGATGTGGAGCTCTTGGAGCAGGTTCAGAGGAGGGCCACTAAGACGGACAGAGGGCTGGAGCACCTCTCCTATGAGGAAAGGTTGAGGGAACTGGACTTGTCTAGCTTGGAGAAGAGAAGGCTCCGGGGAGACCTCATTGTGGCCTTGCAATATTTGAAGGGAGCATATAAACAGGAGGGGGAACAGCTGTTTAGAAGGGTGGATAGTGGTAGGACAAGGAGGAATGGCTTTAGACTGAGACAGGGGAGGTTTAGGTTAGATATTAGGAGGAAGTTTTTCACACCGCCACAGAGGGTGGTGATGCACTGGAACAGGTTGCCCAAGGAGGTTGTGGATGCCCCATCCCTGGAGAGGCATTCAAGGCCAGGCTAGATGTGGCTCTGGGCAGCCTGGTCTGGTGGATGGCGACCCTGCACATAGCAGGGGGGTTGAAACTAGACGATCATTGTGGTCCTTTTCAACTCAGGCCATTCTATGATTCTATGATATTATTCTACTTTTGAATCCAACTTATTTTACTTATGCCAGGACAGCTGTACAGATCTTTGGCTTTGTCTGCTTCCTTTCAGGAACCTATGATACACTAGTTCATGACTGTCATAGTCAGATCAATTACTCATTTCTGTGCTTGCCTGAGATAGGACAGAGCTAGTTTATATTATGTTGAGATGCTTTCTTTAGTCGGATCATGGTGCAACTCACACTGTGATAATCAAAGCAAGTCACGCCAGGTAGTAGGGGATGGTTTGTAGAACTGTTAGATCTAGCAAGAGATTTTCTTTTTTATCTGCATTTAGTCTTTGTTGTACTTAATGAATACCCCAATCTCTGCAAATATCTTGCAGCAGAGGGTACTCCGAGTTGTAATATTCAGTAAAGAGAACTCATCAATCAAATCCAATGCAGAATCCAAAGTTACCTGTAACAGTGGAACTCTGAGGTATTTATTTTTATTCTCATTAAATAAAGAGAGCCACAGATTATGATAAATCTTGTGTTGACCTTCAGAGATACATCATCTAGAGCTTGAGGCCAAGAAGTGAGTAGTTTCCATAATTAGTAAGGGAAATTGAATAATTGGGCTGTGGTTTATGAAGATTCTTTCTCTAAGAAGAGAAACCGTGCAAGCCTCAGTCAAGTGGGTTAACGTGATTTATTTTTTTAGTACACAATTATTGCAAGTTGATTCAACATAAATTCTACACTTGAGTATTTATTTTGCTTTTTTTTTCATTTCTTCTTTGCATAACCACAGGAACATGCTGTTGCGAACACTTAATACTCATATTTTCTGCTTGGAAATATGCTTAATATTGTGGTTAGCATGATTTCTAATTCAGAATATGCTATACCTTTTTTTTTTTCTGAAGGCAGTAAAAGAAGTAAATGCTTGTCTTCCTACAAATGGCATAAATCGAGTATTTCAGTGGAATTCCACATGGTGAAAAGACACCATTTCATATTTTGTCATCACTGAGAATTTTCACATCTGAATTGTTTAAGCTCAAATACTTTAAAAAGCTAAATCAGTTTACTGATATCTTCCTTGCTAGGCACAAATACACTCTTGTGTGATGGCATTCTCTAATGCATGTATGGTGTTACAGTGCATGTTCTAATGCAGTACAAAGCTAATAAAAAAAAAAAAAAAAACAAGAAGGGGAATAATCCATTTCATGTATATCTTGAAGGAATCAGGGAGTAGGTTTGCCCATAGAGAAACTGGATTCTTCCACACTTCAAAGTGAATAGTTCCAGAGATATCAGGAACTCTGATCTTCTGTGTTGCAAACTGAATAAGAGTGATAAAAGAAAGAGGGACAAAATATATCCATTATATCCAAAATATATCCATTTCAAGACTGCCAGATAGAAATTATAAATGATCAAATATGCTACAAGAAATAGTGGTGATAATGTAGAATTTTGTTAAACACTGATAATTAAATTGAGTAATGACCATTGTAGATGTAACAGGGTCATGAGGCCAACACTGGATATTCCTTGTCAACCTGGCTGAAAAGATGTTTCTTAAATTTAGGAATGGAAGAACTACCTTAGGAGTAGGTAGACCAGATGATAAGCACATCTCCTTTCCTTTGCACATGGTGTTAGAGAAAGATATTACTATGTCTTCTCCATATGTTTCCCACTATTATCAGAGAGACCTGCAGAAGCACAGGCAAGAAGAAAGCCCTCATGGAAAAATAACAACAATAATAAAAATCACACAACAAAAGAAGCAAATACTAGAAGCATCAAAGCTTCTGAGTTGTTTTTCATGCCCTTTTATCACGGAGATAGTTTTATCTCATAGCAAATCAATCCTTTGTATGCACCTGAGAAAAAATTGATCTTGTTATCCTTTACTAGATTTAACCAGCCATGTAGCCTGGCCAGTATTCCTGTAGAAATAGAAGCTGCCAGAGCAGTTGATACTTATTAAAAAAAATAAGAACATACACAGGAAGTAGAAGAGTGCATAGTAATCATCCAACAGACCTCAGCCTGAACTTGCAACCCTTATTCATGTGAATAAAGTCCCCTTGAAATCAGGGGATTAGTATCCTGACAGTATTGTTCTATTCCACTTTTTAACCGAAATAGCATCATGAGCTTTCCAAATGGATATTGATCCTCTAAACCCTCTTATGAAAAGCCCCAGTAGAGTTTCCTAAGAGAAGTAAGGGTTTACAGAACAGTCAGGGTATAATTTCAGCTAAACCTGAAATGTGCAAGTGTCTGTATAATTTGTTTCATAATTGCTGCATACTGCACATAACCTCCCATTGACTCCTCTTGTGTGTTTAAAAGCCTCTAAGTAGGGTTTCAGTATTGAAGCCTTTAAGTATTGTTTCAGTGTTGTTCATGAAATGCTCTTCTCTGGAAAAATAGGTCCAAAGCAAATATGTTTGTTTTGTTTTCATGGATCTGGCAGAGGTCTAATATTTTATGATGAGTTATTTAATGTCTCCCTTTAAGCATGGTTTTTAGAGAGTTCTGTTTCTTCTGCCATATATAGAGTAAAAACAAACAAATAAAACCCCAAACATTCTATCACATAGGTAAAAAAATGTATTACTGTGACTTCTCTTGGATTCTGATGAAATTTATTTCCTGCCATTCTAGAGGAAAACTTGACAATCCTAGATAGCATAAAACGATTGTGACATTCATTGGCACCAGAAATCAGTAAATGTTCCAATACATTCCTGGTGTTTAGAGATAGCCATGAAGTATAGATTTACATGCATCAGACTGCATCAAATACCTAAGCCAATATTTTACACACACATAATCTCTGAGTACATAGAGTGCTGCATGTAATATTACTGAAACAACAATCTAGCTTTTAAAAAAAATGCTTTCCAGTAACTATTTAGTTAGAAAAAGAATCAATATTCCTTCAGTATTCACGACCCACTCAATAGCTTAACTGATATGTTGTTCAGGAAAGGTTAAAAAGCAAGAGGGAGAGAGAGAGAGAGAGAGATTGGGAGGGAGAGAGAAAGAATGAAGGCACAGAAAGAAGCAGGAAGGGAAAGGAAAAAAAATTATGCCGCCTAGCTACAAGCTGCAGAGGGAAATTAATATTCAAAAGGTTAAGGTGTCTGTGAAATGTATGTAATGAGTAACACTCATAGTTTGTTACTATAGGTTCATTGCCTCTAATGTTGAGGACGGCACATGGATAATTTACGATTCCCATTGTCCCCTCTGCAGGGATTAATTCTGAATTATTTATGTACCTATATACGCACAGAACTGAAACATTTTAGTTAAAGTCAGCCACTCACTCATAGTCTTGAAATTATGCAGCCCTTGTTGCTAAAAATGATGTTAGCCTCTTGTGATTTAAGTCATAACATTTTATTTTCAGTCCCACTGAGAGAGAAAGCATACAGGAGGAAAAAAAGATATATTTTTCCTGAAGAAATCTCTGAATGCATTTTTTAAAGATTTAAATAGATAATGGTAATATGTTGAGTCAAATTATTGTTGTAGTGTGCATGTAAATAAACCTTTATTTTATTCATGATTCTAGATAATTTTTCTATTGCTCTCTGAGATTATTTTTTTTTAAGATGACTATCTTTAAATACAAAAGCTTCGCATTTCAATAAAGGGAATCCCATCTACTTATTAATTAATCAAAGAATGGAATTTCATTTTGGGAAATTGGTCTCAACTGTTAAGAATTCCCAATGAATCACTGCCTTTGGTACAAATGCAACCTTCACTGCTGTTTCCATTTGAACTCCAATGATTCCTTGCTGCTCTAAATGGCTCTTTTGGATACATCAAAATTCTTTAATCGTGGAAAAAATGCACACATTAAACATTTCTTAATAAAATATTAGATTAGGGGGTGTCTAGAGAACTACACTGAGGATAGTGTTTGATAAAGATCTAACCCAGTCAGCATGAACGGGTCATAGCCTTTTTATCTGCGCTAGATATCAATTTAACATGGTATGTATGTTTTTAACCATTTTTACTTCATTCGCAGGATGAGGTTTTTTCCCTTGATTTGAACTTCAAACGTGTTTCAGTACATATATTCAGTGCAGAATTTCAGTCCTATTGATATACAGACGTTGTTGTGAAGAGGGCAGTTAATAGAACGGGGTGAGAAAAGAAGCCATTTCTCAAGCGGCCCCAAGCCTTTGGGGTTTCAGACAAACTGGACTGTTCTGCCTCCAGGAATTTTACCCATAATGATGACTGTGCATCGCAAGCAGACAGCATAGTCTGCGAGCAGAGTTTTTAACATGGAGCGGATAAAGACGTAAAAGTATCTGACATGGGAAAGGAAAAAAAAACATATAAAAGATCAATCCTTCTTTTTCCCTCTTCTGTACAATTCAACAATTGCTAATGAATTAGGAGGAGGGGCATATTGATGTACTGCTTGACTGTAACACAAAGAAGTGTAGTTAGCAAAAAGCTGCAGTGGGTAATGAACAGTATTTTAACTCGGCAGTTTAACCTCCATGTCTGTCAGCAATGACCTTTTACCAACCCCAATGAGAGCCTGATTTCTCACTTTTGCTACTCACTGCTGGATGAGTGAATGTAGAATTTGACAGCGAGAGGTTTTACATGAAAAGGGAAGGTACTTAAAAAGCATGTTTTGTGATGATAGGCTACATTTATTCACTGTTCATTACACTGGGTGCAGCAGCAGCGTTGGTGGATTGATTGGGTGCGAGCAGCTTGTCTTCTGGGGCAGCGAGGAGGCGTTATTGACCTGCATGGGAGCCGAGGTGGCCTCCAGATGACCCCCCTTTCACCTGGAATTGACCTTGAAAACAACCTAGGGTTCACCCCGCTTTGAATAAATAGAAAAGTGTCTTAACAGCATGTGGATTATTAGAATTGACATATTGCACATTTCTCCTTTTTCAACTTTTATAGAGGTGCATGTGTAGGGGGTGGAGGGAGAGTGTTGCCTTTTAAATTTCCAGACCCAGCAGCTGCATGGCTTGGTATTTGTATAGATTTATGGCGGGAGGCAACTAGACTTTCTCCTGCTTGATGCTAAATTTTACCATTCATCATTATTGATTACAGCCTACACTCTATGACAGAGCCCAAACCTTACTATGACAATTGCTATTTCAGTTGTTATGGGCCATAATGGGCCATAGGGATGATTTAAAAGAGCACAATAGCTATCTGTAATTACAGATGAATAATCCATGAATTCTCTAGCACAGTGCTTATAATCAGACCCTAACAGCCAAGGCCGAGACATTTGTACTTGTTTCCCCTTCAGCAACTAGACCAGAAGGCACCTCTACACATAAACTCGGTCACAACAGGCCAAAAGCAATTGTCTCCTTCTGTGTTCAATCTTGACTTTTCTTCCTCTGCTTAAAATAAATCAGCTAAAGCGGAGGGTAATGGAGTATTGCATTAATGCCGAGGGTGCAGCCCCCTAATGAACTTGACTTGATATGGCAAGGCGCCTGGAGCTGCCTGCACGGGAGCTGTTTCCTTCTGTTTTGTTTTGTTTCACCAGACAAAGAGTTATTTTTCAGTCAAACCCTAATGATATCTTCTATGGCAACACTTTTCTGTGTCAAAAAACAAATAAGAGAAACAGATACAGCTACTACTTTAAAAGTTGATGCTTAATGGTACCTCTACGTACACCACCTTGGACATTTTCTGAATTGTTGCCCAATTTTAACTCTCTCGGTCAGTTTTGAAATATTAATAACATTGATCATGTAAGTATCTTTACCACCATGCAGCTCCTTCAGGGAGATGTTTTGTTGATGATCTGGTGGGGGCATCACATAGGTAAAAAGAAAGTAAAGTTTTTCTAAAGCAAGGCTTTTTAGCTTCCAAAGACTTCATTCACAGGTAACTGAACCAAATCCAGGTAGCTTTCTGGCTGCAAAATCTACACAACCACAATTTTCTTCTGAGCTTATGACCTCCATCCAATGGCCATACAAGACTTCTATGTTGGTTCCAACTTAGGAGAATAAATGATCAAAGAATCCTGTGTATTTTATTTTCATTAATAACTGTTGGGATGCCTGTCCTCTTCTGGGATGTGCAAACAATTTCTTTTTCCCTACTTCTGGTCTGTGGAGGAGTTTTCACTCCTTAGGAATTATTTTTTGTCCTTCAGAGTTCTAAAGCTGAAGCATGGCTTCAACATACTGTTAAATAGGCCTAGCTGTAAAATTGAAATTTAACATATCCTAAGTTGAATGAAGTAAGAGCCTGCACAATTATATTCTGAGTCATGCAAATTATTTTTTTTTCTAACATTATTTTCTCCTGATTGCTTACATTTATCTGTACATCACGTAAACACAAAGCAGGGATGTATTTTCTTTAACAGCTCAGTCTGTATAAAATACAAAAAAAAAAAAAAAAGAAAGAAAGAAAAAGTGACTTATAATTGGTATGACATTAGAAACCCATGTAGTAGCACAGTCAGCTTCCGTCTCATCTTTGTTCCTACCTCTCTATAAAGGATAAGGCAGTTTTGCCCAGAGGAAGAAATAAAAGGGAATCCTCGTTAAAAGGTACATTAGTGAAAAAAAGAGCAGCTTTATTGGGGACATGTGCAGAAAGGGATGTTTGAGTAGCAAATGATAATTTACTTTTGAGGTATATTAAAAAGGTTTAATCTTACTGATCATGAGTTAAATTGGATGTTTTAATCAGTTAGTGAGTGCCAAAAATAATTATGCCAGAGTGCTTAGTCTGCAGAATGTGTACACAAAGCATATAAATCCTTTTCTTCCCCAGGGATTTCTCAGAATAACACACAACTAAAAGACAAAAGCTATATCAAACTCATATAAATTAACATTGCAAATGATCTGAAAAATACAATAAATAACATGATTCTACCACTCTGAATATGCTACACAGGGAAGACTGTCCAACACAAATACATTAATTAATCTCTTATATCCTCACTAAACTTTTTCAGGAAACTTTCCTTCCATTTACTTTCCACAGTTCAGTTGAAAGTCATCCTATGCACAGGGAAAGTTGGCTGGTGTCTACAGACAGAAATCCATCATCTTTTCTGAAATAAATGTTCAGAACTGAATGAAATTCATTCATTTGTCCCACTTAGGAAGAAAAGTATTCGACAGTATTTAGTACCCACTTGAAAGCCAAAACAATGAACCCTGATGGATCCTTTTGTTGTTGTAGCTTCTTCTAGAGGCATATAAAGATCTCCTTTATAAGGAATTTTTTTCAGTCCAGTGTGGTAGATAGCTGCAGCCTATGGAAGATTGTCTGTGTGTGTGCTTGTATGCAGTGTGTGTTCGCAATTACTGTGGATTGGATGCAAATTTAAATTAGATGGCAGCTGTATAGGTGAAATGATTTTTAATCTTTGCAGCTTTTCAAAATAATATTGGAGCTAAATAATTTGTAGAATCTGTTTACTTGGAAAATATAAGATGTTCATCAAATGCTAAGCATACCATAAAGCTTTTTTAGGAGAATTCAAATGATTTTTTTAATGAAATAAAATAATATTCTTATTACATGAGCTTTTCATTCTGCAATCTCTTAAATTTCTATTTTCATTCTATTGGAACTCTCATACTTCTTAAATAAGGAAATCCCACAGGATAATCTCACCAACTGAGACTAACATAATGATTTTGAAATTATTCTGTGTTGTTGCATTGCTTACAGACAGGTTGTTCGTGTGGGTGGAGGGAGAGAAACTGATAGAAATAAACACTGAAATGTTGAGTTGGTCATTGTGACATTGTGACATAATCTTGTGTCCCTTTCATCCTGGTTGGTTTTGTCCCATGTTTTATATTTATAGTAAAAGGTCACATATATGATTTGATTTCCTATTACTAACGTTTAGTTAACTACTGAAAGCAACAGAGATGAGAGGAAAATCAGATTATGCTTTGATTTGCTACAGTTTACACACTTCACCATACATGCATGAGTACACTACCTGCCTTGAGTGAAGTCCTCATTAGTAACTCTTTACAACCTAGGTGCTCTGGGTACTTAGCTTGGTCCAAAACTACTGCCTCCTATTTATTTTCATGGAAATGACAAGAGATACAAAGAGCAGCATAACACTGTTTAATACAGCAAATTATTAGTTACAAAAAACAATTTTTCAACCTAGTTACCACTATTAGTCAATTTGAGAGGATGAGCTGATTGAGGCGCTCATTTTGTGTTCTGATACCTGTGCTTGGCTGTCTGGAATGTGGCTTGTATTTCACTTCACTGTCATTTCTGATGAAACTTGCCACCCACCACCTCACTGTGTTCACATCCACTTTTTCTGTATATGTTCAGCAAGTCTTGATGTGGGTGCTGTTTTTTCCACGGGGAGAAATTCAATGATACACCTTTGTTTCATCTGCACTTCCATGTCACACACCATTCTGTCAGACTGCCCCTCTGCTGCTATCAGTCACACAGCAACAACAGCAACAGAATATGGGTTGGAAGGTTCAAACTCTACTGTCATATCACCAACATCTGTTTCTGACACTGTGGGCCAAAATAAAAGGAGGTATTTCTTTTGGGACAGCCTTCGTAACTAAAAAATAAAATGGAAGCTGTACACACAGCAAACTGCACTTGTTTTAAGTTTGTGCCTGCACATAGAAAATATCCTGAGATGATGTAATTTATTCATTTTATTCATTAAAAAAATTCTAAAGTAACAACTGAGATTTGTATTTCCATTTTTTTTCCTAAAGTCATAATTATAACAATCTTTGACTGCCTCCCATGTTTTGGCCAGTTTCTACTTTTATGCTGCAACATTAAAAAAAAACATCCAGGCACAAAATCTGTGCTATATATCTCATCCAGAGACCACCTTAAGGTTTCAGTTAGCAATTAAAAACAGCCTTGTTGTACTGAAATATTAAAATGGGTAATTTTGTATGCCACACTTAGTGAAATGTCTGCATATAATTAGGTTAGTTAATGACAGAATGTTAGTCCTAAATATGAATGTTCTGATTTTTGTTGCTTAAAGTAACAATTTAACAGATAAAAAAACTATTCATGAAATTTTCTTCATAGAAAATGCCTCAATTATCCATTTAAAGAAAATATGCTGGTGTGAATTTGCTGCTAGTTTTATTAGTAGAACTCTGAGGGGTATTTCAACTAGTGGTGTCAGAGGCTTTCAGTTTTATGTTTCTTGATGCTTTCAGATGTTAAAATGATCTGATGAAGTAGTTCTCAGTAAAATATATGTCTGGATTCTCCTGCAGGGATAAAAGTCTGAGTTCCTTCTAAGAGAAAAAGGGAACACGTGTAATTTTGTCCATTTACATGTTTATCATTTGTCCATTAAAAGATGTTCTATATTGTCTTTAATGTTTGACAAATTATAAATAATAGAAAAGTTGGATTTGCATTGAACCCCAACTGTTATCTCAGATTATCCACTGTTTCCTCAGGGCAACCAGTTTTTTTCTTCTCCACCATTCTGAATTTCCCTAAGGAAAATTAAGGAAAGGGAAAAGACAAAAATCAGCCATTTAAAATACACTTATGAAAAAAAGTTTGTTTAGTTCCTGATTATTTTATTCAATTACTGCTAACTGCAAGTACAGCACAAAAGTTCAACAACTCTATAATATTTTGTTTCCTCTTTTTTAAAGGCTTATTTTTGTTCTATTTTGAGTTGAACTTTTGTGCACTTCAGAGGGTGGAGAACTCCTTGCTGATATGTTTGAAATCCAGGAAAAAAATGGTCAACGGCAAAAAATTCCTGCAGAGGGAAAAGGAGGAAAAAATAAAAAAAAATATAAAAAAAAAAAAGCAGGAACTATATTTAAAATAAACTGATAAATGGACAGGGGAGAAACTTACCTTCAAAAAAAAAAATCAAAGCAAGGTGAAAATAAATGAAATGATGAAATCTCTTTGATTCACCTCTATACTGAGTTTCTATTTTTATATAATCTTATATTAATTTTGCTTCTCAAGGCATGTTTTCTGCTGTACAGACTTAAAAAATGCATGCTTCTTATACAGTATACAGGACAAACTGAGAAAACTGGGAAAAGAGATTGAAGCATTGAGAGGGTAAAACAAAAATTAGAAGAACAAAGAACATAGAGCTGCTGTCTTGGGAAAGAATGTGAAATATAGAAAAAAACTGATAGAAAAACTTTGGGGGGGAACTGGATTACAGAAAGTGAAAGAGAAAAGATGGAAAAACAAGAAAGTGAAAAAGATTATCAGAAGTGTGGAAATATAGGAAAGATTTGAAACTAATGTGGTGAACAGAGGAAGTTTTTTTAAAAAATAAAAGAATATAAATTGTATCTAAAGTCCTTGTTCATTTTCAGTGCTTGCTTGGAAATGGGAAGGAAGCCAGAAACCAGAATTCTTGGTTGAGGTGTAGCATGACAGAGAGGAAATAATAATAATATCCATCTCTGCATCCATTTCCTTAAGTTCTTAAGAACAATAGTAGTATGAATGTATTGTAGGAAGAGAATAACATCTTTTCTCAATCATTTATGGGATTGTTTATTTCTGAACTGATTACAAGGGTTTTGAGCTAAATGCCACTGAAAGAGGGTCTTAAGACGGGAGTTGGGAAGGTGCACTGATGGAGCTTTAAACTAGGTACAAATGGGGGTGGGGGTGTAACTGGGTTCATTAGAACGGAGCCTGTATGTAACATGCCAGTGCTTGTAGGAGAGGGATGTGCTTGTAAGATCCCACAGTCTTGAGACTTGGTGGAGGAGGATGACTCACCATTTTGTAGGAAATACATAAGGGTTAGCATGAGGTTGGTGGCTATGGAAACACCTGAGTATGATCATGAGGATATTAGGGCTACTGCCACTCAAAAGGAAGTCCAGCTCAGATTCTTTTACACTAATGCATACAGCATGGGTAATAAACAGGAGGAGCTAGAGGCCACTGTGCAGTCAGAAAGCTACAATATAGTCATCATGGAAATGTGGTGGAATGACTCGCATAACTGTAGTGCTGTAATGGATGGCTACTGACTTTTCAAAAGAGATAGGCAAAGCAGAAAAGGTGGTGGTGTAGCCCTCTATGTTAAGAAAGAATGTGAATGTATGGAAATTAATAATGGTGATGATAGGGTTGAGAGTTTATGGGTCAGAATAAAAGCAAAGGCCAATAAGACTGACATTATCATGGGAGTCTGCTACAGGCCACCCAACCAGGATGAAGAGGTGAACAAGATACTTTATAGACAACTGGGAGAGGTCTCAAGGACTCTCCCCTTGTTCTTGTGGGAGACTTCAACTTCCCAGACATCTGCTGGATTTATAATAGAGCAGATAGGGAACAGTCCTGGAGGTTCCTAGAGTGTGTGGGAGATAACTTCCTGACACAGCTAATGAAGGAGCCAACAAGGGAAAGCAAAATCCTGGACCTGTTGTTTGTTAACAGAGAAGGTCTTGTGGGGATGTAAGGGTTGAAGGCCACCTGGGGCATAGTGATCACAAGATGCTAGATTTCTCAATCCTTGCTGAACCATGGAGGTGAGTCAGCAGAACTGCCACCTTGGACTTCCAGAGTGCAGACTTCAACCTCTTTAGGGCCATGGTTGAGAAAGTCCCTTGAGTGGTTGTTTTGGAGAGTGCGGGAGACCAAGAAGTTTGGGAATACTTCAAGGAAGTTATTTTAAATGTGCAGAAGCAGGCCATACCCAAGTCACAGAAGACAAGATGATGGGCAAGGAGACCAGACTGGCTGAACAGGACTCAAGAGCAAAAGGCAAGTTATTGGTCTCTGGAAGAGTGGCCAAGCTACATATGATGATTACAGATGCGTAATGAAGCTGTGCAGGGAGAAAATTAGAAAAGCCAAAGCCCAGCTAGAACTGAACTTGGCCACTAAGGTAAAGGACAACGATATTTAAATAAATACAACAGCAATAGAAGAGTCAGGGAGAATCTCTGTCACTTGTTGGACACCAAGCACAACTTGGTGACCAAGGATCAGGATAATACTGAGATACTTAAAACCTTCTTTACCTCAGTCTTTAATAGTAAGACTTGTTACTCTCTCAGAACACAGCCCTCTGTGCAGGTAGATAGGGATGGGGAACAGAATAGGCCCTGCATGATCCATGATGAAATGGTTTTGGACCTGCTCCGAAAGCTGAATGCTCACAAGTCCATGAGGCCAGATGGATTGCAACCTAGAGTGCTGATGGAGTTGGCGGATGTAGTTGCCAGGCCACTCTCCATCATTTTGCATCAGTCCTGGCTAACTGGGGATGTCCTGGTGGACTGGAGACTGGCAAATGTACTCCCATCTTCAAAAAGGGCTGGAAAGATTATCCTGGTAGCTACAGACATATCAGTCTCACCTTGGTACTGGAGAAGGTTATGGAACAGATAATCTTGGGAGCCATCATGGACCAGTTAAAGGTCAAACAGGGGATCAGGCCCAGTCAGCATGGGTTTACAAAGGGTAGATCCTGTTTGACAAACCTGATTTCATTCTATCTGACAAGGTGACCCACTTAGTGGATGAAGTAAGGCTGTCAGTGTGGTCTACCTGGGCTTAGTAAAGCCTTTGACACTGTCCCCCGCAACATTCTCGTGGAGAAGCTGGCTGCCCACGGTTTGGATGGGTGTACGCTCTCCTGGGTGAAACATTGGCTGGATGGCCGGGCCCAAAGACAATGGAATGAATTCCAGTTGGCAGCCGGTCATGAACAGTGTTCCCCAGGGCTCGAGACCGGGGCTGCTTCTATTTAACATCTTTATTAACAATCTTGACGAGGGGATTGAGTGCACCCTCAGTAAGTTTGCAGAGACACCAAGTTGGGAGGGAATGTTGATCTGCCTGAGGAGAGAAAGGCACCAGAGAGGGACTTAGATAGATTGAATCAATGGGCCAAGGTTAACTGTATGAGTTTCAACAGGGCCAAGTGTCAGGTCCTGCATTTTGGTCACAACAAGCCCAGGCAACCCTACAGGCGTGGGGAAGAGTGGCTGGAAAGCTGCCTGATGGAAAGGGACCTGTTGTACTGATGGACAGTCTGCGGAATATGAGCCAGCAGTGTGCCTGGGTGGCCAGGAAAGCTAATGGTGTCCTGGCTTTTATCAGGAGTGGTGTGATGAACAGATTTAGGGAAGTCATCCTGCCCCGGTATTTGGCACTGGTGAGGCCTCACTTTGAGTACCGTGTTCAGTTTTGGGCACCTCAGTACAGAAAGGACACTGAGATGCAGGAGCAGGTCCAAAGAAGGGCAACAAGGCTTGTGAAGGGCTTGGAGAATATGACATATGAGAAGCGACTGAAGGAAATGGAGCTGTTCAGTCTGGGGAAAAGGAGGCTGAGGGGAGACCTTATTGCTCTCTTCCAATTTCTGAAAGGTGCTTACAACAAGAGCGGGATTGATCTCTTCTCACTGGCGACAGGTGACAGGACGAGGGGAAATGGCAGTTGAGGCACCATCCCTGAATGTGTTTAAAATCCATTTGAATATGGTGTTCAGAGACATGATTTAGCAGAGAGTTCTTAGGGTAATTTTGTTAGGTTGTAGTTGGACTCGATGATCTTTAAGGTCTTTTCCAACCTGAGTGATTCTATAATGAACAATTCCTAAGATCTTGGAGTTCAGCCTAGGCTGTGAACTACGTCAAGCTGTTTAAAACAAATATAGCTGTGCATATTGTGGATGTATATGTGAGAGAAAGAGGAAGAGACAAAGTAAATAAACTTTCTGAACATTTTATGTAGCTGAGCATCAAAGAAAAATATTTTACTACAAAAACTAGTTATTTCATCCTCTTAGTTTTCACCAAACCCACAACTGTATGTCAGCTATTTGCACCCAAAGTAATACCTTGTTTCCAAGGACACAGAACTGTCTTCATTCTTTGCTGGGAATTTGTACAGTGGAGGGATTTCTGATAGAAATTGTGATTTTTCTTATTATTATAGTGAAGGTTTGCACACTCGGTGGGCATGATTTCAGTAAAAGAAAAGGAAACTGAGTATTCCAGAGCGTGCTGAAAAAGTTAATTTATTTTGGCTAGTATTTTTCTCGCTGTTCTCAAAGACGTTTTTGTTGGAATAAATTCTTTCTCCTTGTGTTGTGCTTCATCCTCTTGCTTTACAAGCCAGTAGAACAAGTCCACGTAACCAACGCTGATC
The DNA here is from genome assembly GCA_037305975.1 of Chrysolophus pictus. Lineage (NCBI taxonomy): Eukaryota > Metazoa > Chordata > Aves > Galliformes > Phasianidae > Chrysolophus > Chrysolophus pictus. The sequence goes on along the minus strand of CM074614.1, from coordinate 17,778,805 downwards.
TGTTGCTGTGGACATGACCGGGATCACAGATAAAATCTTCTGATCTTGCTGCATGATGGGATGGGACAGGCTAATGGAACTATTTAATCTGCTACTTAGTCATCTGCAATGCAATATGTTTGTGTAGTATGAGTAATTGTGTGTATTGTACAGCAGATTAAGACATTAAAAATGTAGACAAATAATCGTCAAAGATTTTCTATGATAAGATTGTTCTCTCCTGAGTAGGAATATCCCTGCTTTAGAAAGGCTTACAACAAAAACACAACATTCTTGTTTCTACACAATATCTCACTTTTTATTTCCTCTCAATTTATTCAGTGCTTTTTCCTGCATCAGGCAATCAAAAGCATACAGTCTTGCCTCCAGTGTCAAAGCTGCTCTATTTATGTGAAGAATGAATATAGACTTTCCTGGCCTTAACTACTATTGTGTGCAATTGAGTACACACATCTGCATGCATTATTCTTATCATATTCTTACTCTATTCTTTTTTTTATCATGTTTTTCAAGCTTCCTTTTCACCAACAGCTTACAAAGGCAAATTGAATGTTTTTAATTGTACATGGGATTCAAACTGTTCTCATTACCAGTTTTGATTTTATTTTAGATATGGCACTCATAACATTCCTAGTACCCTGTGTATTTTTAATGAATTTTTCTTGGTTTTGGATGTGACTGCTTCCGTGATAGCTCCTTGATGAAGTTGAGTAATTATTTTGGCTTCAGCACCATGAGAGTCCAACTCATGTGAAAGACATAGTCATTTTCAAAGGGTATATATGATCCCTATCACTGCATAAGTGCAATGGGTAACATTTCTATACCTTTTAAAAATCTTTAAGTGTATGCTCCTAGATTAATATTCCTTCCAGAGAGTTCTAGTATTGCATTAGTGCTCAACTGACCTATTAAGAAGATGTTCTGCAGCAACTTCTGTCCCTTGAAATTTTACAGTAAAAAGTTTTATTACTGAATATAAAGTGTTATAATGAGGACAGGAAACCCAAATATATAAATTCTTAGGAGCAGACAGGTGTTGAGTATAATGACACATCATCTTTTAGTCAGTGGTGGATAGAAACATCCTTTCTGTCCACAGTTTTTTGAATATACATTAATTTGAGTTCAAATATCAGATAGTGTACTTTTCAAAATCCATTTTTTTTTCCATTTTCTTTGGTCCTTCTGATATTTATGTAGTTCCTGATTTTGGCTTAACCTTGGAAAAAGTCATTTCAATTTGATATGATTGTTAAATTATGACTATACTTCAGACTACCTTCGCAGTACTCTTTAGAAAATGAACAACATCCGGATTGGAAGTGGATGAGAAGTGAAGGTTCTTGTTTCAAAGTAAAAGTTGCTGGAGATCATCACATCATATGGTTCACAAACTCAGTCTCCTAGAGAATATTGATCAAGCATTGGTTGTATCAGAGTCCAGCAGTGTCAGTGATCTCCGCTTGTAAATGATCAAGATGAAATCATCAATTATTTGTTGTTTATCAAGGGATGAGGTTTGGAGGACAGCAGCAACTGATAGAATCACAGAGTTTTACTTTATATTAGTGAACAAGGAGAAAGCATGCCAAAAAGGAATTTTCAAGGCAATTAACCATGTAAAATTATATTTTTTAATATTTCAATTCACTATAGGCTTGTTTTCAAATGAGTTGGAAATGAAGCTTTAAGGTAGTTTACTGATGCATTCAGTACAGTGTAAGTATAAAACAGAACTTCTTTATTAAAAGCACAAATGTTTTGGCCAACCTGTAGTGCTACGATGGAAGAAATAGGACAACTTGTATCTAGGAAGTTTAATCTTCAAGAAATGATGATCTACATAATGCAGTTACATCTCCTAATGGTAACAAATGTAAAAAGAAGAGTTACAGGAAGGCTTGCTGGCTTACTTGTAAATTAAGTTAGCATATTTTAATAACAGTTGCAGGCTTTATTAATGCTTCAGTTTGACCGACAGCCTCACTTCCTCATTGACTGGGTTGAGAGAGGTCTCTGGCAAAGCTAGAAAAAAACCCAAGTCTTCATTAGAGCATTTCTATGAGAAATCTTGTTTTCCAGGTTTTCGATATAGGGGAATTAGAGAGAATGGAAAACCTGAGGCCTCTGAAGGGCCTTTTCTAAAGCTGGGCTTTAGAAAACTGAAGTAAGCAAGACAAAGTAATCAGTGGTTGTTTTTGAAGTAATAAATACATACTTTTTGTCACTGAGTCTTTATCACGGTGCTGAAAATGTATAATATTTCCTGTTGATTTCTTTCTTCCCAGTCACTTCGACTGCACTTTGACTGTTTGACAGCTTGTAAGTGATGATATCAATGCTGCTGTAGAAATATCAGACATTGATGTGAATTGCATTGGGCAGTGGGGGTGTGTTTTAGGAAAGATTACTCAAGATTTAAATTTGTATTTTAAAAAAATCAAATGGATATCTTGTTCTGTTTTATGTGCAACCACTACACACTGTTTGGTATTGAGAGTAAAAATGGGAATTTAGCTGTGCTGGTAGGTGATACCTTACAAGTGATAATAGGTGCTAACTGTGAATTTTAAAGAGTGATCTCAAAAGGTTTCTTAGTAAATTCTCTGTATTGTTTCCAGAGTGCCATTAGACAAATGTTAGCACCCCATGGCATTTACTAAATAGGTAGTTGCATTCAGATGTTGATTACTACAGATTGGCTTGTTTTTCTGCTTTCTTCTCAAATATTTTTACTATCTCAATCTCAACCCCCAGCCGTAGGTACATTCCTCTTTTGGATACAAGCATTAATTCAGCCCCTTGCTTTACCGTAGGACCCTGGCTGTTGAGCGCCAGCTAAAATACAGTGAAATAATGCTTTTAACTCCTTGTTGGAAGTGTGTTTTTCAAAGATATTCTAACAAAATTGTAGCCAGTGAGTGCAATGCAGTGTCTTAATGGGGAATTCCTAAGACTTATAACAATTTTTTAGTTGAGCACATCTGATCACAAAGATCTGAGAGAAGAAAACTGTTAGAGTTCAGACAGGAAGAAAATAGGCTTAGAACAAAGCAAGCATAGAGTAAATACTGTTGCAAAGAAATCCACCCAAGTGCAACAGTCAAAGTTTGGCTCCTCTGTGTAATGTGGAGTGAGCTTGTCCGTATAAACAAGTCGAAAAGACTGCAGAACAAACAATAGGGTTCTGATAAATTTTACTCAGAGCTGCATTCAAAATCAATGTCATAACTCAAAAAAAAAAAAAATGTTTAGGGAGAGGCATGCCAAACATGCACTAAATTGAGCACATATTTCAGTCTCTTTACATTAATAATATCTTGTGCATTGCATTGTATTACTGTGCAGTAAAATAGTTTGGTTAGACACAAATGAATGCCACTAACCACAGTAGGTCTCATCACACCTAAGCTATGAAGCTGCTCTTCAGAGGCTGAGGCCAGCTTCTAGATGTAGCACCAGGTCCTGTGAGGACACGGCGCAGCCTTGCCTTGTACCATTCAGATGTTTGGAAGCAGTACATCAGCCCTCAGAACAAGTTGTGAGTTGGCCCTGTGTAGATAAAGGTATAGTTACAGGGAGATGGAGGTAGACTTTTCACCTCCAATAAATCACTCTACATGAAGAGTTTTGATTTCTCCACAGTGTTAGGTCTGTTTTGGTACCTTTCCTTGTTATCTCACTCCTTCTCAAACTGCCTGCTGATTCCCTCTCAAACAATGGTATTTCAGTTGTGCTTTGACTGTGCTTACCAATTTTAAAATTGAGGATTTTAAAATTAAGGTTGCACTGCTAATACTTCTTGAACACACTGCTGTTTCTTAGTGTTTGTTGTTCTCCTGTTTTTAAACAGTTGTTTCTTGTTTTTTTACTAAGGCCTGGGCAAATTTCTAGTTGCCTCCATGTTGTGTATCTACCTGCTCTACAATGGACATGTAAAGTGACCTTGCTGTCCTGCCATAATTCATTTGCTGCATCTGTTTAGGAGCTGTCATTATCTTAATGAAGCCATTATTGCTGGAGTCAAGCTAGTTTTAACTGCAGTTTTGATTTCATTGTTTAGCCACAAGCAATTGGCCGGCTGGCTGACACTTCCTGCAAGGTCTTTCTGTATTCAGCTGTAGTAAAGCATAGTTGTCTTTCTCCTTTCTATTTCTTGAGTAGTGATGCTTTAATTGTTTGCTTTGGTCCTCTGTTTGACAAAGAGAACCCTGAGAAATCCCTCATAACCAGAATATCAGTACTTTGAATTTCTTTTACATCAGAAATTTCATGTTTTTAAGAGGATAATTTAAAGAAGAGTTGCTATGTTCCTTCAAAGAATTTCTAATATGTACTTATTTCAGTCAAAGCTTGCAGCACGACATCCATTTCACCATCACACTGCCAATCTGTTTTTAGGCAGAGCATTGGAAGGATATTTTTGGCTCTTCATTTTGAAGGATTTGATAGCACGGTCATTCACAAATATGACATTCTGCACAGAAGCACATCCCCCACAACGGTTAAATGATCAAATCAGACCAATAATGGAGAACTGAAAACTATGACTTTTCTCTTTGCCTCTGGCTACCCCTCAGGTATGATACTTTTGAATACTTGTTCTGCATCTTTACAAGTTTTTTATATCTGCTTCCAAATTTGTCACAAAGATGGAAAAAAAATTTGTAGTATGTGCACTTATGCTTCGTGTCATGATCCACATTATTTTCTACTCTGGTAAATGTGACTTAAATTCTTTAACTACCATCTATCAGCATCTGGCTTAAATTAAAATGGTGTTTCCATTATTTTATGTTTGTTTTTTAATGGTTGCTATATTCACATATTTCTGAGAATATTTTCTAAGTTCTGTACTCAGCAATGAAAGTGTTTTAAATTATTTATTTCAGATACATTGGTAAAAAGCTTTCATGCTGAAACATATACATATTTTCTAACCCAGTCTTCTTTGTTTCACCACATGAAGAACACATAAACGTAAACTGCTTGTTCGATCCCAAATTAAGAATAATTCCTGCAACATGAGGAATCTCCAAAGAGGCTTTTGGGGAATATTACAGAGTGTGGAGAAAAATCTGTGCTTTACAGTGGTCCAGGTAAACGACTGTCCCATTGGGTGCTTTTTTTTAAATCTTGGTCAAAATAAATCCTGCCTGGATGATCCAAGTGTCTTAAACTTTCATATAGTTAGTGTGTCAAACATTACTGACTCTTTACACAATTAGCTACAGCTACAGCTCTGAGATATGTTAACATAGTAAAAAAAAAAAAATTATGAAAGTTTTATGGAACAAAAAGATTCTCAAATAAATACTTTCCCAGGCTCCTTCTTTTGACATAGTTTTCAAGTTGAGTGTGGATTGGAGTGAAGGTTTCAGCATCAGAGTGAGGGTTTCAGCCTCAGAGTATTTCATAACTGGGCAAGTATCCTGTATGAAATCCACATGCAATTCATCCTTTGAGGCAGTTTGATTATTGTTTCAATTTTTGAGTGTAATTACTTATCCTCTTTGTTATTTTAGTATTTTTTTTCATGTATTTTCTTTATGGAGATTACTGTCCGTGTAAATCAAATTCACTTTATCTTTCATAAAGTGTTCATCACAAGTATTTTCGTTGTTTCTGCTGTAGCCACTAAGTGAATGAAAAATGTCTGGAACAGGTCTGCCATGTTAGCCAGTTTCAGTGTAGTCCTTACCTGTTTTAGCAGAAGGATTTACCAGTTACCACACTGGTTACAGATATAGGCCTGGGATCTCATTTGGAAAGAGTGAGACTTCTTGTTTAGAAAAAATGGAACTGGGAGCACCAGAGCTGAAATACATTTCGGAGCCTGATGGTACAAATGATGAGACCTCAGCCTTATGCCCTTGAAGATCATGTTCTATCCACATCTCCAAAGTTCTGTGCTCTGATTCACTCTGCTTCCATCATAGAGGACTTACCTTTCCTGTTCTGTTTGGAAGAATGTGATCATAATTCCTAATGTTCTGCCAGGGTATCATTGTTGGTCCACCTACTTGCTGTGCACTCCGTATCAAGATATATGACATAGCAAAATTCGGGGGTCTGGGCACAGCTTCACAGTTCAGAACCAGAATTTGCCGTTGGCACAAAATACTCAGAAAAAAATATCATTGGGGCCATCTCAGTAATTTCTGAAATCGGTAACTTTAAGCCTCAAAGATCTTTGTTCTCAGTACTTTTTTTCCCCTCAGTGTGCCCTTCTTATAAACTTCTAGTCTGCTTTAAATTTATTCTAAATTCTCTGGATTAGGTTTGATGTTGTTGCAAGATCTGATTTAGGCTTAAGAGTGTTTCCATTGGTTTTGTTTTCTGTTTCTTTGGATCCTCCATTTGATTTTATGGTGTACCTAAATGTTTTTAATGTTTTGCTATTTATTTAGCAAGAGCTCTCCTAGATGGAAAGCTAATTTAAATGTAAATATTGAAGATAGATGGGAAGTAGTGTGAAAGGAAGTATGAAAAGAAAGGCCCATCACTTTAAAAATATGTAATAACGGAATGATTCCAGATCACCCTATTTTCTCTCAGCTATTTTCCCTTCTATGAGAAGTGTTTAGTCTCCTACCCAGTATTAATCTTGTTATCTCTGAAACAGCTTGCAGAAATTAACTGCTTAAGAAATGAAATGAAATGTTGTGAGCCAACCCTCCACCCACTTAGGGAACTGTCTGACTACAAACCAAAAACCAATAATCTTGGCAGCTGTCTCCCATTGCTCAAGAGCCAGCAAGAAGGCTACTAAAAAGAGAGGAAAAACAAATTTTATGTCTTTTTTTTTTAATTCGTAATTATTTACTGCTGAAACTTTTTAAAAATGAATTACCACAACTATATGCTCCCCTCTTTCTTTCCATGTGTTTACAAAAACCTAACTAAAAGCATTACTAAGTAATGTACACTTTACACTCACCTGTAGTTCTTGTACAGCTCTGCAGTTCAAGCTTCCTAGTGAACTCACAGTTTTATGATTATTTCAAGCCTTAATATATTAATATGGGAGTTTGGCTAAAGCTGCCATTAGACGATATCTAACCTGTGATGCCTGCTTTTAGAACATGTGCTGCTGATAGGAAGTAGAAGAGCTGCCTGTCAAAGGCCAGGCCATGCATGCTTCCACTCCACAAACAGTTCTGTACCTGCAAAGTCCATTTCTGCATCATTGCTATACCAATATAAGCTTCTTATGCCAAGAGTTGAGCATGGCATAATTTAATTAGGCATCCATAGCCTTAATGTTTCCTGTAAGGTAAATAGTGAACCAACACTGAAAGGACTGCCATTCTACTGAGTCACATACATTCTCACCTCAGCGGTGGACCAAATCTCGTGCAGAAACTGTTGTAAGCAAACAGTAAGTATCAAAGACAAGATGGAAGAATATGGAGACAGGTGTATTTGACAAGGAAAAAAAGTCCTTACTGTAGCTGCGGTTTTGGGTCTTTTTGAAGGAGTAGTGCTTATGCATGAGCACACGAAACTGAGCCTTCTCTGGAACAACCAGCTCCAGCCAGCTCCTGGTTTCTCCAAGGACTGCTCCATCCCATTACATAGCTCCCTGTTGCCTTTTCCAGCAAGCAACTATATTACAGGTGAGCGAACTCTGAAGAGCTTCAAAGTTATGAAATATTGGATGTGTTTGATTATCCCTCCCTCTGTTTTCATTTTAATCTGCTAGTTTTCGTCCTCAGGGTTTATTTTCCCCCACAACTCTTCCAGCAAAATTATTATCCAGATTTCTTTGGAGAGATTTTTCTTTCTATCAAACTCTGTTTGAAAGATTCCTTTAAGAAAGCTGTACTAACAGATACAGCCATTGTGCAATTTTTGTAGAGATGTCTTTTCTTTAATCAGTGCTTTTACATTCACTGGAAATAAAAAATCTGTTTACTACACTGGGGGAATTAAGCTCCGAAGAGATTGTTTTAGTTCTCTTTGTTTATGATGATTTGTTAGCTCTTGACTGCAGAAATAATTTTGTTGTTTACATTAATCTATGGTGGCAGTATTAACTTCACATCATACATAAATATAATTATTGATCATTACCAGCTGTAATTCAGTGTTAGAATTACAGATTTACATAATTGTGCTATTAAGTGTAAACTTGAACTTCATATCTGGGGTCACAAATAACTGGAGGCAGTAGAAACAGAAAATTCTGATTATATGTCATTCATATTTTAATACATGCTGTTGCAATTTTGATCAGTGTTAATGTAAATATTTTTATGTACTATGTAGCAATGAGATGCTAATGGCTAGAAATTACAGCAATATTGATCTAGCTAATAAAATGGAATGCATTTGTAAGAGACGATATTTATTATCTGCTCCAAAAATTACTATACATCATCTGCCCAAGGAAAATTTCCTCCATCAGAGTTTGGGATGATATTCTTTCTGGAAATGGTATAAGGTTCTTCTCAATTAAAAGTCAAATGTGGTCACAGGCTATCCTGTTTTTGCTGCCTGCAGCTTTTCCACTGACAAAGACTCACAGAGGGCAACAACCTGTATAAAGGAACTCACCTCTGTAACAGTGCTCTTCTCCTTCTTATGTAATTTGCCCATAAAAAAGATAATCGAGAATGATCTGTCTCTACAATATGGGTTCCAAAAGCACTGGAGGATGTGTGTGCACATCTGCCTTTGGAGTCACCTTACTAATTGCCTAATACAAAACCTGTGAATTCAGTTTTGCCCTTGTGCACAATGCAGAGAGAGATCTACCAGCATGCATAGCTGCACCAGTTCTTCAGGTGGATATGGCAATATAAAATAACGCGCCAAAATGATCTGGCCTGGTAGTATTACAGAAAGAAACGTCTGGTTAAGGGGAGGTGGCATCAGAGAAGGTCTTACATAGAATAGAAGAGGTTATCCAAACTCAAAACTGCCACAGATTTTCAAAATTTATTCTTTGGGAAACAAAACACAAGCAACTCACTTAGTCACTGAAGTAACTGAAGCAAGATCTGGTCTTCCACAGGGAATGGCTGACTTGCCATTGTTTGTGCTAAACGGAATCAGAGAACAAAAAAGCTGAAGTGAACACTCCTGTGTGTGTAGATAAGATGGACCCCATACACTGAAATAGACATGTTTTTTTCCATCTCTGTGGCAAAGACACAAATTTGTGATTAAACAAGTGGATCTTAATCCAAAATGGATTCATAATAAGCAATATAAAACAGGTGAGACCGCTCAGTGAAACTGATACGCTAAGCACTTTTCTCTGGGAAAGAGATCTGAAAAAATACAATTATTAGGAGAACTGAGATAGTGCAAGTATTGCAAAACCTGTCTGTTTCCTACTCAGAACTGCTTTTTGAAGATGTATGTTAGAGATAATTTCAGAATCAAATCCAGTGGTGAAAAATGTCAGGAAAAGCAAAAGAATGGCAAGCTAAAGCATCTGAAACAGATGTAAGACATAATTATTTCAACTGAAATACTATAATTTGAAGAGGAACACCCATGAATGCTGGAAGATAGTACAAAGTGCCAGGCTGGAGAAAGAGTACAGAAGCTACAACCCTCAGACACTGAGAGATATCATTTTTCAGCAGAGTTTTTAGGCTGTGTATATAATTAAAGAATGAGAACATATTTTTTTCTAATGTTTCTAAAGTCTATTTACGCTTTTAGATAGCATGCCATTTTGAAAGATCTTAAGTTTCAGGGGAAAAGTAAGAGCACAGCTGATTGCCTCACTTGTCCATCTGTAGAATATTATTTTGCAAAATCAGTCTATTGTGTGATCAAAATGCAATCTCAATTTTCTGGAAAAAAATATTTTGTATACAATTTTTTTTTTTTTTTTTTTTTTTGCAGCATAAGGAGCCTAGCTCCTACCACCATCTATCCTCTGAGACAAAAAAAAGAAAAAAAGTGTAGCCAAATATTTAGATAATAATTATCAGAAGATTCTTCTAAAGAAATTTCCTATATTGCCAGGTTTGGGGTCCATGCGGGCTCAAAATTAGCTGTCAAATGTGTCATGCCTGAAAAACCTCAAAGAAAAAAAGAAATAGCAAAAACATGTATCTTAAATATTTATGATGATCCATACTTTTAAGCGGCATATGATTTCTCTAATTTTAGTTCTCTCTTGTGCATAGGTAACTTAAGTTGGTCCTGGCAGATTCAGGTTAGTGAATGATGCTCCCCAAAATATGAATTTCTGCCTTCTTAGCTATACTACATTGTAGATATTTATGATGTCTTCTAAAATTAAAATAGTTCTAGTGCTAGAAAAGCCACATTTTACTACAGCAGTTTAAGAAGCGTTTTCTACTTATTCTTTCCTTCTTCTCACTTAAGGTATCTCCTTACACCAGTTTTGTTTTCTTCTAGAAACTGGATTATGAAGAGAATATTACCTTAAAAAATCTTACAAAAAGTGGTGTTCTGCAATGCATTGACAAGACCCTAATCATTATCCTAAGAGGAATAACTCCATGTCTCTTCTCAAAGTTCAGTGCCATGACATGAAAAATATGTATCCCTTTACAAATTTTGCCAGGACTATCTTTTATATGTTACTTATTTATCACACATTTAAATGAATGTGGCAAAAATGGCTCAAAATTTTCTTAATGGACCCCACTCATAGTCTGTAATAATCTATAAACATTCTTACAGTAGTCAGTGGAGACAAAAATATTGATGTTTTCTTTTTTAAACATTATGAAATGCACATGTATGTAATGTTTAATATTAATGTATATTCACTTAACTAATATTTTCTGCAAGGATTAGAGATCACTTAATACAATCTGTTTTAAAACCAGGGCATTTCTCCAGCCAATTAAGTATTTCTCATGAAGCATAACTTGTATATAAAATAGTATTGAATGTAAAATTTATTAAATACTGTGTGTCACATGATGCAGTTTTTCTTCTTTTAGCAGTAGTTTCCATACTGATTGCAATATATGGACTTGTTTGTAGGAAGAAGCTCATCCATCACTAATTTCCTGTTTGCAGGCTTGTACGCTTAGAAATAATAACAGTTTTTATTTTATTGAGCATGTAACTCTGCAGAAAATATAAAAGGAACACTGTATTTAAACGATTATTTCCTGTAATAATCTTTTCAAGATGTTTCCACTGTACTAATAAGAGCAGTGCAGCATGATGCATTTCTCCATGGGTTTACCACCAACTCAAACATATGTCAAACAGTTATCTGCAGTTGTGTCCTATAGCACATAGTTTCTCTTTAACCCAAATGTCCCAAAGCTCCAGCAACCATTTTGTTTCCCTTCCTCTGCTTACCCACAAAAACAACAGTGCTGCTGCATCTGCTTCATTACATTTTCTTCCTGCATTTTACTTTTTCTTTTTCTTTTTCTTTTTCTTTTTTTTTTCTTTCCCTTTCCCTTTCTCTTTCCCTTTCTCTTTTTCTTTCTCTTTCTCTTTTTCTTTCTCTTTTTCTTTTTCTTTTTCTTTTTCTTTTTCTTTTTCTTTTTCTTTTTCTTTTTCTTTCTCTTTCTCCTTCTTCTTTTTCTTTTTCTTTTGCAAATACAGAAAATGTTTTCTCTTTTATTTTTTATTGCTATAACTGCAATTTATTTCTGAGATTTAAAAGGAAGACATTTTGAAAAATACTGCTTCAATGTTTCCAGCCTGAAGAGAAGTAGTAATTGCTAGAAAACTTACAATAAAAATCTTGGGGATGAATCAAATTTTGAGTGTTCCTTCATTCACTCGAATTCCAGGATTCATCACTCAAAATTTTAGAAGATTATGCTTACGTTTATTTCTGATCACTTGAGATCTTTCCTTTTTTATTTTTCATCAGGTTATTCTGCTGCTTTCAAGATAGTAAGGCCACTTGATGGAAAATACTGTGAGAATTCATACAATAATGTTTGAATATTCCTTTATTTTTTCAGCAAGTTTTACATCTGAACTAAAAAGTTGTTGCTTTTGTTTAAATAGTCACGACAAACATCTCAAGACAGATGATTTAAGGCAGACCACAATGTGGTGATATTATAAAGATTACAAAAACGTAGCCTACAGAATATTCCTCTGTAGCTCCAGCTGGATTTAGCCATAGACTACAGAAAGATTAATGCCAAGTGAGGCATTTCGTGGGAGTCTGACTTAGGTAATTTTCTGAACTACTGCACCCTGAGAAATATGAAAACTAAGGAAAGTAAACTGCAATCAAATTGTTGGCATACCCTATTGCTAATATGAAATACAGAGAGTTTGAACTGTGACCCATTTCAGACGCTAGCATGGCTTTCTTACAAAACTGCAGTGCTCTGAGCTGTCAGACACTCCTTTTGACTTAAGCAGACAACATAACATACAATTTGGACCTTACACAAGTAAATGAAAACCACATTGCTTTTGTTGTCCTGTGCCTCTTTTGTTTACTCCTCATTAGTTTTGCCTTTTCAATCTGATGGAAATAGCTTTAATCACAGAAGGCCAGATCTTCAACTGCATCAGATTTGTGCTGAGCATGGCTGAAGATAATGGGTTTGGAAAAGTAGCTTTAACATCTTTCAGCTCTCCTTACCATGAGCAAGCCCAGGGTGTGAGCAGCCAAATTAATGTCAAGGCTCTGGATGTACAGAATGGCCACAAATGAGGGTCCCAGGGGAACAATGCTCTTCACAGGATCCTGGTATGGGGCATCTTCTGGCATCAACCCAACTGTGACAGAAATGAAACTGGGCAGTTGTTCACTTTGTTAGGTTTTTACATGTTTGTGGGACCCACCTGCTGGATTTTTGGCTGTCCTTTGTTGGTGTTTGTGAGCCTAAGCACTTTTTGCTAGTGTCAAGGCATTTGTTTCCAGCTGAAATTATGAAAATGCAGACAAAAAATTGACACAGCATGTCAATGCATAGGACTTTAATGATCTAAAATACCAAATTAACACACCTACTTTTCCAAAAATGAGACTCCGTGCCGATATAGTCACTTAAAAAAAGGAAGTCAAGCCTCTTTTAAAACCAATTTTCTCCACTTTTTTTTTTTTTTTTTTTTTTTTAAAGAACAAAATTATACCATTACTTTCATGGTTTAATGATTTTGAGGTGAGAAGGTGATTTTGAAAGGAAGATTGTCGTGTTGTCTTTGACATTTTTCCACTTAGCTCCCCACAGTACTGTTGCTGCCTTTCCTCCTCCTCAGTCATCCCACTGGAGATTCTCTTTTCCATTTCAGGTGATTTCAGGTGACTTCAGGTTTTGCAGCGGAAACACAATGTTAACAATTTGATTAACTCACACTTACTCCTCTCTGACATGAAATCTATTTCATGTAAGGTCTTTTTTCTTAAAAAAAAAAAAAAAAAAAAAAAAAAAAAAAAAAAAAAAGTCTGTGGTTTTCCATCATAAAAAGGATCTTAGAAAAGTTTCAGTGAGAAATTAGAAGAAACTAGCAGAAACTCCGAATATCTCACATCTCTTCACAGGGCTCCTATCACACCCTCCTGTGTTACGCTTTGATTTCTATTTGTAAGGCTTCCTCACATCTAAGCATGTATACTGGTACAAATTTATTTTAAAGAAAATACAATGGAGAAGAAAAGCTCACTAACTTTCCTGTAAAGTATGCTTATTTTCAGAGGTGTTGTTTACAGTAGTTTTGTTCGTTTTTCCAAAGAAAGGAGTAAGAATTAAGAGATGACATTTGAGATTCCACCTTTGGGTCGCTCCCTGGGTGATTTTTTACAACTACACAACATGATTTTGAAATCAAGCAAAGTGAAAAGAAAGTTCACAAAATTAAAAATAATAGGACAAAATTTTATAATAGAGAAAATAAACAGAAAAAAAAAATTGTAACACATAGGAACTTTGTGATAACTCATTATTGGGAAAAAAAAAGATTGTCACTGTTCAAAGAGAATTTTTCACTTCCTTTCTTTCTCTCTAAACCCCACATCTGCAGGTTTAGTGTACAGCTCACTGCTGCATGCCAACTTCTGATCCCAGCTATCACTAAACCACATAAAATGTTGACATATCACCTGTAGCAAATGGAGACCTGTAATCAGTTTCAACTAGTTGTAGTTGACTCACAAGACCTATAAATTGTTGGACCAGCATGTGAATACAGTCACTGAAAACAGGCATTCTGAAGCAAAACACCGTGTGAGTTTAAGAGTAAGTAGAATACGTGGGAAGAAATGAGAAATTGTCACTGTGTCATGTAGAGATCGGAGAAGTCTGGCTTGCACCTACGGCCTCACCCATCTCTGTAATCTTTGAGTCTTTTACACTGATATCCAAAAGCTGATATTTTTATCCACTTCAAAGTTCTCTATTTCAGCATCCCTGCCTGTAGGCCCTTCGAGAATACATGTTGCAACCATACCCTTGTGAAGGCAGACACACAATAATACTTCACAGGATGAGCAATAAACTGAAGAGGAATGACATCTGAATTGGTTCTCAGAAAATGAAGCGATACTTAAGTCATTGTTCAATTTCCAGTCCACTTGTGTGCTAGTCTGCTCCTCTTAGAATTAACCATAACTTAACATTAAGCAAGCAACACAAAAATAAAGAGATGGAATATATATAGTAGGTATAAATTATTGCAAACATTTTCAGTCTTTTGCTAGATGTAAACGTGCAGTTAACTGATATCTACTTGTTATTTGTTCGTACTACCTTGGATCTATGACTGTTACTGTAAAAAAAATTTCAGTGCTAAATTTTTTACTAAAAAAAATCTTCTAATAGTTAAGTTCTGATCAGCTACCTAAATGAATGTTACCATAGCATTTTCTGATAGACTGGTAAACTTGTACTTGAGAAATTATGAAATAAGCTGTCATTCATCAAGGAAAGCTAAATTTTAGGAGTACTTGCTACTCTAATAGCTTATCCACACAGCAAGAGCTTTATTTTGATATGAATTTCTTGATTATGTAGCTTCAGCCCTCTCTCAAGAACATAAGGTACAGCCCTTAAAGCAAATTTTCTGCCAAAGTAAAAGTATACATGCATTTGTGTCATTATAAAAACATCTTAAATTTTTAAGAGAGATTTCATGTGCAGACAAGACTTTTATACAAAAAAATCAAATTTATCCTTTTGTCTTATCTCATAAAACACAGCCTTTTTCATTCAGACTTTCAGCTATGCCATGTTATACTTCACGGTCTTCTGTCATATATACAGTTTCATCATTAGTGGCATATCATATGTTGACTAGTCACCTATTTAACCAGTTAGGTAGTACTATGAAGCAATAAAGACTGTAAGAAATTTTCTAGAAGCCAGAGATCAAAAACTAAAAAATGATTAACAAAACTAGTCAGTAGAGTGCCTGCAATAAGAGATTCTTGAAAATTGGTCTTAGACTGAAATAGCAAAGCAGAAGTCAAACCTCCTGTGGTGGATATATGTGGTTTTTGTAGGGGTCTTGATAAAAGAAGAAAACATGCTTTTGTGTTGCACCTTGCTTTCCTGCTGGCTGTGCTTCTAGAAGGTGTGTGGATGACTTGAAGGCCCTCAGATAGTATTCAGGTAACCAAACCAAGCTTTGTTTGTGGTAGCTTAAACCAGTTGTGAACTTAGATATTATAGGATCACACCTTAGAAGAAAACTGCTGGGTTTTTTTTGTAATGGTTCAGAAACAACTGGAATGATAAAGTGTTCAAAATCCTGGTTGTGAGTAAAAGATTGTTTAAGCAGGTTTTATTTAACTTCCTTCTCCTGAAATAACATCATTTCTCTCTAATTTTGATCTCTTTTCTACCTCCCAATCTCTCTTACTACTGAGAAGCTGATGTTAAATATGTTTATAACAGCTTTTGCAATTTCTTAAGTCCCTAGACATCGTTGCTCAATAATTGCGGATAATATCAAGAAGAAAAGCAATATCAACATAATTTTCTTAGAAGTTATAGATCATATTGTGATTCTGAACCTGTGAATGTTTGAAGGGGTACATGTGCTGACAATAGCACTCAATCTGTGTTTTAAGAGCAAAACTGAAACCAGCTTCTGATGGACTGTAGGCAAGGATCAGGAGAAGAATACTTGCAACAAGGGAGTACTGTGGTCCCTCCCTTCTCTTCCGTATCAGAAAGTACAGAAGTGAATTTCAAAATCAGATCCTGCATAACTTTCAGAGATCCTATCTAATCTGAATGCTTAGACGCTGAATAACAACTTAGGCCCTGGACACTACATTTGTGCAGTCTTTTCTTTACTTGAGAGCGACTTCTACATTCATAAAAACATGAAAATATATATATATGTATACAAAGCCTTTATACGTATATATAGATATTTAAAGAACTCTTCTTGTTCTTTACTGATTCAATTGCACATAAGATCTAGTGTTGCAATATTATTTTGATGGTAAATGTAACACATACTGATGTCGTTATGCTGCTTGATATTTCTGAAATCATAGAATCATAGAATTGCTTCTGATTGAGCTGGGTTGAAAAGGACTACAATGATCATTTAGTTTCAACCCCCCTGCTATGTGCAGAGTTGCCATCCACCAGACCAGGCTGCCCAGAGCCACATCCAGCCTGGCCTTGAATGCCTCCAGGGATCAGGCATCCACAGCCTGTTCCAGTGCATCACTACCTTCTGTGTGAAAAACTCCTAATATCTAATCTAAACCTCCCCTGTCTCAGTCTAAAGCCATTCCTCCTTGTCCTACCACTATCCACCCTTCTAAACAGCTGTTCCCCCTCTTGTTTATATGCTCCCTTCAAATATTGCAAGGCCACAATGAGGTCTCCCCGGAGCCTTCTCTTCTCCAAGCTAGACAAGTCCAGTTCCCTCAACCTTTCCCCATAGGAGAGGTGCTCCAGCCCTCTGATCATCTTAGTGGCCCTCCTCTGAACCTGCTCCAAGAGCTCCACGTCCTTCCTGTACTGGGGGGCCCAGGCCTGGACCCAGTACTCCAGATGGGGCCTCACAAGAGTTGAGTAGAGAGGGACAATTACCTCCCTCTCTCTGCTGGCCACCCCTTTTTTAACACAGCCCAGAACAAAGTTGGCCTTCAGGACTGCAGGCACAAATGCTGGTTCATGCCCAGCTTCTTTTTTTTACCAGGACACCTACGTCCTTCTCTGCAGGGCTGTTCTCAAGAAATTCTTCCCTCAGTTTGTATAAATACATGAGAGATTGCCCCAGCCCAAGTACAGCACCTTGCACTTGGCCTTCTTGAACCTCATTATGTTCACATGGGCCCACTTCCACAGCCTGTCCAGGTCTCTCTGTATGACTTTCCTTCGGTCCAGTGTATTGACTGCACTGCTCAGCTTGGTGGTGTCTGCAAACTTGCTGAGGGTGCACTTGATGCCATCATCTCTGTCACTGATGAAGATGTTGAAGAGCACTGATCCCAAGACTGGCCTCTGAGAGACACTGCTTGTGACCAGCCTCCACCCTGACACAGAGCCATTGATCACAACACTTTGGCTGCAACCAGCCAACCAATTCCTAATTCATCGAACAGCCCATCCTTCAAATGCATACCTCTCCAAGAAGAACAGGTTATTTTCCAGTGGAGAGGCAAAACATGTTGATAAAACACAGAAAAACTTCCAGCTCTTTTCCAGTAGCTGACTTCTCATTTTGAAAAAAATAAAAAAATAAAAAAATACAAATAAGAAAAAGAGATATTTACACATGTATATTTTATTTATTTACTTGCAGCTCTGTGGTCAGTAAACCAGAACACTGTAGAATGAAGGTTCACGAGTATTGTAGATACAGTAACTTATCACTAATCTATTCTCTCTTAACCCAGTTCTGTATTTGTTGAACTATCGTTCTCCAAAGGAGTATTACTGTTACAGATCATTTAAACAATAAGGTTCTTCTTTAAAGGCACTGCTGTTATACCGTGAACAATATGTACTTGTGCACTGCGCACATTTCCTGTCAGTGCTTTACACAGCAGCAGGTATTATGCACCATGGCATTTAGAAAGAAGTACCTTCTTTGGGATGCTTGTCCGCCTACAATCCAATGTTATCAATTATTTATGAATGGGACAAATCTGTGAGTAATTAAACATCTGTTTATATAAAAACAGGGAAAACACATTTAATGCAGCACAGAGGTGTTATCTGCAAGACTTTGCATGAAGGTGCATACATTGGGATTGTTTGTGACCTACTTACACACGTAGTTACTTGATTTTGCAATTGCACCAATTTCCCCTTTATATAATAGAGACAGTGAGCACAATTTTATGGCATATCTTTGTACATATATTGTAAAACATAATCTAAAATACTAGTGTGTGAACTTCATGTTAAAATGCATATTTACAAGCATTAAAATAAATGCAACAGTATTCACAACATACTGATTTATTTTAATCATTAATAGGTCAAATTCCCTTCCTCTTTCTCATGATCCTCTGTTTGTGTCTGATATGTTACTTATTTTAAAGAAAATTAATCTATATTTGTTGACCAAAATAATTTGAATCTTCTTGATCCTGTATCATTTTTTCAAATAATAACTTTTTGCATTTTTTCTTAAATGAACTTTACATTTTAACTAGACATGAGTTTAATCCTCGGGAAGACTCCATGTGGTGTAAGCTACCAAGCTGTGCTCTATTGAATTTCTGTGAGCATGGCAACTTCTATAAAGAGATTTATCTGACAGCCCTGTAAAAATATGCTGAGCTCTTGTTGACCGGACTTTTTGCAAATAGCCATAGCATTCTCTACTGTTTTTAGATAAGACACAATAAAAAGCAGGATAAGAAATGAAATTAGTTTCATATTTGATAAACCATCTATAGACAAATGAGACAAGTTTTATTAAATGCTACAGAGCAGCAGATATAACGGATTTTTGCTGCAGTAAACTTTCACTTCCTTTTTTGTATCTATCTGATAGTTCCATGCCACTTGTAGACCTTATAGGTAGATGGCAACTACCTCCTCATCTCTAACAGAGGACAAATTGATGCCAATATGACATCTGATCAGGAGCATTTTGGATGGCAGCAATGAACTTCCCTTCAGAAAACAGCTCAGCACTTCTCATTAATGATCAAGCATGCAACTTGCAGTCTAGTGGCATGAGTCACTTCTGAGCTAAGACTTGACACAGGAAAAGAGTAACAAGTAACACTGCAATACACTAGAGCATTCATAACATGAAATAAATTGATTTTCAGCAGGCAGGAATCAGAATTTTTTGTTAATCAAGATAAACAGGAAGTACATCTGGTTGTTTAATTCAGTTCTCAACACTGGGGAGATTCAGGTTGGACTTCGGGGAATACTTCACCAAGAGGATGATCAAGTACTGGAAAGGACCGTCCTGGAAGGTGGTGGAATCACTGAACCTGAAGATGTTCAAGAAACACCTTTAGATGTTGTATTGATGGACACGATTTAGTGGGAAATTTTGATGATGAGTGGACAGTGGACTGAATGATCTTGGAGGTCTTTTCCAACCTTGATGATCCTATGTCTATGGTGGTTGGACAAAGGAGAGGCCAAAGGCTCTTCAGTGTAAGTATGCAATACAGTTACAGTAGAACTAAGGTAAATGGACCCACACAGCAACAGTATTACTGCAATTAGACTAGAAGTATTACCCCAAGCTAGGTTGCCAATTTGAGTACCTCTAGATTATGCTGCAGACACTTCTAACTGCAGTGTGGATGTGTCCCTAGAGCTACAGTGTATTAATACATCCCTCTACATGGCAGTGTACTTCACAGCCTCTTTCTGAGTCAGTTAGGCTATAACTTGGGGTTATTTATTCAGATTAATTACCAATGCCCTTAATTTAACCCTTGTTTTAAATATATGTATCATTAAACATCAACAATTCAAATAACAAATAATGTCATAGCAACTGGAAAAAGAAAAAATGTAAAAAAGCTCTTTCGCTATCACTCTCTGTTGCATCAAAGGAAAAAATATGCAAATAAAAGACCAAGATTGGTCTGCCACAGAGAAAAACAAGCAATAAAGGAATTGTTTCTAATCACTGAGGAAAATGGCATGTTTTCTTTTAGCTTCATTTTCCATATGTAACTTTTCTAATAGTTATTTTGCCTCATGACTTAATTTCTACAGGCACAGAATCTTTCACTGAAGGATTATAAATGAACCACGTGTAGAAAGCACTGACTTTCTGTATTTAAATCACTTACCAGCCAACAATGATAAAGAATTAAATTTTCCATTTTAAACAGCTGTGTTTCCAGGCTTTATGACTATAAGGAGACCCTTCGAAACCCAAATAGAAAGTAAAGAGAAGAAATGACCTTTTCTATCAACAGATATAAAGAGAGAACCTGAATTCCCTTTTATGAATAGGCTGCTAACTCTGAAGCTTAATGATGAATATTTAAATGTCAAGATTAACTATTTTAGCTGAAATATTCAACTACGTTCTTCTTCACTGCTGCTGAATTTAATAGGAGCTGAAAATTTAATTAGTGCCTGCTGTAGCTATATCAACTGATGAAAGCGATTATATGGTTTGTTTACTTATGACAAGGGGGAACTGGAACTGGTGATTGAGGAAGCCCCATCTACTTCTGTGTTCCTTAATACAAACAAAAGGGTATGTTAATCTGGTGACTACAATGTATTGAGACACCGGTAACAGAGTGGTGTTCCCAACATGTGAATGAAACATGGAAGTATGAGTAAAAGTGATCGTTGACAAAGTGAGAATATAATGTCCTGAAATGTTATGCTTTTTCTACACATTCTTACACAGCCACTGGATAGTGTAGCTCTATGCTGGGGCTAAAGACATCAGTCATCTCAGTTTTAAGTGCCGCTCTCTCTTATCTTTTTGTTTAGCACAAGCCTCATCTTTTTTCCACTTTGCATTTTTGAATCTTCACCCCTAGCAACTCCTATTCTGTAGCGTCAGAAGTCTTTGTTGCATAATTCTTTCACTCATTGTCACATTTAAGTTAATGAAAATCTTAAAAAGCTTGTTTCTTCTGAATTTGCTACAGAATTCAGAGGTAGCATGACTCAGAAAGCTGTGGGCATTGCTGCACTATTTAAATCTCGCCTACAGTAAAGAACATAGTGTTTTGGTTACAAGAAAGCAATCCAGTATTAACTCCTATAAACTTAGTTTATTGTTTAATACTCTAACTTTCAATACACAAAAATCCCCTAGCCTCTCTCTACATTACTTGGTGTACAACGACATATATTTAAGTGTTCCTAAATGGTGGTCAACACACAGCCAGGGAGGCACAAACTGCAGAACATGGCGTGGCAGGAGGTGTTTCTGTCAGCGGTGACACTCATGGCAATGGCTGTCAGCAGAGGAAATATATGACAGAAAAAGAAAAAAAAAAAAAAGAAAAAAAACAGGATAGAAAAAAGGAATGCTTACAGTATATTTCAAAGAAGGTTAGAAACTGCTGAAGCCCTGGAAGGAGAACAATCCTTACCATAACCATGAATTGCAGAGTTTCCTAGCAAGATAATGATATTATTAGCTCTGTTCACACCTTGAGAATTTGAGGGACAAATTCTTATACTGCATTTATTTTCTTCTGGGTTTTGTCTGTGTTTTTGTTGTTGTTGTTGTTTGTTTCTTTGTTTTCCTGCTTTATTTTTGGAGTGTTTTCACATAAATAATATTTAAATAATTCAAAGGGAAAAAAAAAAGTCTAAATGTCTTAATGAAATTAGCTCTGTTGAATTCAAATCATTATGGAAAGAATCACCACCAACTGTGAAGACATCAGGCCTAGGGAATTTGAACAGATACAGTTCAGTGAAAACCATGACTAAAAAGATGTCTGTTCATAGCAATCCACCCTTTTTTAGATTCAATCATTCTAAACAAATTTTGCATACTTTTCATGTGTATTTCAGAGCTTCCCATAGACAGAAATAGATAATGGATGAAACTGTCGTCTGATGAATATTGTCCATAGATTATCACAGGCAACTGACTTGAATTAAAATGATGTTTATACATGAGGACTTTTTCATTTCAAAACAGTCTGTACAATAAAAAGACTCTGTGCATTTAATGCTGAGATTCAGAGACAAGCAAGCACAAGAATGAGGTTTTGAAAGTTCATGGGCCTTGAACTGCTCCACATATATAAAAGCAAAAGTCATAGAACCACAAAATTTTAGTTCTCATATGCACTATTAAGTGAAAAATGAGTGACCATTAACATCAATAAATACTGACACATTTGGAATCAGCTCTTGATGGGTGAAGTGTATAGGAATAGCAGAATAGCACATTGTCCTTGGAGAATATAAATATATGATTTTTCATAATTAAAATGTCAGTATTTGTAAAGAAATACCTGAGCCAGGATTTAGTGTACTTTTCATCACACTGAACAAGTTATTTGTTGGTAGAGTTATAAAAGGATTAAGAAAGATTAAGTAATGTACATTTAAAATTGGTAATGGCATGTGTTCTCTTTTCAACAAATGTACATGACAAGTATGTGACTTGGTCTTTAGTAATTTGGTCTTCTGGCCAGAACACCAATTTTTCTAGGTCCTGATAGAAAATGCAATAAAAAATAACATATCCATCATCTTTCATGGCAAATTCTGAAGGTGAGGATTTCAATTCAAATTCAGTTCAAGTGTTAAAATTGGCCAGTCTACAATTTTACATCATTCAGTAAGAAAGATATTTGTTTCTCTTTGCTATTGCTTAGCAGTGTGTTAGTGGTTTGGCTATTGCCAAGACTGCAGATTGAAAAGGTATATGGATTTGATTATGTCATGTCCAAAAATGTAGGCAGCCCTTTTTTGGAAGAGTGACTTGAAATTTGACAAGTATCAGTGGTTACTATCTCAGAACAATCATGAATTCCTACACTGTTTGGTCAAATTGAAGGAACGTTAAAACTATATTGAAAATAGTAAAAATAAAAGTAATTAAATGTAATGTAAGCTCAGTCCAGATATGGCAAGTTGGCAGCTAAATTCTTTGAATATTTTATCTGGAATGGGTATGCTCTGTTACAGAGGTGTATGTTCTGATGAGAAGGTGCATCCAACTTCTTTACAAAGAAACTGAGTACAGTCATCTGAAAATGACAGAGGATACTTGATTTTTTCCTAAGCCATAAAATCTATTTGCATATAATTTTAGAATACATTATGAAAATACATTAATATCTCAGATTCACTCAAAAGCTATTTTGAGTTGTGCTTCAGAGGACATTAACAAATTAATAACATTATAATCAGAGTAGTTTTTCTATTGTCTGCATAAATAAGGACTAAGGCAAATAATGGAATGAGAAAAGTAAATGAAATACTGAGTAGTTACCCATCCATTGAACACTGTCTATTTTATTAACTTAGTGAGACAAAAGGCTCCGGGAAGATATGACAGGTAAATCTGATAGACGTGGACTTGCTTGTAAGTACTTTCTGAAAACCATCTCTTCACAGAAGTCTTTTTGCTTGTGCACACATGAAAGGGTGAATTCACTATCTGATGCCTGCCTGCAAGTGCTTGGATGCCTTACAGAGACTCTTTGCCTCTTTCAGTCATCCAAAACTCTCATTATGCTGGTCTCCCCACGCAACTTCACCAGGAGTGCTTAGTCCTCAGGAGAAGCAAAGCTGGAAGAACCAGAAGGGAGAAAAAGACACAAGTGTACTGTCTCAGGAAGAAAAGTAGTTGGACAGGAGGAGAGAACTGATTCCCTCAGATGTCTGCAGAAAGACAGAACCTAAACAAGAAAAAAACACCAAGCCTCTTCCCCCTCACAGAAAAGGATTACTTTATGGGCTGACCCTGATCAGGAACCAGTGCCTAACCCGGACTCTAGTCCTTCCACAAGGAAACTCCTATCAAGCAGAAGACACAGGATATTTGCAGCCCGAGGAGCAAAACTAGAGGAAGCAAGGGAAGGATGAGATGTGGAGATAGTGGCTGATCAAATCTATCAGCAACTGTTGTCAGCAGGAAGGTTGCCTGGGCAATCTGAATTCTGGAATTTAGTAGATTTTGAATGTTTGACTTCGGCAGCTTAGCATTCTTTCACTCTTTTTTAATGTCATTTTAGTCTTTTTGGCAAGATGCTGAATAGATGTGCGCATATTTGTAGTTAGGATGCAGTTTTAGAGCATACAGTTTCCATGGAGTGTGTAAATAAATCCTATTTTCTGAACTGTGTAAACCAAAATGCTTTCCCATTCATTTCCTTGACAAATAAGCTGACTGTTTTACTGAGGCTTGGGCTTTTAATATTTTTGTTAGAATTACACAGAGTATTGCTATAAGAAACACCCACATTTTTTCTCATTTTTAAATAATTATATGCCCACAGAGTCACTCACTGAATACTGCAGAAATGTATGTAAATTAAACTCTAAACTCATTTTGTTTTCCCATGTGCAAATGACATCCAAGAGAGCTAAATTTTGAACAGTTTCTTTCTAAGTTACTGCTTTACTCTTGTCCATTTGCTCTAGCTCCATATTGTAAAAGGGAAAATAATTCTATATAGTTCTATATAGTTCTGCATAGTTCTATAGAACAATATAAAACTATATGCAGAACTATATAGAACTATATATAGTTCACTTCTAAATATAGAGATGAAGAAATCAAAAAATATTCATGCTTTTTTCTTATTCTTTTCTTATTTTGAGAGGGAGATACATACTAAATTAAGCATAAAAGTTCTATAGAAGAATAAACATATTCAGAAGAAGCAATATCTCACAAAAGCTAAACGGCATGGGTGAATCTGTCCGGACTTCACTACACAGGATTGAAGTGTAAGTGCAAATGGAAATAGCTGAAGGGGTCAAGAAGCTCCAAATGCCCAGTTCTTCTCATTAATATTAACATGGTATTTGAGCTCTAGAAGCTCACTCTTAATTCAAATGTGTGGGATCCTGTTTTGGCATAGAGGCCTTTCTTTCTGATGGTAAAGCCATCATTGGAGATTAGTAACAACACATAGGCAAGGCAGTGTTTGGTCACAGTTCCATTCTTCTAAAAGCAGAAATCACTTGGAGGTCATAAATACATTTGGCACATTTGGGAGCTGCACAACTTTGGTAATCTTTCCCCTTATCTCAGCCATTACTTAAACTGTTTGGGTTTTTTTGCCTATTGTATTTTTAAATGGTAGTTGCTTTTCTGCATTACAAAGGTCTGGTTTTTGTGCAGCTGTTATATAAGATGAGCATGGATGAAAAAAAAAATGATAGAGGGCAAGGTTAAAAGGAAGAAATCCTTATAGTAGCCCTATTTCTTGTTTTATCAATATAAATGCTGACAATTAAGTGCTCTTAGACGAGCCTGTTAAATTGACCGCAACACATTTGGAAAAACTCCATGGGTTGCTTACATATTATTCAGACAAAAGGTAACTTTGTCCTGACTGCATTAAAGAGAATTATCATGCCTGAATCAGCTGCAAATGTGACAACCTATGTGTGTCTTTACAGAATGCCCAAGCAGCAGAGGAAATTGATAAATTCTTCAGTTGATATTGATGCACTCATTCTTTGATGCACTCATTCTATTTGTAGTCTTACATTTATAGGCTACAGTACGCATTTATTCCAAAGTATAAAATGTTGATTTGGGCTGTGTGCATAGAAGAGCTTTTATGTAGGTCATTGGGACTGAGAAAATACTGCTTATTTCTCACGTCTTATAGCAGTATGTCTTGTATACCGTTCAGTTCTAGAAATCTATGTTTTGATCTGTTTGAGGATACCAGTAACAATATACTTTTGGAAATAGTTCTCAACATTACACGAGTATCACAATCCATTTTGTCACCTGTCACATCTAAAGATCCACAATACCATAGTAAAATATGCTACAAGCCTGGATTGATGTACTTTGTTTAAACCTGTTGACACACAATACTTTCTGCTTGCTACTGCTGAATGTGTTAGCTATTTATAGGTGTTAAAATCCACCACAAATCTGGTTTTGATGCAAACCATGCTGAAAGAAAAGAATGCATGATTATTTTATGTTTTACATATGAAATACCAATGTAATATATACATTCAAGGGATATATGAAAATTCAAAACATTACAGCAGCTATACCATTACTATTTTTAACCCCTTGCCAGCCATGCTCCCTTCTCTAAAAAGCCCTTGAGTTTTACAGAACAGCTCAGGGATTTCCATGTTATCGACACAATAGAGCTGCAGCTGGAAAGTTTTGCTGTTGCAAATATAACTCTAAAAATAAATATGAAAACACATTCCCTTTTCCCTCTGATTTTCAAAAAGCAAAGTGGAAGATAGCAGTAGTAATGAAGATGAAATGAACAAGTAGTTATTTAGCCACTGGGGGGTTGATATGCAAAAGTAAATCTTACTGTCAGTTTTAGTCATAGCTGGTAACACTTAAGTGCCAAATTTATAAAATGTAGCAATCCATCTTCGTTATACATCAGATGCTTTACTTAACATGGACAAAAGAGGACCCCAATTTTTATCTCAGGTGAAGATATGTTGTATAGCATAACATAGCATAACAACACTTGATATGTCTCTATTCAGTCTCATATTTTGATTCTCATCGGTGACCATATGAATTTGAGTTGAGCTATTGGTAGTCTATAGCTGTAGTGGTTTGTACACTTTTGTAATACTTCCCTTTTATATATAGTTTGTTGGCACTTGTCATAACTGTTCTAAAATGTCTAAAGAGTCTTTTACTATTACAGGCTATATGAGGCAAATAGCCAATCTGGATTTTGTGGCTGATTTTCAGGGTTATCCTCAGGAAGGAGGAACTTTACATCTTTCAGCATTAAAAGCCGCGGACATCTCAATCTTAGCACCTTCCTGCTGCTAAACTAGCACACAGCCCAAATGCAAAAGTTAGCCATAGAGAGGCAATATCACAGTAAGTATAGGGAAAGAACTGTAACCATACGCTTTGCAAAGTAGGTATTATTATAACTATCCCAGGTAGGATGATGAATATATCTATAGATTTTTATTCATCTGAACAAGTACCCAAGTTCAATATCTATTTTCTGTTTTCACATATGAAAATACTTTGTTGTGGGATTTTTTTATACAAAACAATTCATGGATTCTAATATTTCTGATTGCTGAAATATCTCAAGGTAGGAACTCATTAAGACTTCATGAGATCCCTTGTATGGGATTTGTCAATACATGAGGGGAAATGTTCACAAGAGACCCTCAACTACTGCAGAAAATGGTGTCAGTGATCCATTTATTAATGACAGTGGGTTGGGGTTTTTTTGCATTCAGCGTTGAAAAAGTGTTCTAAAATGGAGTATAGAGATATAATTACTACTGCTGTCTATAATAAAGATAGATTCCTGCAATTCCAGAAGAAAAAAAAGGTAAGAAAAGTGGAATTACCTCACCAGAATACACATTCTACTTTCAGTTGCCTATACCTATCCCTGTACTGTTCCCATTTGCTTTCTTGGAACATTAATAACAACAATTATATTATTGGGCATTATCCCATTTATGTCTTAAACAAATACTAGAAGAAGTCATTTTGTAGGCTGTTTTCACTTCTTCTCTCCCAGCTTTTTCTAGTTTTTTTATACTTATTATGTCCTGCTCCAAAAGTAGTGAATTTCAGAAGTAAGTGCAGTGATTATCCTATATTCATGAGATTTGTGAAGCAAACAGAGTAGGAACTTCTGCACAAACTTCTAAAATAAAAACCATTGTGTTATTTACGCATGTATAAACAGAATCCTAAATTAGAAACCAGAAAGAGCTGAGAGATGAGCTGAGCACTAGATCTTTGCATGCATCTCTTTGTAGGCCAGTTGCTAAATTTTTGCTACATAATGTTTTCTAAGCAAATATTCATTGAGCTAGCAAAAGTATTAGAGCTAATCACAGTAGTTTTCCTTTAACACGGCATTTTTACATGGCACCCACTCCCAGGATTACAAGTTAGTTTTGACATGCACAATAATATTTAACTACTGGATGGAAAGAGATTATCACCTCAAATGCTTCAGTGCAAATGTATACTAGAAACTCTAATATTTTCCTATCCTTTATGGACAAGCTCAAGAAGAGCTTTGAAGTCCTGTCACTGATGGTGGTGAATAATTTAATATAGATATAATTTTAAATATGCACCTTTATCCAGAAAAATACTGGAGCTTATACTTAATTTTAAGTATAGGTATATTGCCTCCCTAAGGGCTATCCATATGCCTCTTCTCTTTTCTGGTCAGGGTCTAATTGGCAAAACATGTTATAATCAAATTAAAGGCTACATTGCCACTTCAGGCACAACCTTAAGCAAGTGGTGATGTTTAAACAACCCCACCTATCAATCTATCCCAGAAATATTTTTATCCACAGACATATACAGACCTTTTCTGTTACAACCCCTGGCACTGACACAGCTAGTCAAGTGAAAAAAAATATTCCTTATGCAAGGGACTGAGAATCAATTCTCACAGCCTTTATTCCTCCATAGCATCTTCTTTATAAGGCAAAAGCTGACATTTACGTTGGATAAAACCATTGCTGGATGCTTCACTTTCTGTTATCACACATTTATTTTCCCTTAAATGACAGTGAGCTTTTTTTTTTCTATTAAGAGGTATCTGTTCCCTTCCTCACCCCCTGCTGAGGCCTGAAGATGAGGATACCACACGTAAAACTGGTCCAGAAATGGCAGAGGGTTCCTTTATGTGGTCCCATATACATAGATGGCATGGTGATGTAGTCCAAAGAGATTAAGGAAAACTCACCCATAGCCTTCTGCCTCCCTGCAGTATCGTCCTCTAATATGTTATTCAAATCTGAATCCTGTTATAGACCAGGTTTAAATATTTATTTCTCCTGTTGCAACTTAAACACAGCTTTCTATTCCATGATACTGTTTAACAGTTACTTTCTATCACTTTCTCCATCTCAGGGAGAAGAGCTCAATTAATATCAGAAAGAAGTAAGCATATAAATATTTCCAGAAGAACCCTGTTTTATCTTTAGTGCCCTGCAGTTCCAGAGAATCAAGATATTCTTCCCAAGATTGGCTGAGCCCAATACCAGAGATAAATAAATAAACAAAAAAATAAACAAATAAATAAATAAAAGAAAATTCCACTGACTTTTCCCTCAATACTAAATCTGGAGGTACCTACAACTCAATAGTTGTAAGACAGGATGTTTCCCTATTATCCAAATGTGATGTAAAATTCTTTTGAAGAAATGTTTTTGTTGGCTCTTTTATGCCGTTGCTGTCTCTCTTCCGACATGTCTCTGTATCTTCTGTGAGTTAGCTTGTGAACTAATTTAAACCAAGAAAGACAAATGTATTTTAAAAAATTGTCCCACACTGACAAGCAGACTGATCATTTTGCATTCTAGCTTTTCTGAGGAAGTATAAATTGCTATAAAATATTTTAGATTAAAAAAAGAAATATTCAGCATTAAATATTCAACATTAAAATTCCTCAAATTTAAAAATAAATCTACAGTCTTTCTTCTAAAAATGCTGCTGTCAAGTACTGCTGATTCTCATTCAGGAAACACACTATGTAAGAATGCTGTATTTATTGAGCTAAAGAAGAAAATGCTTTTTAAAATTAGAGACTTCTCATATAGCCTGCAAGAGTTTTCTTTATTGAGCAAATGTGTTCAGGAACATTGTCCATTCATGGACAATCCCACAGTTTTCCAGTTTGAGGAGATGTTATGCTTGCGTATGCCAGCGGCACTCCTTAAAAAGTTTGACTTCAGAAACTTAGTCTTTCACTTTTTCACAAACTTTCTCCTTGTGAACCATGACCTTACAAAACATGCAACAAGCAGCTGATATGTGATTTGTACGGTGAAATCATACTATTACTGAACAGAGGATAATCAGTTTATATTCTTTCATAGAAACACAACTGGGAAATGTTTTGCCTTCTCTTGATTGTTCTTATCTATTGCTCATGCTGAAGTTATCCCTTAACGATAATTAATTAATTCCTGGAAATTTTTGCATGGTAATGAACAAATTGAGTAATGAACCAAGAACCATTTCAGGGATAGGTGGGAGATGGAAGCATGCTTCAGTGCTATGTCATTTTTCAGCGAGTGTCTGTGGAGCACATGGTGCTGATCTTTCTCCCAGGTTTATTCCATACTCTACCTTTAGGGACACCAAAGGCTTTCCAGAGGCTCTGCTGATGATATGCTGATAAAACAGGGATAAGACCAGGGTCTCATTTCAGTGCCACTCACCTTCGTAGCATGTTTTTTAAAGTATGGGATACTAGTCTTATTCAAATATTCACTCTCAGTTGGTTCAGAAAATAAATGTCATAGTACTCTTCTAAGATGGTATACTCTCAGCTATTATCACAACTTAAGCAATGAAAACAACAGGAAGGATATTTTCTTTGGAGGTGGAAAAACTAAAATTCCAGCTTGATAAACTGGACTTCATTCCATCTACCAAGCCAGCCAACAGCCTTCAGCTACTGTTCAATCTATTCTGTGGCTTTTGCAGATTAAGGAACATTAAAATGTTAACTGGACAGTTTCTATGCATTTAAAAATCCTAAACAACCTTCTCCTTTCTGTGGCTACAATTGCCAAGCCCTCCTGCTGGAGGTTACTAAGATAAAGAGCATTTCAACTGGCAAAAAAAAAAAAAAGTGGTCATAATTATGTGCATGTCTGTAGCAGTCAAAATGTATTAAATGATGTCTGTTCAGTTGCTTACAGGAAATTAGTTCATTGCTTCCACTGCAGCTTCCTATGCCCTGGCTCTTCAGGGCAACTCAGAGAATGAGAGAGGGACAACAGGCTGCAAGGCTGTCCAGACTGTATTTTTCATGAAAAGCTGGATTAGGCCTGGAGTGATGGAGGTGCACGTCCTTGGAGTGGCTCCGTCCACTCCACTGCACCTCCTAGCATAGGAGCCACCATGTTGAAGCTGCTTACCCAGGTTGTACAACAGAGTGAACCTCCTGAAAGTGCTGATGTTGAGTGGCCACTGAGGCCAGAAGGGTAAGGACAACTGAGACAGACAGAAGTGCACTTTCTTGCTTAGTATTTCAAAGCAGTTTTATTCCTTCTTGGCTTTCAGAAACATGGGTAACATGCTGAAAACACTCACTGCCCTGAAAGTGGTTAGCATGTGGCTGCATGTCTGGTTGTGTGAGCAAATAAAAAAAAAAAAAAAAATTAATGAGATTTTTAATGAATGTATGCATAACCTTTCATTGTTATGAAAACTGCTTTGAAGGTCTTCTGCTGGAAAGCCCTCTTTATCGATGGCTACAGAGAATCTTTCAAGCTGCAGCTTGAAAAGGCCTGATTTGGGTGCAGAGGTTGAGATGAGACCAGAAATGAGATAGTCATTTGGTTTTCCTGGATATAATATGGAGGCAAGAAAGTCATTTTCAAAGAAATTCTATTTACTTTTCTCTTGAGCAAATGACATGATTAAATATTTATCTTCATAATTGTAGTCAGATGTTGGATATAGAAAGAAGTACACATAAAAAGGTGATTTGGTAAGCCTGCCTCAAAAATGCTGATGCTGTGGATTTAAGCAATAAAAGCATTAAAGCCTCTGCAGATCCTACAACATATTCAGTGCATGAAATTACTCAGCAAATTTATTTGATGAGTTAAGTGAGAGTATACCTTCTAATTTGTTTTCATCCTTAATTATCCATTTATTCTTTTGATTCATACATGGTAATTTCATACCGTTGATTCCCTCTTGACCTTGTGCTTGTAACTGAATCCTGAGATCTGGCTTGTGGCCCAGGAATATGTAGAAAATTGTTTATATTAGCAGCAAGCTGCCTTGAGCTGCAGTGCTTTGATTTAACGTTATAACTGTACTAAAAGTAGCATAGCTTTCCCATGTACTCTCTATTCTGTTCAAATCCCTTGTCATTATAACAGATGTTTGGATTATTGTTCTGTAAACTATGTCAGAATTTCAATCTCTAGTATCTGTTTATTATTCTCCAAGGGTGATATTACAAATGTTCTCATGCACAGTTAATACTTATAATACAGCCTGTCTTTTTCCCATAAAGGCTCTAAGCAGAAAGTTTTAGTTAATCAGAGTGAATACAACTAATTTTAGAAGCAGATTTTTTTTGTTGTTTAAAGTGTGTTTGAGAATGTATTTGCAGCTACCATTTCTTTCCAAGTACATATCAAAGGAATAGAGGTATTATTTGGGTTATATTTTTTGGTAAGAAGATGTGTGAAAAAAAATTAAAAGTTTTACATATTTGTATAAACAATTAAAATTGAAATATAGCCATTTAATTACTTTGTCCTGAAGCCATAATAGCCCTTCTGTAATTTTACATTAATAATCTAATTGCACGGCAAGTTATGAAAGGCATGTTTGCTGGAAGGACACATTTAACCTTGCTGCTATAGGCAGTGAAATAATAATACTATAAGCTGATTATTAGAATGAGAGAGTAGGAGAGTGAGACTTTTTTAAAAGATTTTAAAGATTTAGAGGGAAGAAGCTACTCCTGCTCTAAGGAAGATGAACTTTTGTACAAATCCTCATTAGCTCCGAAAGTAATACCCATTTTTATGGAAAAGGGTTTTTTAATAATGTTTTTAATGCTTGAAATATTACCTTCTGTCTGCATTTTGAATACTTGCTGCAGATCTCTTATAGGCCTGAAATGTGATGTCCTCATGTTCTTTGATCCAGTTTGAGGCTGCCTGGCAAAAAAAAAAGTTCCCTGTTATACTTTCAGTTCTCTTTCTTTTAATACACACATGCACACAGGATGTACTTGCACACAAGTGTTACGCAAATACACACATTTATTGTTTTATAAATAGGAAGATCAGTATGAAAATGAACAATTGAATATTTTCTGTTCGATACTAGTGGAGTGTACTGTTCATGTTTCTAGCTCCGCAAAAAATAAGCTAATGACCTCCAGAGTAATTTTGCTTTCATACACACAGGGGTTCTCTGTGAAAAGAGAATACTTCTAACTTCTACTTGGCATGCTTTCTTTTTTTTCTCTTTTATATTTTTTGCTCCAGTCTGCTTATCATTAGGCTGTGCTATCATTGCTTATTTATTATGGAGTACTTTTCTAAAGGTGGTGTGCATATGTGGATACCGATCTCTGAAAATGCTACAGGAATTTCTATTCCAGGGATGAAAACTGCCTCAGACCTAAAGGACAGACTTCATATCCTGCAGGAAATCAGCTGGAGATGCAAATTTCAGGGAGCTGGGGCAATTATCAACAAAACCAAACTGACAGAAAAAAAAGCTGGTGCTGCCCTTAATCACTTTTGCCTAAAAAAGGGAATTTAGCTACAGTCTACTTCAAAGATTCTGTTGAAATCCCTACACGTATTATGTTTGCATTTGGGATGAAAAAAACAAGGTCAGCTTCGGAAATGATGAATGCCTTTTTGCTGAAAGCTGTACCGAACGTCCTTGAGTTTAATCAAAACTATTTGTTTTTAGTCAGCTTTGCTGTTGTCTCTTTTACTCTTGTCCACTGATAGCTTGACATTAATGACATCATAAATCATGTGAAGTGGCGGCTAGGGTTTGGTAGCATTTCAAGTGTTTGTTGAGATGTCCTGGGCTATCTGAGAAGCTGGTGTGAGAAGGGATATCAGGCTGGTCTACACCCCCAGCCTGCTGCATTGTTCTGTCATTAAAAACGTGCAATGTGCGTATTAAATATCTGGGCTTATACCAAAGAGCAGTCTATGTATGCTTATATGCTCAACTTGTAGGAGATTACCGTATGATTATTTCAGATGCTTTCCCCCAGGACATCGGTATGTTAGAAACCTTGAGAAAGAGATATGTGGATCACACAAAGAAATATAGGAGTTCGGTTTGTAGATTCCTTTTAAAGGAAAGCATGAGTGCAAACTCGTGCTCTTCCTATCTCTGCATGATGCAGTCAATCGGGACTGAGGAATAAGCCCAATTTGCACAAATCTGTCATTTAGTGATTTTTGCTGCTTTTTTTCTTTCTCTAAATAGCAAAACATAAAACATCAGCACTTTGAAAATGTTTTCTTTGAAAAATGTTTAGCTGTTATCAGTTATGTGTTTCAGAAAGATTTCACTGGATCATTGTATGTTTTATGGCTTGTTATCTGCATGGCTATATTCTTAGAACATGCTTTCTGTTATCTTTGTACTGTACTGTGAGGAGAATGGAGAGCTCGTCCTTTGAATGTTATTTATTCAGCTGGATTGTGTTACATTACAACATGTAATTTGCAGACTACTACACAGAGCATTTGTTCTGTTATCATCTCTAGCCCTCATGAGGTTTATTCATTGCAAGGAATACCACTCCTTTGTGAAAAGAGGCCTCCAAAAAGTTGGACGGTGTCTTTTGTTCACTGACATAGAAAAATATGTGTTTGAAAACAACACCTACTATAGGGAAGGAGAAAGAAAAACAAAACAACAGAACGTACAGCAGATCATTAAGGTCTCAATTCCACTGTTCATCCTTATTTTGCAAATCTACTGAGGAACACGGTTAGGTGCCAACATTATAATCACGTGCTTAAGGTTAGGTGCTTACTTTCATCTGCTTGAACCTGCCTGTGTGACATAAATGGTGTGGGTAGGATTGACCCAGATGTCAGCACAAGGTTTCTGAGGTTCACATGCATTAAAAGGTGGATATTGACTCTCCCCCTCCTGGTAAGTTAGAAAAAGTCAAAATGGAGAAAATGTACATCACACATAATTTTGGAGAGAATGGTCACTATCCCTGGATACAGGATGGAAGGAGAGCATGACTGGGATGTCTGTAAAGTCCTCTTATCAGGAAACAAAAATATAAAAGAAACTCTTTACTCAGTCGAATACCTGCTATGTTTTCTGTGGACTAGACCTGGAAAAAGGCTTTCACTGACTTACAAGCATGACTTGAACCAGCTTGGGAAGCTTCTAGTGGGTCTCAGCCAGGCAGACATCTCTCATCATCCCCTTGTTTCACTGTCCTGTCTCATGTTTTTTGCCACAAGACAGGCAAGGGACATTAAACACTTCTGAGTCAGTGCAGCATGAGCCACACTGCAGATCCTGCTCATACAGTGAATGATGGTAATTACAGTGAAGGGTCTGGGGTATTATTTATTTCTCTCTAGCAGACAGCACCTGACAGTCTTTGTATATCAAGTTGTTATTAAAATCCTATGTCTGGATGTTAAGCTGACTTATTTTATAACTAATCTTCTTTTACAACGAATCATGAACTATGTATAAAGTTTGGTAAGTAAATTCATCTAATTTGACAGGAGAGATATTAAAATGAAATAATTTATGTCATAAAATATACCGTAGTAACTTGTTTTTGTGATTGCCAAATGCAGTTTCATTACTACATTGGTGTAAATATCTTTTGAGTAATTTCAATCTAGTATTAAGACTGGATTTGCATGATAAGACATCGTTTTGTTACTTATAGAATGTGTTTTCTGAGGATTTTGCATATAAATCTCTCCTGAATTATCTTGCCACATGGAGACTGGGGACAAACAGAAATCTTTACAGATGACTCCCATCCATGGAATGTGTCACCCACTCTTTTGCTCTGTGCTGTGATGCTGGAAATGGGCAGTTTTCTTTGCTAAGCAATAGCAGTTTTCCAACCCATACTTGGGACAAATTTTGATTTCCTGAAGAGTGACTGTTAGTGTAGAACAACTGATGACCTAGCCTTGTGAAAACAGTGTGAGCAGAATTTCATTAACTTGAAAAAAACCCACTCTGTTCATTTTGTTTTAGGGTTGGATTTTATCTAATTGGATGAACACAAAGCAGGAGAGAAAAAGTGGGAGGGAGGACCACAATTTAAAATACACAGCCCAGAAACATGAAAAACTGAGTGCTTCAATCTCAGTATGAAGTGAAGATCTTCAGAAACATTTTGGTGTCCTTCAGCACTTTCAGGGATCCAATCTACCACCAAGGAAAAGGAAGAGGTGACTTTGAGAGCTGTCTGGTCTTAATTCAAGAAAAGAAAAAGTACCCCTTTCTTTTCCCATGTCTACATCCTGTAATCAAGCTATTAAAAATAAGCCCCAGCCTGCAAAGCACAGAAAATCCTTACCTGCAGAATATGGATTTCAGCAAGAAAATTTGTTTAAGACCTGTTTTCACAAGTGACTATGCAAGTCTAAAGAAGAAGTGCATACTGCTCACAGTCTGCATAGTCTCAGTGGGCTGTGTGTAAACTTTTCTTACAGCTGATCACTTTCTAATTTCCCTCCCCACCCTTGCAGCGTAGTTTCATTGGGAAGAAGCCGCAAATCTCTCCAAGATGGGAAAAAATGCCAGAAATTTCCAAACTTGGTAAGCAGCAATATTTTGAGGATGTTTAGTGTGCTTGGGCATGACAAAGCTTTTCACCACTTTCCTTTTTAACAGTGAGATTGTTTATGAATCCATAAATATGGGCGTATTAGAAAGAAAGTAGGACTAATCTCCATAACGAAGCATTAAAAAATAGCAACTCATCATTTGTTATTTTGTTAACACAGCCTATTTGAAGAAATAATTTAAAGAAGTATTTGAAGAAATAAAATGAGTGCTTATAAAATACAAGGGCCCACTTTAAAGTGTGCATTTTGAGAAATAAATAACCATTATAGTTCCATCTAGCACAAAAGCACTGGCCAGAGTAAGGAGGTGTAAGATGTATATACTCTACAGTAGTATTTTACTATAAAGGCATGGACCCCTGCTGGCATATGTAATTTAATGTGCAGCATGCCTCTCCTAATTCAATCAGGTCTCTACATCCCTTCTTTTATATTCCAATTGGATTCCATGTGCTAAAGCCATCAAGATTTTCAGGATGAAATGAATGCTTGTATTAATCCAGCAATTTCCATTTAAAACACAGCATCGATTTGATTAATAAGGTTTGATGCTGAATAATTATATGGCAAATATGTAGGATATAGAAAAACCACAGATGTGACCACCAGAAAAAGCCTTGTGGGAGAAGAGGGTCAAAGGGAAGCAATGGCCATGACTGAGGTGATGAATTCTTGGCTTTCCTCTTATGCAATTAACAAGCAATGCTTCTATTAATTTGCCACCCTCAGAGTCTTCACTGGTCAGATGTGTCAGGGTCAAGGGGCATAGGGGCAGAGCAGGGGTCAGCATCATAGCAGCCCTGAAAAGAAATGGGAAATGAAAGAAATCCAAATTAAATGGTAGAGTATACTTTTAGCAGGGGCAGTGGGGGGAGGGGGGAGAAAGAGGAGTGGAAGGCATTGCTTTAATGTTAAGACTCCTGTTTTAGAATAATAAAAATGTTCTCTGCATATTTAATTCAAAGTAATCAATCTGAGGTGCAGCGCTTGAGCATCCAATAAAAGAAAATCAATGTGGTCTCTACAAGAAAAGACAAACAATGCCAGCTTTTACTAAAGGGATTATAGGTTAACATTTATTCAGTGTATTGTAATCTGATGTCAAGTGGTATAAAATCAAGCCAACAATCCATTACCACCCGTTATAGGCTAGGTGCTGATCTCATGCAAATTGACTTTTCATAGAACTTATTAAATCATTTCTGTGTTCTAGCTATGGAACATTTTTCTCCAGCTGCTCAACTTCAATAAATTCTATTTCATACTTGTACTGAGAAATATCAAAAAGACAAATATTTGCCATTTCAAAGCACAACTTAATTTTTTTCTTGGTTTCCTTGTATTTCCCATCATTAATTAATCAAATGGAACATATTTTGTCTTAGATTAGTAACAGGAAAAAAAAATAATACAATGTGAAGGACAACATAAACTATAGCTCTCTGGCTTGCCAGTTCAGTCCTGCATGCCTCCCACAAGTACTTTTAATTTTTAAATATTAATTATAAGAAATTGCCTCCCAAAAACCACCAAGTTTGAAAAGATTTCTATGCCGTATAGACATAATCACAGCATTTTGTAATCAAAAATGCTTTTCAGTGAAGAAGAATTCAATGCAAATGTCAGCTTCCAAAATGAATCTTTGACAATGAAAGGCCAGTCCTGTTCCTGAAAAAAATCAATGGGAATTTGCCATTGATGTTGGTCAGGGTGGAACCGGGCCCTTGTGCCTGCATTTAATAACCCACAGTAAAAGGAGCAAAACCCTTTAAATGATATATCGTAAAAAAAGGATTTGTATCAATCACATACATTTTCTAGGTGTTAATTCATAGGAATACAGGGGGAATAGGCATGTGGATCAAAATTCCAATTTGTCCTGTTGCAACAGCCACTTGTTCTTACCAGCTAGAATGAGGACAAGCATGGTGCTCTTTAAAGTTTCATGGAAATGTAGTAAACCTGAGTTTAACACGGTACAGAATAGCTATAGGATTTGTCAAAGTTAATATTATTTTTGAAACAGACTGGTTCCTTGTTAGGGTTGGGTCACTTTTATGTGTGTGGAAAAACACTACCACATGTTTGAAAATATTGCTGATATTCTGCAGATTGCCTTGTGCTGCAGCTCTTTGCTACTTCAAAACACTTCAGAGTTAGACAGAGGTAGAAAGTGAAATTGGATGTGACAATATTTTTGTTATAAAAGCAAAGTTTGGTTTTACCGCCAGTGACAAAGCAGAACATTTTAACCAGGAAGTTTTGTCTTTTTCTTTCTCTCTTTTTTAAAGGTAACCTTGTGGTTTTAAAAGGAAATTGAAACTGAGATTCTCTGTGTCACAGCGTCTCTCCCCTGGCACACTAGTGAGGGCAGTGAGAACTTTATCTGAATAATGGAAATAATAGAGGAAAATGATCCTGTGAACTTGGCCAAATATTATATCTTCCCTTCACTCTACTGATTACCAGATCACTTTAGAATTCAGTGCATAAATTTCTGCCTTAGTTTCCACATTCTAAAGTAGGAAATCTTCCTTTTCCTTCATAACATGCCTTCAGCTTTCTGCCTGGACAGATCTGGATGACAACAGAGAGGAGCCCCTTTTTAGGGACTGATGCTGAAAGCCTGTTTAAGCCCTAAAATTCATCTGTCTGTCAGGAAGAATGATTTCATAGAATCGTAGAATGTTTTGGGTTGGAAGGAACATTAATGATCATCCAGTTCAATCTCTTGCTGTGGGCATGGTTTCTATATCACTATATCAGGCTGACCAGTAGAAGAAATTGAACGAGACCATGGGGTGTTGCAGTCCAGGCAAAGGTGAGCTGAAATAAATGTCAGTTTGTTCCCTGACTGGGGACAGAATCAAGAATTATGCCTCCTAGAATATTCCCCAACCTATTTACACAAAAGGGACATGTTTGGGTGGGAGGCAGGAAGAGAAAGAGAAGATGGGGCTGAGGAGGTGAGATCTGCAAGCCCGTGAGGGGAAAGGGACGGTTTGAATTAACAGCTGTTTTCCTTTGTTCTCTTTGTTTTTCACAGGCAACGCTTAACTTTTCCACAGGCTGCCAAGCTGGAAGGCTTTTTCTACAACAGCTGAAGCAGATGGAGCCTCCAAGGCTGGATCCTCCCTTCCAAGGTAGAAACAGCCCAGAAGAACTTTATGCCATCAGTTTTGCCTTGGAAGACACCCAGAAATTAAAAGGCTGGTGATGACTATTTAAAATTAATATGTCAGTGTGAAGTGGTTAGGTTATATAAGGCTATTTTTCTTTTTCCTTTCTGAACAGAGAAACTTGATGTCAAAGGTCCAAAAAACATAAAGAAACTGGTGGTCAGACACAAGTGGCTGATATTCATAGTGTAAAAGACTTCCCATTACTGTAACAGAGAGAAACAAGGCCATGGCTGCACAGAACGTGGTTGTAGTATTGATTGGTCTACTCTTACGATGCAGAGTGCAGACAAACATGCACAAACATCATTCAGTTCCCCTGATTCTGTCATGTGCTCCCTGTACCTCACACTAAAGCAGCCTCCAGACACAGGAAAATGCCTCTTTAGTTGAAGGCAGACAGGGCTCTAAGCCTGACTCAAGGGGGTTATGCAGATGTGGTGACCTTTCTTCCAGAGACCAGATTTTACACTCAAATTGCCATTAAAGCCCTGCATTCCCTGGAGGCCGCCAGTCAACTTGTGTGTTTTCTTCATTAGGGTTAAAAGTCAGTGTGGCACCATGCCCACACTGCATACTAAACAGAGTGGTACGGAAGCAGTCAGCCTTTTTTGCAAGATAAATTGCATCTTTCTTTTTTTTTTTTTTAATTTAGTCTTTATTCTATGATGACGAATGCAATATCTAGATGAGCTGGTAAGAGATCACTTGTTGCAAGTAGTAAATATAGAGGAAATGCTGCACCTTTGTCTTTGGAATTTGAGTTTACAAATTTCATATGCTCTTGCAAAACAAGGCCAAAGCCATCTTCACATGCTATTGAATACCTATTGTGCATTGATCAGACCTGGCAAAAATGGCAAAAACTATTTTTACGAGGGACGAATATCCATCAGTCTGTAAAAAGATCAGGACAATTTAAGAAGTAGTTTTTAAGGAAAGAAAGAAAAAGCTGCATGTTTCAGGAAATTGAACTCTAGGTTTCTATATACAAATTTCTACAGCTGCAAGTGGAAATGCTCAAAGATCTTTTATGAAAAATTACTTGAAGAAGACCTACATATTTTCTTTTAAAAAATGATGGCTATACCAAAAGTAATGCCTCCTACTTTATGACCCATGATGTCAGAGGCAGATGTTGACAGCCATAGAAATCGAACCTTCCCACAATATCCCATTACACTTTTTGCTGTCTGACAGATGGTAGCAGAGAGACAGTCTGACAGGATGGTGCCTGACATGGAAGTGCAGGTAAAGCAAAGATATCTCATTTAATTTTCTCCATGCAGAAAAAGCAGTACTCATGGACATTCACTGATGATTGCTGAACAATTATGGAGCACATTGAGGAGTGGGTGGTGCATTTCAGTGTCGGCAACAGTGATATGAAAGACAAATCATGTTCTGGACAGCAATGCTCAGCTGTCACAACACAAAATAAAGAATGTCTCGATCTGCTTATCCACTCAAATTGGTGGATTGTAACCAGGAAACTGCAAACTGAGCTAAATATTGACTTCAACGTATTAAAAATAATGGTGGCAGCTTTGAAATATCATGAAGTTTGCATCAGGTGGATCTCACAAATGCTCATGCAGGAACAGAAAGAACACCATATGCAAGTTTGTCAGGACCTATTGAACAAATGCAGGGCCAAAAGTAACGGTTTCCTGGATCCCATCATGACAGATGATAAGATGTGGTATCACCATTACATGCCAGAGTCAAAATGGCAGTCGACAGTATATGGAGTGGTAGCATATGAATTCCCATTCAAAGAAAATGTTTAAGATGCAACACTCAACAGGTAAAGCAATGTGCACTTTGGGGTAAGAAAGAGCTGATCCTTCTGGATTCCCTGGAACCAGGACAAATCATTATAACTACATCATAACATTGATTAAGCTGAAGGCCGGAATTTCCAGAGCCAGGCTTTCAGAGAAGAAGAAAATTTTTCTCTTGAAATAAGATAACATTAGGTCCCAGACCAGTTTGAAGACCAGGGAGCATATCGCCTGTCTTGGCTGCACTGTCCTAACACACCCACAACATAGTCCAGATGTGGTGCCTTCTGACTTCCATCCACCCAAGTGAATGAAAGATGGACTGTGTGGGCAACATTTTCCTAGCAACAGTGCTGTCATAGCAGTGTGAAACAGTTGGTTATCTCTGATGGTGCAGATTATTATAAATACTGCATGCAGGGTCTTTTTCATTGCTGGTGAAAATTTATAGTGGTGACTACGTTGCAAAAGAACATATTGTAGCTGAGAAAGTGCTCTATCAAATTGTGCTATTGCATTCGTTGTATGGAGGCACTACTTTCAGAACAATCTATGTAGAAAGATCAATGTGTTGGTTATGAAGGTCTAATGACACATCAGGCAAATGTCATATCCCCCCAGTTCAGTGAAACTCCTGAAAATTCATACGAGACACATATGAATGTGAAACTCTCATGAGAGAGTTTTTGGATAGAGTATCTAATCAAGGTTTTGAGACAGATCAGATGGTTTTATCCATAAATTAAGCATGTATATAAACCTTTCATAAATCACTTCCCAGTGTGAAAGAAAATTTGCTATACAGGCAAAGTAGGAAACTGCAAACAGCTGCAAGCATCAGTTGACTCACGTTGGCTTACCTTTAAGAGATAATATGATTTTGAAAAGATAATGATTTTCAATTGCCTAGAGATTTTTTTTCTTTCTGCCATCCCAAAGTTATTACCTCTCTCATGAAGTTCCAAGGAGCATCAGAACACAATGCCAAGTTATTGAGGCATCAATTTCACATTAAAAACAACAAATACACAGAACCACCATTCTCCAGTCCAGCTAAGGAGAAATGGTGATCTGTAGCTCATATCACAGGTATTTCCTGTAATTGCTGAATACCATATTAACACAATATTTACAAAAGAGAAGGAAAAAAAAAAACCTTAAATGTCACCATGGTTGCTGGTTAACAGAATTCAGTGGGCAACAATCTAAATTGGAAACTGAACCTGTGTAGGAAATATCCTGTATGTACTCTGTTAGAATCTGAGCTAATTAAAGTATGAACGATATCGACTCTAACCCCCTCATAAGCCCATATTACAAGCTACTGCTTGATATAAGATTGCTTGATCTTGTATCAAAGCTAGAGGAATATCCATTTAAATATTTCTAGTAACACTCGAATTGTTTGGGTCTTAAGACAAGTGTCTGGTTCAAAGAAATAAATTTAATGTCAGATACATGACTTTTTGCTGTGCTACCAAAAACAAGCAAACAAAGAAGCAAAGAAAAAGCAGACACTATGGGGCAACACAGAAAAAGTGAGTAGCTTTCTGATTACGTTAGAGCTGATTATTAGACAGTACTGGATATAGTTGCTTTCTTTTACAATGAGGTAGCAAATTATTTCAGATGTAAGCTACCAAGTTTTTTAGACCTCTTTCTCCAAGAGGCTGTATATGCTGCACACTACCTCCTTTCCCAGGCAAAACCTAATGCATGTTTTATGTTGCAAGCAGTTGAGAAAAATGAACCCTTTCTGCGTGCCTCACCATATCTGCAGTGCTACTCTGAATCACTTATGAAGTGATAGTAACTGAAAAAAAAGAGCTTCAGATCACAGAGCAAGAGAAGTGTTTGCTTGTAGCTGAACATAAGCAGAGATCTTTTGTCCTTTCCCAGCTGACCCTTAAGTCCGATGTCTCCAAGTCCATCGTGATTACATGAGATGCCATTTCAGTCATCCTGGAAAGTATTTTCTTCCTTTTTGTTATATATCTCAGTGATATCTTTCTCTAGTCGTTCTTCAGGCCATTGCCATGACATTTCAGTTCAACTTCATTTACTTATCACAAAGGGATCTCAGTGGGATTCTCAGGCAAGTGAGAACTATTAATAATAGGTTTCCTGTCACATTAAAAAGTCAGCAGACTATGACTTAATACTGAAATGGAATGTCAAACTTTATGTTGACTTTCTTGTGTCTGTCTGTTTGTTTCAAAAGCTTGAAGTTTTCAGATACAGCGGTGAGGTTTTTTAAAAAGAAAACCTCAACTGTGGAAATATAGTTTTACATATTGAAACCTAGGGTTCAATTCCCTGAAGTGTGCAGCTTTTTCTTTCTTTCCTCAAGAACTATTTCTTTTATTGTCCTGATCTTCTTACAGACTGATGGATGTTCACCCCTCAAAAACCTCACTGCCAAAAAGAAAACTCACTGTTCAATAAACACCTGCTTTTAAATAAATATTGATTATTATTTATGTCTGAAAATAAAGGCTTTAAAAAGTGACCCACAATGTTCTTTAGAAAAAAAAAAAAAAAAACTATTACAGCATTTTAAAAAATTATTTATGTGTTATATAGTAGAATAGATCGTAAGAACATACTCTGGACTGGTAGGCAGATACTGTAAATATTTATGTGTCCATTCATTTATAATGCATTGCATTTATTCAACTGAGAAGTTTTCTAGTCTATTAGATCAATATAGAATGGCATGAACCGAGGTCTTTCCACTCTAAGGAAGGTATTCATATTTCTTTGGCCATCTCTTTTGAGTTTCTTTCCTGTGAACCTTTGGGTAATTAGTCAAGTTTTACAGGGCACACTGTGGTTCTGGCAAAGGCTGGAAATGTTACTGAAATTCTGTAGCCAAACACTGGATGAAATCAACAGGACAGATAGAAATTGCATTGAATTGGTGCACTGCAAAAGGAGTTAGCCTTCTGTTTCCCAGTGTATAGTGCAGAAT
This sequence comes from Chrysolophus pictus, assembly GCA_037305975.1. Classification (NCBI taxonomy): domain Eukaryota; kingdom Metazoa; phylum Chordata; class Aves; order Galliformes; family Phasianidae; genus Chrysolophus; species Chrysolophus pictus. Next base: position 17,734,512 of record CM074614.1, on the reverse strand, counting down.
ACAATGTTTTTCCTAGCTATACTCAATATGAGATAAAACATAAGCTCAGCTTAAAAACACCGGAGATATTTATCCCTGTCTTTCTCTACTGAAACAACTGAATAAAAGAGAATAAAACACAATCCAGTGTTACCAGTGAGATTTCCAACCCAAATGTAGTTGGCACCAACCATGTAAGTACTTTCATCTCTCCAAAGGCCATTCGATGAGATAAAATGGAGACTGGTGAAAGATAATGCAATTGCTTCTCCAGTGGGTTTGTCCACCTCAAGACTACTAAACAACTTCATAGTTTCCAATATTGAATGTTAAAAACTATATTGTAAACTTTTTTTTAGTCTCCTATTGATTCACTCTATGATAATGAATACGGTTATAGCCATATAAAAAGATATATTGAAAGTGATTGCAATGTTGTCCTAATATTACTAGACTTAGCTCAGCAATATAAAAATAAAAATGAGAAAGCGTATGAATCATGACAAGGCAGAATGATCATGTTCTGCTTTGTAATAGGGCTGGATTTTTTGCTTGTAAGATTGTAAATTGTGCAATCCTTATATTTCATAACAGGAAAAGACCCAACCTGATTTTAATATATTAGTACTGTGCAATAAACACAAGGAAGGCTCCTCTGGGTGCGTGCTGCCTTGTGCCAAGCTTAAGGAGAGTGTTATTACAGTGGCTTTGAAAGCTTGTGAAGACAAAGGGCTTACAAAAGTACTAGTCCACTCTAAATATGCCATTATAATCGATATGGGTAACATCAAAGAAAAATATAATTCAGATGATGAGGAGACGTCTTCATGCTTGCTAACTATTTAACCCTGTCAGATACCCAGAGATGAAGAAAACGAGTAACCTTTATGGTAGTATGATAATTAAGAATTTTTAAGTAGTAATATGTGTCCCCATAGATAAAACAATAACCTTTAACCCACCTGAGACCAGCTAAGAAAATAGCACTGACATCACTTGTATCTGGAGCACATTATGGCTGTTCCTGCTCTGTGGCTTTTTAGGAATAATGGGTTGATTTTGGCAACCTTAAATCCATAAGAAATACTAGTTTTATTATACCTTTTACAAACATTAGACTTCCACTATCAGAGCTTTGAAAGCTTATTTATAACAGCCCCACCTACAGCCACTAACCCTCATTCCTTACCTAGGACATAATTAAACTTCTGCAGATCCCCATTAACCTGTTCCTTTGATCTCCACAGTGATGATATGCAAAGCCATCGTATAAGGCCTCATCTCTTGCTATTGGTTAGGATTTTTGATAACTGTATGCAGAGTTCTGAGGAAGCAAAATCTATTGAAGATTTTCTCAAGCTATGGACAAATCCAGCTCAAAAGCCCAATTTAAAAAAATCCACGTATCAAGTGAAGTGTCTTCATTAGGGTCTAAGGCCTATAAGAAAATACCAGTCCAGGGAAATGCTGAAGGTCTGTGACTGACCTTTCTTCGGTTTTAATCACTGAAACTCCCGACAGCTTAATAAGTTGAAGGTGCTGGATCACAGTCTAACTTAATAAGGCCCACAGCAGAGCCTTGGCCACCTCTGATTGTTCCCATAAGTCTTAGCACATCTGGTGCTCTGTCTTTGGGTGAGAAATGTTTTCCATAACTTTCCTCATGTTCACTACCCTGCATATAAATTGTTTTTATTAAACCAAGAATGATACAGCACTGTATATTTGTGCGAGCTTTTACAGTTTTCAGGCATCATCTTACTGAGAGAGATGGCTGTTTTCTCTGAAACAGAATTAAACACGGTTTATCACAAGCATCTCCTTTGCTTTTTCCCACCACCACTTGTTTTACTGTGAATCACATGGGTCAACCTAACCTTCAGCTGTGACAAAAGATTAAAGAGCTAAAGATTGCAACAAATCGGGTAGGAATCATCTGTAATCTGCTGTATTTGTTCTTAAAAAGAAAAAATACAATGCAGGACGGCAAACCAGAGTTGGCCTGGAAATTTGTTGTTTTAAAGAAAAGGAAAGGTAAAACCCATGATAACTTAATTGAAAAAATATTTTTTTTTCATATGTGTTTTTTAGCTATAACATAAATAACATAAAGTGTGACCTTATACATACTAAGTGAAGTAAAAGATTAGATAAATGTCAGCATTTTATGAGGACTGCCATGTACAAGTGACTGCACTATACACATATACACATATGTATAGGTAAAAATGATACAGAAGCTCAAGAAGTGCTTTACCTAAGTCTGGTGTTCATACTGGATCTATGAACCATTCAATTCTTCATTTTTGTTTGATCATTTGTTGCTTTATTCAGATGGTTTGGTTTTTTTCAGTTCACAGGACTGAACAACTTCAGTCAGTGCTTAAGGCAATGTAAGTATTATTTGAGATCGATTTTCTATCTTATCCTCCTCATTCTAGAAATGAGCATGCAAAGTAGGTTTCATTTTGGTATAGTTTGTTCTGTTGTTCTGCTTCTGTTGTTCTTTAACACATGCTACTGTATTTTTATTGCAAAACTAAGATATGAGATGCATCTTGCTCTGAAATGCCAGGTTGATGAAATTTGCAAAGGTCCTTGAGCTTGATTTCTACAATTTGAATCCATAATTTTGTACTAGCATTCAAGAAAGTTTTATTTTGCTCACAGGAAAGCTTTAACAGTTAGACATGTGGATTTATACACATATAAGCCAAAATTATATTAATTTGAAGGGATACCATCTTAGCAAAGGAATTAAATTATTCCCCTACCTTTTTGATTCTTTGCTGCAGTACAGTGCTTCAAAACTAGAATGATAAATTGTTAAGGAAATGTTTATTTCTAATTTGAGAACTGTAGGAAAGGTTGATATTTTCTGAGCTTTTCTGGAAAAGGAATACTCTGAATTCAGATTCCACAGGGAGTTCACAGAGTTTTTTATAAGGCAGAACTAGCTAAATGAAGATAACAAGTCTCTCCTCACATTTTTACAATTATTGCCAGGAAAAAATGTATTTTCCAAATGACAAAATAATGTATTCACAAACACCTGGTCTAAAAATAGGAGAATATATAATTCAGACGATCTGTTTTACAGTAGTTATTAACAGATTATGCTGTTGCCTGGATAGAGACCTTGAGTGCTATTATAACATAATTCCTTCATACAAATCATTTGAAAAAACATGCAGAAGCAACTTCTGACTATACTTTCCTACTTCCCTTGAAAGCCTTACAATATTTGTCCTTACCTATGTTTTTACTGGGAATGAGCAAGGAGCATTTACCACAAGAGTTGTCCAAGGGAGAGTAAGAACATAGCTCATATATGTGTTAGATCACCTGGTACACTCCCAGACTTTACATGCTTTGAGTTTATTATGCAAATACTGTATAAATTCTTCATAACCTTCAACAGATTCTTCTTCTATAAAATTGTTCAGTCCCAGCTGAGCCCACCTAAAGGTACAGCTTCCCCAGTGTTCCCTACTATTCTCTGAGAATACATCCCAAAGATCTAACTCCTGTGAGATAGTGTTGTGCTCAGAACCTACCCATTCATATTTGAAGCTAGGATTATTTCCCCTTTGAATCACTGTAAATTTTTCTTCATTCATTTTTGTATATATTTTTATTGCTAGTCACACAACCTTATATGGTCTTTTTGTAGTCCTTCAATTAACTTATCAGCCTTATTGCTTTGGATAATTTCAAATCATCATTTATTTCCATGAACTCAGTGTTTCCCTTGGGTAACAGTAATTAGATGCACATGTTTTTGCATCATCATAGAAACACAGAAGCATTCAGGTTAAAAGGAACTTTGGTCAACTACCTATTCCATTCTTCAGCAAACAGTGAACTAAGACTGGGTCTCTCAGGGCTTTGTTCAGTCAGATCTGAAAATCTTCCACTGATGGAGGTGCTGCAACTCTGTGGGTAACGACACTCAGGGTTTAATTATACTTATAGTGAAAATATTCAGCTTATATGCAATCACAGCCCCATTGGTTCCATTTATGACTCTTGCCTCTCATTCTTCCTCAGTAAGCAGACCGAGTTTATCTTCTCAGTAGCCCTGTTGTTATTGGAAAGACAATAGTTTTCTTTTAAAGCTTCCTTTTCCTGGGCCAAAAAACCCTGCTCTGTCAGTCTGTCTTCATGACATACATGCTCCAGCTCTGACTAGCTTGGTCATAGTCTACTGGACTTTCTCATATTTATCAACATATTTACTTTTCTGGGGCTGTAAAGCTGATGAAGGTATGCATGTGTACTCTCTTTCTTGTCCTTCTCACTCCCCTCAGGATTATGAAACTGACTATAGGGCCAGTCAGAACAAAAGTTACTACTAATTAGCACATCCCTACCCAAGTTCTTGCTTGCTTGTGAAGAACACGTTCAGGTTGCAGCATCCCCAGTTGGGCTAATGTAAATATCTGCATGGAACTCTTATCCTGTATGTATGATATGATGCAGTGTTGTTTGTCCAGCAGATGATCATCTCAGATTTGTGAAATTCTTCAGTGAGTGAATAAGAGTTCACATTTGCCTCCCAGCCTTGAGGTGCTGTAGAACTTGTTCCAAAATTCAGAATGCCTCAAGAATTAAATTGTGGTACTGCAGTTCACCGAGGCTGACTGGAGCCACTTGTGCTTCACCAGAAGATATATGACCTTTCCCCTTTCTTGTCATTCTTACACAAGAGCTTACAAAGGGATTTTTAGAAGATCCCTTTCCACCAACAATCTGCAATTCTTTAGGAGAATTTAACCAATGCTACTCTGAGCCCCTCTAGCTCGTCTGTGTAGTAGAGTGAGGCCAGAACAAGAAGCAGGAGGGCTCATGTAGGAACTCTCCTCTATAGAGATCAAGCTTTGATCCCCATTCCAGTTTGCTATTAACTTAAATATCACTCATCAGAAGTGGTTAACAGGAGAGACTAAGGTCAACTAGCTCTACTCCATACTCATTTTCAAAGAGGAGCTTATTTCTCTCATTGAACGGTGCAATCTTGTCTTTTCATAACAGTCTGCATTTAGGGATAAGGATAACAGGCAGTTTTCATCAGACTCTGGGAAAAGTATTCCACTAGTTTCAAGGTTTCAAAGATCTTTTTTTGTTGGGTCCAGGCAACAGACAATTACAAGTATACCCTGCTTTGGCTGACCCAGCAGCTCTTGCAAGGAAAGAAAAAAATCGCTGCCTTGTATTATTGGACGTTATGCTGCAAGATATAAACTTTCTATGAGAGCTTTTTCTCACCAGTTCAATGTTACTAATAACCTCAATGTTATCATTTTCTATGCAGGTTTTATACTTTCCTGTCCCACTAAAAACGAACAAGGTGAAAACCCAATAGGTACAATTCCTGATCATTTATTTTATAATCGTTACCATACAGAGGAATTATTCTTACAGTTGTTTGACTGATTTTTCTTTTTATTCTTCTTGGTGATGCCTGTTACCATGAGAAAATTCATAGTTCCTCTAGACTTAATTCTGTAACAGAGGCAAAAGCATTTCAAATAATAATAATAATTTTAAAAAAGATTGAGTTTATTTCAGTTTCAGTTTAACTATCTGTTTCCTGGCACACTTATGAGTGAAGACTGTGTAATACAGCAGCACACTTTAAACAGATATATGTGAAAAGCAGTTATTTATAATCAAGCAATGGACTAGGTCTTTCTCCTGGCCACATGCTTGGTCTCATATTCATTGGATAGTCATTCAGTTTCTTTGGTCCAATTTATCCCAAGCTAACTTAAGGGATATAACAGGAGCATCTAATTAAGATCTTAATTGCTTTAGGTTCTCTTGCACATCAGTGGAGAGACACAGACCTCTGAGAGGAAATTCAGATTTTAAATATGGGTTTATTTGCCCTCTGATGTAACTGACTTTCTCCCATGACTAGCTGGGAAGACGATGACAACTGCAGTTCCAATAAATTTCCTCTGTTACATACCTATGATTAACCACGATTAATCTTGATTTTTGTGCCTTAATTTCTTTTTGCAAAAAACTTCAATTCTTTTCTCTTCCCATCAAACACCTGGCATAGCTAGGATATGAATTTTAGTTATTATCATGATGGCAATTAGTATCAACAATAGGTTCACCTAATAGTTATCTTCGCTCAGAAAACCTGAATCACTAAAATTTGAAAAACTTTTAATGATATTTTTTAAAATTCCATATGTAATCAGTTTTGCCTATCCGGAAACCTAACTTGTGCAATGACTTCTGGGATGCATCACATGTGAAGAATCCCTTAGAAACATCAAAGATCATATGATTTGCAGCTGAATTTTGAATAACCCTGGTGACTCTACTAGATGGTTACCTACTCTGACTCCTTTCCTTGCAGGTCTAACCAGACCACAAAACAAAAGAGGTAACTTGTTTTACTTGTTCAGAGCCACAGAACCACTACACATGGCCACAACACTACTCAGCACTGCTACTCATAGATAACACATTCTGGGTGTTCTGCTGGGCACCATGACCAAGACCAGTGGTCTTACCATGACTGTTTATGGTGGCATGGAAATATGAGTGCATATGAGCAATTAGCTGAAGCCAATTCCTCCTACATCCTGCACTTCGTTCAGCAAAACTCTCCTCTCCTTTTTCTCTCTATTAGCAGCTGCAAGATTAATTTTATATTTTTTTATGTCAGGGGAGTTAGATTGGAGGATCTCCCCCATGCAGCTGCAGATATAAGACAGGTTTTAGCGGCTGAAGTACAAAGGAGGAGAAAAAGCTTTTTAAAAAAATATCACCTGGCTTCCTGCCATAAGAGAATTTTCCTCCTTTTGTTGGAGGGTTCAAGGCTCTCTTGCTTTTGTTCTTTTGGGTTTAATAAAACCTTTTGTACCCCTTCCACTCCTCTCCCCCGGGTGGTCTACATGGCTGCTGATTGAGGTCAGCTGCAAGAGATGTAACATCCCAAGTACAGTGCAGCAGCCTTAATCCTGATGCTAAAGTTACAGCACTCAGGAGGCTGAAGACATTATTATTTTCCTGACTGCCTGACCCCAGCCAACAGTTGTTCTGGTCACCCAGCACGAGCCCACCTACCGAAGGCATTAGAGGAATGCTCCACAGACTCTTTCAGATCAGGAGTTTTGCTTGTGTAAGGAGGGGTGAGTTGGGTACCCAGGTGTTGCTGGTGGGCAGAGGAAGCTGACCAGACTCCCACAGGGTTAGTGCAGATCTTTGGCCTCCTCAACATATAGAGAATACAGGGCTCAGCATTTCTGTGAGCAGCAGTCTGGGGCAGAGCTATCTCTGTGCAGGACCCTGAGGTACCTGCAGGGAACCAGGAACGATACCGCAGCACTGAAGTATATTTCCCCCTTCTCTTCTCCTACCCCCAAAGAATTCAGTTTGTCCTTGAACACATGGTCTCATGTCCAGACTGCTGTGGATACAGCTCTCCTGTTTTCATTTGCTTAACTCACAAAATGGGGAAGGAAATCTAACCCAGTATTTACAAATCTGTTTTTCTCTCTTTTTGTTTAAGGCAAACTAGGGAACAGAGCAACCCATCTTCTTTTTTGATACTCTCTCAGCTGTTGGGACCAGAAACACAGCCATGTGTCCCAGTCTATAATAACTACCGTGCTCAAGGCACACACTTTCAGCAGCTGAAAGGCAGGTTCTAGATGCTGAATTACCTCATGGTGCACATCAGCTTCATCTCATGGCCTTCTCTTGGCTAACGAGAAAATCAAGACATGCCACCATTTTAGTCCAATGAAAACTAAATATAGAGAGGTGTCACTTGTGCAGTAGTATCAAAGCCTAAGTACTTATGGTGGTAAATGGAAAATCATTATTCTTCATGCCTATATCATCATATCCATGAAATACTGAAAGAAAAAGATATTACATGACATTTCGGGGAGTATTTAGTAGACACAACAAGGGTTTACCATATTTGTAAACATTTGGGTCAATTACCTGAGCAGATCCCATGGTGGAAGTATATATTTTCGTTCACCCACAGGTAATGTACAGGATTTGGAGAAAGTAAATTTAGCTTTAGATAACCCAACATCACCAGCATCAAATAAGAGCTGAACAGTTCAGCTCAGGAGAAACACCACTGTGATGTTTGTCACTCTCAGTTGTTGGGTTTTGGTGATACTGTGGCCTAAGTCATGGACTGCAAAGTCATCAATCTGTTGTGAGAATACTGGAAAGAAAGGTTAGAAAAAAAAGCAGTTTTTTACCATGTTTATGACTGTAAGAAGAGGAAGATTGAGCTTTCTTTCTTTGTTGCTCTTCTTCAGAGAAGTAACTTGGCAGACATCATCATCATCACTCTCCTTAAAAGACCTTTCCCCTTCAAAAGTGCTGTCATTCATTCTATAACCTCTCATAAAAGTGGACAAATTGGTGCACATTTTGCTCTAGGTTGGTTTTCTAGGCTATATTAAAAAGTAACCTGTTTGCGAGTAAGAATTGCTCCTAGTATCAGTCTAGAGATGCTTATAACCACAAAGGACCCTCTACATCCAAATCTAAGTTTGGTTTACAGCGGTCAAATCACCAATAGCCAAATATTTCTCCCTATGCAGTGTGAACCTCAGCTAACAGTGGGACTACCAAAGTGCTCCGGAGCAAGGCTGTAGTTATGAAGTCATCCATTTGACAGGTCCTTTTCTCAAATGCTTTCTCCTAAGCATTCCTCAAGCATGTACTTCCCATACTCAGCAGCTGCTTCCTTGTGCCCCGATAAAAATACAAACAAGCATTTCCTGCTTCCAGTTTACTTGCAGCTCCTACCCTGAGCTCATTTAAAACAGGAAAGCTGTGAAATCCTTTCCAACTTGCAGTCACAGATTTAAATACTTTTTAAAGCTAGTGATTTAATTGGAGTATTAACCACCATGATGGACTAGTACAGAATTCTTCCCCCCTTGGCTTTCAGTGTGCCAGGAAATCCAGCACATGATAAATATACATAGCTCTGAGGTCATTGTTGCTCAGATTTTGATGTGCCTGCCATTCAGCTGTTGCCTCCAGATAGATCAAATCCTGATATTTAATAAACACTGCTGCTGATTTAACTGGGTGACTTTTAATGTATTTTGGGGAATTATGAGCCTTGCAATATTCAAGCAGTAAAACAGAATGGCTACTTGGGTCAGCTGTAAATGCTGCATACTTCTGGCAGGGGTGGGAAGTTTTCAGATTTTCACAGAATTCTTGATATTTCAAGTGCAACATCTGGGAGTATTATGAAGGTGATACAGCATTTACAGGTGCTGGACTGTGAGAAAAAGAAGGAAGCTTTATGGGGAGAAAAGCTCATGATTAAGTGTCCCCTCAAGAGCCCTTACTTCTTAATTACTGCTCTGTACTGTTCCTGTCCTGACACCTTCCCAACTGGCTCAGTAAGCTCATTGACATGCTTGTGGCAAGCTCACAGTGAGAAGAAAAACTGACAGGCTCTCAGAGGAGATGAAGTCCCAGCACCTCAGGTACAAAAAACAGTAGATATTTGCTATTTAGTCTGTCCATTTTCTGTCGGGGAAGTCAGGTGAAGTGTGATCCTCAGAGGCCAGCATTTCCAGAGCTACAGTCCCAGCTCTGAAAATTACTCCCGTGGCCTCTGGACAAATTACTTCTTCTCTTTAGCTTTTTTCTCTTTTTTCTCTTTTTTTAAGTGTTAATAATACTTCATTGACACAGACACTGATGGGAAAGCTAAAAAGTACTTCTCACACCATACATTCGTTTTTACATTTCTTCAGTAATCTGCTTCTCTAAACAATTTTCCTAAGTACTTAGTGTTACTGAAAAACTTAAAGGGTGATCAGTACAAGACTGAATCTCTATACCGTCTGTACACAAGGATGTTTTGGGGTGGAGATCAGCGTGCTGATAGGATGTCACTGAGCTGTGTGATTCCCTATTGATGTACTTATTCATGTAATAGTAGCACTTAAAAGCCCCAGTTAAAACAAAAAGTCACCGTTCAACTGGACACTATCTACAACAAAAGCACAACTTCAGAGGTCTTTCAGTCTAAGTGCAATTTGGAAAGCATTGCAATGTAGCATTTTCCTGGAGAACCACATTTCTTTGGCTTGCACTCATTTTCAGATAAAGGAGCACCAGGCAGACTGTAATCGGCATAAAAGTTCGGTCTGTCCCAAGTATTTACCAACCATAAAAAGGACACAGCCTCTGGGCTGGGATAAAGCCAACCCCTTGTCAGGACTTTGGGTAAGAGTTTGGTCCGCACGTGGCACATTATGAGGAAAATCAGAAGACATTCTGAATGCTGAAATTTGTTCTTAAGTGAGGAAAAATTGAAACCATCACATTATGTTTTCAACGGAACTCTTTGAAGCCAGCTTTTAATCTTGTGGTGTTTTGAGTGCAAACATGTGGCATGTTTGTACTTATTCATTCATTCAAATGTTTTGTAAGAGATTTTTGGACATTTCTACTGCTGGCATTGGATTTCACTGCAGAAGCTCTTGTAATTCTGAAATAATTTTGCAGCTGTTTCATAATCAATATCAATTAGCTGTTTAATAAGAAATAAGCAAATAAACAGATAATAATGTCTGGAGCTGCTTCAGAATTCGTTATGAACAGACTTCCTGTGAGATTGTAGTTTAGATGACAGATCTGGCAGTGGCTGCCACCTTCTACACAGACATCTGCAAATGCAGATATATGTTTTTTGAGGGTATAATTCACATAGTTTTTTATAACTCCTGTAAGATGGTATTTCCCCTAACTCTGTGCCATTCTCTTGTTCATTTCCCATTGAAAATTATATGGTTTTTATTCTGTTTTTAAGTAATATGATAATTTTATAAAATTTCTATGTAGAAAACTTTGGATGAGGAAAAGAAGACTGAGAAAGTAAGAAGTCAAATAATCTCATTCACAATGATGATTAAAATCTCCACCACTTTTAGTGAAGTGAATCTATATCTTAAAGTTCTCATTTCTCCTTAGTAGCAGAATTTTCTCTGATCACACATCCAGTGCAACACTGTCCTTCTTTCCCTAGCTATTCCTTCTGAACATGTTCTTTAAGTAAGTTTTCCTTTCTATCTCTAAACATCAAATATTTAAGTTTTCATCTGCATGTACTCCTGTAGGACAACTGCTCTTTGCTACTAGCCATGTCCCTGCTCTCTCATAGATTTCCTTCATCTGAGATGATTTCCTACCACTCTATGAGAACATGTAAGAGCTTATTTTCTCTTAGAAGCTGGCAAAAATAAGCATTTCTCTTCCAATATCGTATATGTGAGAAGTTGATTCAAAAACTTCAGCTTCTGTGACATGACTGTTTAGGGAACCTTAGTCTTCCTCTTTTGTAGATGTTCTTATGACAAAATTTCCTGGGGCTATGCAATGCCATCTGAAAACTCAGTGTCTGCCTGCTGGGAAGCTCCAAAGATCATACCTCTGCTACCCTAAGAAAGCAGCATATTCTGTATCCCATCAAAATATCAGTTGTTAAGTATGAGTCAAGATCAACTTTTTTATGAGATAACTTTTGATAGTAGTACTATATTTCTTCATTACTGGTTAGAAAATACTGCTGTAGAAACGGAGGTGAACTGGAGTATCAATAATGATTTGAAACAAAGCCTAAGAAGTCCTGTGATTAATTTTCACCATTTTAATTTTATTGCTGAGTACTTGTAGAACAAACTCTGGAAGTGTAATGGCTAGACAGCAACTCAGTAAGCTGGAGGAAAAAAACAGAAAGGAGCAGCTTTTTTTGTTGTTGTTGTAAATTATACAAATAGACTATGAGCAGAAGATAAATTTATGCTCCATTAAATTATGAGCTAAGCAATCATCTGCAAGCCAAACTACAATAAACAAGATTACCAGAGGTGGGAGGTCGGCAACCCAGGCCTTTTTTATAAATCACAAAATGACAGAACGGCTGAGGTGGGAAGGGATCTCAGGATCCAACCTCTGGCTCCAGCAGGACTACCTACAGCAGGACTTCAAGTACCATATGCAATCAGGCTCCTCCAAGGACTCCACAACCAGGTATACAGAGCCTGATCACCTTCACAATACTGAAGTGTTTAGATGGAAATTAATTTGTTCTAATTAGTGCACACTGCCTCTTGTCCTAGTTTATTTTAAGACATACTTAACTTATTTAATAATTTGCTCACATAGCTTTTTTCCAATACGGCAATATTTTGTAAGTAAATTGATGAAAATGTTGAATTTTACAGAATTCACTGAGCAAATATGTGTTATTATTAATTAAAACAAAGAAAATAAATTAGACCAGCTAAGTGCATGCTAGATCTATCTGTCTCACAAGTAAAATTCTGTTCTTAGTCTTCTTCTAGGTAGATGCACAACAGCAAAAATGAAGTTTATCTTCTATTACTTTATATATTATAGAAGAATAGAAGCCCAAACTGTTTTCAGGGCATCACAGGGAAAGCTAACATAGCCATCACAGGGGAAAATACTACTCTAATTGTATGTTGGTAGTAGAATTAAACAAACTGCTGTAAAGTACAATGGAACCTTACCGTTTATATTCAACCTGCCACCTGGATACCATACTTTTCTTCTGAAGTTCAACGGTATTCAGGCCATGAGCCCTGATCTTTCTGTTTTTGAAGCCCTTAACATCTCATTTTCCCTCTGACGTAGAGTGGTTGGCAGAAAATATACCTGTTTATATGGAAAATTTGTAACCCTCATTCAAGAAGGACAATTTGGAGTATCATGCAACAGAAAAGTAGAAACAGGAGATGACAGAAAAAGGACAAAAGGGCAAAATATGTGAACAAGTTAGAGGGTGGCATAGTAAATGAAAATGTAACCGCAATGGAAATGAAAAAAGAATCAACTTTCAAAAACTGAGGCTATAATGTTGTTTTAGGCTTATGGTAAGATGTAAATTAATTCATAAGTTCTTGTGATTTATGATGTCACTGTTAAACCCTTAAATAGCATTAAATCCATGCAATTCAAACTCACAGACCTTTTATTTTTTTTTTTTTTCTGTATACTATATAACAACTGTAGATATTCCTCTGTTCCATGCAGAGCCAGAAATCTGATTTTAAAATAAACAGTGCATCACAGTGGCCACTTACCGAGAAAGTAGAAAAACAAAAATACGTGATTTGAAATGAGATCAGGTGAGAATCAAACACCTCTGTGGTATTCTGTAAGTATTAGCTTTGTCAAGAAACATTATCTAACAGCAAGGTGCATCTGCAGAAAATACAATGTTCCTAACTATTCTAGTGATTTATTTTTAAGCACTGAAGGACAAAGTATTTGTAGGGTCAGCCAGAAGTCATCATTGACGGGAAATATGTGAGATCACACAGAGATTAAGGAGGAAATACATCCAATTCATCCAAACATTACAATAATAGGATTAGAAAATAATAGGATTATAAATACTAAACCTTTGAGGATAAATTCTACTGTTGAGGAGATCTGTGACTCGATCTCTTGATTGTCTGCAGATCTCTTTACACCAATAAAGAAATAGGAATCATTTGGAGTATTCCTGGCTTAATTTGGGTGGTGTTTCAAACATGATTATTTTTTACCAACTCTGACATGTGATGTAGCCTCTCCAAAGTCTTTTCAATGCATATTTTTCTATAATTCTATGAAGACTTAAGTGAATTATTAGTGCATGGAGCTCTGTTCATTATAACACACACACAAAAAAAAGAGTTCATAAAATAAAAGATGCTACTTAACTACTTTTTGTGAAGAAAGACTGGGGTCACTATACAGAAATAATTGTTTCATCATGGAGTACTTGAGACAAGGAATGTAATTCTCTACTGCTCCTTACCCTGACTTATATTAGATAAAATTATGTTTTGCACATGATTGTGTTTTAAACTAGTTTTGAAAAATTATTTGCAATAGTTACAGAGCAACTACAGCCAGGCTCCTTTAAAAATGAAAGAAAAAAAAAGCCAAATATAAAATTATACATCTGCCATTTTTAGAAAGGAATTGACTACAGATTTCCTCTCCAGGCAGGCTACAAGGCAGACTACACAAAAGGTCCACAGTCACAGGTTTCATAATTAAATTATATTCATTTTATTTTCTTGTTGAATGTCACTCTGGTGCAAGTTACACTCTTAACCATATATCTTTATTTTGGGATTGATTTTAAACAGAAGTCAAGTGTATATCATGGCAGTCCTCTTCTAAGTTTGATCCATGCATTCTAATCACGCTGATTTATTCAAAGCTGAAATACATACTAAGTTTTAAGAATAAAAGTTTAAGATTTACACCAGGACACTAGATCAGCTTATGCAGTTGTTCATCCATTTCTTCAGGCATTTACAATCTGAGTTCTTTCTGTGTATCACCATTTTTCTAAAACTAAAGAAAGTTAAGCAAGATATATCAGAGGCAGATTACCAAAACCTCGAGAAAAGTGAACAAATGTGGAGCAGTAAGGAAGTATCTCAGGCACAAAATTATGGTGGAAATTCTTATGAAAGCACCAAGATTGGGGATTGAATGCTGTGTACGGCAATGAATGCACACACAGTAAAAGAAAGAGGTGCTACAGTAGCATGAACAATAGGATAATTATTTTTGTTTGTATTACAGACAAATAATGGGATGACTCATAGAATCTAAGAATCACAGAATCCCTAGAGTTGGAAGGGACCTCTGAGGGCCAACCAGTTCAGCTCCCCTGCAATGGACAGGGACACCACAGCTAGATCAGGTTGCCCAGGACCTGATCCAGCCTTGTCTTGAAAGTCTTCAGGGATGGGGCATCGACCACAACACTAGGCAACTTGTTCCAGTGCCTCACCACCCTCACTGTAAAATAATTTTTCCTTTTATCTAACCTAAAACCCTCCCTGAGCTTGAAGTTATTCTCCTTGTTCTATCACCACAGATCCTGCTATTGAGATCCTGCTATCTGAGATCTTGCTAAAGATCCTGATATAAATGGAACACAGCAACAGCTGGATACGGATTCTTGGACTAGACAAACCAGGAGAGAAGGGCGTTGGGATTGGATCGTAAGCAATGCGAGTTGCTGAAACACAGTTTTGCTTTCAGGTGGGTAGAAGTCAGCCAAAAGCCTTGCACAGAAGAGCAACTGGGTGGCCTAGAAGATTTACAGAGTAATTACCCAGGCATGGAATGATGGAGGTGGGAAAAGGCTGGAGAAAGTTCAAAATTAATGAGGAGTTTGAAAGGCAACAAGCAGGACATCGAGTTGTGATCAGGGCATCAGATGGAAAGCTAAGGAAAATGTGGAGTTGCTTTCTAATGGGACAAGAGATCGTGGTGAGAAGAGATCTGGAAAAGCCCAAGACTCCACACAGACAGCTGTATCTCAGCAGTTTGTGATCAGTGTCTTCTAAGAGCAGCTCAGCATTGTAACAAAGGGCTGCTTCCAAGCTGACATGGTTTTCATTGTTTCATCTCCTAAAAGAGGAGGCCTTCAAAAAATGCATTACAAATGGCAGAATTGGAATTATACATGCCTGTAATAGCCATGCACTGGGATCTCATACATCAGTTTGGATGCGTCTGTTTCAAACAGGAGGAATACTAATCCTGATTTATGATCTGGAGGAAACATCATTCTGAGAGGTGTGGGTCTTTAATAATGACCACGCACAGTGTTGTTCTAGTTTTGGGTTTCTCTCTGCAATAACGTGAATAAAATATAACATTTATATTATGTTATTCATATATCTGGTAGAAAATTGCAGACTGTACTAGATGCCATAAGAAAGATAAGTTAGGGATTTCCTAAGCCTGTAAATGAATGTTCATATTAAACAAAAAACTTTAAAAAGTCAATCTAGTAAATCCATGTAAAATCTTTGCATCTTTGTAGGCAGTATTTTCAGAAAATAGGCAAAAACTTTGAAAAAATTTAAGACAAAAAAGAGTTTTGCTGGGTTTTTTTATTCATTCATTGAACATCAGGAAATTTGAAAAGGTATTGGCCACACTTATAGAAGTTTTCTGAATTATTCTTTTTCAAGAGCAGTCTCTCATCAGTAAAGTCATCCTCTTGTACGCTGTGGATTAAAGAAAATATTCCTATAGTTCAAATAAATATAGGCAGAATTTTGTGACGCTATTTATTCAGAAATTAATTTAAATAAAAATTTTAAATATCTTTTAAGGACAAAAACAGCAAACACAGAAAAGGAGGAATTTTACTGGTATCTGCAAAAAGAAAAAAATGAGTGGACATTTAAGGTTCACAAGAAACCTTAATAATCAACCAGAAGACTGAGGAAATGTACAATACACCAGCACTTCTTCGCCTGATGCACAGTGGCCTGATGCACAAGAAACTTACCTAGGAAATCAAAAATCTCTGTTCACATCCAAAAAGTGGATGTCATGGGCCAGAAATCTGGGAATCAACTTCTTGCTGGAAAGATGAGTCTCAGTCTGTAGGAGAATTCTTGGTTTGCCATTCTCAGTTTTTCTTACTGATAAAAGGCTCGGCTGTTGCTCTAGCTAATAGGAAAAACTATGTGAAAATTAAAATTTGTTGTTCTTAAAATATCTTATACATTTGTGTTTGAAGTACTCCCCAAGAGAATCAAAGCTTGGGTTACACCCAAGCTAGACAGAGAAGAAGCCAATGTCTCATTTTTACAGATAAGTGTACTTAGGCTGTAGAGCAGCTTTTGTCACCTTCTTCTCCATTTTGTAAAGGACATCTAAGCTCACTTTTATTAATGTTGCCCAGCAACTTCTTGCTTTTATTAAAAATGTCAGCATTTGTACTACATCTTTATCTTCATTTCTCCCCAAAGATTCTGTTTTACTGTGCCAGATTTTTTTTAATTATTTTTACCTTAGTAAATGTTATTTGTACGTCTGTTTAATATGCAGCCTAGACGATGAACTCTCTTATTGCAGTATTAAATGGCTATTGTACTGGAATCAGAAAATTCATCAAAAGAAATACACTAAGTGTTTTAAAGAGCACTTGCACTGATAAAAAATATAGATGGCCTACAAAAGTATGAATGATTTCCCTCTTTATTTTTTTTTTTTAACAGCTGTTACTTCTTGAGCTACAGATACATGCATGTTAGCATGAATCATCATCATATAAGTGTTGGCTACTCACATAAGAAATGCTGATAGCCGCTGTCCCTGTATGAGTAGTAGTCTACCTCAACAGACCTTTTGCTACCATCTCCTCTAATTCAAAATTTATGGGGAATACCACAGGCTTGTTCTCTGATGATGAGCTGCCAACTGCACTTCTCCCCTATCCGCCTCATAGCAGAGAGCTGATGCAGCATTAGATGTGACCAAAGAGTATTGTTTCTTTCTTTGCTGCCTCAGCATCTACAAATTGTAGCAGGGATGACTATGAACCATGGAGGAGAACTTGGAAAACAGACACAAGTCAATTTTAGCTGTCAATTTTTAACAAGATAGGCACACAGATGAAAAAAAATAAAAGGCTTCAACAAGGTTTACCTCAATAATTTATATTTGGAGTAAGAAATAATGTTATTATTGTAATCCTATACCTTGTTAGCTGACTGTGTGGCCACAACTTCACATTTAAAGCTAAGTTGCCAATAAAGTCAATAGGTTTGCCATGTAAACTCTGAATGTGTCCCGTCCACTAATACTGTATAGAGTTCCAAGGCAAGTGATGGGAAACCTGGCTGCAAGTAAATTGAATACTAAGCTTCCCAGGACTGGGGGCAGGGACAACAGTTGTTCTGCTACCTGCACTCCTTAAGCCAAAACTCCTTTATGAAGAATAAATAGGCTCCAAAATGAGGTAATGGAATAATGAAAATGCAGGCAAAATGGAAGATGACCAGTTATTTGTTTTCTTCACGTGCCTATGAATATTTGAGGATGTTTTTCTACACTAACTTTCAAATTCTGCATCATTCATCGCTATTCTTATAATGTGTTACAATAAATTCAGTATTCCTGACACAATGTCCCACTTATCCACCTCTAGAAATTTTTGTAAAATGTGCAATAATACCGTTGAACTTGATGCAAAACTAGACATATAACAATTCCTAAACCTCAGTACAGTTGAAAATTAGTACTGAGCCTGAGGGATAGTGGAAAACTCAGTGTTAAGTATACCTAGCTTATTTCCTTTGTTGAGAAAGTGGGCATTCATGGTGCAATGCTTTCCTTTCCACCCAGCAGCAGAAGTAAGTGAAGTCCAGTGCAAATAATCAGCAGTTAGCACAAGTGGATAAAGCTTTTTTGGTATCTTATTTGTCCTAAGCCATTCTTCAAACTTCAGTTTGATTGTAAGAGATGTCAGGCATGAAGGATTTAGTTCAAGGAAAGGAAAAGGACTGTGAGAATGGGAATAGAAAAATAAGATGCATTTTTCCTTAAAACTTGCAGAAATTAACATTATCTGTTCAAACTGTCTGAAATGTTTATTTTAAGCTGCACTTTATTGTTTTTAAATTTTTAGGCCTATATTACTGTGCTGTGAGTGAAGTTCAGAGAATAAATACCTTGGAGAGAAGCTGATCCTTTGTTACTTCAGGTCTAGTCAGAAATAGAAAGGAAAAGTAAATTGAAAAGAAATTAGTTTGTTCTGTAGGACACTCAATAGCTTTTTTTTTCCCCACTGCTTCACATACATGAAATAAAGCCCTGGGTTTCCAAAAAGGAACTTTATCAAAAGTTTATCTTTTTATACTTGAAATAGGTCTTTTTTTTCTTTTTTTTTTTTTCATTTAGTACAGCCATTGGCTCTAAACAAGAAATTCTTACTACTTATGTGCACTGTAGCTAAGCATCATATCTTTGAAAGATTATTCCTCCTTTTAATGCTCATTCTGCAGTATTGTGTGTGGTCAGACAGATAATGAGGTACTCAAAGAAAGAGCAAAGTAAGTGGATTCTTCAAACAAACACGTACTTTAGCTTGTACAAGATGCGTATTTTGGAGAATATCCACTTTTTAAAAGCAGTCATTGCTTGAATGTACTGAGAATAATTTCTTCTTATTTATATTCTTCTGCAGAGGTGAAAACAAACATCCTTCATGCAATCTTTCCTTGGGAAAATACTAACGGAGGAAAACTTTGAATCCTTGAGTGGGAGGTTCCAGAAACAGGAGTGTTTGAGATTTTTTATGATTCAGACTTCCAGTATAAGTTAAAGGATTTTAAAATTCAAACAGTCTAGAGAATGCTTCTGAAATAGGCCATGAGATCTTCCGGAGAAAAAAAAAAATGTCAGTGCTGACTGACAATGAACTATAGAATGCTTTCACACTTTCACAGCAAATTGAAGAGTGGCAGTGTTTTAAGGGACAGTTTGTAACCCACTTTAAACAGGGGATAAAATAAATCTTTGAAATGTTTTTGTAATGTAGGCTTTGCTAAACATCCACCCTTTTGAGGCTTTGTGAAAGGGAGCTTGTTTACAGAGTCTGAAGCTGATGAGAAGCAGAAGAAAATTAAGAAATGTTAGCTAGGTGAGTCAGTAGGAACAGTCAGCTGGTCTCCTTCAGACATTTACAGACGGCTCAGATAAATGGACAGAATGTTTAAAATCGGGCTGCACTTAATGAAAGTGGCTTGTTATAAGTATTAAACACCCAAAGACAACACAAAGCTCTTCAGACAAGTACTGAAGTCTGAATAGCAGCTCTGCATTGAAAAGATAGGATTGTAAACCAGCAGGGAACTAAAGCAGTTCATACGACTTACTCAGCACCTCAGCCAGGCCAGTTTTTATGTGCATGCATTGATGTTAAATTGAAAGGAAAGGAATTTATAGGTAAATAGCTATTTAATTTAATCATTACTATTGTCTCGAATTTAATTTCTGTCTTCTGTAAGTTGTTTTCCATATTCCACTGAATAACTGACCAGATCTTCCACATAATCACGCATATTTTAAAAAAATAACATTTATATTGTTATAAATAAGAACATGTATAGTAAATGGTAATACAACTGTAATGTTGTAATTGTAAGCATGAATGTTTGCGTGTGTGCATGTTAGTGCATCACTGTAGAAGGAAGACAAGTGCCATAATACATCTGGGACTGCACACACTGTGAACTAGTATATTGTTATGATGGTTTACACAGGAACATTAAGAAAGATACATTAACTTTTCTTTTTGAGTTCAGAAAAGCCCTATCCATCTTTCCTTGACCTTTGACACAGAATGTAAAGTGTAGGTTAAAATAGACCATTTAAAATGATAAATAGTTACTGAAATATTTGGTTGCTTCCTGAAAAATACTATCATCTAAAGAGAATTCAGCCCATTCGATTCTAGTAGTAGTGAGAAAGGACAGTCATGCCAATAACACGTAGAGACCTAACAAAAGACAATAGGATCATCATGATTTTTTGTTTGTTTATTTTATTTTATTTTCCTCATGAAAATCAAAGGGCTACGATTTTAGAATGTCCTTTTCTAGAACATCAGATTTTGTGTATAGTATTCTATACACTCCAAGTAGAATGTTTATTCCTGCCTCTCCTTTATGCTGCCCTTAAATACAAGTTTTTTGCATATTCTTCGCCAGGCAAGCCTTTAAAAGTTAATTATTCTATTTGCTTTTGCAGGTTCTTTATTCCAACAGAGAACTCCACAGGTTTTGGAGTAGATGGCAGCCAAGATACATAAACTTTATTGTTGTTATTGCCCATTTGATGAGTCTGTGTCCCAAATGGCATTCTACTGGCGATTCACATGGAAAACAGAAAAAAATAGAAAATTTTACCAAAATATGAAATAAGACTCCCAAGGGGAAAACTCATTTATTTTTCTTACCCCAAACATAAGACAATTATGAACTGAACATGTCCCAGTGTTCAAATGTTTATCACAAAGAACAGTATCTCACTGTCAACATGTCCTCTGCATTATTGATTACAAGATGTATAGCCATCATACCAGAGGGAAAAAAGTTTCCTCATATTTTCAAGCTTATTTTTGTCTTTTATTTTTTATTGCAGGAACAAGATAGTGACCAAGAGGACTCTGCCAAGATATTTCTTAAAGTGGATACTATGGGAAGTTAAACTGCAGGGATAGATCTTGCTGGGGGTTGGTGACAAGATGTCTTCCACATCTAGCCTGCCATTTCTAATTTGGTTTGAGGTTGTCTGTTGAAAAGGTGCTACCATCTTATAGCTGTTTAGCTACTATAAAACATGAAGAGCTTGGTGGCCTGAGTCTGCTGCAGTGGTTGGACACATTGACATGCAACAATTTAGTGAAAATATAAGTTGATTTCAAGGCCACAGATTTTACCTGTGGGAAAAAAAAAATTAAAAAATAGAACATAATTTTCCAAAGTGGTTTTCCTAGAGACTTCCACCAACACTAACTTTACACCAAAACTATGAAAACCGTCAGATAGCAAACTATTTACTTCTTATCGATGTCCTCACTCAAGTTATCCACATTTTGAGTATCCTTCCCCAGTGAAAGCTGGTGGGGTGGTGTTCTCATTTAATTCTGTAGGCTACTTTCACAATCAGTCATACAAGAGCAAACATATCTTCCTGGAAAAGACTGGCTTAGAGTTCTTCATCAGTATGCATCAAGATAGGAAGACAGCTTAAATCTAGTCCTAAACTTGGTCCACAAACTTAAATAAAAAGAACTTACTTTCTCAATAATTTCATATTGCTAAAATATAATAATAATAATAATAATAAATACAATTGGAAACAATGGGAAATTAGAAACAGAATAATTCAAAAATGGGACTAATTATCTTGTTCCACAGGAGAACCAATGTGATCATTTGTTTAACTGTACACATAAATGGGAGTAACCTCAGCTTAGTACTATGAGTAATATTGGCTAATCCTCTAGGAATACTCTCCTATCACTTTCTGCTTCCTGGACTTGTGGTTATTGATGGACAGACTACTTAATGTTATATTCTTGATCAGTTCAACTTAGGAAGTACTGAAACAGGAAAATATTTCTTACTTGTTAACAAATATTAGCGAGCCTTTTTTCTCCAGCTTTAATAATATAAGGTAGAAAAATTGCTTTCTATTGGAAGATCACATCTAATAGCTCTGTTTTACAGGTTTCACTGATTTGAAGGAAAAAAAAAAAAGAAAAAGAAAAACCACTTGACATGTTTCTTGTTACATCAAAGTAACAGAGGTAATTGAGAATCATCCTGTCAAACTAAAATGTAAACAGAGGCCTCTATGAGTTTAATAGAGCTATGTTACCACTACTTTCAACCAAGGTATTAGATGCTGCAAAAGATATTCAGCACATTTATTCTTTTTTAGAAGCACTGAAAGCAGTGAAATGCTGTTACAGCAAAATCAGACTTCTCTTTTGATGATGCCTGTAAATAATATTTGTACACATATCTTTAACAATCAATTTTACAGAAAGGTATTCAAAACTTGTATTTTTCTTCATCTGCTCTTCCTCATTAGAAGCTAAAATTATAATCACAATATCTTATCAGTTGCTTATCCTCAATTAGGCCATTAAAACGCAAAAGCTTCTCAAGTTGCCATTTCCCACCAACCAATCAAAATGCATCTATTTTAAGAAGCTTTGTTTTTTTTCAAATGTAATCTACAGTGCTACATACTTCTCATTTTCCTATTTATTTATTTATTTACTTACTTACTTACTTACTTACTTTAGCCCATTTAAGAATTGGTACTAGGAGAGAAAAAAAATATCAGAGCAACATTCCCATATTTGGTTAATACTATGAGGCCCTGAATTGCTCATGAGATATACAGGCATTCAGATCCAGTTACAGCCAGTAGAAAAGAGAAAATTCTGCACACCTTGAGTCATATTCTAAAGTCCTGTAGGCAATCTACAAGTTCTCTTTCCAACACCCAAAGGTCCAACAGTCTTTCATTACTCTGATTTTTGCTTTTCCTTTAGTCACTTTACATAGACACAAGCATGGGAGTGACCTATCAAAAACAGTAAGAAATTCAGAGAACATTATAGCACACAGTTTAGAATCTAAGGAATTATATACATAATACAATTATTAACAGTTGTTCCACAGCTATGTATGTAATCCTAGCTCTCCCTGATTATCCCCTGATTATCTCTCTGTTCCCTGGGATGTTGCGTTTTTATAGACAGGAGCAACTGTTCTAGTCCTACAGATGTAAGACTACACATACATGCTCCATATATCCTGGAAACAGATGTTTCAAAGATTGACTATTTCTTCCACTCTCCAGAGATTAAGCATAACTTGCAAAATACTCCACTCAGAAGTATGTTAAAGCTTCTTGCAGCCTGGGAAGCACTGATCCTGTTCTGAAGGTTATTCGATAGTAAGTCTTGAAGAAATGGGGGAAACTGGTTGGTATAGATGATGAATGTGCCTACAGCAATGAGGAAGCTGTGCCAAAACAGGAAATACATCTTGATTACCAACTGTATTCCCAGGGCAAAGACGAAGGAAAGAAGCCTACTTACATCCAGAAATTTTTCTCCCAGACAGGATCTCAGGAGATCTATCTGTTTTCTAATTCTCAGAATAATATATTTTCAAATTTGTCCTGTATGTCTTAAATCAGCTTGCACAGTGTCAGGATGCATTCTCATTCCAGTGGTGAAATAGCCAAGTCCTTGAGCTGTTAATATCCTTTCAACACACCAGAAAGTGCAGACAAAAGTTATAAAGTATGAGGCAAGCCTGATGAAGTGTCTCTGTTGGTTCTCTGAACTGGGATTTCATTCTCTTCTTTCCCATACATTTCCTATCACTCCTGAGGAAAAAAAAAATAATCAACGAATCCCATAGGATTAAGATACTTCAGTAGAAATCTCTTAAGACTGCATGTTTATCATCAGGGTACTCATGTAAAGGGATAAAATTTCAAGAACATACTGTATAGTCTCTCTGTCAGGTTTGAAAACAATATATGCATCCTACTGTAACTGCGGTTATAAGGACTTTGATTTGAAAGTAAACAACTTCAGTTAGTTTCAACTATTCAGAGTTCAGATTCCCTGCAAATCCTTTGCAAAATGATAAAGTGATAAAGTCCACAAAAATCCATAAAATCCACGAAACTACTTCAACTTGTACGTCTAAATTGCAAGGTATAGTAATGTGGCAAAAAACTTCATTATTTGACATTTGGCGATATCAAGACTGGAGTAGAAGAAGCAAAGCTTCTTTTGCCATCATAGTACTTGAAGCAGGTTTATAGAATCACAGGATCATAAATGGCTTGTGTTACAAAGGACCTTAAAGATCATCAAGTCCCAACTCCTTTGTCGTGGGCATGGTTGCCACTATCAGATCAGGCTGCCCAGCGAACCATCCAACCCAACCTTGAACACCTCCAGGAATGAAGCATCCACAACTTCTCTGGGCAACACGTTCCAGTGCTGAGGGCCCCAGGCCTGGGCACAGTAATCTAGATGGGCCTTCATGAGGACAGAGTTGAGAAGGACAATCCCTTCCCTTGCCTGGCTGACCACTCCTGATGCAGCCCAGGATACTGTAATGTTGGCCTTCTGGACTGCAAATGTATACTACTGGCTCATGTCCAGCTTTTCATCTACCAGAACCCCCAAGTCCTTCTGTATAGAGCTGCTCTTGATGAGTTCTTCTCCCAGCCTGTACATATATCTGGGTTTGCCCTGACCCAACACCTTGTACTTGACTTTGCTAAATCTTATTAGGTTCACGTCGTCCCTTTTCTCAAGTATGTGTGGGTCTCTCTGGATGGCATACCCTAGAGTCATCTTGCTGAGGATACTCACAATCCCACTATACAAGCCATTTAATAAAGATGTACAAGAGCACTGGTCTGAGAATGAACCCCAGGGGGACACCACTCATGACCAGCCTCCACCTGGATGCAGAGCCATTGACAACATTCTGGCTGTGACCAGTCAATCAGTTCTTTATCCACTGAATAGTCCAGCCTTCAAATCCATTTAGAGATAAGAATGTGGTATAGAACCATGTCAAAGAACTTACATAAGTATAAGTAGATGACCTAAGTTGCCCTTCTTTTGTCCACCAATGCCACCGTTCCATTTCTATCCATGTGGTTATCAACAGAGTTGAGCCATTCACATTTATGTTTTCTTAATCTATTAATTTCTTCCTCCTGAAATTCATAATGATTGCTAGTTTTAGCAGGCATCCTGTTATTACAAAATCAATCACAAAAGGAAGATAAATCTTGAAAATGGAAGACTACAGCAACAGCTCTTAACTTAGATGGTCCTATACAGTTATTAAAGGGCCACAAAAAAATAGCCTTTATGTAAAGAGAATTTAAAGTTCTTAAAATTCAAATTGGAAATCTTGGTTCATTTCCTTCTTTATTCTCTGGAACCTTCATACATTACATCTAGAGTGTGAACCTTCTAGTTATGAATAATAGCCCAACTAGTCTGACAGAACTTGTTTTTGAGCAGTCTGTACAAACCTACAAGCCTACACGTAGAGAAGGCTTTTTTCCATGCCTTCCACAAAATAAAGGCCTCAAAAACATTTGCAAATCACTGCATCTATCTAGCAAGATTAGACACTGTCTTTACAAATATATGTTGTTGTGGGTTGGGTTGTTTTTCGTTTTTTTAAAGACTCTGTTCACAATAAGGTAGCATTTACACACTTACCATTTATATCTCCACAGAAGTATAATGTCATCAGTATAGACACTGAAGGAAAGCTGCAACATACAAGAACAGGTCCATGCTAATTTGGAGCAACAGAGTTCTCACAGAGTTTTTGATTCCTTTTCTGAAAACCCTACCTTGTTTTCCAAATACATAGGTCACACTTAAATTAATTCCTACTATTTATTTGCATGGAAACTAGAACAGATAAAAGAATACAGTAACACTATGCTATAGAACAAATTTTCAACCACAAGGCACTTTTCTTCAATACAGTCACCACCATGAGCTGTGCATTTTTGCCGCTGATGAAAAGGAGCCTGCATGCCACACTCATGACAATCTGCATCAGCAGAGGTGACCCACTGTCACTGTCACCACTGAGGAAACACAAACCCCCTGCCTCAGTGTGCTCACAGCTACTGTTCTGTCTCCATAAATGTTCTGCAAATGTCGGTGAACATACATGGAGGAATTCAGTGACACATCTTTGCTTCAAACACACTTCCATGACACACACCACTGTGTCATACTGCCCCTCTGCTGCCATGTGTCACATGGCAATAAAATGTACTGGGATATTGGTGAGAGGGTTCAATACCTTCCGTCATATCACCAACATCTGCGTCTGATGTAATGGACCAACATAACATAGAAGGTTTTCAGAGCAGCCCTCTCTGCCGATTATCCAGATTATGCAAATATACAAGTAACTTTTGATAATACCTTATCTACAAACATCCTCTGTTCTTAGGTGTTTTACTGATCACTGGCAAAACCTGTATCTGGAACTTCTTAATATCTTTTCTGTCAGATATAGAGACTCTCCCTTTTAGTAAAAAAGAAAAAAAAAAAAAAAAAAAACCAAAGGGGGTGCTGGGAGGAGCCTGCAAATTACCTTCCTCCTATTTTTCTTGTTGCAATTCACTTGTGCTGCCTCCCACCTCATTTCCTCATTTCTCTCTGAAGATTCATAGCACACAGTAACACCTGCTGGGGCGGTAACTGCAGCACAAGCTCTCCGGTAATGGCTCTGCTGATGTTCAGGTCAGCACAGATGAGCGTCTCAGCCCCCCTTGCAGTTACCTCCTCCTTCCCAGGGACAGCAGCACTCCACAGCAGCCCTCATGCGCTCTTGGGAAACACCTAGGAAGTCGGCACTATTTTCAATCCTGGTGGAACCTAGCAGCCCTGCAGAGCTGGGGATAAATCATTTTCTCTCCAGTACAGATGGTCAACAGGCTTAAGTGAGCTAATGCTTTGAGCGCAGGCCAGATCTACTTTAATTACTAAAACCCCTGCCATTCCAGGGTCTCCTCGTCATGAGCTGTAGCTCAGTTCAGGTAGTGCTTCTTACTACATAAACCGGGCAGTTAAGTGTCTGCCAATGCATTATTTAAATAACTTTAAAATCTTCTCTGCTTTAGCTTTTTCAACCTTTCCCAGGAAAACCTGTGCATCATTTGTATGGATTTATGGAGATGTAAAAGCCGAAAGTAATGTTTCAGCACTAACAAATGTGGGTAGATGTGACTTAAAAACAAGCTGATTGTGCACTGGAACAACAAAGACTGGAGGATTAAGGCAGTCATTGAAGATGAAAGTGTAGGCAAATCTGCAGGAGAAAAAATCGTCTTGCAAGGCGATCCTAAACAAGTTGAACATGCAAGAAATGTTTAAAGATTGGTCTTCCTGGGTTGTTTTTTTTACTATCACCAACAGGTAGATAACAGTGTCACGCGTATATGTTTTCTTTGCTTTAGGTATGTATCGTCCATATCTGATTTCCTTAAAGGAGAATAGTTCTCTGACCCCTGTTGTCTTAAGGCATCATGTAATGCCAGCATGCTTAGAAAAGTTTTTAATGAGTTCAGTTGGGAAGATTTCTTAGAGCACTATACTCGTAAGGGACAAATCCGTGCAGATCTACCAGCTTTCTCGCCTGCTTTGGCGTGCCTGAGCGCAGCCCCTCCTAAAGCACTCTTTCGGTATTTCCTTTTTAAGCACACACGCTTTTTCTCCCATTTGAACAATGCCAAAAAGTGATAACTCAGACGCTGAGAATTGTGCTGACAGTCAGCTGTCATTCATTGTCCTTTCTTCTGACAACCTCAGGCATTCAGCTATGGATTCATGAGTTTTCCCCTTTCTCTTTATTTTTAAAGGAGGTGGGGGATGGGGGAGTATATCAGAGGATTCAGCCCTGAATAGACTTTTGTTTTGCTCTTTCTTTTGCCTCCTGACTGTGTCAAATGCAGTGTGTCTCTCATGCAGTTTCACTCTTTAGAGAGCCTTGACTAGGCTGGCTAGTTAGTATTCAGAAACAAGCCAAAGAGGATAAAATTCTTCTCTCCGGCTTGCTGAGAGTGCAAATAAGCAATTAGACTAAAAGCTCAGTATTGGGAAAAAGAAGACTTTTGCAGTCTTTCTTGTTGACTGAGACCTGCCAATATACTTTATAACTTTGAGAATTTCATAAGAGAGAGAAAGTCTAGACACTCTCGGGGATATATGCTGGTTAATACACTTGTACTGTATTTTCTTAAAGACAGCTCAGCAGTGTACCATAGTCTGTGAACTGTAGGATTTACCATTTAATATTGTTTACTCACCGTAATGAGAAAGACGTGGAAAGGTTCGTAGTGGAAATGGAAGATTCATCTTTTCCTCATAAGTAATTGAGATGTTTCAAAGACAGACAGATATGGTAGGATACAGATTCCCATCCCCATTTCAGTCTGCACTCCACAAAGATTCCTTTTTCCGCAGAACCCTTTTGCATGAGCTCTATTCTCTGCCCTCTTTTTTACCATTAACAAGTCATTTTTTTACTTACCTACTGTCGGCTCCGAGTGCTTTATCTTCCATTCTTACAGTTAGCGTCTTTTTGTGACACCCAGCCCTTCACCAAGTGCCCTCCTCAACCTGACTGAGGGGACTGCATAACCATCCCCTCCTCCAAATTCCTTTTTGAGATCCACACTTTCTACAGTACTTTGGAAAACTGGTGTTCTAATGGGAAATATTCTGAGTGCTTAAGGGGTGGAAAAGACAATCCTATGCATTTAGTAAAATGTAATGTAAATGATTATGCTGTAACTAAAGGAGAAGACGTGTTCAAAGCTAGCAATTAATTTCCATGTACAAATTGTGCACACATACACACATACATATGAACCACCAGAAATAGAGCCTATTGCTTTCATAAGCACAGTGTTATATGTTTCACATCCTTCATTTACAAAATGAAACAAAATGAAACAATTCTTCAGTAGGAAAAGCATCCAGAAGACTTTGCAACTGCAGCCGGCAGCCCAGACATGAAAACACAGATTTCTCATGCCTCTTTCCTTCCATACGCTTGCCTCTAGCCTGTGTCCTTGCTGTTTCAGTTTTCTTTTTGAATTAATAAAAAGTTTTTGCTGACTTTCAAGGGTCAGTATTTCTTCTGCACAGTGGGCCCTAGGGCTGTGACTTTTACCTCTGTCTCACTGCTGTCTGTTGGGTCTCATTGCCCTGCATGACTTCTGGAGTTCTAACCAGTTCCCTTGTCCCTTGTTTCTTCAGGTTCCTCTCTGGTAACAGGCTGCATGTTTAGCACTTGAATTTGTGCTTTTACTCTTCCTTTGGCCTGTACTCTTCCTTTGGCCTGTAGCATGCTATCAAGATGAGCAAACAGACACTTGCCAGCAGCAGCATGCAAGAGGTAAGCTCCTTGGTGCTGGACATGCTGGTGTGCACAAGGATGCAGGCACTGTCACATATGTTGTCCAGTTCCTTTTTGCCTTGCCACATCCCACGAGTGACACAGAACAAAGACCCGGGTCACCCTCAGAAAATGTTGATTGTTTTGAATGCTCTACAGCCATTCTAAACTGCACCATATTCCAATTAGTAAGTAACAGAGCAAACAGCTCTCTTGTTCCCAAACACTCACACCTAAGCCATACTCAGATACCTCATCTCTAGAGATCTACAGAGCCTTCTGCAACTCCTGATTCAAAGCCTGATTGACGTGTTAGAGTCTGATTTAGACAGGCAGGTGGCCCTGGAGTCAAGGGGAGTATGAGCCAGCCTGTAGGAATGAGTATTTATGCTAAACCTTGGCACGTTAACAAAGCTCACATTTCCTAAGAGAATACAAGGCTTCTAGGTGGAAGTAACATGATTTAATAGGTGAATTTATAAAGCTGAAAAATCAAAAAGTCTGGGGCTCTCCAGCCTTTCTTCAGATCTGT
The DNA here is from genome assembly GCA_037305975.1 of Chrysolophus pictus. Lineage (NCBI taxonomy): Eukaryota > Metazoa > Chordata > Aves > Galliformes > Phasianidae > Chrysolophus > Chrysolophus pictus. The sequence goes on along the minus strand of CM074614.1, from coordinate 17,704,641 downwards.
GGAAGGAAATACTTCTCCTCGGACCAGATGATTTCCTATAAGTTTCCTATAAAATGGCTGCTACTTATTTTAACCTACCAGTTTGTCCTGTTTATTTTCCTTATCCTTCACAACCATAACAAAGTGCTTCAATGTTCTTCCTAACACTGTGGAAATTCCTGCTTCTACTAAGCCCAAGGTCTTGATTTTCAGTTTCTTCAACTGTGTTCCAGAGTACAAGAGAATGATTTTAATTACAGATCTTGGGATTACAAGTAAATGTGAAGAAGCAATATATGTCCAAATTATTCTTGCTGTTGATGGTCTATTGGAACTGGAAATGATTTAAGTTAGTAGAAATCTTGCTAATCATCATAGTTCCACTGCAGACAATTTGCAGATAGTAAGCTGATAAATGCCACCAAATGCTAAAATGAAAAACTCCTTTGCTGTGATAGTTACTTACGACTCTACATTATATATTACGTTTTTATATATGCGGTATTACTTTTTACTATAAAGAATCATTGCAACTTTGGTGGCAGCTGAGACACTCTGAACTGTCTCCTAGGAGCAAGAAGATATTGCAGTATAAAAACTTTGAAAAAAATTGCATTGCAAATCAGAATTTAAGATTGTCAGAAATGGTTGATCCAGGCAAGTCATCTTTCAAGACTATTTTAAGCCAGACAGGAATTTTTAAAAAATTCTCTTGAAACAGAGACATATGTTACTCTTATTCAGGTGAATCTATTAAGTGTTTCTTCCCTTAGTAATAATAAAAATTCATATTTCCTAGGAATTCATCAATAATGTGAAAGAATGTATTTTCAAAAAGGTGTAGTGTTTAAATGTCATCATGGTTATGTTTAATTATTTACTGTCATATGGAATTAAATGCATGCATCTGTATTTATGTTTCTCTTTTTGCATCTCCCATATACATATATGATTTTCCAAACATTTAGGGTTATTCATCTATTTATGAGATAGAGATATAACCTACAAAATGTCTGAAAACATATTCATACTCATATTGTTTTAATTTGTATAAGAAGTATCTGATTGAGAAAATTATTGCAGTAGCTTGCCTAGTTTTACTGTATGATTGGCACAGATAAAGTTCTTTCCATATGTGAAATCCTAATGACTTCAACAATATTCTGCAGAGGCCCAGCAGATTTATTTACTCAGTAAGATCTAGGCCTTAATGATCAAATAAAATAAACAATGTAGGCACATAAGCTTACGAAAATCAAACAGAGAGCAGCAGTTGCTACTCTAATAATTTTTGTATTATTTTTAAGTAATATATCTTAAAATGCATTTAAAAAATAGAAAGAGTGGAATGTGTCACAGACCCAGAAACATTGTAAACACAAATGGAGGGGAAGTCCAGACATTAGTTTCTGTAAATTGTGATCTCACATAATTAATCTCCATTTCCCAAAAAGAAAAAAAAAGAAGAAAGAAATTATAAAAAATCCTGTTGCACAAATCAAACAGGGGAAAGATATGATTTCCTTGACAGAAGGAAATCTAAAGCACATATAGGCACTGAAAGTGTATGCTAGTCGTACCAGCTGTTTGAACAGGATATGTAGATATTATTTCTATAGGTGAATACCATCAGAAGCAATGCTCACAAGGAAAATAGATACATTCTTATCTGTAGTTCACTTTACAAACCAACTTTATTAGTTTGTTTTTATCAGAGGATTTGCAGAATCCTCATACTGCACTAAAGCCATATGTATGGACTGGATTTCTCTTTTTATCTGATTCGCTATTTTCTATGTACCTTTTTCACTATATTAATATTTTCTAGCATATTACTGATTTTCTTTAAACACAGTCTGCATTTTTCTTCAACCTGAATTGTAGTATGAAATCTATGCGATCAAAATGTGAGAGTCAATGTCTTTCTGTGTGTGTGTGTGTTTTCACAAGAGCATTCTACAGTAGGCGGTAAAGCATTTCAGCCATTCCAGAGTCATGTAAACTATCCTAAAAATGCACTGGAAAGAAGAAGAAGAGGCTGTAATTCATTATTTTTTGCAGTGAACTGACATGAAAGACTACATTTTAAAGAATCCAGTGACTTCATTTTCTTTACTCGCTGAATATCAATGGTTCCATACCAGGGATGTTTTGCCTAGTTAATGTAGAATGAATTCTCTGATAAACAATGGGTTGATTTTTGGTCAAAGAGAAAACTGGTTTGGGGCATTTTTTTTCTCATCTGTCTTTTGCTGATAGTAAACAAGTACTGGGTTTCAGCTGCTCTGTTTTAAAATCTGTCGGCTTTTAAGGATAGCTCTTGAAGTCTCGCTAGAATTTTCTGTTGCTATACTTCCTAAAGAGTGGAGTATTAAAAGTAATTTGGAAAAAATATCTTTTGGCCAAGACACCACACTGATCACAAACCCATAATGCATCACCTTTCCTCATGTCAATTAATGCATGAAGCCCAACTCAACAAAATATACTTGCAAGTACATAATGCCCAAATTGTAGTCCCACAGACTTTGATGAGTCAACACATGTGCCTCTGTTTATGTGCCTTATTGCCTGAGAACATAAAATGCTACTTCATGCAAAGGAAAATGGCATAATACGGTCCACTGATGCATAGGATTCCCTCAGTAATTTCCAACATTAATCTAACTTTATTTCAAAATCAGGTTCTAGAACTGCAGATGGATTAGGAACTCACTGGAGGGATGGGTGGGAGCTGTATAAGCAATGCCACTCATGCTGTCAACTTCCACTGCCTTGGTGTGAGACCATGGCAAATATAATACCTTGCAGTTGCCAGATAATCTATCAACGTGTAATTTTTTCTTCTCTTTTCAAAGCAGTGTTGCTTATCATAGCAGGGTACAAGATTCTTTCTTTTTTGCATGGTGTATCCGTGACGTTTTTGCCATTCAGAAGCAATGCTGACACACGCAGGAAATGACAGATAGCATTAGTGTAATAAAAGAGTTAAATCAAAACCAAAGCACAGATGTATTTCTAGTTGTTTTGAAAGCACTGACCTAAGCACCTCTGCAGGATTTTATTAGTAAAGTCTAAAAATATTTGGAGGTGAGCAGTGCTCTCTTGTAATAGCCTAAAAGAGCTGACTTGTCATCAAGTATGTTTGAGATGCCTTTATCTAGAGCTAGTTTCATGCCTGTTTGTGAAAGAGGAATTTTTTTAGGCCTTTGTCCATGACTGCTGAGAGGTTATTGAATGTCAGGGCTCAGACCAGCCTGCCAGAAATGCAAAATGGTGGAAAAAAAGAAAGGGAAAAGAAAAAGAAAGAAGGAAAGAAATAAAGTGAAACAGCTAGAGAGTCAAAAAGTAAAAGGTGTACAGGGAAAATATTTTAAGCAGCCCTGCTATCCTATATATGAAGGTCAGCACTTAACTGGACTAGTGCAGGCTGTGAAGGGATGTGGTCGCTGCCTGCAAGTCTTTTTGTGTTAAACTAAAATGAAAAATGAAAAGAACCATTTGTAGAATTATATTCAGATTCAAGCATGAATTTTGATCCTGGGCTTGATTCTAAGATGAATTTTTGTCCTCTGATTAAGTGACTTTTATGTTTCTCATTTACTTTTATGTTTCAAAAGTCATGCTATGCACTTTATTGAATGAGCAGCCTCTGCCCCTCAGACCTTGCAAGCAAAAGCTTCACGGCCATGATCTCTGCCTACTGGAGCTTGTCCAAGTCCAGTGTCCAGTGTCCAAGTACTCCCATTAAAAGGGGCAGAGCTTACAAAGCCACGTATATAAAAGCCAAGAAGGGCATAAAGAGGTTTTGCTCTTTTTTTCTTGCTTCTCAGGTTTAATTTAGAGTACTTAATTTTGTTTTAATTTTGTTTTAATTTTAATATTGTTGCTACACAGAAACTGGTACGTTGCTGTTTTTTCTTAAAATGCACCTGTATCTGCTCTACCTTCACTTGCCTACAGGTGAAGTGTATGTTTATCACATCAAGCAATTAAAAAAAAACAAATCCAACTGAATATCTCTGTAACATGCTGCATTAGCACTACTTTCAGACCACATGCAAGTAGGCAGAGAACTGTTGAGTTAGGCTTTTGCAGTTACTTTTAATGAGGGTTGTTACGGGATAATTGAAAACATATGCTCTCCATGCAGCAGCAAAGTGACTGCAGGAGCAGAGGGAGATGTCCTTTGGCTGCCGATTAGGACCGATCCACCCAGAACTGAGCAACAGTACGATTCAGAGGGCTCTTGATTTCTCTCCCTCTTAATTGTTCTGGAAGGTCTGCACTGCACTTCTTTGGACATTATTATATGCTTTTCAGTATGTTTGTCTGTACCTAATTAATAATTGTCCTACAGTACGCTGCCCTCTTCCACCAGCTACAGTTCAAATTCATTGATATCATCTCCATAAAAGTTTGAAACCCCCCAGTGACAGGAATATTAATGTGCCAACACTGTCATATCTATTTCAGCTCATACATATGCAATGTCTTTGTTTTCAAAGATTTATGTCAGACTTTGCTGAAGTGAGGTATTCTACCATTTTAGATAATAGCATGCCAAAGTGATGTTATCAGGCACATTCAGCACTCACTCAAGCAAAGGGGAAGGAGCATCCATTCCTTCATAGCCTGAACACTGAGAAACTGTTATTTATCCTTATTTGATGAAGAAATCTTTCAGGGGGAAATGGTGTATTTTTAGAAGAAGATTATGGTCATCCCATGGATTATCTTTTAATTAAGAATGGATGATTTGTGCCCACTCTGCTGTAGCAAACGTCTTGCTGCTAATGAAGTTTAAACAGACTTACTTTATTTAATTACAGCTAATCACTAGGGTAAAATGTGGAATTGTCTTTGATCCACATGTAGAGTGGTAATCCTTGTGGCAGATAGCATCTCTTATTCCCTCAAACTCTTTTCAGCTTCTGCAGGAGGTCCCAGCTTAACTAAGGGTTAATTGAGATAGCTGGACTGGCGTGATTGATGTATTTTTGCTCAGGGATGCCATCCCGCTTTTCCAAGGACTCTGCTTCTCCCTCCTCCTCCCCCTCTCCCTGTGCAGTCACCTTCAGGCCGTGTAATGCAGTAGACGCCTGCTTGTTTGACATGAGGGACCTGAGAGGGCCAAGGTCCTGCTGGATCCGTGAGTGAAAGAACAGAAACTGCTGGAGGGAGAGCAGAGGTTAGAGGAGGGCAGCAGAGACCAGTGTAAAGCAGAAGAGGGCACTAGTAAACTGACCTATTGCAGCCACAGCTCACATCTGAGCTGGTTACAGAATAAAACGATTGATTGAGTATTGAAGGCAGTAGCAGTGTTTGACGAGGCTATAGCTCCAGAGGCACTTCATTTCATTTCTTTCATTTCAATTCATTTCATTTTCTTCTATCTTAACATTTTAGTTTAAATTTTTATTTCATTTATTAAAGATCTTCACATGCAGGAATGCCAATAAGGCATTTCTGACTTTCAGATTTTTAAAAGGTGATGAATAAAAGCCATGGAAGCAAACTGTTGGTTAAGAAAAGTAAGAATTTACACTTGCTATGAGGAATTTGCAGTTCCAGTATTTTGCCTTGTGCTTGCAGCCCTTGCCTAACAAGTTTACTTGCTTCCCCCACTCAGAAGTTTCTGAAACCAATGAAAACTGTGGGAAGAGCCACACAGAATATATGCTCAGTTAGTAAAATTACTCACATAGGCTAAAGTTTGCACATATGGTTTCTTTCTGTGCTTGTTTCTGTATTAACTCACAGTAACATCGATTCCAAATAGCTTGTCTCAACTTTCATCTCCTGTGCTCATCTTGTCACTTACCTTTTTTTTTCCCTACCCGATCTACCTCGTGAAAATATGCCCCCGTTGTCTGAATAGCACTCTGGTTCTTGTTACTTCTCTGTTAAAACTGAAAGACATTGTTTATTTCCCTCTTTGAAGGTAGGATGTCTGGGCATTTCTTTTTGTTTGTTTGTTTGTTTGCTTGTTTCAAAGAGAAACATTTATCCATCAGCCTGTTGAGAAATATTAACAGCTTTAATTAGCCCATAGAAAAAGTTGTTTGCTTTTATTTACAGGAAATGTTAACTTGCACTCTAGCAATTGAGGCAGAAGATGTAGAATATCTCTTTTGTGTAAAATTTAAATAATTAAAGTAGAATAGTATGCAGTTAGTTTCCACAATAATGCGTTAAACATCTGCAGTTTTGTCTCTCCATCGGGATGCATAGCTGTGCTGAAGTCACATCCTGATAACATCTGCATGTTAGTGATAGCTTTTGCTTTATTCTTTATGGTCTGCTGATGACAGATTCTTCAGCAGTCCCTCAGTCATCAAAACCACTGTTGAAAATTTTGCTTGTGACATCCTGGAAGTGGCTTGATTTACATTTGCCAAATGTCATAATGCTTGAAGATGCTCTCAGTTGAACATCTCATCCTGACTCTTTTTAATTCTGCTTCTTTGGGTTGAGGTTGCGTTTTGATGATTTTGTTATGGGATTTGATTTCTTTTTTTCCTTTCAAATGAAACTGGTTTTCTCTCTTTCCAGTGACTGCAGATCCAAACTAAATTTTTCAATGAGATTATTTTTTTTTCTAGATTACTTAACGTCATAGATGAAGAAAAAGCTGTTCCAAAAGTTTTTGAGGAGGAACAGTACCTCCATTCCTGTTTGCATGGCAGCAACAGCTGCGTTCAGATGAAAAGGCCATCTTGTTAAACATCATGTAACACTGAATGTACTGAATATTTTAAAGGTCAGGTATTGACAGGCACTGAGCTGCTTATGTTTCCCTAATGACCCCAATTACATCCAAGCTGAGTAAGTAGTCAATAAACAATGGCATTAACATATGTAGAAAAAGTGTTTATTTTACAGTTCCAAGACAATTGGCAATCTCCTGCCTGTCATCCCAATGTAGAAGCTGGATCATGGGCCCTGTGATGAATGAGGAGAACAAGGGGAGGCTGTGAGTCTTAGCCTGTCTGAGAGGGTTCAGGTAGCCTGCCTCACACAGGCTCGGGGTGGGCTTATTTCTGTGACTGTGTTCAGGGGAGAAGATGAGTGCTCTAACTTATGCTGCTCCTCATGCAATGTGATGTGCAGTTTGTCACAGGAATGCATTCAGAGAATCTTTAAGGATTCAATTAAGCCTTAAATCAAAGTAAAATAGTGATTATTATTTGTATTGCTTACATACTCTCAGTGCTGCTGCAGAGATTGATCTATTTACATTTGAGCAGTTTTTCTCAATATGTGGAACAAAAAAAAAAAAACTTTAACCATGTTTAGAAAAGTATAGCAACTTCCCAATCCATTGTCTGAAGCATGCATAGATAGACCTGTCAAACCACAAATGAGGGAGCAGGAGGTGCCATGCAATACAGCAGGAAGAAAAAAGAGATTTATCAGAAGAAATTCTAAAATGTTAACAAATAATACAAAAGATTGCAGATTCATTCAGCTCCCTTCCCGCGCTGCAGCAGCTGCTGAAGAGCAGCTTGGCTCCCCTCCCAGCCAGCAGCTCGAAGTTGTAGGGCAGCATCCAGGCAGAGAGGGGCATACACACCACGAGGATGCAAACTAGCAACACTGATGCTCCTTTCCTCCATGCAGTCTCCACGCAAATGATAGTTTCAAAGAGTTGTGTGGCGTCCAGAGGATGAGAAGAAGTTGATTCACGGACTATAATTGTTTTGCAACATAGACATTTTTGCAGGCTGCAGCTGACATCAGTTGATCTCAGTGTTGTACAGACCAGAAGAAAGTTTTTGCATCAGAACATTTTTTGTAAAAATAAACTACGGCAAAATGTAACTATCATCCCTGTTTTACAGCTAGAGAAATAAGCTCAGACAGACTAAATCTACCATTCAGCAAAGACTTAAGTCTGTGCTTAACTTTCATGGGACTGCTCCAGAGTTTTAAATTAAACACCAATTTAAGTGCATTGCTGGATCGCAACCAAAATCACAAAATAAGTCTATAGCAGATCCTGGGCTTGAAATGTGAACCTCCAAGGCCCGGTCCAATGCTTTAACTCACAGGAACATCCTTCTTCAATTTAGGTCTTAATCTGATGACTTTTCAATAAGAAGGAATCTCTCAAAAGGCTTAGAAGTTCACAGAGATCAATGACAAATTTGAAGGTTTTCAGAACCTGCAAGAAGTGCATTGTTTTTAGAACTGAAGGGAAAATAAGCTCATATTTTATATTGCATCTCTCTGCAGAAAAAAAAAAAAAATGAATGAAGGACTGCAGATTAATACTCATCCACTTTCAGTGTCTGGCAGCACTTGTCTTAGGGCCGAATATTTTTTCATTTTGTTCAATTTTGTTTCCAACAAGTAGATAAGTAGAATAACATGACTTAGTGATGCTTTGTCAACATCAATTTATTTGAAGACAATCATAAAGTGTTTCAAGATAAGAAAGCAGTGTTTCAACCCAGCTCATTGCACAGAATAAAGACCAGCACCTTCCTTGTACCACTAGCACAGTGTAGTCTTCACATACAGGTGGTTTCAGATCAACAGTCCCTTCAGTCTTTTAGAAACCTGGGCACAGCTCTGAGCTGCTGGAGAAGTGTCGGTCCCTTTCTCAAGAAACAGGCTGAAATTATCCTTCTGCTTTCCCCCCAGTTTTGCAAAACTATTGGCCCAGCCTGTTTGTAGGACTAGCTACGAGTACCATCAGTTTGCTCAGAACATCAAATGTTAAATGACTTTGTTTCACTTTTATGGCATTTGCGCAATCCATGCATCTTCAGAGATTCAGATGTCTCAGCATTCTGGCAGCCATAGGAAGGCTAACTTCTTTCAGGAACACGGGAGAAAGATGTAAGCAGACATGTGAGGCAGACATCTGGCTGGAAAAGATAGAAACATTAGAGGAAAATGCAAGCAAGTACACACAGAAAGAATGGGTTAACTCCAATTACTGGACAGTTGAATGAATGGCAAACTGATTCAAGGCCTAAAAGAAGGAGAAGGCACAACAGAGATATGAATGCTGAAGCAAGGTCAGTGCAGAAAGTCTAGGCTTTTGAGATACTTCTGCTTAATATGCCATTTCAGATGCTGCTATGAACAGCAAACAAGCCAGCTCCAAAAGAGCTAATGTCCAGTGAGTCACCTTTTATTTAGTTTTACTGTAAACCGAGTAATTGTCCCAGTTGGGGATTGATGCCACAAAGGATAATAAAGCTGGTCATTTTCAAAGTTCACAATTTTCATTACCGTAATTGCCTTTCAATTTTGCTGCCAGTGATACATATCCCTGTGTTATTGTGTGAGTGTGCTCTTCCACTGTTGTTCCTAGCGTTCTGGGAACAGATGGCCTTTTACAGCAGATACATTATGAACACCAGAAGAAGAAACGACTCTCTGAAAGAACATTTAGTCTAATACTAAAATAATTACAGGAACAATATCAGGAAAGAACTTTTAGATGGATATTATTCTATATGGATATTAGAGTATTATCCAAGAAGTGAAGCTTGGAAAGCAAAAAAAGAAAAAAAAAAAAAAAACCCAAAGGATTTACATGCAACAGATACAACTTAATATCTTGCATTAAGCACAAGGAGCAGCATGAAAGGGGAGAAAATGAGCAGGAACACTGCATTTGGAAGAGGGATGTTGCCAGAATCATGGCAACAAACATGAAGAAGAGAGTGATGGAGTAAGGGTTGAGACAAGGAAAGTTAATATTTGTGCAGAACATTGAAGTGAGAGTTTAAGTAGTAAGAAGAGTCATTTGAACAAAGATAAAAGGAGAAAATTATTGCATTTGTTTTCCATGGTGTCTGTCCTCTCCTGCCTATCATGCTCAAGGGTTTTCTTTTGATTTCTAAATCAGTGCAGATCATTTCTATTCTCCTTCTCTGTTTTGGCAATCCAAAGATAATCCTTTAATATCAGGCCCTGCATTGCAGGACAGTCCTAAAGGTGTTGCTGTAAAAATCAGCCACCTAACCTTTTGTTTTCACTCTACTTTCTGCTGCAGTTCTTCCTTGACTTTCATTTGGAACTGGATGTATTGGAGTACTGTAGATACAGAAGTGGGAAAGTATAAACAAGCCATCATTCAGTTTCTCTTGGTAGATCCAGGAGTGGTGTTTCTGGTAAATGCTGATTCTCAGCAAGCTTCCATGGAGAGTCTGCTTAAACCCACACTGCTCTTTGGGATTTGTTTGGTTGGGGTTTTGTTTGTTTGTTTGTTTGCTTTAGCATTCTGCGACATTTCCTTGCAGTAATCATTTTATTTTATGGTGTCACTCCAAGTGATTTTGTTTCCTGTGAAACTTTTCACTCAATTTTTTTCAATCTTTTTGGAGAGAGGTGCTGCAGAGGGTTGTGGCTAATAGCTCCAGTTCTCATCTCCAAGCACAACGGTGGAGGGTAATGTGTGTGCAGCTGCAATTTGTGAAAGTCTGTAAGTGGTGGCAAATTTAGCCATCACACAGCCCATATGGCTGCCACAGGAGCACCCGGGTATGAAGGTCACGAGCAAAGTCACGCTCTGCCATGCCTTTGTTTATAAAGCTCCCTGGACTTACAATACATGACCATGCAACCTCTGAGGTGCCACAGCCCGGGGTGTTGGGGAAATACCAGTTTCATTAAGACTCTTGAACCCTATCGTGTTACACTTCAGAAGTACTGACCAGCTTATTTAAAACAAAGAAGCTTTGACCTTTCTCCTCTTTTGAAACCAAAAACATATGAAGCTAAAGTGACTCATTTCCATCTTTAAACAAGCTCTAAGAAATATTTTTTTCCGAGTACAGTTTGTGTGCTTTCTCTTCTTCCCCTCTTTCCCTTCTCTTCCCCTCCTCACTGCCTTTTGCATAAATATCTCATTCCCTTCTTGTGAAGGTCAACGTATTTATTACTTATATTCACTGTGTAGTTCCCTTTCACTTCTAGCTTTCTTTCTTTTTCCTTCCTTTCTTTCTTTTTATCTGTGTTGTTTATAACCATGACCCTTGATCCTCCAAGTCTTAAAACAGCTTGGCTTTCAGCAGCTAAATCTGACAAGGTCAGCATTTTTCTGTTTATTCTGAGAATACTATTTACCCTCTGGGGTTTTTAAAAGCAATTCTGTAAAACATCAGTTGGAAAAAGTTTGCAACATTCAAAGACTTCCACAAACACAGTGCCCAGCAAAGAGGAACTTAATTCTGATTGCAGAACTCAGAACAACTGAGTTTGATTTTCACCCTCCCACTGCAAAAAGATATCCACAAAAGCACGTTTTTCAGGAATACTGCTTCGTATTTCACCCCAAAAACACTAACAAACAACTTACTAGTGGTTAGCATAATCTTCTTCTGCACTGTCAGATTCACGTATAATGAAATCAGACATTCTGTATGATCAGTTAGTTCCTAGAATAACTTTATTGTTACAGAGCTGTAGCAGAGCTATATTTATTTCTTCTTCATTGAGAATGTATGTTGTGTCGGCTTTCTGTCAAAATAGCAAACAATCCTGTAATCTTTAGGAAGTCAGAAAATGACAGAACCAATGATACAAAAGCAAGGTGTCCTTGGGCTAATACCCAGACTCTTTGTAAGTGATGTTAAATTTATACCCATTTAAAACAAGCCAATTTAAACAACCTGTCTCAGAAGATTTTCAAGAAGAAGGTGATTGCTCAAATGCAAGTGTCCCCAAGGCCATGAAAAAAAAATGACACTGCTGTTAGTGCCTGTTGAGGTCTGTAGAAAATTGCAGATTCCCCCTCTGCAATTTCCTTGCTGTGCCTTGACTGGCCTTGCCTATTTCCTTGCTTTTTCCCTCTTCTTTACACCAACTCCCCATTCTCTGGAATCCAGTGGAAGTGGAGTTCTGCAGAATAAGCAGAAAGTGGGGATGCAAAGAAGTGACCAAAAAACATCTGCAGGAAAACCGGAGAATTTTCATGAGTGAGCCAAAATGCTGCAGCGTGAGAGCTTTCTTTATGGGCCTTCTGCATGCCACTGATGAGGACACAGTAGAAAAACCTTCCAGCAGCAGCCAGGTGACTGGAAAATAAAATTTTCTTCTCAGAGCAGCTGGATAGAGATGAGCAGAAGCAGAGAGATAGGCATACACATTCAGAAAGTGTCTCCTCAGAATCTTTGGGTATGAATGAGGTGTAAATTTCAAAATTCATAGAATCTGTAGGGAACAGTATAGTTGTGCTCTGAAAGCAATGCTTTCTATTTTATTATGTTGAACCATGACATCAAAGGCAGATGTTGGTGGTATGACAGTAGAGGCTGAACCCTTCCACCAATATCCCATTACATATTGTTGCCATGTGACAGATAGGAGCAGACAGGCAGCCTGACACAGTAGTGTCTGACATGGAAGTGCGGATGAAGCCAAGGTGTACCAATGAATTCCTCCATGGGGAAAAAGTGACACCCACGGACATTCATCAACACTTGTTGGATGTTTCTGGAGACCAAACAGTGGGTGTGAGCACAGTGAGGTGTTGGGGTGTAGGGTAGTGTGTTTTAGCAGTGGTGACTATGACAGTGGGTTACCTCCTCTGGTGCAGATTGTTGCCAGCACAGCATGCAGCTCTTGTTGATTGCTGGTGAAAATGCACAGTGAATGGTGATGACTGTGTTGAAAAAAAAAAGAAGAAGAAGAAGTGTTTTGCAGCTGAAAATATTCTCTATCATATATTGTTATTTCTAGCTGTTGTAGATTTCATGGAAACAAATAGGAGGCATTACTTTTGGAGCAGCGTATTTCTGCAGTGAACTTGGGAGTTTTACTCATAACTACTCAGTATCTCTGCTGTGAACATTTTTCAGGAGACTGAGATCTCCTCCACGGTGAGAGCACAGTGCTCATCTATCTTTCATTATTCCCCTCCCATGCTTCCACAGGGAGGTGAGATCAGTGAGAACAAACATTTGAAGAACTGCCCTGAATTTTTCTTGCCTGTTCCCAGCCTGAAGGTAAATTATTCTGAAAAGTTTGGTAAGATTCTGCTTGGTAGATTGTGAATTAGCCATGCATGTTACAAAATGTTTTTCATATTTTAAGATGTTTTTCCCAACGCATTTTTTTTTTAGGAAAGAGGGTGGGGGTTAGGAAAGCTTAGATAATGTCCAACGTTGGCTTATTTTAGAAGAGACTGATTCCTGGAAGGAATGCATGTTTTGTTCATTTTGAAAGAGAGGTAGAGTGGAGAAAGGAAGCTGAAATCAAGTTAAAATCGCATAAAAATATAAAAACATATCATTTCCCTTGCTGGGGGCTGAATTTCATCTGACACAGAATATGCATGTGATTGAGTATTTAAAACATGCTGAAAGGAAGGAGGAGATCAGGGTTATGTTTCAGAAATACCCTTCCATGAGTTCCATATCCTCACTCCAAGTTCTAGATAAATGACTACTGTTCTCTGGCTCATACTCCATGTCTTCAAAGCAGTATTACAGTGCTCATCTATTTTACCACACTGCTGTAAGGAACCATTAGGTGGCCATTTAAGATGCTTTAAAAGTCTATTTTGTTACCATCGTCATGACTAATGTTGCTGAAGAAAACAATTACATACTTAGCTGCTAGCTAATATGAAATCTAATGATTGCATAAGTAAAGAAATTCCCCTTGGTAACAAGGGTTAACCTACATCTAGTTTGGGTTAACCAGTAGCATTTGTGGATCTTGAGTGAATGGCATAGGCTGACAGCGCACCAGCAAGAATGACCACAATCAGGCCACAATGAAAGTGTTTGCATTGAACCTGCATGCTTGTGGGGAAAAATATAGGGGAATACACAAGAAAATGTTGCATGCAAAGTACAGAGTTGAATTGCTGTAAGGAAACATGAATTTGACTTTTTTTAAAAAGCAACTTTTCTGCATGAAAATTTTGTGTCTGGAGGGTTGTAATAACTAGGTTTTAATCATGCTTTCTTCACGATCCTTCCTGAAATGAATATATTCCACTGTTTTACCATTTTGTACAAAAACATGGTCTAGACATGTACATGTTCTGGTGGAATGAAATCATCAATAATCACTATCTAAAATGAATTACATTCCAAAAGCACAGGGTAATGATTTATCTTTTTTTCACGGGACCGATCTCTATCAGATTGATTTATGTAGCAGCCAATCATGTTTCAGTAAACTCCAGCATGCACATGCATCTTTAAGTGATGATAAGCTGTGACTGTCAATTTATTTGTACAGCAGAAGCCAAAAAATAAAAGAACCAACCTGCAATAGCAGTTGTGTACTTCCACAATAGAAAAAGCATGTAGAAATCTAACTTCTGTTTTTATTCTCTACCTTTCATGTGAAATATGGGGGCAAATCCATATAACAAAGAACAAGAAGACATATCCTGAGGGACAAGGGCTAAAAAATGAACTCTTGCCTATGACAGCTGAGAAATAAGCTTATTTTTTACTTAAATGTTTACATTCTTTCCTTTAATGAAATGTATTTTTTGTATATTTATTGTAATTTATTGGATATTTTTTGCAATATTTACATTATTTGCTTTGATAGTAGATGCTTCTGTTGGAGTGATTGGCCATTTCATGCTGCTTTGTTTAATTGCCTTTCTGTAATGCAAAACTCTAGGTTTAGAGGAAATTTCACAATTTCACAAATAAATTGAGTATGTAGGGTGTGTGTGTGTGTAAAAGAGAACTGTGGAAGGAGAGAGAACTTACTGTTCATGCTGCTACATACTTATCTACATTTTATTTGATCATGCTGGTTTGTCTCTGCCTGTTTTTCAGTCCTTCTCCAGAGGATCAACATGGTATTGGTTTGGATTAGGACAGTCTGTAGGACCATGCTCATTTAACAGGAAGCAGGGGATATTATGGAGTAAGAAAAAATATGAACAGGCCAGAGTACATCCAAAGTTCATCATTTGTTTTTGCATAAAAAGAAAACAAGATACACAAGGAGGGGGGAAAATCTCCACTGTATTCTGTGCTTTTCTATTCCTTGAGCTAGTTCATAGAGGATACTTTTCAGATTTTATTTTGAGTCTTAATTTAATTAATCATTTTATATCCTTATTTCAGACCAGAGGATACGGAGAGTTTATTTTTGTTTTGTGTTCTACTGGCAAGGAAAAGTGAGTTCTATTTTACTGATTTACAAGTTTGGAAGCAGGAGGAACAGTGTTTATAGCACGAGTGACTGCTGCCTGAGTTTCAAAAGAGTTGCTGCAAACAAACAACTTAAAATGTCTGGTGATATCTTCACACTACAAATTAGGTAGGACAACACTGAATTTACTGTTCATTTCATTTTCTCAAATTACAACAGGATGTTCAGAATGCATTTATTTTAGTAGTGAATTTTGTTTGTTTGTTTGTTTGATTAGCAAATTCACAGTCCTAGGGGTCTTATGAATCAATAGGCATATGCTTTAATTGGAAACATTTCTAAAAATTATGTACTTTCCTTACAGAAAAGTTCAGAAATTATGTGCAGTAAAGGATGATAGTAAAATGAAAGTTTTGCTATTCTATGTTATGAAGTGTAATAAAAAGCATTGAATGGTAAGGGTCCAGGACCTTAAGTCAGGAATTTCATAAAATGTTGTTTCCCTATCTCAAGTTAAACTGTACCAGATATTAATCATTCAGCCTAACAGTCAGCAACTCCTTTTCTTTTTAGCTTCTTAATGAAGCTGTCACAACTTTTCTTTTTTTTTTTAATTAAAGCCTTTCCCTTTAATTTTTCAGCAGGAAAAGAAATAAAGCAGGACAAAGAAACTCTGAAGAATATCATTCAGTAAATTGCATGAATAAAACCCACAAGAGATGAGGTATTTTCATTTAAAATCTGGTCTCGATTTGGGAAAAGACACATGGCACTGTGTGGGTAGTGACAATACCACAGCAGATAGATAGAGTTCTGTGTTCTGTAGTCACAGAGGGCTGCATAGTGTATTCCTATTGTACTTGTTTTATCTCACGCTAAAAGTACATTAATAAAGCACAGACAGGATAGATGGAATACGGAATAAATAAATAGGCAAATTGAATAAATAAATAAGCAAAAATCAAAAACAGGAAACATACAGTATTTTTTCCTAAGAATGTTAGTGTTCTTTTTAATAAGCATTGGTTAATAACATATTATCAATATCATACCTGAAAAAATAATAAAGCAGGAGCTGATCAATGTAATTATGCATATTTAAAGGATTTAGCATGTACTAGTACTCAGATTTACCTTGGAAAAGCAATGCACAGCAATGAATACTCATTTTTTCAAAACATATCAACATGTCTAAGTAATTCTGACAGATTTAGGGTATTTCCCTTCTCATCACCCCTCAACCACCTTCCAGACTCATAGACAAATGAGGCGAGGTGAAAGCCAATGACATAACAGAACATAGATAGCATGCATAATATATTGCATTAGTGTCCTCTGCATGACATTAGAAAACTATAGATGTCTATTGGACGGGTATATAAACAACAAACATGTTTTTCCCCACAGTGAAATAGTACAACAAAAACACAAACTATCTGCATGAGCATTACCGCTGCAGCCACTTCAGCTAGGTAACTGAAAATATTTTCATCTATGTGACTTCTATGGCCTTGATAGGAACCCTATTGAAGCCAATTAAGAATCTCTATTGCCTTTAGTGAAATTGGACCTAGCCCATTAAGAGATTTTGCCTTAGGGGAGTAAGTGGAGGATTTTTAAGGGCCACCCTCATGTGTCACTTCAATTTATCAGAAAGGGAAATACTTCTCTTCATTAACACTGTATAAGTTAGCTTCCCATTCCAGTAACTCTGCTCTGAGTGTCAAACTCTTTTCCTTAGCTCTCCACTGATCTCCTACACCAAACACAACTGCAGATATAATGTAATATTACTTCTCATAACACTCCTTAAGAAGTCAGTGTTTCCAGAAGTCATTCATGTAATTTTTCCCTGCTTCAATACTCATGTGGGTAGCTTATGAATGATGACAGCTAAATTAAAAGCTATCCTATCTGAATGGGCTAAAAGACTGGCAAAACTCAGGAAAATGTAAGCTAAACAGCAGTGACAGTTATAGTCCCCTTTCACATTAAAAAACTGTAAACTATTTCCTGTTGTGTCCCATTTCTCAGCTGGAATGTGCTGCCAGGAGCAGGGGTGGATTAGGGAGTTAAAATGCTTCTTCATATTTTCAAGGATGTACAAACACAATGCGGAGCACATAATTTTACCAATGTCTAATTAAAGCTAATAACTTTTAATTCCTTAAGTAAGATTACGTAAGCAATAAAACTTAATGAAATAGACAAGGCAATGTCTTCAGATTTAAAATATGAGTGCCTAGATGCAGTTCTGCAAATATACTTTTATGAATCTATTTCCCATGATGTATCTGATTGTGCACAAGAGCAGTTTCAGATAAGCTTGGCACTGGTGTGGGACAGGAAGAAGAAAAGACATTTCCATCTCACCAGAACATGCTCTTTCCCCTTCTTTCACACATAGAAAACCATGCAAAAAGAGACAGATTAGTCCCAGTGAGGAATTAGAAATTCATCAGAAGACACCCATGCCCTTCCAAAAAGACATATCTTATAAAGCAAATTTCCAAATTTTTCAGTTTTCACTCTTCTGAAATCCTGGTAGACACCTTTCTTAAAACACAGACCTGAAAATCTTCACCTAAAAGAGCCTGGTGCCATAGGAAGAAAAGCATTATCCTGAGGCTCCTTCCTGCCTTAAAGAGCAATTTAGGTCCACCTGGGGGATACTATGGATGCAGAAAGAAATTTTGATAATACCACACAGAATGAACAGCATTTGTCTGTTATCAGAAAGCATAGAACTTTTCAAAAAAAAATTTCTTCCTAGGAAGTATATCTTTGAAGCTTTGGTTTGTTTGAAAAAGGCCTGCCACTGTGTTTTATAACACTTCAGGAAAACACTTTAGCCGCATCTCTTGCTCTTGGGAAGCTACTATAGTCACTGGAATGTGGCAGTTAAATAAATTCAGAAAACAATTAAATGTGATTATGACTCTCTTTTAAGGAATAAACATGTCAAGTGTCAAAAAACATTCCAAGTCTGCTATGCTTCGGTTTGAGTCAAAATACCATTTGTTCCTCTTCAGTGAATATTTGAGGAAATAAAACGACACACCTGTTAAATTAACACATTTATTGTGCACCAAAGCTGTTCATTTGTACAGTAAATAAGTTAAAAACTTGATTCTCCTATTCAACCTGACTGACTGTTGAACCTCCCTAATCAAATACATCTACATGATATTGTAAGCTACATTACAGTGTATTATTAGCTTGTAAAATGAAATTGCTGCAGCGTTATGTACTGTATATTTGAGGCAGTAACAAATTTACCAGTGATAGATGTGCTAATGGATACGTTGTATTGCAATAAATATAAATTCAGAACAGCAATTGGAAAACATTAACATTTTTATATATGAGTTTAGGCATTTATGAGCCTGATCCAGCATGCAGTAAAACCTGAAGAGGTGTTCTTGCTCACTGCCATTTCTTTTTTGGACTGAGCAAAAGATAAGCAATCTTTTTTCTGCAGCGGGGTATTTATACCCAACACAAGAGGCTCACAACCAGCAGAGTTTTGCGAAGTAGCTCCTACTGCCTTCCTCAGAAAAGCACTCTCTATACCTGATCTGCAGGTAAAACTGAGGCACCACTCACCTGTAATTGTCTGTCTCTGCACTTACTAATGGTGTTCCTTCTTTTTTTTTTCCATCCCCCCTCCAGCCTTTCTCACTCTTTTTCCTCACAGCTGCTAATGCAGCAATAACTGCCCAGCAGTTTTAAGGGAACACCACCATGTCAGGAGAAGAGTCGCAACTAAGGGCACCATTTTTGGTGAGCAGGACCTGAGGACCACAGCAACCCGCAGGCAGACAGCACTGCTCCTCTCTCCTTGTGTATGGGGATCTTTCTGAGAAGCTTCTGAAGGATAGGGTGTTCGAGGATGACAACAGAATCACTGCTGACCTACCCTATGCTTTGGGTATCCCCTACATGGCAGGAGACTCGTGGCAGTCAAAGGCCAGGATGGAGAACAGAAGGAGCAGGCCTGAGGGCAGAGACTTGAGGCAAAGGGTTATTTTTATGGCTCGAGGCCTGTGCACACATTTGGTTGTGCAGTGATGCCATACCCAGGTCTAAGTCCTTGGCGTTTACAGGTAGTATTTTCACCACATGCCACCTTTTAGTTTTCAGCTTAGCAAAATGCAGGTTACATTTCAGGATCAGATGCCACAATGCATTTGTGATACCAGCAGAAGCATGTCAGAGTGTAGATGCAATTATAGAGTTACTGGAACTGGCAGAAATACAATAAAGTGTTTGACTATTATAATTCAGCTTAATGTGAAGTGCTGTTAGTTTGCTTGTCACTGAATAGCCTTTTAATTAAGGAGTCCTGATACCAAAACATGCTACATTTGGGTAGAGACCAAAGATATATGCCACCGTTATTCTAACCTTGTAATGATGATTATGGTAGACAGTCCCCTACCTTGTTAGAAATGTTACTCACAGAGGCTGGTGAATTAATCAGAAACTGTAATCTTACTATAAGAGCCGTAATATGCTATTTCTGAGCAAGCAGACAGATGCTTCTTCCAACCTGGCAGTGGAAGTTGAACAGAGGGTTCTGTGAAGCAAATTTGTCGTAGTGTACTTATCTCATTATGTGAATTACTTCACTTTAGTGGACCAGTGAATTTAGTAGATGTAGGAAATATAGCCTTTTCTGCAGATGGAAAAATTAGTTCAAACCACTTCCAGATAAGACTTTTTCCAGTTTACATTTCTAAGAAAATAAATATTTGACACTTTATTCGATGAGCCTTTAAATCTGCCTTTTGTCTACTTTTAAGACGAGGGACCTGAAGCAATGGAGATCAGCCCACAGGGGAAACCACAAGCACTTCTTAGGTCTGGTGATACTCGACAGCATTCAGGTGTGTTCTCTTCTCTACAGTTCCCACACAGACACATGTTCAGGTTTCTAAGGGAAAGAAACTCGAATGTGCAGAGCATAAGAGAGCTGTGGTGTGCTGATCTGGGCTGGAAAACTAGGCCAAACTGTATAAGGCAACTACTTGGCAACCTGGGTACAGTCAGAGCTATTAAAACATAGACCTGAAATCATCTTTGATGTAGCAAACTTTGGAGCTGAATAACACTAACCTCCCCATTCCCCTCCCCCCCCAAAATTAAAAAGATTTGCTGGATGAAATTTTGCTGTATTTGAAGGGATATGTCAAATAAATATAGAATCACAGGCTATAAAATTAATTTTTTAGCATCCCAATGGCAACCCTTCCAAAGACACTGGTTCGTGGCTTAACGTTGCTCTGATATGATTTCATATTGGTTAAAATTTGTGCTGTATCCTTCTGTTCTTCCTGTACATTCTGCCAAGGGAAAGAAGAATAACTCCTCGTCTTGGAAGCAGAGTCTTGATCCACAGCTTTCAGTGATGAAAATTATTTAAGTGTCTGAGCTTTTATCTTTTGTCCTAATGTTAAGACACCAGTTTTAGCATATCATCAGGTCCCATTGGCAAGCTCCCAAAAATGATACTTCTGTACTAGTCCCCAGTAGATGATTTCCTGGCAAGAACTGTAAACTATACAGACCTTTCTATTTTTCAACATTTTTGTTAAAGTAATTTTTATTCTCCTATAACTGTCTGTGCTTCTTTACACTTAAATACACTTTTGTAGCTTTTGTAGCTTTGTATGCTTCATTTTCTGACACCATCCAAACTTGTAAGACTACTTAAGCAGAATAGTTATTAAAAAAAATCCTATCCTGATAATACAGATTTTATAACACTGGAAACGGCAAGTTTTTTGCAGGAAAAGAATATCCTGTCACCAGCTCCAATTATGGGAGAGGTAAAAATTCAGTCTGATATTTTAATTAGTTTCTCTCCAAGCATACCTTGCAAAAGAGTTACTCGAACACTAGATCTTAAATTTGACTTGAAATGCTTCATTGAACTGCTAAACATAATTTGTTTCTATCAAGTGTCCTCACAATGTACTGCCAGAGTTTAGTTTGTAAAGAAAACTTGTCTGATTTCTCATCAAAAGGTTACTGACTTCTTTGAAATCTTGAGGTCTACCATCATATCTTAGAAGAGAAGGCTGTAAAGATTTCTCCTTGAATTCTATTTCGACCACATTAGAAATAAGAGCTGTTGTTTGGTTTCTTTCAAAGCTAATTTTGTATTGTTACTGCCTATCGTGTGGTTCAGAAGCATGGACAAATGGGTAGGTGAAAAGCCTTACTTTATTTAGTTCAACTCAAACCATTTTAATCAGTTTTTAAGCAAAGGTTCAAGTTAACTCATTTTTTGAACTAAGTTTCTTCATGCAGTTAGTACATCTCACAGTCTTGACTTTAGAAGCTGTGAAGAATTAATTCCCCAAACTATTTAGTAGACAAGTAGTGTGTGGCTTAGACCAGCAAACTCATTTTCATTTGTGGATATGAACTTGCAGCCCAGATTCATCAATGTGATAATGAGATATTTTCTGTATTTCAGTTTTTAACAAATTTCATATCCATATTCATTAAATTTTAAAATATGATAAATAATGGATGGTTCTAGTAATCTCTGTTAAATATATTCCATAGGAAGAGAAAACAAAGACTTCATAAATGCTGAATTACACTGTTGTTTACACATATAATGGATTTCCTTAAATTGGTAAATTAGAGCATTATTATCAAAATTATTCATTATTTATTAGTGCTTGCATCTTGAAGAATAAAAATACACATGTGTTGTGGAGATTTCAAAGGAAAGATTCGTAGTATTTATTGCCTGCGATCAGTCCAGTTCCAAGTTTCTACAGGTAAAATGCAAATAAAACAAATTTCATCTTTCTACTTCTTGACTGAAAATATCCTGCATAGTTTTATGTGACCAGAAAATACACTGTCATGTTTCATTTCATGTTTCACAGTATTCACATGGCTATGTATTGTCAGAGAAAACTGTGTAGTCCTACTTCTAGGACTACATGAATGACTTAAATGTTAAGCTCTTCAGATTGTTCCTTTCTCTGCGCTCTGTTCTTGTGCACTGTCTACCATGTCTTTAACCATGGGATGCTGTTACAGAGAGGGAATTAAAGATGCAGCACAGCAGAAGAAGCTGCAAGTAACTGGACAAGATAGCAGTAGTCACTGGTCATACATTTTGCTTTGCTAAGCCATTTTATACTCACGTACACACTCTGTATTTTTCCTTCTGTGCATTCATTGGTCCAGTCTCAGCCTGCTAAGGCCTCTGCAGGACGTTAACTTCATTAGGAGAACTGTGCCTAATAAATTAGTGACAGCAATGAGCACTGGAGTATAGGTTACATCAATTTTGAATGATGGAAGGTTTTTTTCCCACCTCTTAAGAAGCTGCTTCACTTCAATCTGCACTGTCAAGAGCAGAATGCTCTTGTGTACATACATACCCACATAACCAGCATATTACCCGTATGAACAAGTGCACAACACCAGTTTTGGCTGTGCAGAGCAAGCCTGGAAAGCATAAAAAATGAGAGATCTAGATCTCAGAAGAAACCTTTGTGGCCTGGGGCTCACATCTGACATTTCCAGACACATATGTGATGAACACAGTGCTAAGAATGGTGTATGTTGAGGAGAGGGTCACCACCAGTATGTGTGCTGGTCTTCTTTAGATGAACACCGACACAAGCCCAGAGCCAAAGCAAGTGTATGGATCACAGATGTGTCCTGGGAAACCTCTGCGTGTGACATAGGGATGTCATGCCTGATTTAGGAATATGTACAGAAGTACCGTGGCTCATGTGAAACACAGAGCCTTTTCTGGGAAAGACTTGCTTCTTTGAAAAAAGTCCTTGCAGAACATTAAAATGCTGAAAGACTTGGATCCTGGGCATAGCACAAAGGCAATTAAAAAAAAAACAGAAATAAAAAAAAAAGACTTGAAACCCAGTGTTAACCTGTAAGGCAAGTGAAGAAATAAATCAATTTCAAATCTTGAATGAGATCAAATTAACTTAGTACAAAAATTCCCTTGCCTATTCAACAGACTAAGAAAACAGAAGGAATCCTATTTAATTAAGCTGAAGAAAGGTGCTCAGACCTTTGTATTCATTATGCCTCAAGCCACTTCCTCTAATGAAAGATGACAAAATAAGTTTCACAGAGGAGTTACTGATTCAGGTGATAAGCCTGTCACTGGAGCATCCTCACTTAGTGGGATAAAACCTCTTATATGCATTTCCATTTGTGTCAAGCTGCCGTAAGGCTTTGAAGTGAGTATTTCTCCCTGCCAAAGGTCAAGCAAGGTGATGAGGTAATGCCTAGCTGTGTTTTGGGAGGCATCTTCAGGTAGCAGCACCCACAGACTCAAAATCCTGCTGTGACTGGATCATTTGGATATTTACACTGTCTCATCAGATGACTCGCTATAATTTCTCAAACTAATTATAAATGTATTTCCTCATTGAAACCTATAAACACCTCTAAGCACGTATGCAATAAATGGCCTATATCGTGTGGCACTCCTTCACCATCTTCCATACACTTGTGAGATCTTCCCAGAAACAAGAGTTTAGTCAAGGCATCCCGTTTAAAGAAGACTGATGACACATATGAGGTATTATTGGCATACTGCTCTCAGTGCCTGCAAAGAATTTCAGCCTGGCTGAGCTGCTCCAAAGCAGGCATCCCCACACTCCAGTATCTGTGAGCCACACACCTCTGCCCTCCTCCTGATAAATTTGTTAAAATTGTAGAAAAAGAAAAGAAAAAAATTTCTGACCCTAAACATTGAAAGATCTGCTGGGCAGGGGGTGGTCAGTCAGCCTGGCTTCTCAGAGCCCAGCTAGGCAAAAACAGCATATTTCTCTCCAAGATTATACACTGTTAATTCACCACATAGGCTGCTCCAGAGAAGCCATATGTTCTCATGCTCTCCCACAAGCAGTGAGAAGACATTGCAGAACATCACACACGATTTCAGCAGTAAACTGACATCAGCTGCCTATCACACTTTTGACCTAGCTACTCCTTAGCATTTGCAGCGATACCAGCTTCTGTGTTTTTCATTGTGATCTGAACCATGAGCAATCATTTTGGTAAGAGCTCACCCCAGCCTGGATCCTAATGCCACATTTCATTCTCTTCGCAAGAGATTTAATTTGGCTTTTCAGAAAGATGAGACAAGCATTGAGTGCATGCGTGCTCTCTCTGGAAAGCAGCAGAACGTTGCTTTTGGATCACTTGCTGTTGAGAGAGCCTTGAGAGGAAACATTTCGCTTTGCTGGTCTGGCTGACTAAATGCAGGGTAAACATGGGCAACAGAGAATGCAGAAATATGCAGGAAATTATCATCTAAATAAATCATTAAAATAAAACATTAAAAATTGATGCTCTGAGTCAGGTATATTACTTAGTACAATACTGTTTATTTACAAAACATGTCCGGAAGTCTTCCTTCCACTCTTGTAATGAGCATCAAAGGGCATTTTCCCAGCCCACAGCTCCCACAAATGACGCTGCAGTCGGCTGCATGCCCAGGAAGATACATCTTTTAGCTTTCTCTCAGGGTTTTATTCCTAACTAACTCCCCAGACTGCCTGACAGCTTTTTGCTCTTGCAGATTTTAGGGTTGCAAAGACAATGTCCTGGGCTCTGATTTTCAATCAGTTTGCTTACATGTGTCCTACTCATTGCCTTCACCTATCACATACTGTTGGTTTTGGTATAAGTGGGGGCCTAATTTTGCTAAAGAGTAATAAACTTAGAGGAATCCACTAACTTTAAAAAAACAACTGGGTTATTTTGGAATTTAAAACTCACCTGAGGACAGCCATTATTAACATCGCTAAATCACTGATGTCAGAATTAGAGAATCTGCCAGTATGGAAAGGACCCACAAAGTTCACTGAGTCCAATCCCTGACTCCACACAGCACCACCCAAACCCAAACCCTGTGTCTGAGAGCAGTGTCCAGACACTCCTTGAACTCCAGCACTGGGGCCGTGCCCACCGCCCTGTGCATCCTGTTCCATGCCTACCGCCTTCTGGTGCAGACCCTTTCCCTGACCCCCAGCTGCTCCTCCCGTTGCTG
The DNA here is from genome assembly GCA_037305975.1 of Chrysolophus pictus. Taxonomy (NCBI): domain Eukaryota; kingdom Metazoa; phylum Chordata; class Aves; order Galliformes; family Phasianidae; genus Chrysolophus; species Chrysolophus pictus. The sequence continues at coordinate 17,679,509 of CM074614.1, read as the reverse complement.
TCATTAGCACTGTTAAACATTGTGGCTTTCAGAAAAGTTATGGCCTATCAAAGAACTGAAAATTTCTATGAGATTTACTTGTGACAAAGAACTGTTCTTAAGGCATATACCACATTAAGATTTCACTCCAATTTAAAGTTTGAATTGCTAGATTCTCAAAGACCATGAACATTTGTGCCTCACAAGTTCTTTCATAAAATGCAAGTAGTGCATAAGCTCACCACTCCTATTGGAGGGTCTATAACACCCATTTAGAAATAGAGACACTTTCATTGCTTTGACTCCTTTTAAATTTATGAAGCCACTCATACCAAAGTGTTAAATATTGACAGTAGTCTTCACTTTTATAAATGACTTTGCCTGGAAAACAAAGCACTGACTGTTCTGCTCTGCTAGCAAGCTGCTTCTACTGCCTAAAACAGCTTATGCTCTCTTGATGCAGGAGCAGCTCTTTTCCAAAGCCCTGTGGTAACTCCATCTCAATTGCTTTTTGGCTGGTTTGGGGTTGGTAATGATGATTTCTGTGTGCCCTGGATCATGCTCTTGGTGAATGGAACTAGAATGATATTCGCAGCTATGAGATGATGTAACTTCTGCATAATTAACCCTTCTGAGTAGAGCTCCCTTTTGTCTGAGGAAACTAGGGGTATGTGACCATTGATTATAGAGTCACAGTGAATCAATGGAGTTTTCCATAATATTCAAGCGTATTAAAAATGCACTGACAAATTCTTTAACCAGATTTATGCAATTCATTGCAGGCTGAACTCTTACTGAACTCTATTGTAGTTTTGCTGGAGTAAGAAAAGAGAAGGAATGTGAGAACATCTCTAGGTACACATATATGAGTTTTAAATGTCAAATATGTTGACCCTAAATTTTGTTGTAAAATTGTGACAGATTGATCTATTTTCTATAGTAAGATCTGCAACACCTTGAATGCTCCATCTAGTTACTTGTTCTTATACTAGGGACTAAATAAATAAATGAGGACTATAGGTAACACAGGGGCTTACATACGCAATTTCCATTACCACTAGTAGGAATCACAATCCCAAAGACTCTTTGTGCATCTGTAGGAAAGCAAAAACTGACTTGCTTTGCAAGTATATGCAGCATGTTTTTCAGTTTTTAACAGAAAGATAAAAGGTCTTTTATAAGTTAGAAAGGCATTAAAATAATAAGTAAATCTTGAGATGAACAAAGTAAAACAGCAACACAGAAAAGAAGAAATCTAACGGTTGAACTGAGTCAATGGTGCAAATTAGATAGGGAAAGAAAATTAGAACTAGCACAGAACAAATAAATGGATAACAGGAAGAGAACTGAACCAATACAAACAGCTGCAAAGGGTATTGCTGGCAGGATTTCAGGCCTAACAGTTTGAAGAGGATAGAAACATTTCATTGTTGAGCAGTATTCCAGAAAAGATGTTTTACTTCAACATAAATGTATTTGAAAAGTATTTTCAAAATCACATGCTTCCTGTAACCACGGGGCTGAAGAATTGACCTGAGTCTTCCCCAGGACTTCCGTCTCTTTCCCCTTCGCTGGGGAAGGAAAAAGAAGCTGGTTTTGTCTTGTCTTCAAACATCAGATTGCAAGGAGACCCTAATGATGTGTGAACTGCCTCCATGGGACTCATCACAGCCCTCCCCACAGTCAGTCCAGGTCTCACCCCCTCAGCCTGCTGTAGATGGTAGTGAGATGTCATCAGTAACAGTGGTGGGTGAATGATTGGACTAGATGATCTTAGATGTTTTTTCCAACCTTAACATAGATTCTATGATTCTATGTTTTCCCTCTCTTCCCAGGTCATGATGTCATGTCACGACCCTTCATGGTTTTCTTTGCATGATCTTCCCTTGCCTGTTCATGCTCAGCTCTCTGAGTCCATCACAGCAGATAGGCACGAGTAACCACAACATGGTATATAATTAGCATCTTTTTAAGAAGTCTTCTCTATTCTGGTTGTTTCCCCATTATTCCATTACTGAATGAGGTTTTTGTTCCCTTCACACTTCTCCAGCTACTGACTGGTTTTCCCAATACAGACCTGCAGAGAGAGGGCAGGCAGCACTAATGACGGTCTCTAAATAGTAGAAATTCAAATCCTGAAAGACATCTCTGGACTCTGAGGTGAGGATGCAACTCTCCAGCCAAGCAAAGGCTAACGGACAAAGACTATAGAGTTGCTGAGATGATCTTGTACAGCTGACTCCAGCTAAGTGGTAGTCACCAACAAATCAGTAATCATATTTATTCTCCAATCAGGATGCTCTGATAACAATCTGTTAATATGTTGTGCATGATTTCCACTAAAGCAAGCAACACATGCTTAAAGCTAATACTTTCTATCATAGACCTAGGAGACCTGATACACACACCACATTACTGGAACAGCAGTCTTCTAGACATTAAATTCACAAATTGTGTTTTTTAAGATATTAAATTAAGAGTTAAACATGTAAAGAAGCCATATGCTTAACACATTTCTTCAAAGCATTTTATTTGTTACTTATTCAACTGTTTTTTTCCCACAAGTCTTTTTCCAAGGGTGATTTCTGAGAAGACAGCTGTTTTGCTTTAGGCTTCTTATTCAAACCAATAATCAATTTTAAAAAAATTCTGCATTATAATCTTATTCATGCATATACATATTAATGTTATGAATTAATAAACTTATTAAATTTTTGGGTCAGACTTAGTTTCCTACCAGGGTCAATCCACAACACACAGTCTTCTTTCTGATATGTATCTTCTTGAATAAATTTTAGAGGTAAGCTACTCATTTTCAATTTCTCCACGAAAAGCTTGTTTTATAACTTATTTTTGAATGTATTCACATTCTGTCATGCATTTCTTCCAGCATTCTAGTCGTTTTCAATCCAACTAAGATAGTAAGGGATACCTTAGAGGTTCTAATAGGATAGGAGACTTCAGCGAGCTATTTCCAAAGAAGTGAGACAGCTATTTGGTTTCAAAGTGCCTCGAGCTGCTGCCCACTTTTGGTGTTTAATAAAGTAAAAAAATCTGGACACAGTACCTTCTCCACAGAAATCACTAACAGTCAAAAGGAAAAACAAGCAGCAATCATGGAGGGCTGAAAAAGCTACACAAACAATACAATTTGATATTCAATACATTAAAAGAATTGTAGTTTTAATGGTCCTGTAGGTCTGAAACAAACATAAGTAAATCTTTCTCACAGCTAGCTCTCAAATTATTTTTCTATTTATTTGTTTAATGATTTGTTTACGTGTTCATTTGTTTTTCATATCTACTGGGGAATTCTCCTTTGTGTTTTCTTTGCTTACCTGCATATTCTGAGAAATTCCACTATTCAAGGTATGCTCAAAGTTCTACTGCAATACAAAAACAAAGTTTAGATTCTTAGGAAACATATTAGAACTGACTTTCTTTTTTCTGTAGTCTGTAGAAATGATCATTTATGATGTTGTAAAACATAGAATAGTCACCTCAACTTACAAGAATAAGAAAAGTCAAGCAACTTGACATGCATATTAGGGAGTCTGAGACGCTTTGAAATCCAAAGATGACAAGGCTCCCTTTGCGATTCCATACTGTCACAAAACGAGCATAAGAATAAGAATCCAGAATAACTAAATTCTAGTTCAAATTCTACTTCCCATATGTTTGAAATGTACCTCTTGCTTATGCAGCACATTTACATACTTAGTTTTTAAAAACCACGGCATTCTAGCAAAAGCTTTCTCCATTCATGTTGCTCACGTATATATATATAAATGTAAAACTTGCTTCTGTATCCTGTGATCTCTGTAATCACAGGACTTGACACATCAGTGAAAGATATACTGTGTGCCCATACGGTGCAGTTAGAAAATAATCTTATGACAGCACAGAACTGACTGCTACTTTACAATGGTGATACTGGAAAAACAACTGAATAAATTATTGTGGAAAAAAAATGTTTTGGGAGCCTGCTCACTCCTGCAATCTTGTATGTTCAATGTTATATTCTTAGCTATATTTCCTGTGCTTTGGAGCCAAGTCTAGTTCATGATAGTTCAGCCACTTTTTGGTGGCTGAACTTTTTATGTTTTATGTTTTACAAGTTATCATACTCCACCCATCTGCAGCACGAAAAGAACATTATGCAGCATTTGGAAACTCCTGTTTAGTTTAGTCCTACTGAATAATTAATATGAAAGACATAGGCCAAAGCTTAGTATTGAAAATTCATTGTTTTTTATAGGGGATGATGAAGGATAAAGAACTGGTGGCTAGATATTGACTCCTTGAATCCAACAGACTTCTTACACACAGCTTTTTAATGCATTTAGCTTGGGATGTTTGCAGCAGAGAAGGGAACCCAAAAGTCACTGATAGTTTTAGAAAACTACAGCTGGTCCAGAGTTGCCCTGGCAGTACACAGGGGCAGTTCAGGAAGGCCTCACTGTCCTCCAGCTGGCCCATCTGATGCAGGCAGTAACAGAATCTGGTACAAAAGGAATATTTAGAGAAAAAAACTCTTTGGTAACTCTGGGCTTTGTTTCAGTCTGTAACTAACTCCAGTTACAGGAAGTATACAGTGAAAGATCAAAGTCAGAGACACTAAGTGAGCCTGTTGAAATGAAGTGTTACAGGCATATGTTCCTCATCTCACAGCTCCGTCAACTGGGTGCTGTAACAGCTGGGACATAAGAAAAATGTTTCAGGCAGATTCAGCAGAAGAGCCTGTACCTCATTTGGCCGGCTTGGAGCTTGCATCTCACTGAAGGACTACAGCAGCTCGGTGAATGGATGCTTTTTTTTTTTTTTTTTTTTTTTTTTTTTTGCAGCACATGGACTGCAAGTTTATTCTTGTTAATTGACTTTACATAAACCAGCACAAGCCTCACTGTATGGTGAGCAGCCAGCATGACCCAGGAGTCACTGGCCCTGGGAGGTATGCTCTGCTCCCCTCTGGTCTCCCAGACAGAGGCCATGTTGTCTTTGCAACATCACTCCTGCCTGTTCTGCCTTCACCCAAGCACAGTGAGGTGAAGCCTCAGCACATCAAAGGGACACAAGCATGGTCTGCATTTGCTAATTAATTCTCTTCACCACCATAAGCAGCACACAGGCCAACAGTTTTGAGAAAAAGACAGCTAGTACCCTGGTAGCTCAGCTTCTCCCTCCAGTCCTCCCACTATGGGATCCTCCCCATCTGATTGGAGGGCATCATTCTCCAGCACTTTCTTGTGCATTGTGTCTGCCCTGCTGTTGCTGTTTTTTGGATTTGAATTAAATTATTGCATCTTTCTCCTGCAGGAACTTCATAGCTGTATAGACATCTGTTTTATAAGGATAGCTTGTTTCAGATTATACTCAATATTAAAAATATTCACAGCACACCTGGTGTAAGTATGTCAGAATAGCCATCAGCCATTATGCTGCTCCAATATAGCTAGTTACTATTGGTCCTGTTGTTGCTATTCCTATTATTTACAGAATCATGGGATAGCTTAGACTGGAAGAACCTTAAGAGTCATTTCATTCTAGCTACTGTTAGCCCCTGGTACACAGTAGTATCTGTATTTAAAAAGTCATATGCACATGTATACATCTCTATCTCCTTGTCTGTGTGGACTTTCCTATCTTGGAAATGCACTGCAGTGGCAGTAAGGATTTTAAAGTGCAAATGCATGTACTTGAGATGACTAATTTCTGTACAGTATGAAATCCTCAGTGTTAGAAGCCATATTACTGATTGGAGCTTTAATATAAACTTACAGGTGAACATAAAGAAGGTTAGATAAGGCAGAAATTGTAGAAGCAAATACAGTCCAGGTATTTAGAAGATCAGAGAGTAGCTCATGCTGTGTTGTAATATCTCTCTGACTTTTTGCGGATTCTCCAGACTATTATATGACAGCTTAGCTTCTCACCAAGTGATATTAATCACTTCTTAATCAAGGTATATTGGTTTTCAGCTTAAGACTGAAGAGAACTATTTAACAATATAGCTTTTTCAAAAATGGTTGAATAATTCTCTGGCAGGGGTGGGAAGGGTGAATCTTTATTTATCTGAAGAATTAATACCTTTTCTACAAGCAAGGAGTATTTTTACCCCCAAATCCAACCCTGCTTGGCTTCCTTAAATTAAAATCTAATCACTGAGACTCAGCACGCTAAGTACTTTCATTGCAGGCAGAGTGCTTTGTAACATGTGAATTTGAGGCGAGTTTTATTTAAATGAAGTCCAAATCCCGGTTTAAAAACAATTCTGTTACCATAGCTAATTGCTGCATGTGACTAGCACTGCTACTCCTCCTGCGTGCCTCTCGGTGCAGCCTCACGCGGTACAGTAAGCGATTTGGCAGCCCTATGCCCACAGTGCTGCCAAGAAATCAGCAGCGTTTGCTTCTTGATTTCTGAAGTGAATCTGTATTTAGTGGATTTGGGGGAAGAAATCTGATCATTCTCATGTGTCCAAAAGTGATGTCAGCAGCCGTGGTTGTACCTAGAGAATCCTTTGTACCTATAGAACTACATAATTTGGCAACTTCCAAATTACTGAAGGACTGAAAACATTATTTCTATGTATTTATGAAGTAGGCTGTGTATATTTGGTTAGATACATTTCCAGTGTCAACATACAAGGTGTCACCTTTGGCCCTTAACTAAGGGAGCCAGCGTGAGAAAGAAAAAAAAAACGCCACAGGTTTTTGGTTGTTTCCAGATGGGGGGGTGGAGGTCTGTTCATCCAGTGCCTACAAAAGGGGCAGCAGCCACCAAACTATCAAGACACTGTCTGAGTCTCTCAGTATAAACACACCAATTATCTCAACCTTGGAGGGAGCTCTGCTTTTTAAAATCAATAGTATTTTACATTCTCCAATGTGACTTATTTTTGAATCTCTTAAGCAGAGGCTGACAGCTTTTGCCAAAGTGTAATGAATTGCTTACTAGCAATTTCCTGTTTTCTCAACTGATATGAGAAACACAAAGCAAGTTTAATACCATGTAAAAATGGTACTTTTGCAGCCTGCTTTTTAAAAATTAGCTTATAAAGAACACTTCTATGTGCAAATTCTTTCTTCTTTTATTACTGTTAGACTGAAAAGTGTCAAGTGGTTCCTGACAAACACTAACTGCTAATGAATGTGTTTTTTTACAGGACGGGTGTGTTGATTGTATCTCCAAAGCCAATCAAGGGAACATATACCAAAAATGTAGATGAATGAAGAGTTGAGCTTTCCCTCTTAGCAAAGATGAGGTGTATTTCAAGTCACCTATACCCTGAGCAGTTGTTTATAGGTGTAGACAATGCACACTGTTAATTTAATCTGTATACAAACTGCCAGGTGAAAGGGCAGAGTGTGTTTATTCTGTCTTCTTTCTCATGACAGCCTAAAGCTTTCTGTTAAGGGTGTCTATCAGTGATGAGAGAGTGAAAAGTGATTGGTAATGCAGTACAACATTCTTATTGAAAGCCTGAAAAGTTTTCATCAGGTGCATGACTTTTAGTCTTCAGAACCACTGAGGAGACTGCCCTTTGAAAAAAAAAAAAAAAGTTGTAAGTCCTAAAATGAGCCCTGAGTGTGCTGGCACAGCAGTTTGCAAGCTTATTGAAGACTACATAGATATCTATACAGTGGAGACATGTTCAATAAAGCTATTAGCTATGTACCTTGATATCAATTCTCAACACTTTGATTCAAGGAGAAGCCAGTAATCAGGGACAGAGAGCAACTTTCCACGTTGATTAGTTTGCTTTCTCTGACTTTATGGGAAAGACCTATTGAGTTTTCTGTTCCAGGACATTGCTTCTTGACAAAGGTAATGGTAAAACATAGTAAAAATCCTAAATGATAGTGGCAGGCATAATCATGAAGGCAATTCATAGACAAAACGTACTGAAGTAATGCATCAACAACCCAGAAGCAAATGCCATTCCCTTGCTCTTGCAGATGCTGACCATTATTTTCCGTGTAGCGTTCAGAAACCTCCAGAAGCTCCTTGAATTCAGTCAGATCTGGATATTTTAACACAATATTTAAACACTTAGGCTGTGGTAAGTAAAACAATTACATGCGGTACAACACTCTTAGAAAACAAACTACTTTAAATGCACATAGATACTCTGATTAGTTTGCCATCTCTCCATTTCCCCAGAACATCACTAATGAATCAGGATACTATTTCTCAAGATACATAATTTGTGACATTATTACAGCTGAAACAACATCATTTTTAGGACCCCTCGAGCCTGACTTCAGGAAGCAGTTAATTAGATATTTTAAGCTAAAAAAAAATAAAAATTAAATTGCTGTTTTTCATTAAAAAGCAATCCCACTCACAACCCTATGGGCATTGTTGGTCCTGGATGCAGCCAAACCCTGCAGAAGAGAAAGCAGCTGTTGGGAAGCTGCTATGCAGACCACATCTCCGGTGTAAGGGCACAGCCCAGAGTGGATTTGGGATGGAGCCACAGGAAGCCAGGGAGACCACTGAGGCATGCCAGCTTGCCCCCGATTGCCACCTGGAAATTGTTCTGTTTAGCTTGAGCTGACATGGACTTCGAAGATTGATGATGGTCATTTAAGTATCAACAATGTTAGCTGCTTCACTGTGATCATTTTAGCAGAAATTCAGGTTATAAAGGAATGTGGGGAGTAAGCTGTTGTCTCTATTTGCTGGTATGGTGGCTGAGACAGTCACTCTCTCCCCATTTGCTAGGTTCAAAGCTACACTCAGTTCTTGTTTAAAGTTGGGAAAAGCCATGCACCACTCTTTCCCACCATTTGTTATTTGTGGGCACTCAAAAAACAGTGTGGCATCCTGTTTTTAGTGGTAAACACATCAAGTCATCTTTGCACAATAATTATCACTGGAATACATAAGCAGAGCCCTAATGCTGGATTTATTTTCAAGATTTTTGAAAATTTCAAAATTCATTTTTAAACAAATGATAAAACAGACTTTTATTGTTACTATATTAATTTTCTTACCACTTACTTACTATAAGAATAATTTCAGAAAACAAAATTGCCCTGTATAGTTTGCAGCTGTTGAGCAGAATAAAGGGGAAAGCAGAATTGTGGGAAGGTTTCTATAGCATCAATTAAATTTCACATGCACATAGGATGTGAGATTTTAACTATACTTATATGTTGAAGGCTATATGACACACAGTTGATATGTCATCTAACTCATCTGAGATCAATGGGCTCCTTTGATGCAAGTTTAGAAGTTTACTTATTCATACATTTCTGAAAGTAAAAAGTAGAAAAATAATATTAAAATAAATCCATGCGGTGAGTAATCATCAGGGCCATGGTGTCTATGCATGCTTTAAACTCACGAGTGATTGGACTGCTATCCATTAATACCACATAGCCACAGGTGTCACAGGTGGTCACAGCAGCTCTATGACGAAGGAAGCCAGAACCAAAGGGGCAGCCTACCGTTTCCCCCATCTTTCCTCACTCATTGCTGATTGATAGGGATTTTTTGTGCCCCCCTGTTCCATGCCAACAAAAAAGAAAAGGGAGGTCACCTCAATTGCCCTTGATACCCTATTTTCAGGACCTTCCGGATTACTTTATGGGATTATTTGGGCTTTACCAGAAGTCTTAACAGTATGTTTATTCCTGTCTTGAAGATTTCCCCTCTTGCATGTCTTTCTATGTCCCATTTCTGCAACTAACACAAGTTTCAGTTTGCCTTTTCATTGTTGTAGCTATTCTTTTCATACAGAAGGCAAATCGTATTACAAAACATTGATAGTGGTCTTAACAATACTACAAAATGCCTATACAGACACTACAATATTTTAGTGTACTTACTTCTGGGTTCCAAGGCAAGAAAATATTAGTTACACTCTAATTAATCTGCCTGTATTGTTTGGGTGCAACAGGTCTCTACTTTGACCAGAGTAACAGGCAACATCCCTCATCAGAACAATGAAAAATAAATTTCACCTCCATCTGCATTGTGTAACACAAAGTGCCAAAACGACCAGTTCTAACTGGGTCAGATACATCACTTAAGATATCATTTCAGTATCAGCTTTAGTGCACTGGAAATAATGGTGGCATTGCTGGAATATCACAGAGTTTGCAGGGGGTGGATCCCACAAATGGAAAGAACACATGCAAGTGTGTCAGGACCAATACTGAACCAGAAGGCTGAAGGTGGCAGTTTCCTGGTTCACATCATTACTGGTGATGAGACATGGTGTCACCAGTACAAACTGAAGTCAAAATGGCAGTCTACATTCTATGGAGTCGTGAAATATAAATTCTCCAATGAAGAAAAAATTCAAGATGCAGCCCTCAGCAGGTAAAGTGATATTCACTGTCTTTTGGGCTAGGAAAGCAGTGATCCTTCTGGATTTAATGGAAGTAGGACAAACCATCAACTCTGATCGCCCCATTGTAATATTGACTAAGCTGAAGATTCAAACTTCCAAAGCCAGGCCAGAGAGGATGTCCTGGTTTCATCTGTATTCCATATAACATCATACGACAGACTGTTGGGTACAGAAAACAGTGCACTGTGGATCTGTGTTTCCTGTTTTTTCTAGCAGTCTCATTTGAGTTCTAACTCTCCAAGGGGAGGAAGATCCACTGGGATGTATTGCATTTCCCAGGAGCCTCTACATGATTTCCAGTGGCAGGTGATGAGGGAAGAGCTCTGTTGTTTTTTTTCCAGAAGGTGAGCCTGCAGGTGGAGGGCCTGCCAATAAAGATTCAGATGGATTCTCCCTCTCTCCTCTGGTTTTATTTATTTTATTTATTTATTATATTATTATACATATTTATTTTATTTCTTTTTATCTACTTATTTATTTGGGCTGGATGATCTTTGGACTGGATGATCTTGTAGCTTTTTTCCAACCTCGGTGTTTCTGGTGTTTCTGTGATTTTGATTTGTTAAGATTTATTACTCTTAATTATTCTGGATTATCTCATGTTCCAATTAATAAAATAGTCTCTCCTATCTCAGTCGGGTTTTTCCCTCTTTGTTTCCCACTCCTTTCTCCTGAAAGGAGGGAAGGAATCATGTGGTTAACTCTTAAAACAGTGGCAGAGGAAGGCAACCTTTCTCTTGAAAAACGGTAACTCCAGGCCTCATATTACTTTGAAGACCATGGAACACATTGCCAATCCTGTCTGGACAGTCCTACCACACCCACTGTATGGTTTGGATTTGGTGCCTTCTGACTTCCACCTGTTCAGAGTGATGAAAGATGGACTGCATGGACAACATTCTCCTAGCAATTATGCCCTTATAGCAGCTGTGAAACAGTGGGTCACCTCTTATGGTGCAGGTTCTTTTTGTCTCTGGCAAAAATACATAGCTAATGATGGTGACTATCTTGAAAAACTTTTTTGTAGATGAGAATTTTCTCTATCAGATGAAGTTATTGTGTGTTTTGTAACTGTTGTAGTTTCTACGGAAATAAATTGGAGGCATAACTTTTGGAGCAACCTATGTGCAGATAATCTCACAGCTCATAAATGCTACAATTATGCCCTTTTATCTTCCCAATATGGAACAGTTCCTGCAGAGCTGAAAGTCAGTCTAGTCCTTCCAGGTCTAATGAATCACATCTTTCTGTACACATATGATTACATACACAGAAGGAATATATGTGTGCTTTGCCTTTTTAGTGCAACTTGCAACATCTATTTTGATAAAAGCATGTCTTGCATCCACACTGTCCAGGAAACAATGAGAGAGAATTGATTTTCTCCACTTTTTAGTTTTAGTTTGGATCCCTTTATAGCTACCTGTTCTGTGAATGGATGGATATGCTTGTGTATCTGCTCCCAAGAAAACCATCAGCACGTAGAACAGTGCTATCCAACACTGTGGGATTAGGGGCAGAAGGGACTGAAGCACTGACAGAGGATGTATCTGAATGCAGAGCAAGCAGAGATCCTTAGCTCAGCTGAGGCACCTGAGGAACTACAGATAACCAAATCTATACTCTGAAATTAGATCTTCACAACAAGCCACTGTTGGATCTGAGAACCAACATTCCAGAATGTGACTGAGTTTTGGTTTAATTGTTATTTACATGTTTTCATCTCATTCTTAGAGATATATTAGCTATGAAGTACAATTCAAAGCATCTTCCATTGGAATTACATAATTATATTATGCAATGTTAGGTGAAATAAATTCACAATGTCAAGTGCAGTATTGGTCAGTCCATTTTTAAAACCCTTGCTTCAGTCATGATTTTCTGACAAATTTATCTTGTCTAGCAAACTGTGTAACATATATCCATGTCAGTGGATGGGAATAATTACTCTGAGTATAATTAATGCAATCTGAAGAGCTTCAATAGTCATGGAGATATTATGCAACTGCACAATAATTAAATGATCAAGTAACTACTCAGTAATTTCATGGTGATTTGTGCTATATATGATATTTGCCGTGTGCAAACAAACAATGCTGTCATACAATTCAGACTAGATGTGAATATCTGCATGTTAATGCTAAAATACATGCCAGATTTTTATAACTGTCTCCCAAAATTGTCACTGTTTCTGAGCATGCTTTCCTTAACCATGCTTTGCTTAACCATGAAGATGCATGTCTGTCTTTAATGAAAATATATATTCATATGCATAAAAGCATATGCAGATGCAACAGGATCATATTTAAGACTTAAAAAATATGTAAGACACAAAATATAACAACATACATCCACACCTTGCAGTCAGGACCCTAACAGTGAAGAAGGTCCTTCAGAATAAAGAGGGTCCTTCACAAAGCTGATCTGTACATTGAAAAGAGTACATAGGCTGACCAGTGCTTAAGGCTTCAAATCCCATACTGAGAGCTCACTCAGATGTGTACAATGAGCAAATCCTGAAAGCTCAGTTCTGTAACCCACAGCTAAAGTCTCGAAGCTAAAGTTTCTTCATGTCTCTAAGCAGTCACACAGCAGCTTAGGTCAGCTTTAACTCACCTGACTGTGGTATTACCTGATCCAGACCTTCTGGACAGGAACTGAACAAATTGTTTCCAGGATCATGATCATTGACTGACATTCACTGATTTTTTTTTTTTTTTTTTTTTTTTTTTTTTTTTTTTTTTTTTTGTGCACTGGTCCCTGTCAGTGAAATACCACAAATGGATACAAGATGGAGATGGCATGTTTGGTGGTGGAACAGGTGAGTACAATGCATGTTGCCTAGGACTGTAACAGGCAATAAGGTATGCTCAGCAGACCATGAATAATTCACATATCACATCAGCTGAGACAAAAATGTGTGGTGTGAAGGGCAACAGAGGAAGGAGTATTCTCAATGAAACAGAGGTCCTATCAATTCAAGTGGACTGTAGATAAGAAATATTTTCGGAAGCTAATCTTGGCAATGTTTCATGTCATTTGCACTCTTTCTTTCACTGTTAATTTTATAAGATTGCACTTTGTCTATGCAGGCTGCAGGAATCACACAGAGCATGGTGATCTTAGGCTTTAACCATCATCTCTTTGGCTAACAAAGAAAAGGTTAACAAAAAGAGAGTTTGAGAAAAAGAGATCACAAGAGGGAAAGGAGACAAGACCATAAGCCAAAATATAGTCCTAATGGAAACAAAAGACTTGTAAGTACACCATTTAATGTTTCTCCACTATCAGTCTCTGGAAGAAGCAGTGATGAATAAAAGAACAAGGTAAAAAAATAGAAAATAGAACAAATAGGAGTACTGAAAGGAGGTACAGAAGAAACACTGAGGTAAGCAAGTTGCATAAAATTAATATCTCATCAATCTCTGTCAATAGCAATTGTTTATCTTTTTCACAAAATTTTATGCGTGACAAATTTCTTCATTCATGTACGAAAAAAAATAATAAAAAGTAAATAACGTATATTTATTGATAAGGGAATAAAATAAAGTGTAAAATAATAAAATAAAAAATTCTTTGGCTTGGTCTGGTTTTTGGTGGATTCAGCTTATTCCAGACTAATACATTCAAATGCACTGAATGTATGTTCTTCTCTTTATGGGTCTTTGGACTTTAGAACTGTTAATTACATCATCAATGGCATTTATCAAATATTTACTTGCTATCATACGGAAAATCTGTCACAGATAGCATTTTCTTGTATACCAACAACAAACTACTGGCAATTAAATGTAGTGTTGTTTCAAATAGATATAATTATTTTCCTGAATGTCTTAAGCCTGATTATATTCACTTCCATACTTCATCTCCCAATTTCTAAATATCTAAATCCTGCTGAATGTAGTGATGATGCAGGCATGAAGCTTGATGGATTCTAGAGGTGTCAGTGGAAGCCTCCTGGTAAACCCAGATGTCTGGGTGGGATCTCTCATACAGATCCCAGGGCTGAAACTATGACACAACTTTAACCCCTTCTCCTTTCAAGCAAGCAAGGTAAACTTCAAGAACATGCACACTATAATTAAGAAGGGGAAAAAATATGTAACACAGAACTGAAGACCAAAGCCACCTGGACTAAGCTATGTCTACATGCAGTATTATTCTTTGCATTGACAGTCCAACAGCTTAATAAATTGCAGCTGGAGTGTACTGTCACAAAGGAGATGCTGTGCTGTTCTCAACAATTTATTCCTGAAGTCTTCTAACTTTTGGGGGATGAAAACATTACTCTGAGACAATTTCTTCTCTTCATTCTTAGGAGAAAGATTTCCAGAGACAGGTAAGCAATCTCACTTGTGAAAATGGCAAAAGAAGGGAGTAAGTATCTCTGTGCCTACTGTTTCCAAACAAAACAGGCCACAAACACATCTGCAGTGTTCCCAAAACTGCCCACCCGAAGCATACTGGACTACTACTGAAAATGGCAGCACTGACTACATTGGCACACTGACCACGCACAGTCAGCCCTGAACAAATTGGAAAAAAAAAAAAAAAAAAAAAGACTGTGGAACTGAGGTCAATGTCATACAGAGTCAGGGTGTGAGAATCACCTGGGCTGTTTTAAAGAGGAGAAATTGTAAGGCACCCATACACGGGACTACACAGCAAGGAGGGTGTTATCAATGTCTGGTGAGTGATAAGTACGGTGGCTCCTGTTAACGACCCCGCAAGGGGGAGACAGCAGAGCCAGCACTACCGGCAGCAGAGTGGGGCTGATCAGTCACACCCCCTTAAGGCTACCTAGCAGTGTTAGTGTGCCTGCTGCTTTGCAATGGAAGGCTACTGCCACAAAAATTGCGGAGACCCAGACTGAGGTCCTGTACATGCTTGAAAGGATAGCTGATGCTAAGAACAGTGTGGAAACTCAGACTGAGGCCCCAGCGCAAGATGCTAGTACGCAGGTCACTGGCTGTCACGAGAGCCAGAGCCTGGCCTTTGCAGTGCCAGGTGATGGAGGCAGCACTGGTATAAGATGTGACCAGCTAAATTACTTACTCAGCCTTGTGGTCGACCTGAATGAGGAGGTGGAGAGGCTGAGGACCATAAAGGAGTGTGAGAGTGAGACTGATTGGTGGTGTCAGTCCCTATCAGCCCCAAGATCTTGGCACACAGCTGAGGCTCCACATGGAGCACATCACCCCCTGCTGCCTAGCAAACAGGTGGGAGAGGGGAACAGGCAGGCAGACAGTACTACAGTAACCCCAGCCCGTCCCATCCTCCCCCTAGCAACAAATTGAGAAAGGAGGAAGAGTGGAAAGGGATACTGGCTCGGTGAAGTTGGCATGCCCCATCCCAACCATCCTCGGCTCCCAAGGTGCCTCTGCACAATAGATTTGAGCCCTGGAACTCGAGGGAGAGGTGAGTGAAGGTGTGGAGGAGGCCCGTGAGGTTGCCTCAGGTGAAGCAGTCGACCCCACGCCTCAAGACTGCCTGCCCAGAAGTACAGAAGGATGGTTGTCATACGTGACTCCCTGCTAAGAGGAACGGAAGGCCCTATATGTCAGCCTGACCCTACCCGTAGGGAAGTGTGCTACCTCACTGGGACACGGGTGAGGGACATTTCTAGGAAACTTCCTGGACTGATTCGCCCTTCTGCTTATTACTCCTTATTAATAGTTCAGGCTGGCAGTGACGAAGTTGCTGAGAAAAGCCTCAGAACTATCAAGAAAACTTCATGGGACTGGGGAGGGTAGTTGATGGAGCGGGCGTGCAGGTGGTGTTTTCTTCTATACCTTCAGTGGCAGGGAAGGATACTGAGAGGATCCAAAAAACCCACCTCATAAATAAATGGCTTAGAACTTGGTGCAAACACAGGAATTTTGGGTTTTTTGACCACAGGACAATTTACTCGGCATCTGGCATGATGGCTGCAGGTGGAAGTAGCCTGTCTCCGAGGGGTAGGAGGATCTTAACTGAGGAACTGTTGGAACTGAAAGGTCTTCAAACTAGGTATGAAGGGGAGGGGACAAAATGAGGGCCACTGGGGGTTGAGCAAGTCATTCGAGGGCTTGTACCAAACTTGATGGGTGAAGACGGTGGAGTACAAAGGGATGGACTAGGGCAGGGGGATGCTGGGGATGCTGCTGTTCTACGGGACCCTAGATCCTCTATAAAGGCGGTGAGACAGAAAGCCCAGTAAAGTGCCTTTATACCAATGGATGCAGCCTGGGAAATAAGCAGGATGAGTTGGAAACTGTGATGTGAAGTTATGACCTTGTTGCTAACATGGAAACATGGTGAGATGACTCCCATAAATGGAATACCACCACTGAGGGGTATCAGCTCATTAGAAGGGATAGGCAAGATAGGAAGGGTGAGGGATTTGCCCTCTATGTCAAAAAGCAGATAGACTGTGAGGAGCTCCCTCTGAGTAACAGTCAGGAACAGGTTGAGAGCCTGTGGGTTAAAATTAGGGACAGGACCAACAGAGAGAAGCTGGTGGTAGGCGTATACTACAGGCCACCTGATCAAGGAGAGATTGTTGATGAGGCTTTTTTGCTTCAGACGTGGGAGACATCATGCTCAGATGACTGGAGGAAGGGTCACGTCTCTCCCATTTACAAGAAAGGGAACAAGGAGGACCTGGGGAACTACAGGCCAGTGAGTATCACCTCTGTGCCTGGGAAGATCGTGGAACAGATCCTCCTGGACGACATGCTTGATCACAGGAGGAATGAGTGTATGATCTGAGACAGCCAGCATGGCTTCACCAGGAGAAGGTCATGCTTGACCAATCTGGGGGCCTTCTATGATGGAGTGACAGCATTGGTGCACAAGGGAAAGGTGACCGATGTCATTTACCTGGACTTAAGCAAGGTCTTTGACATGGTCCCCCACCACATCCTTATCTCCAAACTGGAGGGATGTGGATCTGATGGGTGGACCACTCAATGGATAAGAAATTGGTTGAAAGGCCACAGACAGAGGGTGGTCATCAATGATTCTATGTCCAGGTGGAAGCTGGTAACAAGCAATGTCCCCAAGGGGTCTGTCTTGAGACAGTGCTCTTTAACATCTTTACCAATGACATCGACAACGGAATCGAGTGCACCCTCAGCAAGTTTGCTGATGACACCAAGCTGAGTGGTGTGGTTGACACGGTGGGATGCCATTCAGAGGGACCTCGACAGCCTTGAAAGGTGATTCCAGGTGAAACTAATGAGGATCAACACAGCAAAGTGCAAGGTTTTGCACTTGGGCTGGAGGAATGCCAGGCATCTATACAGACTGGAAGGAGCGGTCCTTGAGAGCAGCCCTGCAGACGAGGAACTGGGAGTCCTGATGGATGAAAAGCTTAATTAACATGAGCCAGCAGTGTGCTCTTGCAGCTTGAAAAGCAAATGGTATCCTGGGCTCCATCAGAAGAGGGGTGGCCAGCAGGGTCAGGGAGGTGATTGTTCCCCTCTACTCTGCTCTTGTGAGGCCCCATCTGGACCTGTGTCCATGTCTGGAGCCCCCAGTACAAGAAAGACAGAGAGCTGTTAGAGAGGGTCCAGAGGAGAGTCACGAAGATGATCAGAGGACTGGAGCACCTCCCCTATGAAGACAGGCTGAGGGAGCTGGTCTTGTTTAGCCTGGAGAAAAGAAGGCTGCAGGGTGACAGCTTTTCAGTACCTAAAGGGAGCCTACAAACAGGAGGGGAATCAACTCTTGGAAAGGGTAGATAACAGGAGGACAAGGGGAAATGGTTTTAAGTTGAGGGAGGGAAGATTTAGGTTGGATGTCAAGGGGAAGTTCTTTACAGAGAGAGTGGTGAGGTGCTGGAACAGGCTGCCCAGAGAGATTGTGGATGCCCCATCGCAAAAGGTGTTCAAGGCTAGATTGGATGTAGCCCTGGGCAGCCTTGTCTAGTATTAAACGTGGAGGTTAGTGGCTCTGCCTGTGGCAAGGGGGTTGGAGATTCATGATCCTTGAGGTCCCTTCCAACCCTGGCCATTCTGTGATTCTGTGATTCTGTCCCAAGGGGTTGTGGTGGTAATGAGAATGTCATCTGTACTATGCCATGAGTGCAAATGTCTGAACAACTGTGTTCTTTGCTTCTAGTGAGAGACAGTTTTTCACCATTGCCATTTTCTCATCACTGCGTGTGGTATGATCATGATTGGAAAATGTAGAGGGCTACATGGCTATTTGTGTCACCCACTGAGGAACAAGCTTAATGATGCCACCTGCTCCATCTTCAGCTTCTTGTTTTGTCCTATTCACTAAAACTGGAAAAAGGAACAGGAGAGAAAAAAAGATGTAAAACAAAGGAAAGAACTGTAAGTGGGCACCTCAACATGCCTCCATTAAAACATCCTCAGGAGCAGTAAACTACTAGGGAAAATGCCTTGGACTTGAATTCAGAAGAAAAATTTACTATTTAAGTTCAGAACCTGCTTGGAGGAATGTTTCTGACAAAGCCACCACACCCTGTTCCACCAGATCCCACTGCTGTCCCATGCAACTGAGAGAAGTAGAGGCAATGCAAATTCTTTACATCCCAAAGAAATTGTTCCATGATTTACACCTTCCAGGAATCCCACATTCCTTTCCTTAGTCTTCCACCCTTGCATTCTATTCCTTGATGACACACATGACACATTCATCTCATGCCCACATGTTCATTAATGGTGCAAAACCTCACATTTTCCTTTACTGAGGGCATGTTATGGATACGGCTTGTCCTGTGAGAAGTTAGGGTACCCCCTTGTCAACTTTGCCATTTTACTGACCTTGAAATAACAGGAGCTTAAGTCAGACATTTCTATTAGCTCGGTTCAAATACTCTTTGTATAAAGTAAGTGAGAAATAAATAAAATAGTTAAAATAAAAACACACAATTCTCTCAAGTACCTTAATTTTGCATCAGCTTCTCTTTGCTTATTTATCTAGGAGCTACTCCTAATGAAGACTGAAACAGATGTCTATGTACCTAAACAATGCTTATTAAAAGCTGTAGCTATGCTTCACCAGTTTATGCAAGGAAGTATTTTGCACTGGGAGCACACGTCTTCAGATGGGATGTTGCCGATTCATTTTGCATATTTGTATTCCAAATTAAATTGCTATTTTATTAAGTCCTTAAGTACTTAAAATTCTCAAAGCTTCCAAGTTCCTGCTGTGCAGATGGTGAAGGAGAGTACCAATCTCTCTGAAAATGAGGTCTGTGGAAGCAGCAAGAGTGGAAAAGCACTGTGTTATCTCCCCTTCTGTGTCTGATTCTGCAGGAGAAAAGAATCAGATAATAAAGGATATAAGATAAGCTGATAGGATAGAGGAATGAAGGAGTAGGACCAGCAAGGTGAAGTCCTAGAACAAGGTTATCAACATGTGGCATGTGTAAAAGATTCTTCAAAGCAGCATGTGGGCTAGAAAACAGCCAGGTGTTTCCTTCTGCTCGCTGGCAAATATTTATGTGTTTCTGAACTAAATTAGAAGAAATTGGATGAAATGCAATAACAGAAAGTACAAGTCTAGGCACATAAATAATTAGTTTGCTGGATGTTTGTGAGTATGCAGAGGAGTCTGAAATATACTGATTTTGTATCTTTGAAAAAGAGAAAACTGAACTGCAGAATTGAGTAAAATAGAGGAATTAAAATAGTCAAGGAACACAGAAGGGAGACTGAGAAGGGCAGCCTAGTTCAGTAGCCGTTTGCCTTCATAAATAAGGACTGAACAGGGCTAGAATCTTTCCCTTAAAATAACTGCATGTGTAAATATCTGTAAGAGAAAAATTGTTCAAGCCAAATCATCAAAAAAAGCATTTTTTATTTATTTCCACTTGAGAACTTTTACATTAGAAAGTAGAAGACATTTCTAGCTATCAAAACAGCAAGACTCCAGAATAGAAACAAAAGCTGGGAGAAATGGCATGAAGCAGTAAAAGGATTCTAAACAGTGCTTCTTCATTTTTAAGAAGCCACTGTATATTGCAATTGGAGGCAATATTTGGGGGCTGGATTCATGAGCTCATAAGAGATATCTAGATCAGAAATATTTCTGTTATCCATCGTTCCTTGTTTTAAGGTTTTTGGTTTGGATTATTTTCCCTAGAATGCCTTTCAGGTTCCTGCCTGCAAAGCTATCGTTGTGTCTTTGCCCCTAACTTACCCCCCTGCCCTGAGTCTCTGATGCACTTCTGTTCTCTTTCCAGTTTTATCCTTGAGGTTTTAGGCCATGTGGGTACATGGTTACATCAGCATCCATAAATAAGTCACATGTATACTTCTACACCCTGTTCTCTGCAATATCTGTTTGAATTTTCATGCATGACACAAGAATTGGTTTTGACAATCGTTTTCCTAAGACGTGCATTGCAATACTGCCATAAAATTAATTGGTACAATACTGTTAAAATACTGTCTCAAGGCAAAACAATCATCTCTATATAATATGGTTTCTTATATCAGTCCTGAATACATCTTAGGTTTATTCTAGAATAAATCTGTGAGCTGAAACTGCTACATTTTGCAGATTAGGAGCAGGAACTTTTACTGTAAGACTATTTAAATTTATATTTTAAGCATTTTCTATCTTTGAGCACATGTTCATGCGGATAGGAAAAAACCTGCAAAATGAAACATTGCTAATTTGTAGGTGGTTTCTTCAGATGCTTTCTCTTAAAAAATACTCTAACTACAACACGATTTTACTTGTTCTGAATGCAGTAGTGATAGGTGTCTAAGAAAAGCTATGTTGTCAGCAACCAAAGCTCAGAAACATTTTCTTTGCTAGCAGTGCTACCCATTTCGTCTGGAGAGCATGCTGGAGTTTTGCAGCTTGAGTGGAATTAAGTCTTTTTGTTGTGCACACATAGCATTTGAGGAATTCAGATCCAAACACCATATTTTATCTCAAAGTGAACTGAAGAGCTATTTACACAGGAGTTCTAGCTTCAGAGCAGCACAGGAAAGCTAATACTTTGCAGAAAGGTGTCTGGAGACCAAAAGAAATTTTTCATCTGTCTGGTGAAACGTGCCCTCCAGACTGCTGTGGTGGCGATGATCTGATTCTCACTCCAAGCAGCTAAGTCTTTAAAGTCCACCAGATAAAAGCACTGGTCAAGCCTCAGAGACTAGATATTCCCGCGTGAAACATAATACAGCATGAAATAGAGAGAAGAGAGATCCTGTGCTTTTAACCAACAAGTCTTTGACAATGAGTCTGAGTGTAAGCAGATGTTGTTGCTATATAAACAACCAAGTCCTTTGTCCATATAGGCCTTAAGAGCTTAGTTTCTAATGGATGGGTGGATGGCCTTGATTTACACAGTTCTGCAATAATGCTGGAAATACCTTTTTATGGCCCTAAAGATAACTATCTCCTTAACACCAGGCATTTTGTGACCACTTTCTACCCCTTAATGACAGAGAATTTACTACACAACAAAGCAAATGTTTAAGGATTAACAAAGATTTCCACTCCTGTCAGAGGTAAGGTCCTGGAAGTCAGCTTCAGAGTTTGAAGTGAAGCCGCAGACTCTGAAACAGTTTGTTTGTGAATTTAAGAGGCCTGGAGGTGAAGCTCAGAGAACTTCAGAGACACCTGTTTTTTGTTGTCCTCCCTATCCTCTACCCTTCAGCTGTGTCTTTCGGGACACAGGACACCCAGTCCCTCCATGTGCCACCTTCAGCGCTGCTCACTGGGGCCTTGTGTTTGTTACTGTGAATTATCGGGGTGAGGCTTGTCAGCCCATTGTCCCAAAGATCCAAATGCTGGATGAGAGCAAGACCAAAGGAAGGCACGACAAGATCCAGCCTTCATCCCTCCCTTGAAGGAATCTATTTCACCAAACAGCCTTCAGCCTAGCTCCTGTACCAAGCCATGTCCATTTGGGCTTTCATCCCACACCTGGAAATGCCTTAGTTATTCTCAAAGCTAATACAAAACCGTGAGTTCTGAGAGAACAGCTCTCCATAATGGTTAAAGAAGACATTTTATGATCTCTTCTGTACCCCACATTGTGCCAAGCAGACTGGGGCAATCTAGGAAGCAGCACCTTTTCCTTTGCACTCCAGAGCACGCTTCACCTGTTACCTGCTTGTCACAGTATGGCACATTAGAAGCCTAAAAACACAGGTTTGGATGAAAGAGATACTTCTTTTTCCTAACCAATGTTATACAAGCAAAACAAAAAAGTTGAGGCAACAGAGCGGAAGTGTTTTTTTCAAGCAAAGCAGAAATATTTTCATAATTAATATTTTTGAATGTTATGACTGATTCCAAAACTTGCTGCCCTGTAAGTCTGCTATTTACTGTTGATGCTATTGATGATAAATACATATTTCTGATCAGAAAAAACACTGATAAATACTATACAAATAACAGGTAACTACAGGTAAAGTCAGTACCTGCAGTATATATTATTGTACATATTAGAAATATGCATTATCTTTTAAGTGTTGTATAGGGTTTTTTGGTGTATTTTTTTGTTACCTGTTAGGATAATAAAATATTTATCCGATAGTAGTTCTGAAACAGAATTTTTTAAAGGGAAGAAACTGCAAGAAATTACTTCATATGTAGATTCTTGAGTGTGTCATTGCCACATTAATAGGAGACAACAAGGTTTAAATAAAAGAAGCTATGATGTTATCATAAACAAAATGTACTTTAAATGACACCAGTTTGGATTCACTTTTATTTTCCCCCTGTTTACTATATCTTGCTTTTTTAATTATAGAAACTTTTCAGTACTGGATTAAATAATGCCATTCACTTAATATATTTGCCAACTTTAAAAAGTCATGCATAAATCAGAAGATGGGGATGTAAATTCTGAGTCATCTGAGTCATACTTCACTGCCATTTTTCATAATGAAATTCATTCATTGTTTATTTTAAATCCTTTTACAAAGTTTTCAGACAAAACAAGGTCAAAGCACATATAACACCAGAGCAACGAAGAGCAAAGGTCAATAGTTTGTAATGCTGGTTTTTAAAGGTAGTAGGTCAATGTGCAAAGCTGTAGGATTTTTTTTTTTTTTTTTTTAATAAAGAAACACATCTTCTGCTGAGGACACTGCAAAAAGAAAGAGGTCTTGTTCTAAAGAGTTTATTTTTAAAGACAAATACCTCCCTAACAACAAGCCCTTGATGTCTCTGACACAAGAGACATGCAAAAGTCATTAAGGCTGCCTCAGCAGAGCTCCTACAGTTGCTTCACTTTAGGGTGGGTGTGAGTATGCTTAAAATTAAATTACTTTAAAATAAAGTTAGAGCGCTAAGCAATATCCTGCTTTTGACTCAGCAGGGTTTCCCGTGAGAAAAGAAAGTGAGCAAAAAGAGCTTAGAAAGACAGACAAACATATTTACCCCTAGGTGGAAGGTACAAATTAAATTAGCCTGCCACAAAAGGGAGATGTTTTCTCCTTCTGTTCAGATGTCATGGTAGTGAGGAAACATCGTCTGGAGCCAAGAAAAATGGCACAAATGCATTCATCTAAGCTACCATTCATCCTGTTCCAAGGTCTAAACAGAGCACATAAAAGAACAGCCCTGCTGAAGCACTTCCTCTCCTTAGTTACCAAATTGGGACTTGCAGGGGAATATGGGAGTAGAGGGTGGGGATATTTCCAGAATTGATTTTGCTATTGTGGTGGGAATGACTGAGGATGTCATGGACCTGATAGATCTGGGTTTGAAATGCTGTTGCTACAATCCAGCTCCCTGTTTAATGGAGAGAAGTTTCACTTTGTGCTTGCTGTGGTGTATTTGTAGGTGCATTGCAAACTTTTCGTCTCTGTCTTTCAAGTTGGAAAACAACAGAGGCACTTCCTGAGAGTCAAGTCTATCTTTTATTGTGTCTCATTAATATGCATGTTTTTGGCACTCGCGTGGGTTCAGCTGGTATGCTTTCCAGTATCTCATTCTTTATTTATATGAGACTGGGAGGTGTGACCTATGGAGCCAGTTGGCTGTCATGAATTGGAATATTCATTAAGCCTTGTGAATTATGCATTGGACTGCTTGTAACACTGAGATCCACAGTTGATCCAGCCAGAACACTTAAAAGCTTCCCATTCGGAGGAATGATCCACAGATTGGTAAAAACATACATGTGTGCTGTACACTGCAGAAATCACTCTGCCTGGAATCCAGGGAGTGCTCAGGGATTTTGTGACTCACAAATCACAAAGTTGGTCTAATCCTTGTTCCCATATTTATTTGAAGTTTCAGAGCTATACTTCTACTATTAGAAGTCACAGTTGCTCCATACACCTCTAGATTTTGAAATTTTGTTCCAATCATTCAGCAATCTGTGAAACAAATTGTTTTCTTGTCAGGCTTGGAGGTCTGTATCAGGCAAGAAAGCCTCTTTATTTAGATATCAAGGGCTCCTTTAGGTGGGAATTCAGCCTGAAGATTAAGCATCAACTCTCAAGAGTTCAAGTATTCACAGAAAAAAAAAAAACAACAACCCAAAGCACTATTGTCTGCCTGCATGTTTTTTAAACTTCACACAAGAACAGATTTGATTTTCAAATATGGTTCTATGTTTCGTATATGTATTAAGATTTTATTTTTATTAGTGCTTATGAACTACATTTGCATAGAAAGATTTAATCTCCAAAGCCTATGGTCATCATTTTTTTCTTTTCTTTTTTTGAAAGCACCAACTATATAATCTTCTTAAACTGCAATGTTTGAATTGTCTCATGCTGTTGACAACCTTAGGAAGATTTAAGATAAGGTAGAAGTTAAAATATAAATAAAAACATAACATCTAGGAAACTTTAAAAAATAATGAAGGATTTTAAAATCATAGGCGAATATCAACAGGTCTCAGTGCAGAAGAGTTGTCCCATCACCTTTTGACCTTTGAGCTCAAGATTTGTAGTTGCAGTATGACCAATCCAAGCCAAAACTGTAAAAAAATTCTTTTACTGCAAAGCCTCCATTTGCCACGATGGCCTGTCTGCTGAAGCATACCTGCCAAAGCAAGTAGCAACTCTGTGTGAAGCAGTGACGAGAAGTAAGGCTCCTGTAGTGCAACCTGAATTCGACGAATTGTTTGTGATAAGTTCTGTGGCCTGGCCTGAAAGTGGATAGCCTGATCTATGAAAAGGTCACGGGTGAGCCCTGTGTAAAATGGCATTGTTTACAGTTTTATAGTGAAGAGATTAGCTGTCATTTATTTCCACATACCTTAACTGAAGAGCTTTAAAGGTTCCCAGCAAGAGCATGTTCTTTTCTCTTTCTCAGCCTGTCACATACTTGTCAGATTCAATAAAATTCCTTACCTGAATTATGCAGATGAGGTTTTGTTGTGTCCAGCACCCATCATTGTTCATCTCCACTACAGCTGAAACTTCTAGCAGCTCTCTTGCTTATACAGCCTGATTTCAGCACTCCTTAGGTCAAGACCTTTCAACCTCAGGGCTTGACTTATGCCACAGCCATTTGACAAATCGCCCAGGCCTTCACAAAAGCTGGTTGAGCTCCAAAGTGACTGCTCTCTATACACCACTGTTTCACTGTTTTGACATTTCCTTCTCACTTTTCCCCTCAGTAATTAGACAAAGGAAGAAAAAGACATTTGTGTCCAAGGAATGCTTTCATTTAGGGCTGTGATAAATGGCTACCTTTTCCAAGGAGCTGCAGTCCCACTGTAGGAGAAAGTTTCTTCACGAGAAGCTGAGCAAGGAGAACTACCAGTTTCTGCCTTTTGGTGGGGGGACGTGACATCTTTCACTTGCACAGCATGTCTGTTGATTGTATGCAGCTTTTTTACCAAAGCAGTGTAATGGAGTCAAACAAGTTGTCCAGGGTCTAGGTTCATTCATTAGTAGCTTGGCACAGGACAGCATTTAGCATAATGGAAGGAACTGAAGATCAAATTGAATTTAAAAAAGTGAAAGCATGGCTCTTCAACTCTTAAATTTTTTTTATTTTTATTTTCTAAATCAAGATTTCATGGTACGGGCAGAGGAGACAGGAACTTTTAATTCTATCCCTAACACTGTTTCATTTTCTCTCTTTGGTCTCAGATTTAACTTGTCCATATGGGACCTGCAAAATATGAGTATGAAAATTACGGCATTTCTGAAGGGTTTGGAAATCTGTAAGTGAAGATCTCTGTGTGAAGCATGAGGCATTATTTAAAGCAGAGCAGTTGTAGCATATTATTTTATTGAGTGTCTCCTATTTAAAGCACTGCTTAATTCAGAAGAGTTTGTTCTCATCAGAGCACATTAACCCTCGCTTCCCATAATTTTTCATGAATTTCTCTTGAAATAACACTAATTTATTGGACTATCAATGACCTGACATAGTAGAGCATGACAAATTTGAAAGTATTTTTGAGGTATTCAGATCAAGATCTTTCAATAGCCTATTTTAGCATGGTTAAAACAAAACTAGTATTGCAATGTCAAGTATTTCTTGATAGAGAGAACTTATGTCAACCATGTTTCTATAAGCTTCTTTCAGATTATTTTGTTAATGCTTATTGTTCCAGTGGGAAGAATAGCTGCCAAATTTGAAACTGCATGTGACTCTTTGTTAGAGCTACAGTGAGGAATTAGTGTGTTACAATTCATAGTATGGTTAATCTGTCTCTTCTGTTCATGGTAATGCATTAATCAGAACATTACCAAATCACATTACCAAATCAGTCAAATTACTTTTATGATCTGATACAACATTAGAATTAATAAACCAACAAAGCTGCCCTTGGAGTTCCATGCAAGATATATGACCTTTTTTCCCAGGCTTGTAATTAAAAGCAGGACAAACACCAAAATCTTCGGAGTACTTAGTCCATGTGGCACAAGGTTAGCATTCTTTTTACTGTTTGCAGTGTTGCTATCTTGTGATAGTATCCATTCCTGAAGAATCAAGGAAGTTGGAATGCACTGCTTTCAATAGGGTAGGATAAATGCATTTGCAACATAATTTCTGTAAAGTATGAACATCCTGGATGGTGAGTACTACACTACTACACTTCTACTTGACTACATCTAGAAACGCTGTCTTTTAGGAAACTGAAATCGGAAACCTGGCATGCTGTTACTTCTCCTTTCCTATATGCACCATGTAAGCACATCTATAATGTAATTATTTTGGAAGCGATCCTAATATTAAGTGGGAAAAAAAAAAGTCAAGAATTTGGCTTGACTTTTTTGGCCCTGAAAAATTTCCCATGTTCATGTGCTGGACCGGATAGCTTTATATACCTGAAATAACACAGCCCCAGGGCTGGTAGCAGGACACATTCCAGCTCACACTTCCTTCCCAGTACATGTGAATGCATTCAGCAAGGGGTGGGATGGGGTGAGAAACTATGGGAACCTAGCTGGGAAACCTTTAACTAGTATAGCATTACTGAAACAGTTAACTGGGCAGAACCAACTATTGCAAATCTAATGATGCTGGAAAGAAAATAGCCAGCTCTTCACTCCTTTCTCAGGTACCTGCCTACACTTACTGAGTTCAATGAAGTGCAGACTGATACCTTTGTAGCAGCTTGTTTGAACATCCACAGTTCATATTTCTTCAAGCTTTCTTGAATCTGCATGATCTTGCTATATGAAACTTTGTGGTAGATAAGTTTAACTTTGTTTTAGTTTCACTTCAAATGTGTTAGTCACCAGTTCTAAAATCTAAAGACTTCCATTTATGTAAAAAATGTTGCGGCTTCTGTTGAGGACAAATTATGTCATAGTCCTAAGGAAGCGCAATAAGCAATAATATAAAATACCCATCAGTGACTGTTCTGTTGAAAAGGACAAAAGATTTTTACACCATTAGAGAATTTACATTGACAATTGCTGCTAACACTTTTGT
This sequence comes from Chrysolophus pictus, assembly GCA_037305975.1. Lineage (NCBI taxonomy): Eukaryota > Metazoa > Chordata > Aves > Galliformes > Phasianidae > Chrysolophus > Chrysolophus pictus. The sequence continues at coordinate 17,651,335 of CM074614.1, read as the reverse complement.
AATAATCATTCATCTATTACACTATTACATGCAACACTATTAGCTTTTTTGCATAGTATTAGAATAAATTAGACATAGCTTCAACAGTCATTCAGAAGTGCAAAGAAAGTTAGTAGAAAAGAATATGGTTTAGGGGGAAATACTGGTGGTGGGTGGATGATTGGACTGGATAATCTTAGAGGTCTTTTCCAACCCTGGTGATTCTATGATTTTACGATTCTATCTTATATTTGGATATGTTCATATCAGTAAATCAGCATGAATGACAATATCAGCATAACTATTGTGACAAATGCCCTTAAGAAAAAAGTAACAATTTTCTTAAAGGTAGATATTTCTCAATTTGTCCTCAGTCGTCTTATCTGGAAATAAATGAGGTTTATCTCATATAATCAAACGAAAGCAAGAGGTGTAGAGTGCTGGCATCATTGCTGATTGTCTTCTGTTTCTTAGAAAAGACAAAGTAAATACTGCATACATGTGTGTCTGTCCTCCTATTTTTTTACTGTTTAAAATGAAGTAAATAATTAAAGAAGGAATACTTTTTTCTTTTCTTTTCTTTTCTTTTTTTTTTTTTTTTTTTTGAGAAATTTATCAGTTCATCAACCTGTAGTTGCACTTCCTAGATTGAATGAACCACCTTGGATCTAGTGGTAACTTGGCTTGGATCTTGCCTGAGGTAACTAAACCCTGTCTACCCTGTCAATGTGGCTGATCTGAGCTGGGCAGAAGAAGTCAGGTCTCATTTCTTTGAGCAGGGGTTCCAGCTACCATGAGTGACAGCAAGAACCTGGCAAAAACAGTGTTGTGATAGATGCATGCAGCTGAAGAGGCTGCATGTTTTTAAGCAAGAGAAACAAGTTGACTGTGCAAGTAGTCATTTACATTGCTCGTGTTGGAAACACAGGCCTCCTTTTTCTTTAGAGAAAATCTTCCATCACAGGGTTGGAGACACGGAGCTTTAGAGAGTTTTGTATGCAGCCAGTATTTCGTTAACGTTGGGACACTCTGATAAATGATATTACATAGGTATGTAACCAGGATAACATAACTACAGATAAAACTTTGTGAAAACAAACCCATGACTCCATGCAGCACTCAGCCTCAGATAATTATAAGAGGTATTATAGAGGTCAAACACCTCTTTTTTTGTCTGAATCACAAATGCATTTTCAGCTTGGCTTGCGTTTGTTGAAACAGTTGTGCACAAGATAGACGGATGGAATGTATAAAGTTTGAGCAGGTTTTTGCATTAGATTTTGCTGTTAAAAGTGCAGAGACTTGTTGAGAGACCTTTATGTACTTTGTAAGTAAGAAAAGCATGCAGGAAGGTTGGAAACACTCCTGAAGAAGGTGTGAGTTGTATGCCATTTGTTGGCATTCAGTTTGAGACCTGAAAATTCTGTTTGTTTGGGTTTTTTTAATCAAGCAACTTTACATTAAGGAGCTACTTGATCTTGTGCTGCTCTTTCTTGCTGTAACTTGTGCATAAGGCAAACTCCTCTGTTCCTTGGCAGACGTGGAGTAAAGTTGAGGGGGAAGAAAAGGGTGGAGGAGGGGATGTGATTTCTCCATTGTTTCAGATCTTTATATATTGTGACTTATATATTGTGTATACGTTTATTTTCATACAGCTGGTGTCCAAAACATTAGAAACTAGATCAGAATGTCTCACTTGAAATCACTGCTAGTGTTTCATAAAGTTTGGAGATGTTAGTGAAGCCCTATTCATTACTGTGCAGGACTTAATTTTTTCCTGTACAAAAGGAGGTCCAGAAGATCCATGAATGATCTTTTTCTTTTTGAGATACTTGTTTGCATTCTTGAGTTTCCTTTTAACTAGATCAGCCTAGTGAAGATTATCCGTCTCCTTTGGTCTTTTCCATATTTATCAAAGGACTTCTTTCTCCAGAATGCCAAAAATTTCTCCAGAGATCAGTTCTTTTTTGCTTTTCCTCTTAAATCCTTCCAATGCAAGACAAGAAAATAATTTGAAACAACAAACTACTGTTATCTTAAAAAAAAAAAAAAAAAAAAAAGCAGCAAAATCTAGCCAGGACAACTTCATTCTATCCATTACCAACTATATTAAAAACTATTTTAACACTGTACATATAAAAATATGTACTACAATGATGCCACTGGAGGAACAGGCAAAGTCTACATTAGAATAACATATTTTGTTTGCAAATTCATTTTTTATACATTTTTAATCCATTGTTTCCAAACAGACACAAAAGTCCACTTACTTATAACTGCCTCTGGTTCTTTTCGCATGTAGATTTTAGTATACCATAGAAAGACAGGCTCATATTCCCAAAGTGGTGTTGAAAGTGACTCGCTGCTATTGTGGCCACCTTCCTGTACAACTAACAAAAAACTTAAATCTAAAAGTACCTGATTATGCCAGTGCTTCAGTTATTAGCAGAAATAGTTCCTTGACACCGAAACATTCCTTTTTTTAACTATGCATAGTAAAATTCCAGCCTTAGGAAGCGGGGCACATGATGCACTTGGCCTTTCTTCTTTTTTCTACTATAAACAGGTATTTTTTATGCTGACTATGCTGAAAGATCTTAACCTGGGCCTACTCTTGCAACATTTCCAATGATTAAGGCTCATCATAAAACACAGTGAGATCTGTTTTTCTCTGTGTTGATGAGAGAGAAAGTATTATTGTTGTTGATATGCTAACTACTGAGTGGCTAAGATTTAAATACAGAAAAGGAAGGAATAGCACCAGTGCTGGTCTGGCTGTCATCTCAGGTCTTGTGTCCACTTCTGGATTTGTCTATCCCATACCTCATGTGAAGCCACTGTTCTCATCTCACTTTTGATCCCACATGCTGAGGTGTCTGGACAGAACCTGCACTTAGGCAAACTCCTGCAGAAAGCTTACAGAGATCTGCTTATGAAATTGTGTGATTAACTTCTAAGCAGCATATCACAAGACGTCATGCATGACTAAATGTACTTCAAGATTCAGCTACACGAGAAGAAAGCAAATGTGAAGGCAAAGTGATGCTTTCAGTCTGAGTTCTTTAAAACCACAAAGTACAGTTCCGCTGCCCTTATTTGCACAGATCCATTTTTACTGCTCATGAGGACTCGTCTGAAACGTTTCTAGCCTGTATGCGTTAACCAGTGCTCTGGTGGGGTGATACTTTTCTATTGCAAAGTTACATTCTTGCTATTGTGTGGAATTGCAAATTACAGCATTGGATTAAACTAGTGAGTAAAAGCTTGACATTGTCTATTAAAATATCTTCGTTATACAATAAAGGCTTAACGCTATATAAAAAGATGTTAATTTTTGAGTTGAAATTACAGCTGTCTGTATTAGCTCAGAATGGGCCATCTGTTCCTACAGAATCTATATCAAAACGTTAATCCTGTGTAAAAAGCCAAAACCTGAATCATATGTATGATTTGCTCACCTCAGGGGAGGTGAGCAAAGAAGGTTGCTCAAAGTGGTTAGGTGAACCTGGAGGACAATGCAGCTCCATCACAGGGTGGGACCAGCATCTGCCTACTCCCAGTCGAACACCAGGCTGCTGCAGTGCAGTGGTGGCATGGGCTGCCCATATTAAGGTAAATAACAAGTACAGATCAAAACCCATATTTGGCCATCTCCAGCATAGAAAATCAGAGTGTCTTCTTCCCAGGATACCTGCAAAACTTGTAGACTCAGAGTCTATTATCCTCCCATATTTTTGTCAATAGTACTTGTCAAAAGGCAGATGTTTGTAAGCCATTTGGCCTAGTAGAGAAAATTAATTAAATATAGGTGGGAGAATATCTGAGAAATTTATTTCATCAAGTTAATTTTCTATTACATTCTTTGAACGTAGAGAACACTACTTGACACAAGCAAACTTTTTTTATTTCTTTTCTCAGTTTCAAACCATATTTTTGCACTAATGAAATGCCTTCTAGACCTCCTTTTGTACAGGAAAAAATTAAGTCCTGCACAGTAAAGGAACTAGCATTGACTTCAGTGCAGTTACCCTTACTTCATTCCACTGTTTTTCCATTGGTTTTTAACTCAGCTGTGCTTCATGCTGACATTCTTATCTTGAAACATTTGATGCATCTAAAGGAGTTACCACTCTTTGTAATCATACATGTGTCCTAATCCTCAGCTGGTGTAAATCAGAGTAACTACACTGACAGCTTAAGATATGGCCCATGCTGAATGTTATTCATAACATATCTTAAAAGATTGCTGTCATATGAGTTATTCTTCTGTAGTACACATAGTATAGATAACAGGATTGCTGTAGTTCACTTTCTAAATGTAACCCATTAAGAAACTGGAAAAATGCCACATCTTGAATATAGTAAAAGAAATACTTAAAGTGACCAGCACAATCTACAGATAATTAACTTCAATGGATGGTTGATTACAATCATTTAATTGCCAAACTGTAAATACTAGTCAATTAAAAAGTTATAAAATGTGGTTATTTAATACAATTAATGTACGTTAGAACAGTATTTCCAGTTAGAATAGTATTTCCATACAGGCACAGTGTTATGCATCTCATACATTCATAAATTATGCTCCTAATGCATACTGAAGTGTGAACATGCATAGTACTGCAATTCTACTGACAGCAGCAACATCTGGGTGATTGCATCTTTTAAAACAAGCTGTATGCAATAGTACTAATTCTCTAATCAGTTAATGTAATTCTCACTTCTGTCTTTTAGTGACAGAAAGTGAAATGAGATGATTTATTCAGGGCAGGGAAGAATGCAAATTCAGGTGACTTGCATCTAAGCCATATTTTGTAATAAATATATTTTAATCTTTCACTTTATACTTAAGAAATAATAATAAAAAAAAAAAAGTCCAAAAGCTGTGCTGCTTTAGACAGACTTGTAAGAGGATAAACAGTTCTTACTGTACCACCTTCTATGCTTGCTCTTTTCCCAACCTCTTGTTCACTGACTGAAAACTACCAGTCACCAATTATTAAAAACAGTTAGTTACTATGGCTGATGCAAAAGCATTTTTATTTAGTTAGAGTTGGCTGCCATAAAATCTCTAATTTTTTTGTTGTCAGGTTTTCCCTTTTGATCATTTGCTGAAAGTTCTTGCATGGGAAAAAATATTGAAAAAGGTAAGAAAAACAGAAGAAAGGCTAAAGGAAAAAATGCAGTAGGGAAGACGTAGAGAAGGTAGAGAAAAGGATGGTAGAAATGTATTTTTTAGACACTGCTATGCAGTGGGAACAGGGTAGTGTAAAATGCAGAGAAATGGAAGAAAACAAGTTTTGCCAGGATGAAGCAAAAGAAAGACTTGGAAAGAAGCATTTGGGAAAGGAAGGACAGAAATGACACAAAGATAGGAAAGGGAAATGCTGTAATAAAAGAAAGATGAATCTGAAAGGTCTGGGGAGTGGTGAGGCTTTTTGTTCTCTCTTACAAACTTTTCTAGTCTTTGTCTGACTTCATGTATCTCCAAGTTTCAATTCAGTTATAAAAGGCGGAAGTGTTAAAATGACAGTTCCTGATCAGCATAGAGATTAGCAGACCTTCTGTGGGAAAATAAAACTTCAGTGAGATATTTTACAACAAATCTGGAGATTAAACAAGCCCTGGGGAGCTGACAATCTTCTCTTCCTTCATGGATCTGCTGGGGGCTTGAGTCACCATTTTAGAGCGTCCTACACCAGTATGCTGAATACTTCGTGTCCATGATTCATCTGCCTGCTTACTGCCTTCTCACCACTCTTTTATCTGCGAGCAGACTTCCTTTACAGCTTCCACAATGCTCTGCTACTCTATTTAAAGAGTTACTTTTTTTCTCTTTCTCAAGATGCAGCTTTCCTCCACATCTGTCATGGAGATTGTCCCGTCTGGACATCAGGTGGTCCAATTTCACAAAGTTGTGAGGAGAAGAACATCAAGAGAGATGTCTTTGTACTCTTCCAAGCATTTTATGAGCCTTTGCTATGTTCCTGTCCTATAAGTATATTTTTGAGATATGAGTCAAAGATCCTTAGTGCTTTTCCAGAACAGCCATGTGCTGTAGAGAAACTCATTCCTCAAAGTCATTTTAAAAATTGACTCAATTACCTCACATTTCCATGGTGTCCTGTGGACACATTTCTCTGCAATCACTTTTGTGGTTACCATATTTGTCACATTTTAAATGCCAAAGTTTTCTACGCAGCACTATTGCTTTTCACCTTCACACTGAAATCTACTTCCTCATGTTTCTCTTTCTTACTGTCTGTTGGGTGTTCAGGTTTCACCTCTTTATGACATTATGTTTAACTAATATGTCATCTCTTTCTTCTTCCAACATAAATCTCATGGAAAGACATTTCCTTTGTTCTTATAGTGACTGAGAAATTTTGATGAACAAAAAACTGCTGAAACATCTTACCGGTTTTAGTTAAGGATACTATTTTGTTTTACTAATGTGTTTTACTTTGAACTTTTCTTACTAATTCCAGATTCTTTTTTTCAATGAGTTATATGATTTTTTATATATATGGTTTTACAGAAACCGATTTTACAGGACCTCCTTGGTACAGTTGCTCTTTCAGCCTACAACCCAATTGTCCCAATTATGGAGCTTCTTTTTCTGTGTCCTACGTGCTGACTTCTTCTTTCTCTGTGTTAGATCCCTCCCCATCCCTTCAAATCAAGATGGCTTTGAAACTAAAGGTATAACTTGGGGAAAAAACGTTGAGACATCCACTAGTCCTTTTATTTTTTCTTCTGGGATCATAATTTGAGGTTCCTTTTGAACATGTCATGATTATGGCTTATTTTTCAGTACAGGATGTGTTCATCTCATTTTATTCTGGTGTGTAGATTTTCAAAAAACGTATCAAGAGTAATGAAGGTTTTCAGAATTACTTTCTACTAGGTGAGCCTCTAACCTGCAAGAAATGAGATAAAACCCTCCTTTCCTTCACAAGCAAGAACTTCACTCACCTCACACCTCTCTGACTCATGCTTTTTGTTTTTTCCTCCTATCAACAGCAGTGGTTTTAACCAGTTTTGAAACTCTTCTGTGCTGTAACTGAAGCATAGGAAAACACTTCCCTTTGTGTCATTAGGAAATATACGAGAGGTCAGCATTACTTTCTGATGTGGAAAACCCCTGGGGCTTTGTCTTCACTGAGTAAAATGTGGGAGTGAAAAGAAGGCTCTGTAATCACAACTTTTAAGCCACAGTAGATGAAATCTGTCCTCTCCCCCACACAGTTTCTACCTCAGATGAAACAAGAGTTCCATGTCTCTGCTGATGTTTCACACAGGGATAGATAGCATCTGTTATCCTGGAGGGAAAATAATGTCCCACACCCTTGCAGCAGTGAAGATAAACCCTTCAGGTATGAATTCCCAATGAAGCTTTTCTGCAACTGCAAGGCTCATTAAAATGGTCTCTCCTCTGGGACACTGCAGCTCTGTGGTGGAGGGGATATGTGGAAAGCTGGCCCATTCACTTTTAGTTTGCTGGACTGGAAATCAGGACACTGCCCTCTGACATGTTCCATGTTTGTCTTGTCCCAAGACACCCTGTACCGTCTGATTGTCCAGGTTTTATTTGAATCACACAGAGAATATTCAAGCACAAATGCCTTTGAATCACAAAAAGTCAACTGCAACAACATAAAGACTTTTTTTTTTTTGTTTGATAAGCTCTCTGCTGGAGGACAGTGACAGTATAGATAGTAAACTTCTCAGCTTTTACTTATATACATTTTTGTGTACATGTGTAATTTCTTTACCATGTTTTATACATTTTTTTAAATCAAACTGTTCTATTGCTTCATCAAACATGTCAGTGGCTTCTTCCTTTAATACACTGTATAAAAAAAGGCTGAACTCCATCCGTTTTCCTTTTTCTTCAGTAAGAACTTGGCACTGAAAGCACTGATCCTTGTTTTATTGGAGTAAATATGAAAAAGTCCCATAGGCTTCTATACTGTAGAATCAGGCCTCAAATAGCTATTTGAACAAACTGTGCAATAAAGAGCTTTCATCAATTTAAAGAGACTTCTCTGAGCAAATCCTCATCATTTTGTCATCCTATTACTGTACGGACCTGGAGCTAAGAAAATTAAGAGCACCAAGAGGACTGGTAAAAATGTTAGCTTTGGCTGTTTCATACCATTTCTTTTATGGAGCTCGGTATTTATGTATTATTGATCGGAACTGAAGGAGTCTTCAGCCTCAAATGATGCTAAGCATGTTATTTTATTCTACAAAATGGATATATTTGGGGTGGCAGTTTTGTTTCTAGTCTGAAAATAAAACTATGTATCTTTGGATAGATTTAGATGCAAAGTTTTTTTTAAGAATCAATATATAGTTTGTGGTAAATTTTTGCAGAATTAACCCCTTTTTAGCTTGTGAAAAGAGATTGATTTCTTCTGCTTCTTCCAATAGTCTCCCTCTTGCCAACCAGTTTGTTCTTTTTTTTTCGCTTTTTTTTCATTTATTTTTCTCTTAATGGAGACATTTCTTTATCCACACATCTGCTGTCTAGCCAGGGCACAATACCATTTTTTTTACCCTCTGCACATGCAGTCCTGTAAAAATGTGGCAGATTGCAGAGTTCAAGTGCTCCGAAACGTGAAGCGAAACAGCTGTGCCTAATCACTTGCACAAGGAAGGGTTTTGGAGCTTCAGTTTCAGCTCTCATCTGCCTGGAATTCTGTATTTCCTGCATCCAGATCAAGTGGCAGGCAATGTCAGAGGTCTTTGATATATGGGCATCATATTCAGAGTCAGTCCAGGAAGCCCTTCATTAACAGACACAGCACATTTTTTAATTTGATGAAACTTTCAGAGACTTTGCTCTCTTTGAAGTAAGCATAGGTCCCATGGAGAGATATACACAATTTTTAGCAGTTGCCTATCAAGCCAGAGACAGTTCACATTAATGAACTGAATTAGGTTTTATGCATCTCTCATCTATACAAATCACAGAAAACATTCGGCACAGAGCAGCTTGTGGTGAACAGATCCATTCTCTTCACTTTCTAAATGTACCTTGTCCATCACCCCATGAGGACAGCCTTCTCTCGAGACCTGAATGCTTCACTTAAATGGCCTTTTTGAGCTGAACTGCCAGTCTTTTCACCCTGATGCCTTCTGAGCACTGCACTGCAAGTAAAGAGATGGTATTGGGCTTACTTAGAAAATAGCTGAGTAAAATAACTTGCAGAATTGCATTACTTCAATTGTAGGATAAAGTCCTCTTTATCTGATTGACTAATTGTGTGATAAATTATAGTATGTATAAAGTGGGGTGTGAGTAAGCTGTTTCCTGCTGGCTGATGGTTATCACAAAGACTAATTTGCAAACTTTCTGAAACAAGGGTTAAAAAGTCCAATTAATGGATACCATACAAGAAATGAAAAACCAGCTCTCCTCAGCTGCATAGCTGGCCTTGAAAATCTCACTGTTCCAGCTAAACAAAATTTGAAAAGTATGTGCATTCAAAAAGTGACATTTAAATCTGGAATCATGAGAAATTGTGACTGATAGGGCTTCAAAAAAAGAAAATGTAATTACCAAAGGACAATTAGATGTATTTTATTATGTATTGCTATTGCATTTATTTATGTGGAGGTGATAAATTACCGCTGAAATTGTGTGATTTAACCTTTGCTACAACATTTTATCAAACTGATCTTTCTGATCAGTGATGCTTTGGAATGTGAACTGTGTAGAAGGCAATATTGAATGTTCAGCACTTTCAAATCCACTCTGTTTACCAAGCATAAATGCAAATGCCAGTTAAACCACTTTCAGTTCTATCCTTCTGCTGTTCAAGTGCAGGAACAATTATCTCCATCAATAGTTAATGGCCTAATCCTAAACAGACAGTTCCACAAGTAGAGGCAATAGTCCTGTTAACATGCTGTTAATTTTCAAGTATAGAGTCTGAAATAGACTATAGAGCTACTGAAAATGAGTAGAAGTACATTTCCCCAAGGTAAAATACACTCGCGGCCCCTGAATAATGGAATTAGATTTTTTTCCCTAGTTTTGTTTAGTGAATTAAATCCAAGCAGTCCTCTACATTCATTTCAGAATGTTCCTTTTCCAACTTTTCCCCGGTGTTCATCACAAAAGGGCTTGTTGCTGCCTTGTTCTCTGAGTCATTCTGAAGTCAGAGGAGCATACAGCATTGAGAGGTTTATTTATTTGTCTCTCTACTGTGATTTCTTCAGCACTCTATAGACTATACTTGTATCCTTAGATCCTCTCTCCTAATGTAAGTCAGAACTTGGCTTGTTGTAGAATCCTCCCATATAGCACTATTTAATGCCATAACACCACATGATGGGAATCACTGAGTCACTGATCTGTGCCACAAACAATAATGTATTTGCCACTGTAAGAATGTGTGTCCTCATAAATTAGTTGGTTGCTTTTTGTTTTTTTCCCCCCACAGAGATTCAGCATGTTAACCTTGTAACTGTTTACTTCGTACGTGATATCAGACACTGTAACGTAGGAAGCTGGCCGCCACATATATACACATTAAATTTCACTTTGTCAAAGGACAGAAATGACTTAGAAAGATGCAGGGAGTAACAGCAGTAGAAACAAAAGCTGCTTTTTAATTCACAGGCTAAATACAGCATGCAGCAGCTGCACTGCAGGCTAAACCCATATTATCCTCTTTATGACCTCAGTTTTGACCTTAGATGAGGTTTCATGCTCCGCTTAAATGCAGATAGCATTTTTGTTTCTAACTTAATTTCTCTTGAGTCTCTTTTGAACACAAGTTGCAGTTAGTATTATGACAATTAGCTAAATACCTACCTGAGTTTAGGGTTAGAGATTCTTTACTTAAGGGAAGACAAAATCACTGGTGCCACCCAATATGAAGTCTGCTCATAACTGTTTTCAAACCACAAAGCCAAAAGTTAATGTTTGTTCCACAGCATATTCCTAGAAGATATAACTAAGAAGCCACATTAAAATAACTAGATACAAACCTAGTTATTTAGAGCCTCATCGTACAGAAGTCACTGAAGAATGTGTTTCACATTGCCAGAGTCTTAGGATTCCTCTGTGCTCATCACTTTGAGTAACTCTATCATCCTAGCATGGTGCTGAAACATTTAAAGTATTAATATAGGAAATCAAATATAATAAATAGCCTTCATTGTGTGAGATAATGAAGACTAAGATTCCAAATTTCTTAGTAGAAGATAGGAATGCCAGCCTGAGCAATGTGGTCATAAAATTGACTGGAAATGCTAGACTCTTTTTCTCAGTATGTACAGTTTTGATTGCCTGGGGAAAAAAAAAAAAAACTAAGCTTTTTAGGAATTTGCAGGTCGAGAATTTGTTTTTCAGAGAAGTATAGGAAAAGTACTCAACAGTCTGCCTTTATGATCTACTGTCAAAGGTGAAAATATATAACAGTAAGTCAGGCTGTGGTTGGTTTGTTTGTTTGTTTGTTTGTTTTGTAGAATATGGTGATAAATCAAAAAAAGGGAACTTCACAAACAGTTCTAACATTAGGCACCAGTTCTAGATATTGCACTTGGGAGAATGTTGAGCATCCAAATCCTTTCGATCTTGCCCTTTATTCACACAAAGATGAAAGCCTTGTTATGTTTATATGACATTAATGCTAGATTATTACAAGTCAGATTGATTCTCACTTTGGACCTGTTTTGTCCATATGCAGGATTAGTCTTAATCTATTCTGTGCCTGAAATTTGCTATTTGCACCAAAATCCTGTCTGTTGATGACCACTTCTTAGGTTATTTTGTATAAATCAATATACAAAACCTACTTGTATCATAACACATTCATCCTACTTTTCATTTACTTTTCTCCAGCTCATAGAATCATAGAATAATTAAGGCCAGAAAATACTTCTATGATCACCTAGTCCAACCATCCAACTACCAATATTTCCCCCCTAAACCATGTCCCTTATTACCACATCTAAACATTTGTGGAGCACTTCCAGGGATGATGACTCAACTACCTCCTTAGGCAGCCCGTTCCATTGTCTAACTACTCTTTTGAAGATGTTGCTTTTCCAAACTGAATCTCCCCTTCTGCAAGTTAAGGCCATTACCCCTCATCCTATCACTACTTACCCAGAAGAAGAGGCTGACCTCCCACTCACCACATTTTCTTTTCAAATCACTGTGGAGAGCTGTAAGTTCCCCTCTGAACCTCCTCTTCTCTAGATTGAACAATCCCAGTTCCCTCAGCTGCTCCCTGAAAGACATGAGCTCCAGACCATTCACAGCTTTGTTGCCCTTCCCTGGACACAGTCCTGGGTCTCATGGTCCTTACTGTAGTGAGGAGCCCAAAACTGAACACAGTACTCAAGGTGCAGCCTCACCAGAGCTGAGTACAAAGGAATAATCACTTCCCTGCTCTTGCTGGCTGTACTATTTCTGATATAAGATTTCAGACCTCGACGCGCCAAAATTCATCTCAGTACAGTACTGTAAAGGGAGGTTCCCAGCCTGAATCTCAGGGCTGTCTGGAGTTGTCCCGATCCATGATGCAAACAAGAAAATGAAAAGGCACTGACAGTGATAACACACGCCAAAATTCATGAACTGCACCTGGAAAGGCTACTGCAGTACAAGCTAAACAGAAAATAATGTTTATCTAACCTGTGGTTCTATTCATCTCTCCTGTTTCCAATTGTTTAGAAACAGACTTTTTTGGGGGATTTGTGTTTATATTCCAGATTCACTTTACAAATCATAATTTTTTTCATTGGTTTTTAAAGCACAAAAACTAATCAACTGGCAAAAAAAAACCTGTTTTTTTTTCATCAGCAGTGTGTTAGTTTTAGATAAAGATTCTCTTGAAAGTGCTACTTATTTTTCAATTCTATATATTTACAAAACCAAGTTTGCCAGTTATTGCTCTAAAATTCTCCTTACCATTCTCAGTGCATGATCTAGAAATTCTTATATTTAGAAAATTCAAAAGTTCAAAGAGACATGAGTGTTGTTCCCACTACAAGTAAAATAGATTTGGAGTGTTTAGAAAAAGTTTTAGTTTTCCTTTTGAGACCTCTGCTTTACATGATTATCAACGTACAAAGAATTATCCAGCACTACTGCCACATTTGCAATTCTATCTGGAGTCAAATACAAATAATCCTGGTAGAAATCTAGCCCAAGTTTTAGATGAAATGAAACTTGGGAAGGTTTCAAATCGACTTTCATGCTTTTCCTGAACTGAACCTCCAAAAATATTTGCACTTATAATGGTGACTTTCTACATTTTTTAGTTTATCTAAATGGCTAAAACAAATTTAGACCTAGTTGATAAATTAGATCATGTTTTCATAGGTTTCTGTCACAGAGTCTCCTTCCAGTTCACCATCTGAGAAGGCTGAAAATAGCACGCACAAAAAATGGGAATTTGGGTTGTCAGAGTCCTCAGCACCCTTTCACAAAGAAGTAGTGAGAAATACTATTCTCTATAGTATACTACCTTCACTTTCACTGTACTAAGATTTTTTGATGAATTAATTGCTAATTCCCAATGTTTATTCTGTTGTAGTCCTATAAACTTTCAGGAATTCAGTCAATGATCACTCACTGTTAAACAGTAGAAATCAAAGCATAAAACTAACAGTTGGCTCATGCTAATGCCTTTATATAATAATGCCAAGTGATCAACAGTGATGAATTGGCAAAATTTTATTCTTTGGACTGAGACAAGTTTAGGGAGAGCTCATGGAAATTTATGTTAAAAATGACATGCTTCTGTACATTAGGCAGTATGGTTTTGAGTAATGCACAGAGCAGTCTAAAACAAGACCACAGCTATCTGAGCAAACTCTGCAGATTGGTGGGAGATCATATTCTACTACTGTTGCTCATTTCTGGATCCTTTTACATGTAAATCAATGGTCAGTACTATGTCACTATCTGTGAGTTAAAATAAATGAAGAAGGATCTGACAGCTTTTCTTTTACTTCATTATGAGAATGATAATTCTACAGGAGGTTGTGCTGTGTGTTATTAACTTGAGAAATATCTTTTGGATCTGTTCCAGTATTTCCGATAAATACATATTTTGGCAGCCAGAAATCTATGCATTATACTTATGATAGACTAGTCTAACACTGTAAATGATATGTATAAATTATTTTAAAAACAAATTATTTATCCACTGGTGCTGCTCTGATCTATAGCAGGTTATAAATATATCTTTTAATAATAGAGCACTTAACTGACCTTCAAACAGCTCGTGCTCAATGATACCTGTGCTTAAGTAAATATAATTTAGGGCATTGAGTAAGCTTATTAAACTTGTATCCCTAAAATGCTTATGAAAATGACAAGCTATACATTTACTAATGCCAATTTTTTAAGAGCTTGGCAAGTTCTACATTCCCCCCACATACACATTGTGTCAAATGTAATTATACACTAATATGGACTAATATCTTTTTAAAGGAGACTTATTAAAATAAATCAGAGTAATGTGAGCTTTACAGCAACATGCAGCAAAGAATTATGAACTATGGTGATGAAGAAAGAGGTAGTACAAAAAAGTTTTTAAAATGCCCGACCCTTTCACTTTCAGTGACCTGGGCTCTGTTTCTTCCTTTGATCAGAAGTGGAAAAAAGTCTAGTGGTCTGAGAGAAGTCTGTCAGAAAACCCACATCACAATTGGCAGTTTCTATTCGAGAAAGACCTCAAACATGACCAGCCAGTTGAACTGAGTCTATATTTGCTGGAGAACACAACTCTAACTTCATCCATAGTAAGCTTCACAAGGGGAAAAAAAAAGGCTTTTGATTGGGGAGTAATAAAAGCTCTTCATTTTTTTAATCCTCCTGTATAATTTCCTGCCAGCTCTAGAACTTCAGATACTTGAAAGAAGTCAAATAATAATTGAGAAGGAAACACCAAACTTTTAAATGTGGGCGCTGGTGAAAAATTAGTCTCCATTTTGTTCAAACTGCCATTGCGACTGATTCAAAAGCTCAACTTTTCTACTAGTTTAGCTGTCCTCCAAAAAATAATTCATTACTGATTGTTACTCTGCCTTCGCAATTAATCAGCTTTGTAAAGTGCTTCATTTGGTGCATTCGTATTGTTTAAATAAATCTGGAAACACTAACCTTCACGTTCAGGGGTCGAGTGTGGGAATGAATCTTCAGACTACAGAGGGTAAAATACTTCAAGGCGTATCCACAAGAGATTTCATATGGACAATCAGAATTTATTTTCCGAGTGGATGGTATACCCAGTGTAAGTGAGCACTGTGGCATGTTTTAAGGTCTCCTTAACCTGTCTGTGCAAATTG
Organism: Chrysolophus pictus; assembly: GCA_037305975.1. Lineage (NCBI taxonomy): Eukaryota > Metazoa > Chordata > Aves > Galliformes > Phasianidae > Chrysolophus > Chrysolophus pictus. The sequence continues at coordinate 17,636,035 of CM074614.1, read as the reverse complement.
CATAAATCACAGCAATAAAGTCTTTCTATTCAACATGCTGGAGCTGAAGAGCACTGACCAGCTTTTGACCTCCTATTCTGGGCCCCCACTGACCCTAACTTAGAAGTTCAGGCGGTCAATAGCAGGTCATGGAGGGCATCTGCAGTGTTGCTTAATTCCAGTTTGATTACAAGGTTAAATATAAGCTGCACAGGTACCCTTTAACGCCTTCTTTAAGTCTTCCTGACCACCACAGAACATGTGGCTCTTATGAAGCCAACAAAATAGACAAGGAGTGCTTGAGCAAGCAGAAAAGAAAAAAAATAAAAATCAAGGTTGCTTTCTTGCTGGCCATCTCTAGTTTGGCACAGACTAAGTTGGTCGTTTATCAGCATAATGGATCTACAGACAGCCCTAAACAATTGTCAAACATTCTTTTAAAAGCCATTAGTTTTTCAACTAATATATATCTGTTTTGTGCATTTGTCGAACCTTTCACTTGTCACTGAAAAGGGCCTGTTAAACTAAACAGAGGCCTGATCAGTTTTCAGTGAGCTCTGAGTCTCAGAGTTCACCTGGGTCACCTACAAGATTTATGAGGCTCCGGTACCGGCATCCGACTGGAACCGTGAGTCCAACGGAGAGCTAAGACTCCCCCCGCATGCTGCGTCCTGCAACACTGCCCCAGCCTTCCCAGCGGCTGCTGGAGAGGCAGCAAAATTGATGACCTGTGCAGATACCAAAGTGGACATCAATAAAAAGAGATGGATGTGAACCATCACAGTGACATGCCTTGTTGTTGGGGTGTATGAGGAGAGGGGAGAACAGGTTAAAAAAACACAGGAAAGTTATTTATATAAGCCTCAAGGACAAGGAGTTTGTCACTACTTGCTTGAGAATTTAATCTTAACATGTTCTTTCTTCTGGTTTCCATCATTCTCCAGATGACAAAAAGGCTGTCAAGTTGCTGCAACCACTAGCTCTGTTGTGGGCTCAAGTGCCAGAAATAGTATATTTAATGCAAATGTTGAGACAATCACAGTTGTAGGAAATCATGAAAAATGCAAAGTAGCCTTCTTCAACAAGTTTCAAACAGTATTCTCAGCTTAACAGAGCACAAATTGAGGTTCTCTTGTTTAAGGAGGGACTTGGATTTTGTTGTGTTTGCAGCTACATTACTTTTTATACAGACATTCAGGCATATGCAACTGGATAGTGCATTCTGAAGTTCACCTGTGAAAGAGACATATCTGTGGTAGTATGGAAAAAAGTGGGACCAGATGTGCTGTTTTATTCAAAGCAATCCTTGCATGTAGATAGATTTAGAGCAACGTTGTATCAGAAGTGATAACAATCTCTTCTGTTTTAAAACATGCTAAAGAAACCAACAAGAAAATGATTCTCAAAATTTCTTTCCATTTTATGCTCAAAGTGTTTACTTGCCCTCCGGGACATTTTCTGCATTCTTATGTATTATGTAAATGAGATCTAAATCTAAAATGTGATTTGTGTACTTGGAAGTATTATGCATTCATCCACATAAGAAGCAATGGCAGATGTTTAGAAAGAACTGCTCTGCTCGCCATGAACAGAATTCAGCAACAAACTCACCAGCATCTTTTCTTTCCTAAAATGATGTTCTAAAGTACAGCAGTTGAGAGTTACAAAAGGAAGAAGGCAAAAATATATCCTTCAGAAGATGTATTTTTAAGTACAGTCTACATAAAACATGATGTAACATACAAAGAAAATAGAAAGTGTTTATTTAAATTGAATTTCCATTTGTGATAAAAACTTTTCTACACCCAGGTTTCATCTTTCTACCGGTGAAATAAAGACAATATTTCACACCTTGCTAAAATAAATATAAGTTTCCATTTAACACATCCTTATACATTCAATGAAGAGTATTGCACCACAGTTAGGGTTCAACTGTTTGTTGTTTCTGGAGTCAGAGAAAAATTGAGTTAACAGTTACCAGAGGTCATCAGAAGCTCATGAAATCAGTTACATCGGTGGTATTTTGTCAGATAATTGAAATACATAGGTTGAGTAGCAGCACGGACAACGGGCAGGGGAAATCTTGAACATGCCTGGGTTGAAAGTTTCTAATGGATTTCATGTAGCAGAAGTTGTGAGAACAAACATTTTTTATCAAGGTCTACAGGACCTCATATAAAAAAGATTCAAAAACATGAAGTCATGTCAGGGGTAGTTCAGGCTGGATAGCAGGAAAAGATTATTCAGCAGAGGTAGTGGTCATGGCACTGAGCTTGCTGAAGTTCAAATATTTGAACAATGCTCTCAGACACATGGTCTCATTTTTGGACAGTGCTTGCTTTGTGGAGCCAGGAGATGCACTTAGTATCCCTTCCAGCTTAGGATATTCTGTGATTCTATAACTTATAACCAGTGCAATGACTACTTCTTTTGGGTTGTTTATGTCTCTGATCAACTACAGCTGGATTAATTTTCAATCAAGTTGACATATTGTCTTTATTTCTAGTTCTTGAAAGGATAATATTTTGTTTCCAGTAGACTCACTGTGTTTTAAGAATTGGTTTGCCTGTTGCAGTTACAGTTAGGTTTATCTTTAGTGATGCAATAAAGAGAATCATTTCATTAATCTCTTAAAATATTTTATCATCTTCTGCACGAAACATAGATGACAACTACATAATTTGAGGATTCCTAGTGTTGTCAGCTTCTACAAATATCCTCATAATGTGAGAAAATAGAGTTTTGGAAAAGTTAGCTGTATTTCTCTCAGTGAGGTTGTAATATGGCAAAAAGGGCTTTGTAACTGTTGTGGGAATCTCAGACTTTGTTTAATGTCCATTCAAGGTTTGTAAAATCTGCAGGACTCCACTGACAGTTTACAAGTTTCTCAGGATCTCACGTGGATTTGAGAAACTCTTGGAAATCTAGTAGATTTTATGACCTCCATAGGATCTCCCACCGTTTTATAAACCTTGAAGGAGAACTCATGTGAATGAGTGTCCAGTAGTCCATCAAGATTTTAGAAAGTCATCTGGCAAGTTCCTGATGTTTTTTTGTCATCTATCCCTTCCCTTTTAGGATTTGCAGACTGAACAGACAAAGCATACCATTGCAACCCTGAACTTAAAGTACTGTAAGACCACCCAAAAAAAGGGTTTTCAAAGGTACAGAGAGCTGTTAGAAATCTTCATCCTATTAGTTCTCCTGTGAAAGACCTTAAAACCTCCACATTTTCCTTATTTTGGGGCGAGTAAAACAGTTCTGTATCAGAACTCCTTCCCCTTAGATCAGTCTCTAACTCCCCAACACTTTGTGATGACTCACAGTGTTTTTCCAGTAAAAGAGTAGTGTGGAATGATGGAATTGAATAAAATAGAAATGTCCTAATGACGAGATTCTGTAGCAATCTTCTATGAAATTATGAATCAAAACAAAATGTAAGTTTTCTCAAGTAAATTTAACCTATGAGGCAGCAAAGATCATGTCATTTATTGCATTCTTCACATGAGAGCTAAAGATCTGTTATGGCATAAAATATACTTGATTTGAATATTTTCTGATTAATTTGAAATTTCCATTAGTTTTAATATCCTCACCCAGTAGGATACTTACAGAACTCAGGAGAAGCTGCACATATTTGTTTTGCGTAAGTCACAGATACAAAACTGTAAAGATAAAGATCACAATGAAAGCTTATTAAAATGTTCATTGAGGTAAACATCAACAATAAGCAGTTTTAGAAGGTAAAAACATGCTTTCTAGTTTGTATTAATTTTAAGAAGAATTACCGGTTGCCAAACAGTAGCAAAACTCTGGCATTGCTGAATTAAAGATTATGCTCAAATGCAACATTTTTAAAATCAGAAGGTACATGTCAAAACTTTAAACATGCTCAGCTCTAAATTCCTTATTTGGAAGAATCTCCTTTCATTATTTTCAGTTTGAAATTTATTACACTAGAGGATAAGACTTCGTCCTTTATTTTCACTGAAAGTAATGTTCCTTCTCCTGATTATCAATTGCTGCTACATCTTGTTATGGCAGATATGTTAAATATAAATTTTATCAATTTTGCCCTGTCCCTGGAGGTGTTCAAGGCCAGATTGGATAGGGCCCTGGACAGCCTGATCTAGCATTAGGTGGGAAGGTTGGTGGCCCTGCATGTGGTGGGGGGGTTGGAGATTCATGATCCTTTAAGTCCCTTCCAACCCTGGCAGTTCTGTGATTCTGTGATTCTATATTTTCATTTAGATGAACAGCAGTGTAAGATTTTTTGAATGCATGTATCCTCACATCTATAGATAGAGAATTTTGAAATTTTACTGATGAACATACCCACGGTACACACATATATTCCCCTGATCAGGAATTAACATCTCCAGAAGAGGCACAAGATGTTTGTTAATGGGATATCACACCCCACATATATATGTTAAAATATCAAGTAATATTTTTTCTTTTCTCTGAAACCTACACATGTTTTACCAAAGGTTGTGTTAGCACGAGGTTCTTATTATGATAACAGACAGTTTGGTTTAAAAGACATGTCCCTATATTATTTAGATGGTGGGACTGAAATAAAGGCAGCATTAACTTGTTCAACATTGCTAAATCTTTGTAATCTGGCTACTTTTAGTGATAGTCGCTGTTATTAAACTGTGCCCAAATTAGCACAACAAACAGTTGGAGATGCACTTTTTATTCTTACTCCTTCTTGCCCATTACTACATGTGGTCAAACTAGCCACATCTCTAGATCTTCTTCCAACATCTCTTCCCGGTGAAGACATGTAAAAGCAAAGGACTGGGGAGAGGGATATAAAGGTACGGGGCAGCCTTGAATGCAGCAACCATAAGATACAGGAATGCAAAATTTTGCATGGAAGAAAGAAGGCAACAAGTAGGATTTCTAGGATTGCGACCCTGCACTTCAGGAGAGCCAAGTCCAACCTCTTCAAGGACCTACTTGGAGGTATCTAATTGGATTAGAGCACTGGAACGGAAGAGAACCCAAGAGAGTTAGTTGATATTCATGCACCACTTCTTTGAAACTCAAGATTGGTGCATCCTCAAGAGCAAGAAATCAGGCAAAAATGGCAGGAATACACTCATACATTCCATGAGATCATGGAAAAACCTAAATGGAAGAAGAACCTGGAAGAGAAAACTGATGAAATTCAACAAGGGCAAATGCAGAGTCCTACATCTGAGGAGGAACAACTATATGCACGAGTACAGCTTAGGGGCTCACCTGCTGGGAAGAAGCTCAGCAGAGAGGGATCCAGGTGTACTGGTGGACAAGGTGTTGGCCATGAGCTACCAGTGTACCCTTGTGGCCAAGAAGGCCAGTAGTATCCTGAGGTGCCTTGTAAAGAGTGTGCCCAGCAGGTTGAGGAAGGTGATCCTCTCCTTCTACTCTGCCCTGGTGAGGCCACAGGAGTACTGTGTCCAGTTCTGTGTTCTTCAGTTCATGAAAAAGGGAACTTCTAGAGAGAGTTCAGCAGAAGACCACAAAAATAATGAGGGGCCTGAAGCACCTTCCATATGAGGAAAGGCTGAGAGACCTGAGACCATTCAGCACACAGAAGAGAAGATTGAGAGGAGATCTATCAGTGCTTGTATATATGTAATGGATGGTAGTCAAAAGAACGGTTACAAGCTCTTTTTGGTGTTGCCCAGTGACAGGACAAAGAACAACAAACACAGTCTGAAACACGAAGTTCCATCTGAACATGAGGAAGAACTTCAATTCTTTGCGAGTGATCTACAAATCCAATTTTCTTTCTGTGGACTGGATCATGTTTTCTTAGTTTTAGTTTTTGTGATGTATGGTATCTTTCCATCACTGCCTCACTATGTATCAGTAATGAGAAATAGAATTTTTAGAGTCAATTAAAGATGATCCAAGCACCCACATATCTTCTGAAGACAGAACAAGCTAACCAGAAGGGTGAAAGATGACAACAAATTTTAATTCTCTAATATATCTACCCTTTTCATGGCTTTTGGGTTCACTTTAAGTTCTTCAAACAAGAAAAGTTTGACAGCTGACAGGAACATAGCAGCAATGTATATTTATTTGTGTTTTTTGCCTTTACATTCTCTGGCATATCACATTTCTCTTTCCTCCCCCTTTGCTTTTTCTGGTGCTATGGCATTTCTGGAAGTATGTGGGTCTCTGTACAGTACTCACACAAAACTCCCAATTGAGCTTTGTTTTTTTAATTTTTTTTTAATCCAAATCCTCTTCTGTTATCAGGGTTTTCTTTAAGATTCTACACATGATTCTCATCATTGATATACGATTTCTCCTGTTATTTAGAAAAAGTTATCTGGGTTTTGGAATAGCTTGTTTTATTTATTTATTTGGCCTGCTTTTTGTTTGTTGGTGTTTTTTTAGGGTGTCTTTTTTTTTTTTTTTTTTTTTTTTTTTTTTTGGTCAATGTTATTGCTGGAAAAACTTTTGGAATCATGAACTCTAAAACAATAATATATATACAATATTTTAAATATCATGGGTTTTATACTGTTTCTCATTATTTTCTGGGACTGTGTGCAAAAGCTTTGCGACTGGTGATGCTGCTGGCTTGTCCATGTCTTGTCCTTTAGATTTTTGTCCCTAAGCTCTTCTGAGCGGGAATTGTAATGTTCTTTATACTTCTGTGCCTAGCACACTGGGATTGACAAGATTTGGGGCTCTATCAGCTGCCAACATATACAAGTGAAATAAAGAGCTGAAAACAAAACAAAGAGTCTCTTTAACATCTTTCATCCTTTGAGTGAGGGGATTTAGAAGAGAAGAAAAACATTAATTCCTCTGCTTTGTAGCTATTGCACTGGGATAGTGGATAGGCAAAGAATAAGGTCTCTTTCATTTAAATAACAATCTTTGTGCATGTCTACACTTCAGACTCCATTGCAGTATGCAGATATCCTAATATACTAGCACATGGTCAGTTTTCTTGCCAAAAAAAATCTGTCTGCTCCTTGCTACATAAGTTCTGTGGAATAATAAAAAATAAAACTTAAAAAAAGCCTTGTAAATCTTAGCAGAGGCAGCAGTGAGCTTTGAAGACTTGATTGTAGGTCCTTCTATCTCTGTTAACCTCTTCTATTTCAGCCACTGTCTGGGCTATGGCCACACAGCAAGGCAGCCCTAGCTGTTCCCAAGGAACAGTTTCCAGGAGGAAGATTCTTTCTGTCTCAGGTTTGGTTGTGGAAAAGACGTCTAGTACTGTAATTAGTCTCTAAACTCACTTCTATGCTGAATGTGTAAGTCCACTGCTCACTGCCTCATATAACACTACAGAGACAGCTGTGTTACTTTTAACAACTCGTGAATGCTTAGAGAAATGGACTCACACAAAATCTGTTTTCTTTCACAGTGTTAACCTCTCTGATGACAAATCTCTGATGTTAATGGTGTGGGAATATTACAGGTCTAAGCTATGCCCCGTACTGTATGCAACTACGTGGCATTAGTTGTCAGGTTCACTTACTTTTCTCAGATCATCACAGTGCCCAGTCCCATTGGGTAAAAGTCTTCTCTCAGGGAGCTTTTACTTTACTATTCCAGGCCAGACCAAAACTGTGATTCCCTAGCAGATCTTTGAATCATCTCCATTCAGTGAGCTTTAGTTTGTACCATGAAGCAGTCTCAGAACGCACAAAGTGGAGATATTTCAGAAAAGGATGATATGCTCCAATGTCTTCTGTTCAGTTTATGGGACTATATTAGTCTTAGTACACAGCAAAGCTACCAGAAGTACTTTACTTTGCAAATAAGCTCTATTACACTACTCTGCTTGCTTGGGTAAGCTTAACTGAATGGTAAACTGCCTGAAACAATGTCAGGTTTGTCTGGGTTTGTCTTCTCATTAGGGGACCCATAGCTGTTCCATATCCATCATCAACATCAATGGATGCAGCAACACCAAATTCATGTCCTGCTCTCTTCCCTACCTGAGATATTGCCATCATCTCTTGCAGCAGTGGCAATTTGCTGTGTCTTTCTGTTAACCCCTAACTGCTAGGAGTACATGCAGTATAATAAAAACCTTATAACAGCCTTTGAACTGCAATTTTGTGAAAGCTGATTCAGTGTGACATTAATAATTTGTGAAATATTAAGCTAAAGTTTCTTTTAACCAGGGGCCTCTTCTAATCCTTTCTGTAACAAATAACACAAAGAGCAGTGGAAAATGGAGATGAGATCAGGTGCCTTTCAGCTCAGCTGATAATGTCAAAGTGTCGATTTTTGTCAGGTAAAACCTCTAAAACTCTTGGTGGTCATTTGAAAGTAGGCAGTAGAAATGTGATGACAACAAATAGGTTACAATAATTCTATTTTACCTGAAACAACTAGGCAGATTTCCTTCGTTGTATGTTTATTGTAAAGTAAATCCTTTTCAAAGGATCTGTGACAACTCTAATGGATAATTTACAATCTACAGACCTTCTGGATTAAATAACAGTGAGTCTGTAAACCAGAAGGCTTCAGAGAAAACACTAGTAATTTCTTTATTGCCCTCTCTCAGTTCCCCAATTACGATTGATCTCCGCTTAGCAGCCTAGTGCTGCTAATTGTTTGGAAAAGAATGAAATGACTTAATCTTTATAGGCATCTTCTAGCCTGGGGTTTGACTTCATAATTCACTATGTCAATCTCTCTAAAGCAAAGATAAGTGGAGTGCGCAGTTACATACTGTACTTTAACAAATACTTAATTTATAAACAGGAAAGCTTAGACAGCCTCTGCTAAATGTCTGACAAACCTGTGCCACTGATGGCATCTGGCTTTATATCACTGATAGGCAGACAGGAGAAAGCCTGAGAGATGCTGTCCTGGCATGGTTCAAACCTGAGACAGAATTTAATCAGGTCTTCATCTCCTTATCATTTCTAGGGTGTCGATCACTACCTGTGTTTAACATGGGGAGGAACCTCTGCAGATGCAATCACTTTTAAGTCTTCACACCCTGTTTCTTCTTACCATTTCTAGCTGGAGACTGTAAACACATTTTGGGAATGCAAGAGCATTCATTCTTGTGATGATAAGGTCTTCAAATCTTATTTTGGGAGAGGAGAGGTTCTTAAATCTTCAACACTGGAAAATCATACCATGAGGATTTATATCCTTGCTCTTTTGTTGGCTTTCTTGTACTGGACAATTTGTAATTATAAAAGAAAACAAAAATATCAGCACATGAGGAAAGAAGTATACCTCTCCAACATTTTGGGTAGGACAATCATGCAGAAGTCACAGCATGTTCTCCAGCTAGTCGCTGGTGAGGTAAAAGACCTTGTTCTTCTTGAAATAAGAAAGAAGGTCATGAGATTAGAAGTCCTGTTGATCATATCCTTTACAGCAAAACAAAAATAAAAGACAGTCTGCTGTTACTTATGCCTAATGAATTTTCCTTCAGTAAAGGGCTGACATGCATGGTCTTTCTCTGCTTCCTTTAGGAGAAAAATCCCAAAGTCTCCCAGTACATTGAATGGCTATGATTTGCATCCTTTTCAAGGCAGCGGATGATGAATGAAATATTAAGCAAGACGAATATTTTGTGGAGCCACACTTCTCCAGACAACAAGTTCTTTTTTTTAATACAGTCACAATTAAGTGCTGTATTCTGTGCTGATTTTGAGTGTATCTCAACATCACTGTTGTTCCTTCCTGTACTTGTTCTGCAATCTTTCACAGGGATGGACCTGAGAAACGATCTTACCCTGCGTGCTTATAGAGTGCTGCTTCTGTCTCAGATCATGGAATAATTGAATGGCAGTACTCACTTGTTTCAGATATGTTTGCCTTTGTTCTTTTCCAGGTTCTGACTTCCTTTTTCTGAGTCAACTTGATTATGTTGTGTGATGTAAGCTTAAGAGGAATCAGGAGAAATTATTGCACTTGTCAGAGAATCAGCAGTAGAGGATCAACAGTCAATAACAGGGGATCATTAGACCTGATTCAGATAGATTCTCATGGGACAAAATACTTGGTCAGAGCAGAAAAATCAGTCTGCTCAAGTATGCTGGTAACTAAGTGACAGAGCTTTCACAGAGTGGCTAGAGGGGGATACCTGATGAAGGAGGCTGCAACTTCATAACAAGAGGTTTCTCCTATTGGGCACTAAAGAAAGGAATAGATAAGAAACAGAAAGCATGGGGAAAAAAAGCAAAAAGCAGAGAAGTGATAAGAGGTGTAGGATTTTTTTTTTTTTTTCTGAAAAATAATAAAACTGCTAGAGTTTTTATTGTTTTATGGAAAGTAAGACAAAGTTTCAGGTGTTCCTACTGCATCTTGATGTAAGCCCTGTGCCCATAAATACACTCTGAACAGCCAGTGCTGGTTCTGGGACTAACTTCTACTGCCTTGAACGGGTCTGGGCCTGGATGCAGAGAACGATAAACATAGAAAGGCAACACTGAACCAATAGAAATAACAAAAGGATCTAAGCTGCTGGTGGAGGGTCAACTCAAACAGACCAGCAGCTTTGTGAATGCCTATCATACAAAGTTGGCTTGGCTTTCGTGACTATTTTCCAGTCACAACAGATGAACCCATAAAGTAGGTCAGCTGGCAGTGTGAGTCTACTTAACTCCCAACAATTTCAGCTGGTGAAATGAATATACATATCTGGAGCAAGGGTATAAGCTCGTATCGTGAGTATATTTGATTTAAAATAAATTGCAGTGAAACTTGCACGAAGGAGGAATTCCAGTAGGCAATATCCTCTCTTAAGACTGCTTCAAAGTGTCCTCAAGATTTCTAGTACAATTATATCCAGACTTAGTAAAATGCCAACTCTACTTGGCAACTGATTTTTTTTTTTTATTTATAGTCCCTGGAGTGGTAGCTTAAGACATCTCTCAGTATACTTCACCTGTCTGAAACACTTTCACATGTTCATAGGAGCTAAATTAAACTGAAATTACTCTTTTTTTTTTAATAATCCACAGTATAGCTTTTAGATAATCCCTAAAATAATTCTGAATAAAAATATGACATCAAACAAGCTTTCAACATCTGCTCGCTACACTTTCTGAAGTTACTATGCAACATCTTTCTAATTCTCTCAATTGTTTTCCTCAGATTTATTCTAATTCTATGCTAATAAGAACTAGCATTAAATTCAGGATGCTTCTGTAGTAAATAATACATTTAAAACCTGATGTGTAAGGTTTAGATCAGGAAGTGAACTGACTATCTGCAATGTAGTAATGGCTGAGAGAATCTTTGAAGGGCTGTGGATATGTGAGAATGAATTTTCCCAAATTTGTGCTTCTAAATCTGAATTTGAAACAATATCATCTGGAAATGAACCACTTAAAAGCACCACATTCACAAAGACTTAAAATGGATTCCACTAGAAGGAAGGAAAAAAAGAGAGAGAGAGAGAAGGAAAAGCAAAGTATCTGCCCTCCCAAATCCTCTTTTGTTTCAGTGTTATTCACTAACTTTTACTGCTTGACAGCTTGTCTAGCCTTCATGCCACACCCAAAGCACAAAGTGATGCCTAATTTGCGTCATATCAGAAATTAGAAATATCCTGTGGCTCACGGGCCAGATTTGGCATCTCCTGGTGGTGCCAGTATCAGTACTCAGCCCTGCGCTATGTCTGCCTTCTCGTCATCCCCACCCTTGGATGCTTATCTTACTCCTGTACTTTGCCCACAGACATCGCAATGCTGTTCTCAGAGGGACAAGCACATTGAAAATGTTTTGACTCGACTCAGTTCAAGCCTGATAATGTTGGGAACAGCACGCTGATCCCCCTCCAAGACACAGTTAAATATAAATCAATACACTACCAAACAAATGGCTTAATAAACATCTTACTAAGAGGCAATGAAATCTGATTCTAACTACCTTTGATTATTAGGACCTGAGGAGATCCAGGAGCAAGTTTGTTTTTCTTTGAGTTTAAGGCTAACACCAGAGCTAGGGACCCCCAAATCCATTCTCATCTTAATAAAACACAGCTGTTATCTGTTAGATGCTAATAAGAAAACAATGCTGAAAAGAAATTTCAGCAAAATAATGTTGAACATTATATTTGCCTAGACAACTACTCTATTAGATTCAAGTTCTGAATGATAGGAAATCTGAAGCTGCATTAAGCTAACAATGCTTGGTGTCTCTGAGGTACAAACAATGAAAAATAGAATGAATGTCTATTAGTCATATAGCATGAACACTTCCTAAAGTAACTTAGATGCTTCCTTTTTACTTAATAGTGCTTTTTGTTTCCTCTATTAAACAGTGCTTAAAAACCACAACTTCAGACAATCAGTAAACAGGATCGTTACTTCTAAGTGTTTCTGATTCTGAATCAAGGGTTTCATTTAATTTTCCAAGTGGAATAATGCATATAGATGAGGATGTCAAATTGCAAATAACCTATATTAGAATGGCATGTACAGTGTTTATGGTAAGTAATCAACATTATTGTCTTAGCTTAGGGATTTAGAATGCTGAAATAAACTAACAGAATAAATTGATAGGAAAAATGCAGATGTGCATCACTGCATTAAAAATTTGAAATGAGAGTGAAATGATACAATAGTGTTTTGTAATTCAGAAATATATATGTAAAGGTATTCAAATAGGTATATGTGGTTAATGCCAGTATTGATTTGAATTTCCACAGGAACAAAAGATAGTATAGTGACTTTGATTTGAAAGATTAGGCTGGGATTCATTATCAATATTTCAAAATACAAATTGTTGGCTACATCATGCCCCTGATGAACTGTTTCCATTAGTAGTTAATGGCCATCAAGTCTTACTTTTCTTAGTTTTGAATGCTCTTTATTTTTTCTTTGTTTATAATCACTGTTGTCATGCAAGAAACCTCTCCAGAGATAATGGCAAGTTTCAAGTGACTCATTTCTAAATCCAGATTGTAGACTTGTATCTGTCAGTAGGAGCATTTCCACATAATGCTTTGTGATTCCTTGCATTACAGTTTGAAAAGCCAAGGCTGCCATGGTGAAGTGCCTCTCAGCATTTTCATAATGAACATGGTTTTGGGGTTTTCTTGTAACACAGAAGTATATGCGCCCTCAGCTTGGGATGAAACATTTATTCCTAACAGTGCATGAGACTAGTGTCCTAAGCAAACCTATCCAGATAAGATGCTGTTGCCTGCGAAGATTTCATTCATGTTTTCAGCTGCAGATGGATGTGATCCTTTGATTCCTTGGGTCTTTGTCCTTCATAGGATTCTGCAAACACTGAGTAGCTTCAAACACAAAACATGGCAAAGCTCAGTAGTGACATTCATGCTCATATTAAAAAGCTTTTTAATGCCACAGGTTGTCTTATTGATTTCAACGAGACTCTCTTCTGCACAAAATGTTAATTGCAAGAGGTATATCATGATCTCATCCTCCGCAGATGCAGGCTGGCGGTGCAGCAGATCCAGCTCACCAAGTGCTTTCACTGCAGAGTCACCTTGGGTTGATATCTTGTCAGATCTCATAACTGTGGCATCCGTCCTACCCAACAGCTACTGATACAACCTGGAGGGAAACCCAGCTCCTGCTGATGCTCATGACTGCAGACTGGGGAACATCCCTGCACAGCGATTCCACATCCAGGCAGGGATAAAAGCAGGCACTGCTGGTGTTCCTTAAAGGCTTCTTTGATTTTTTGTAGAAGCGAGTTATTGAGCTGGCACTGAGGCACGTGCTGGTCCAGGGTGACCGCAGTTCCAATGTACGAGTGTGAGGAGTTTCAGTAAGTCTGTCATGGGTAAAGTTTTGCCTATCTATAGGTAAGTACAATTTGGGAAGCAGCAGAAGATTTTGCTGAATGGAGAGTGCTGTGTTGTGGCCCAGTCCTGCAATTGTTCCTTGAAGACGTGATGGGTCCATGCTCCCTTTGGTTTTGAAAGCATTAGTGGAAATTCTGCTTGAGCAGAAACTGCACCATTCGGCCTCTTTGTAAGATACTTTCTATACACATTTTTCTATCATGCAATACTTATACTGTAAAAATAAAAATATTACGTCATTGTTCTTCATCTATATTAAGCTATTTTAAAAACTGCCCTAGTGAACAGAGTAATCCATTTCCACTACTCTGCACAGCAGACACTGTTTATAGTTTAAGCTCATCCAAAACCTTACATCTTTTTATGCCTAGTGTAAATACATGGAAATACATATATTAATTTCAAACCCGCCAATGTTGGCCTTGCAAATGAAACTGTGTTCAGTTAAGCAAAGAAAAGCTGTGGTGCATGAAATACTGGATGCCTTGCTGCCCATGCAACTCAATTTGGACTTCTGACATGTTCACTGCATCTACTTAAAGCAAAGGGGAAACTTTTTGAAAAGTGTGACTGAAGAGTTCAATAGCACTTTCAGTTGCTGGGCACAAAGGAACAATGGAGTGAGATGGAGAGAGGTCAGCAGTACATTGCCCAACCTCTAAGAGCCCGATGCTCTCCAGCACACTGCTGCAGCCCCACACATGCCCATGCACATGCAGCTGCTTGCAGCTGCCACTGCTGCTACCGACAGGGCTACCAGCCAGAAAGGAAGTGGCAGTTATCATCTATTCAGATGGCAGCCAAACTGGAATGGGATTTCATGCAACATAATAAAGAGCATTTCTCCCACCCGGGACTCTCTCTGCAGGCTCTAGCCATGGAGATTTTAGAGCTACAGAATCTTCTGTTGTGGAAAGCTGGAGCTGCAGCTCCCCTTATGATGATGGATTTATTTATTGCTATTCCTAATGTTAAATTCAACCAGTTCAACTGCTCTTGGAGTTCAGTGCTCCCACACTGCTGCCACCTTGGTGGCAATCTGCATCATTCTGGGGTGCAGAAAAGGCCAGGGAAAAGCCAGAGCTCATTTTCTTCCTGACTACTCACTGCTGTGTTTCACCCCGCTCAGTGCCAAGCATCAGCACATCCATTCATTTCTAACGAGAGTTGCACAATTTAGTTCTTTTCCTCTGGGCTATCCAGATGACATGCTTCATATAACAGCAGTTGTGTGTATGTATCCTGCTAATACATTTGTAACTGGTGCTTCAGATGATCTGAGTAGCAGCACTTCTGATGTTCCAAGCCGCAGTTGGGTGCTCACTGGGAATCATTTCCCCAGCATGCTGGAAAATGGTCTCTGAACATCCCACCGTGTTTCCCCAGTTGAGACCAGTGTTACTGCTGATACAGAAGGGCTGTGCCTCTGTTACCAACAATGATGCAGTACATTATGGTAGATTTTATTTCTTCCCCAAGTCCTATTCAGATGCTGTCATGTGGCTAATATCGCCCATAGATAGGTTTTCTGTTCTGCCTTCTGCTCTCCTTGCTGTGGTCTACACATCACCCTTCCTGTAAAAATCATGCGCTCCATGGAATTTTACTGCATTAAGTCAGGGTTAATTGAGTGGAGAATTTTTATTTTGATTAGTTTTTAACATGACAAATTGGATTGCCTGGCCTTTGCGTGGACGCGGAAAAGTCTGGTGCTGAGACTCCGCCCTGTTTGGTGCAGGTTTGTTGTGTCCAGGTACTCTATTACACTATGGGCTTTGTCCAAGAGCATGATGGGAAAGGATAAGGGGCTACAGTTTCCAAATTGTACTTAATTATAACTTCACTGATCATTATAGACTTCATCCAGAGGGCATTTGTTCTGCTCGCTGGTCATTTTTCCTAAGTATACAATGGTTATTATTGTTATCCACTGTTATAATGATTTTACCTATAAATTATTTAAATACACGGATAGAAAGACTGTATGTGTATAGTTTCACATCTTCTGACTTAAATACTCAAGTATTTTTGAGCATTGCCAGACTTCAGAGTGCCTGTATTAAAAACAAACAAAAAAAAAAGATTTGCTCAGACATATACTTAATGTTTTAGAAGGCTGTGGCAAACGATGCAAGGTATACTGTTTTCCATTATTAACAATAATAATAACAATAATATTTTTTCATGTTTCTGCCATCCAAAATTTCTGATTTCTGAATATCTTTCAAGTAGAAGTGCCGGCAAATTGCCATTTACAGCCAGTATTAGGGACAGCTAATAAAGACTGTCCTTAATATTGTTTGTTCAAATAAAATCTGAAATCTGTAAGGGGCCATGTGAATGAGTGTCAAAGCTGAAGCGTGAAGCACAAGTAGCATTCAGAACAGGAAATACTTCCTTGCCTTCCCACTGCTAGTCACAGAAGACCTGTTGAAAGGGATCTCTGCAGTCTCTGCCTTGGATAGAAGCCAGAATCAGGGAGGAAAAATTATGCTTCACAGTTCTCCAACCTTGAATTTTATTCTCAGTTCACAACTTCTCATTGCTGATAGACCAAAACACATGATTATGTTATTGAATGAGCTGTACCTTGGTGTGATTTTCTTTGGGTTATCTGATGCCTCCACTGCTTGCCAAAAGAGAGCATTTGTCATCACCTGCTAAACGAGAGCTCAGCCTGAATGCTGCTTTGCTACCAGACTGCAGAGAGCAGGTCGCATAGGTAATTTTGGCTTAGAGGAAAGTCTTTAGGATAGGAAACTTTGAAAATGCAGCAAACTCTTAAAACACTGTAAAGAGAAGTGTGCTCTGAGTATAACTAAGTGACTTTACAGGAAGGCATGCAAAGGTTCTAATTTAGTAGCAGCCTGCACCATAAAATATTAGCCAAGTGCTAGCACAGCCATTAATACTCTTTTAACACAAAGCAATTTCACAGTCTCATTTACTAACTGGAATCTCCCAAGTCTAGTTGGTAACTGTGCTTTTTATTCATCTCGGTAAATTCCATTTAGTGCTTTTTAGCAGTTTCTCAGCATAAGTGCATTGAATGTTGTTAAATTGGATTAATAGCCTTTATATGTGATGTATGTTATACATACATTTAACAGAAGGTATTTCAACTCATGACAGTCTTTTTTTATAATGTGCACTTTTCTTTTTAATTTTTGTATTGATTTTTCACCTCCCACTGGTAATATTTCTGTAATGTGTATTTATGATATACAGTTTATAAATAAGGGTGTGTAAGACTCATATGGTTATGGTTGTCTATAGCTCACTTGATATTGTTTCGAGCAACCTTGGGAGTAAAATCCTTTCAGGTGAGCTAGAACCTAGATAAATAACTGTAACAGTTGTAGAGATTTACAGATTTTTAATTTATGTCTCTCTAGTTTTGCTTAAGCTAGAAGTAAAAATGAAATATTATGCACTGGCCTCATATTTTGAAAAAGGCCTTTGGAGCACATTTTCAGAATTACAACCAGATGTTTACTTCAATATCTCTTGAGTTTCTGGATGACGTTTCCTGTAATTTTTTAAGTAAAATCTTAATAAGGACCAAAACTGTTAAATTAGTTATAAAGTGCTTGAGTGCTTTCAAATGCTGTGGCATTCAACAGCAGGAGTATGGCAGTCAGACTGGTACATTTCTTTATGAGAGGACTTTTTAGCCTGCAATTTGGTGACTAGTCTGTCTGTACTCAAAAAACAGCTGACTGATTAACTGACATCATCAAGCACCATCCTCATTTATCTTTTGTGTCATGTTCCCTGCTTTTCTACTGATAAAAGACATGAGAGGGCACGTAATTGTGCCTCTTTGAGTGTTGTACAGAGTAGCATGCTGCAGTGGGGCTCAGAGCTGGTAAGAAGAGGGAGAGCAAATAACCTAAGTCTTGGAGACCCAGAAAGAGAGATTCACGTGGCAGATCTCCTCCAATGAAGGAAGGGGAATAAAGTATTCTTGGTTCATGACATCCTTCCTCTCAGAGTCCCCTCCCACCCTCGTATACTCAGGGATTACTCCTGTTGAAGAAGGAAGCCCAGTGGAGCTGGAGTCAAAGGGAAAAATGTTGTAACTGTTGTAAAGCTGAGAGCCCAAGTGGAGTACTTCAGCTGTGAGGAAAGAGGAAAGACTCCGTCTTAACGACTGGACACAGAGAAACACAAAATAGACAAAACATACATATATACATACGCATGTTCTCTTATTTTGAACCATTGTTTGGAGACAAGTAGCGAACAGAAAAGTGGTATGTGTCTCCCACTGGCATTTTTTTGGGTTGATCTGCATCTATTGTTTTGTCTTTCCTGCTTGTTAAAAAGCCTCACATGGTGTATTAAGCACATATTCAGATGTTTTGAAATGCGTGCTCTTTCATAAGGAATGTTAGATATTATTTAGGTACATCTCATCCACTTTTCTTGAAATAATTATAGAAAGCATAAACAAATATGGGAAAAATTCCATAGACTGTAAGATACTGTAATCTTCTGTATCCCTTCAGTTTTTGCAAGTCTTTCTCCCTCTCAGAGGATGTGGCACAGCAAATACGTCTGTGCTCTCACATTTCTGTGAGTTTCCAACACCCACTGCAATCAGGAGTACTCCCTTTGTGTTCTGAAAGCTGCTGACAAGACTGGAATCAGATCCATTATTGGGCATAGGCTTCTGAGCACAAGCTGTTGCTAGATGGAGCAATTGCAACTTATTCATCTTATTGCAGTAATTAATACCAATTTTTAAACAACCTGGTGTTTTTGCATGATTAAATGATCTATGGCAAGTAGTTCAGAAAAGAAAAGTATATGGCTTGGGACAGATAAAATGTTGTCACAAAAAGATGTCATGGTCAGGGATGAACTTACCAAAGGCAGGTAGAGATAGGAAACCCTCACCACCAACATTCTTCATCAGCAAGGAAGTCTAGTCAGTCTCATTTCTGCCTTCAAACCAAGCTGAGAAAGGTGTCCTGGTAGCTCAGTCATAATGCTGTACAACAAACTGGAACTGTTCACTTGTAAGAAATACCACCAATTCATTCCCAGGGTGAGTAGTTCCATTTCTAGTGACTGCTATATTCTAATAAAAGTTGAATGATATTTGTAATCCTTTATTTTCTTTCATTTGAGGGACAGAAGTAATGATTCAAATTTAATCCTCCAGTTTTCTACTTCAGAAAACAGTTTCCATCTTTGTTTCTATTCAAAAAGTAGTCTTATTATTTGCATACAGAGCATATTTTATTATGATGTTTTTATCTCTGAAATCTATAACATTTTATGACTGTACTAGGGACAGGTGTAGGTGATGTATTTCTTTCTTGTGTGCAGCAATCCATTATAGGTGTATTTCCTGCATTAAGAAGTATCATTGATAAAATACACAAAACTCATATGAATTGGCATTCACAATGCCACAAAACACAGCAAGCTTTTTTTTTCCTTTTGAGTGAAAAATGCCAGTCTATGTACTCTGCATTAGAATACATCTGTTTTTATTAAATCTTGCGATTTTTATTTAATTTGTGGCTGAGAGGGGATTATAACTGCTCTGTCTGGTCTTGTCCAGCTGAAATCAACACTTCAGAAAAAAAGCCATGCAGTATTGGCTCCTTGAATAGTATCATGAATGGGGAGCTGCAGCAGGATTCTTCCTGGTTTTGTGTTCTCAGGGAATGATGCAGTGCCTATTTGATTCAGCAGAAGCAAACTTCAGGGGCATGACTCACATTCCCAAACACAGATCAATATGTGCAAGCAGACAGAGAGCCCAGAGAATTGGTCTTTGACTTCAAGAACAGATTTCATTCATGACTTTTGCCATGGTTAAAGCAGGACTCTTTTTTCTTCAGTAACCACTGTGATTAATTTTGAATTCAGAATATCATTGGAATACTAAATCATGATCAGCTGAAATAACTGAAGTATGTTGTTTCCGTCAACTGAGCTGGTTTTTCTTCCATACTATATTTGACAGTATTTTGTATCTTTTACCAAAATGCTACCAAAAATCTTTGAAAACTTCTCCATTTTAATTTGTTGAAAGAGCATCATAAGGATTGGATGGAAGACAGAAACTCACCTACATGCCCCATAACCTTTAATTTAGTGAGATTCGAGTTCTGACTTTATTCTTGCATTGCTACTGTTCAAGCAAAACTACCAGGGTCCAAAAAATGAGCATCAGAGAACAGTAATTGGGAAGACTCAAGCTTTTTTATTATTGTTATTTCCTGTTAACATTTGGCTACATAACTTCATACCAGTAATGCTACAGGTAGGATCAGAGAGCTAATTTAATTAAATAAGTGTCAAAGAGATGGAGTAAATTAAGCCAACAATAATTTCCTCTGTTGAAGAGGAAGGGAGGGAAATGTGTTTTTGGTTAAAAAAAATATTATTCAGTATTTAATTTAAGGCAAAATAATGCTAAAAGCACAGTGGGCCATGCTATCTAGAAAGAAAGAGATTCTTCTCCACTTCTCAAAATAACTTACATTAATGTATGCAAATTGGCATCTTTGAATATTAATAGATTACTACCTATTTATCTTTTTTTGTTTGTTTATTTTTGAAAGTTACTGTCTTTTTAGTGCCAAGTTTCAAAGTAGAAATTGATCTTCTCATGAACAAGAAACTCCTCCTTTTCTGTTTGTTGTGCTTACGGTTGTTGAATTCACCTTGCAATCTGTCTTTTGTGGCAAAATACATTGTAACTATTTACACACAGACAAATCTTGCATCTTTTTTTAATAAAAATTAATCTGTGCATGTGCTGAAAGCCCCTTTTCTGTGAACCCCTGGATCAGGAGCATTTTAATGAAATGAATATTTGTACAACAGGGATACAAAAGGAGTTGTGTCTGAATATTCTCCAAGTGAATCTAGCTCTTGGAGGAGCCCATGTTAGTATAAAAAGCAGATTTTTACTTTTACTTAATAGCTCCTTCATTTATTCCTGAAGGGTTTTGCTGCTAACCTGCTTTCACCTGTGACAACCACAGGTAAATCTCCGATTAAAATTCCTGTTCCAATCTAAAATGGATCCTTTCTAATATTGCCCTAGGCTGCTTAGGTTATGAATTTTGTGGTGTGTTTGGATACTCTTCAGTGATAAGAAAAGAGCAAAGATTAGATATGTTCCTAGCTGTGTATATGCTCTCTTATTCATACAGTTGAGAGAAGCAGCCTTTAAAAGAATCTTTTTTTTTTTTTCTTCCGAATTGATATGTGGTGTATTTCTTTCTTACACAAAGTGACAGCATGTGTGAGATGTAAAGACTAGTTTGCTCAGGCAATTACCCCTTGTTGATAGCAGATTATTTCCTCTGGCAAACTTGAAAATAACTTGTTGGTGTATAAGTTACTGCTGTTCTGGGGATGCAGTAATTTACTCTCCTGTCTCTTTTACGAGCACATTTATTTTAATCAGTAGAGTTTGGAATGACTCTTTTTCATCTAACTCCATTTCTTTTGGAGTTATGCACCCTCTTATAATATAACAAAGGAGGTGCATTTGCACACACAGGAGAAAAGAAATTTGATGTATTGCAGAAGAGCATTCCTTGTATAGGAAATCACATCCCATGCTCTTTTTCTCTGTAAAGAATGTAGCATTCATTTTCTACAGCAGTGGCCCAAATTATTTTTCTGAATAAGGCAATGTTTCACCTCAGTGAGTTACCAGACATTATCACTCAAAGCTGAGAACAGTGTCTCAGAAAACAGTGATCACATGTGCAACTGGGATGTGGGATTGTGCCACAGAAAATCAAGACATGCTTTCTTTTTGGGTCTTTGCTTATTTTTATTTCATTTTAAACTTTAAAGATTATAAAATCAGTGTATTCCAAGGATTATTTGATGAACAGCATATATTGCCAAAAAGGTTACACCTCGTGAATTAAAAGATACTTCTCAGATAAAATGCTTGTTTTAAATGAAGACAGAGAAAGTTAATACCCTTCCCATCTCACTCCCAGCTGAGTAACCTTCTTAATGAAGAGATTTTTCAAATTTGATTCTGCTACCTAGACCTCAAGCGTCAGTCCACTGAAATATATGGAGTTATTTCCATGGAAAAGTACTATTTCAACTCACTATAGCAGACACTGGCCCAAATTTAAGGTAAAAATGTACCTCATAACTGTTTGCAAACCTTGTGCCAATGTACAATTATAACATCATTGATAAAATATTAACATAAAAGCTATCACTGTATCTAGTTAAATACATTAATAATTTAAAACATTGCCAAACAAGCATGTTTTCAGTTCCTGCTTAAAAATTAAGGACTTTTCTGGATGCATGTGAATGGCCCACATTAAAATTAATGATACTTTCATGAACATTATACCTTTTTCGAATAGCAAGTAAGTTCTAATATACATTCTGTGACATAAATTTTGTTGCTGAATATTAACCTTTTTAGTAACATCACTGTGGCTGCGCACTCATAGCATTTTTGTGTGTGTCTCACCTGAATTTTGTTGTTTCCTTAGTACTCTCATCACTCCTGCTTCTATTCATTTCCATTCTGTTGAACAACATCAGAAATACCCTGCACAGCGTTCCTCAAACACTGTACTAAAGTGAGCTTTGTGGCCATAGTAAAATACACCCTGTGCTTAATCTGCTTTCTTTGGAGGAGTTTCATTTATTTTCTTGTGATATGTGACGTTCTTCTGAGATCTATTATGGTCAATTCCTGATTCAACAGTCATATGCTGCACTTTGGAGATATGATTAGTCCCCATAATTTGTCTTTTTCTCTCTAACGCTGCTGATGCATGCCCTCCATTACTGGTTTGTCCTGATTTTGAGGGGAAGAAATTTAGACCTGTAAACATTTCTATCTATATCCTTTCTTTTTCATAACAACACCAGCTATTTCCCTGTCACAAAATGACCTGTTGATATTTGTTGATTCTGTGCAGTGTCTGTTTAAATTCAGCTGATGAAAGAGTTCTGCCATATTTTCCTAAGAACAAACATGTATGAGTACCATAAAAAGTTTCTGACTAAAAGTAGTTGTACAAATTTTCTGACATTCAACAGTTGCATGCATTTTTTCTAATCCTCTACATTTGCAAATTATGGTCTTTGATAGAGCAGTCAGACAGAACTGGCAAAGGAAAAGACAAGAAGCCTCCATAAACGTGACTTAATCAAGTCTGAAAAATAATCAAAAGAGCTCAGTAAAGGATTATCATAACATTTCTCAACACACTTTTGAGAACTAAGGAATTTGAACAGGCTACATAGCACCTACAGTCATCCAAAGTCACTTTAATATTAATATTATAGGGGAACAGTTTAAAATAGCAAAGAAAATCCTATAGGAACTCATACTGTTATGCTTTCATATCAGAGGTGTATGAAGGAGGAAAATAGTAGTAAAAAAACAAGTCCTTATGGATGTTATTTTTCCAGAGGAAAACTAGGTAAATCCAATCATTAGGGACAGCGGTTCTTGCTGCAGAAGGAACTGCACTGAAATGATCAAGCTGAGAAGCCAGTCAGTATGCAAGGAAGACTGCACTTTGAAAAGCAGCTGGCAAGTATGACTAGTGTTCCATTTATCACATAAAAATCCATGGAAGATTCAAGGTGAGCTTCAAAGTCTTCCAAAGTCAGTTTTGGTTGAGATGGTGGCTTGAGATGGGGGGGGGACACCTTCACAAGTTGAGCCATTTTTTAAGATTTCAAAGACTTTATTTCTAATCTACTGCAGACCATCTATTCCTTCTATTCCTCTTTCTGATTAAAACCACAAGGAAAGGTAATCACTGGCATTGTGTACTGGTGCAATCCTTGAAATCCTTGATACATCATTCAGTTTGGAGGCTGATGCCTAGGAAGAGAAAATAACCAATATTTTAATATAGCACATGGTTCAAATTTATGCACATGATTCCTCTTCTCTAAATGCAATTGCACGCAATTCAGTTGCAGTGTAGACATTTGTACCAAGAGAAGAGATCACACTTCATGACCTTTTTGCCATTTCTGACTTCTTCCAAACCTGTGGGAAAGATGAATCCACAGATGGAAGCTACTCATGACAGCAGTGGAGATCACACAAGATGCTTGCGGTGTGATGCTGTGTATATACGGCACAGTGAGCAGCTGTATTTCACAGCTTTTCCCGTACCATGTCTACTTGAGACTACCACATAATCAGCTATCCAGAGTCTATCATTTGTCACATGCTCAACAAAGCCCTTTTTCAATAGTAGGGAACCAGTGGTCCTGAACACAAAAGGGCTTTTTCATGTCCTTCTGTGTGTGAATAGGTTAGTATGTCTTTAAATTGTTTGTGAGCCCTCTAGCTGTGCATTCAGTGCTGTAGGCAAAAAACAGCCAGAACACTAGATGAACTAGGGCCTGAACATTTGTGAATAACATATCAAAGGCATTTATTTGAAGCCTACTCAGTTGATGTGGTTTTCTCTCATTTCGTAAAGGAATAAAGGATGCAACATTTCTTTATTAATGCATATTGAGTAAGACAATCAGCTTGTCCTCTTTCAGTAAAAAAGTGAATAGATCTCCCTTCCAGCAATTACAAACATTTTTGTGTGTGCAATAGTCCTATGAATAACAGTGCATTGTAGGATATGGTTACAGTTCACACTTTTAATATTTTAGACAGTGTTTTTGCATTCCTTTATGTGGT
This sequence comes from Chrysolophus pictus, assembly GCA_037305975.1. Taxonomy (NCBI): domain Eukaryota; kingdom Metazoa; phylum Chordata; class Aves; order Galliformes; family Phasianidae; genus Chrysolophus; species Chrysolophus pictus. Next base: position 17,611,595 of record CM074614.1, on the reverse strand, counting down.
GTACTTTCTTAAGGTTCTTACTCTGAGACTTTAGAGACTGAAAAAAGAAAAAAGAAACTACGAACTTCTCTGTAAGAGCATTTTACAGATTGCCATTGGATTTTCCACTCTTGCTATATGGCAGACAGAAGAGAATGGATCAACTTGAGAGTCTGCAGGCAAGTCGGCAAAATTGCAAATGGGAGATCTGTACAGCAGTGACAAAGCAGAGTGATCCATGAGCTGGTTCACAGATTCAGTGAAACTGAATGAATGAAACCAGCATATCTGAAAGGAGATGACTGTTTCTCTCCTTAGAGGTATTTACAAAATAGCTTGAAGGAGATCAAGTCCTTTTTTTCTTCTTGTCACCAGTCAAACATCCATGAGCTATATCCACCAGTGAAATGTCCACTTGGAAATATCCAACCAAATTTTTTTTTTTTTTTTTTTTTTTTTTATTTCAGTGGGGGGAGCAACTACCACTTTTAAAATTGCTACTGTTGGCATAGACCTTCTGATAGCTGAAGCATAAGGGAATCTTCCATCTCATCTGCAAGGAAGCATTTAACCTCAAAGTGTTAAACACACTTCATTTACATAAGCAGAAGATGAGTGGGGATTTCGTTAAAGTTGAACAGCAATTTCTAGATATCACTGAGAAGACAATATTAAGGCTTGTCCTTTTTGTATTTGTTTACAATTGTTCATCTTCTGTCAGTAGCCTATTTGTTCTATCAAAACATTCAGCAGCTCAATGCCTGATCACACTGAATGGTTTGAGAAACTATTACTATAAAATCATTCCACAAGCAGAACCTTAGAGGAAGTTAAAAGCATTTGCTGAGCTCATGAAGACTCCAGAGAGCTCAGTGCTTGTAGATGGCAATTTACAATGAAATGCTGCTTTGAGGTATGATGTAACCCCACCTTGTTTTTCCATATTTTGAGAAGTCATAAGTGTTTGCAGGCAATAAGTCTTAGTGATAAGACTAAAACACAGAATGTCAACAGAACACTGTTTCTCTTGGGAAAAAAAACTAGCCTGAAATCACTGTCTGGGTCAAAGCTAACTTTTGGTCTAGCAAGAATATCAAAAGAAGACTAAACAAGGTAGGAAAATACCAGACTTCAGAGAAACAGAGTCAGTAGGAGTATCTTTTCTAGTGTTTAGAAGTTACTTGTTTGGGGACTGTTATACTTCAGAGCCCCCCAAAACGAGAGCTTCACACTTCAGCCTCTCCCTGCCTCCTGGCCAGGGTCCTCGTGCTGATGGAAGACAGCATGCTTGGCTCTGAGGACCAGGGGACAGGAGAAGCTGTGGCAGATCTGAGGAGATCTGTGACTAAACTTAGTTTTGAAGCAGGGTTTTAACTGATTTGAAGAATTGTTCTTAAAGTGGTAAACAATCTTCTTGTAGTTCTCCTCTGATCCATATAGGGAAATATTGTAGGATAATCATAGAATTATAGAATGGCTTGGGTTAGAGAAGACTTTAAAGCCCATCCGGTTCCAACCCCCTGCCATGGACAGGGCTGCCTCCCACCAGCTTAGGCTGTCCAGGACCCCATCAAACCTGGCCTTGAGTGCCTCCAGGGATAGGGCATCCACAGATTCCCTGGGCAATTTGTCAATGCCTCACTGTCAGAGTAAAGAACTTCCTTCTAACATCTTACCTAAATCTCCCTTCTTTTAGTTTAAAGCCATTCCCCCTTGTCCTATCATAATCAGACAGTGTAAAAAGTTGGTCCACCTCCTACTTGTAAATGCTCTTCAAGTACTGGAAGGCTACACTGAGATCTACCTGGAGCATTCTTCAAGCAAAACAAGCCCACCTCTCTAATCCTTTCTTCATAAGAGAGGAGATCCAACCGTTTTGTCATCTTTGAGTTCCTTCTCTAGACCATTCCAAAAGTTCCACATCCTTCCTGTACTGGGGGCTTCAGTTTTGGACACAGTACTCCAGATGAGGCCTCACAAGGGCAGAGTAGAGAGGGACAATTTTCTCCCTCACCCTGCTGGCCAACCTTCCTCTAACACAGACCAGAATACCATTGCTCTTCCAGGATGCAAGTTCACACTGCTGGGATATTAATACATAATGTTCCATGTACTAATATGTAAGCTTTTTAGTGCCTACAGAACCTGAGCCTACAAGTTACCCATAGCTCAGGTTCTTTGAAGCCTCAATTGGCTGTTTAACTATTACTCATAAAGGTTTTGTAAGTAAGCTTTTCCCAGTGTTTGAAGCTGCTGCAGAAAAGTGAGGGTGAATGCCTGCTGCTAGTCATAAGCCCCCTGCAATCACCAGATTTTGTTTCTTAACTGAAAATGTGTGATGTAACATGGATTAAGAGAATGCTCTATAGGATCTGTGTCTTCAAGTCCTTTCACTCTGGTCTTCTGTGACAACCTAGACTGAAAAGTTGTACAGCAGCAGCAGTAACTGTTTCACTAGGTGCTGCCTTATATGCTCCAACTTGGTATGCTGCAACCGCAAATCTATTAATCCTGGCAGGATTTCTTGATACATCCAATGTAATCATGATGATAGAATAATCACTTATTTATAAATATTACATTTATGCTTGTGCACAAATACGAAAGTACATATGCGGCACATATTTTATGCATGCACATTTATCTATACATGCAGTTATCTAACTCTGTATTTATTTATGCATCTATATGGGTTTGCAATTAGTACCACTATGTAGGAGATTCAAGTAGACTTTGTGTAATACATAAGAAAGTAAATAAATATTGTGCTATTCATTGTGATTCTCTTATCCTTTCAAAACAAGCCTCATGATGAAGGCAAACTTAGCTAATTAATTATGTTTTGTCCTTCTTGCCAGTTATGACCTACAGCATTGTCTTAGGCACTATACCAAGACCAGAAAGATAATGACAGATGCATTGTGACATTCCCAGTGCAAATCACGCAGCAGTCCTCTAGTACTAATTTTACCAGCCAAAGAAAAGGTAATGCTTCTAAATAATAGGTAAGCAAAACCAGTGCAGCACATTACTAGCAGGTATGGAGGGCTTCTATTGCTCATTTATAACAGTGTAAAGGTGTGAAGCTGCTTTCTTTATCAGAAGGACTTTCTCTAGTTCATGATTTGTGACACCAGAAAACAAGCAAACCTGTGCAGAGCCTCGGCACCGGCAGCAGTTTGGGATCAATGTGGGTGTTAATGACATTGTGAGTAGATAAATACAGGGGCAGGAATCCAAATCCCACAACGGCCCTCTTCCAGTTAATGCCATTGCTGCAAATGGCGTGTTCCTGGCCTGCGTCCAACAGCCGTGGTTGCACGATGAACTTTCCCTGACTTTGCGGTGCATTAACATCCAGAGCACCCAGGGATGATTGGGCACTGCCTACGAATCACTCAGAGGCCTCGACATGTTTTCTGGATAAGTGACAGTGAAGGCCTTAGTGCTGCCCGCACTAAGGAGTACAATTGTTTAACACTTCGTCAGATGTTTCTGTGGGTTGTATCAACACACCAGGATGTGTCTTTTATAATTTAGCTGGAATGGATTTTTGACCCATGAATCAATGAGCTGGTTGCAGAATGTATAGTATGCACTTCCTGAAAGGCTGTGTGATATCAGCAAGGTCAGCTTACTGGCATTTTATTTTTTAATCAAAAACAAACAGGAAAAAATACTTAGGGGGCATTTAACATATTTTGACAAGGTGACCCACAATTATCCATTAGTGTTATATTTGTCTAAGCCCCTCTACATTGATATGCAAGGACCATGTAATAATTCATTGATGTCCCACATGGGGGTGGGGAATACAGCAAGTGGGACTTCTCCAAGGTCTTTCACAGCCAGAATGCATCTAGCTATTGCCATATTGATTAAACATTTGGATAGTTAATCAACACAGCTAAGCCCTTTTAACCTGGCATGTTCTGTATTTAATAAAAAAAAGAAAGAAAGAAAGAAAGAAAGAAATGAGAAGAAGAAGAAGAAATGATATATATGTAAGGGTGTAATTTCTAGTTTTGAATTTAACACATAAATAGAAGCTGGTAGGGTCATGGATGTTATCATGAGGGGGACTTTGTCCCAGTTCAAGCTGCAAAGCAGCCTTGAGGCAGGGGCAGTGTCATACTAAATCCTGCAAGTTTTACCTGGAGCAGCAATAAACTGCTTGTTCACTGATAAAGGCAATAGTTTTATGTATTTCCCTCAGTTCAGAGGACCTCGAGCCATATTGCAGAATCTCCAGAATCTCCAGAATCTCCAGTTGCTGAGAATTTTTTTTTTCAGCCTCTCAGTTCTATCACACCTGTGAGACAGGGAGCTTTTAGGGTGTGGGGTAAAATACATCTATAATGTGTAGAACTCACAATATTACATCATAGTTAATTATTTACATTAATTCTAGGGGAACCTGGGAGAAAAGCGCAAACCAAATACATGGAATAGTACTTGGAGTCATTTCACTGTTCTCTCTAGCTACTTCACTGCATGAGCTCAACACGAGCATCAGAAGCAGAGAGGTATATTCTCAGTCTCAGTAGTCTCATAACTCCACTGACTTCAAAGGGTCCAGAGGATTTATACCAGCTGGAGATAAGAGGGACTTCGGGTTCTTGGAAGAGCCTACAAAGCAATCTCTTTGTTTGTTACTGGCTCTCTGCAAGAGAAGAAATGCTGGGACCTGAGCCAGCTGTGGCTCACACTAGATGAAGAACAGCTGGGTGGAGGAAGAGGGTCACAGAACCCTCCACTGGTGTTTACAGCATTAAGTTCATTAACCAGCTAGTTGCATTAAAGACTTCTGAAATTGCAAGCATTTCTCACTGACTATAACTTCAATGTCACTCATGCATATGCCAAGAATCTCTGCTCCAGGTGTGGGTTGTAGGCTCATTTCTGTACTATCATGAAGACTGCCTTTGGTTTGGATATAGGGGATGAGGTAGCAGAGCCTCTGTGAATAGATGCAACTGAAAGGAAGACTAATAGAGCAGGGAGACTGAGAAAAATTAGAAAGTAAATAAGTAAAGGTATTCCTACAAGTCTGACTAAAACATTTCAACTGAAAACTCAATTAAATAATCTAATATTATACATATATATAACTAATGTTGACTCCAAAAATTAAATATCTTTTAATGCAGTAGCTCAGTTAAATTGCAATAATTTGCACAGAAAGGTACCTGGATGAAATTTAAGGTAGCTTTTTTCTCCTTGTGTTTTGTCTACAGCAGTACTATTTTGGAGAAAGTGGCTGAGTGGTGTTATTACAGACACACTAAAACCCAGACAGGCTCATTTGTAATTTTCTCTCCTTAGTGAAGTGGTAGCCATGCTTCCATAAGACACATTAAAAAAAATTAATAGTCTAAATGAGATACTTACCCCTACTCTGTCCATATGTGAAAGGACTGATATGAATTAAACAAACAGGTATTTTGTTAGAAGGCAGTGCTGACTGTGTTGGTAGGGTTCTGATAACACCTAATCTGAACTGAACTTTAACCAGTGGGTAATTTATTGATTTGTTTAGTTATTAGAAGATGCTTAACAGCTCTCCAGTTATGCTGCCATCTTAGAAACATTGGACAATTCCTAAATGGGCACAGAAACAAATACCAATTTGATGTTTGTCTATAGAGTCAAACACAGAGGGTAAAACTGGGTTCCTTTGCTCCCCCTTTCTCATCACTCTGTACTCAATTACTGTCACTGCAGAGATGTATATTGCCTTTTGTCTTTGCCAACACTGAGTTAAGTGGAGAAGTTCCTGTCACGGTGTTGACTAGACCAAATCTGAGTAAGAATTTTCTATCCCAAAACTGTGAATATCTCTTTATCCCTTGAGGACTGCATCTTGAACTTTCTTCAATGGGAAATTCACATGTCATCACTCCATGGACTACTGTTTTGACTCTGGATCGTAGTGGTGATACCATATCTCCTCACTGGTAATAGTGCGATCCAGGAAACTGTCACCTTCAGCTTTGCACATGCTCAATAGTACCCAACGAACTTGCATCTTTCTATTCCTGTGTAAGCATTCATGAGACCTATCTAGAGCAAACTTTGCAATGTTCCAGTGTTTCCACAATCATTTCCAGTGCATTGAAGCTGATGTTCAGCTCTGTACACACTTCCCTAGTTGTAATCCACCAATTTGTATGGGTCAGCTGATTGAGAAACTCTTCATTTCATGGTGTGACAGTTGTGTATAGCCATCCAGAATGTGGTTTGTATTTCACATCACTGTCACCGTTGCTGTAACACACCAGCCATTGCCTCACTGTGCTCACATCCACTGACTGGTCTCCATAAACATTCAGCAACTGTCAGTGAATGCCATTTTTTCTACGTGGAGGAATTCAGTGACACACCTTTGTTTCACTTGCACTTCCAAGTCAGATGCCATTCTGTCAGGCTGCCCCTCTGCTGCCATCTGTCATTTAATAGGATACTGGTGGGCAGGATACTGACATACCATCAGCATCTGCCCCTGACCTTGTGGGCTATCATCATAAAACACAAGGCATTGCTTTCAGAGCATATAAAAGAATGAGTGTTTTCAAAGTATTTGTTCTGAGATTCAGTTTCCAGACAATGTTATGAATATCCTGAACAAAAATAAAGTTAATGGCTACTTCTTAAAATTACCTGGAATTTTTAAAAACAAGTTTCTTCTGAAATGTTCCTGTTCCTGTTAGACTGATATTTCTTACAGAATACCATGCCCAGTTTAAGCTGTCAGTTATCACACAGTTCACAGTGGGAGTTGCAAGAAGGCAGTTTGATTTACTAAATTAAATTATAACACCAAAAGCAATAATTCAGTGCAATAAGCTCAAATGTTTTTGTCTGCCTGTACTTCCATTGCAGAGGTATCAGAAAGATGCAGAATAAGTTTTGATAATCCAGGAGGAACTCTGTGGTGACACTGACTTGCACAGCTATAATGGCTTCAAAAGACTTCCAGCCTCTCACACTGGTGGTGAAACTTGGTTCTGTATCTTCCAGATATACCTCCTCTCTTTCCTATTCCCAAGGTAGCATCCAGTTTGGATGATTTTTAAAACATTGTTGCTGTAACTTCCTCTTGATGATATAGAGCCAAGGTGTTGAAAGATCTCATTACTTCATATTATCACTGCATTCATATCAGAAAGAAAATAATAGGACTTTGGTTCCATCCATCTCTTCCCTTTTTGATAGAACTTATCCAAGAGCTGCTATTATTGGAATAGTTTGGTACGTAGTCTAATTTCCCACAGCTGAACTGATAAAAAATTATAAATTAAATGAACTGTATTTTTCATCACATTAAAAAGTGCATTTTGTGCAAAAGTGAAATCATTTTTAAACAGTGTAGCATTACGGAATGGCACTGAGAAGCAGAACTAAAAGGAAAAAAGAAATAACGTCATCAATATTACATTTTTTAAATCATAGTTCTTGCATTTCTTTTCTGAACTGGTAGAGTATAAATGTCAAATCAACTACTTTTAATTAAAAGTCATATTACTCTTTATCGTATACAAAAGAGCAGTATTAACTTGCCCATTTATTTTGCAGTTTCCAGTCATTCAAAGAATATGCTGTCATCTAGGATGCTAATAAAGTATTCAAAAAATACCTCAACATCCAGATTCTTTTAATGACCAAGTATTTTTCAAATTCATTTGTGTTTTTTTTAAGGGAATCAATGATCCTTTTAGGAGGTACTGATTTTTTCCTCGCTTCTGAAATAAAATTAGTCCGTCTGTTTCCCGTTTTTCACAGATATATTGTGTTCTTTCATTTACAACTTGCCCATGGCAATGTTCGGTATCTTAATCACTTGTGAAAAGAGAGGGATGGTTAAAAAACAATCCACCACTTTTTATCAATAAAAGAAAAGAATTATTGCTCATGATCACATATAAATAGTTCAGTAAAGATGTTTCCACTGGTGTCATTGTTTTCAATGAGAGTGGCAGGATGATACTGCAGAAAAATAAGCTTAATTCCATGCAGAATGGTATCTCAAGGACTGCAGGTGCAAGCTGTGAATTAACACTATTTAACTTACTTGTGTATACGTCAGCACTGAGGGGATGATCAGTGATCAATAAGTGTTATAAGTATAAAGTTCAGTGCCCTTTCATGAACTGTTGCCTTAGCTCTGACACAAACTAATTAAAACTTCTTTCTTATTTTGTTACTGTCATTGGATATGCAATATTTTGCTCAGGTTCCAAGTGCTCTGTTCAAATCCTTTGAATAGTTATTACTAGAAGCAGGGAGAAAATAGCTTAGTAAGAGGGTATACGGAGAAAAGGATGCTCAGGAAGCTGGTCCTGCATACTCTGAGGAGTTTGGTACTTTCATCAGCAGTAACTTCAGTGCCTGTAATGGACAAACAGGATTATCTTTAGAGGGTTTGTAATTTTTCACAATGCTGTGGTTTTGAGTCTGATTCCTACTTTTTAAAGAGAAAAAAAAGACACTTTCTGTGTATTGTAATATGGAAGTGATGAGTATTATGACTATATAATTCAGGTGTGTTTGTGAATATATATATGCAGAATGTAATATGTGTGGGTGTTTGTACATTAGAGAACATTAAACTTTAGATCACTCCACAGTTTTATACATATTATATATCAGAGTTATTAGAAGCACAGCTCCCAAAAATTGCTCTTCCATTCTTTCTATGGTAGTGAAATAAAGTACTTTGAAAAACAATGGCAAATGATATATACCACCCAAAGATGAAACTGAAAACAAGGTATTAACTATGCTGTGTAAATTATAATTATAGCTGTAATTGGTTAAAATGAATGTGTAATAAAAACCTGAAAGGATGTGTAAACAGAAAGTGAATTTCAGTAATGAATCAATAGATTATGATGTATTCATAATTCTGTTTTCCTTTTTTCTTCTAATTATAAGTGGCAAAGAATCATCTAATATTAATAAGATATGCATAATGCAAATACTGTTTTTAAACTTGGAGTCTTTTTTTATGACTGGATTAAGAGAAAATGTTTCACAAATATTTGTTTGCATTTTTAATGTTGGTAACTCCAGTTCCTTACTTGAAATAAAAATTTAATGCTTGAGATATTTCATGGTCACAGGTGAAAAAATGTAGTCGGAAAACAAGGAAAAAATTAAGAAAGCGTTTTAGTCCCTGGGCTCTGGTTGCTAGAAAAGGAGAAATTCAGCACAAAATGCTTTCTAACCTGTCTTCCAAAGACCACTTGATGCAGCAACATTTGTAGGAAACATGTGAAAACCAACTTGTCCATTTCACCACTCAGCCAAATAGTTAGGACCACCACAGCCTTTGCATTACCTGAGCAGGACATGTCATCAGCCATTGGAATGCTATTTTCCCAGGCCAGCAGTAGCCTGAAACCCATTATGCAGTGGGTGACTCAATTTCCCATCTTTAATCACTCACTTTACAGCACTTGTTGACACTGTTGTGGCAGTACCCTTATAGCACCGCAGTGTGCTGCAGGCTCTGCCTCTCATGGGCTCCAATATACAGCACAGATTGGGAAACAGAATGAAATTTAACAAAAAGGGAAGAGGAGATGTCTTTGGGGAGGAGGAAAAAAAAAATAAAAAGGAAAAAAAGTAATATTTTCAGCATTATAAACATGGTCTCAGCCTAATGGCATGTGCAATAATGTCATTTCTGTCACTGCTTTTTGCGACTTGTTCCAAAATTCTTGCAAATAACTAATCTGCGTGCCCAAATATGCAGTCATCTAAATGCTGAGTGTACACTTGTAAAATTGTCTGTATGGCACTGCATAAAAAATTAATCATTTAAGTATCTTTTGTGAAAAGTATCATCATCGTTATTGAACACGGGGAAGGCAAACTGTAAGGACATATTTTAAATTGGCAAGTCATTGATTTCTGTTTAATGCTTTTTGCCACTCTCGATGAAGTAAAGGAGTTTTATATGCTTCCAGAAATTGAAAGATTTATACAATAAGCATTAAAGGAAGAGACAAATGCCAGTTTAGAGAGTGATATTCAAACATTTGTCTTTTGGAGTGTTTTCCCTAAAATGAACTTTTATTAACTCAGGAAAAACAGCTAGTGATAGGAGAATGTTGTTGAACCTTTGAATATCTTATATTTTATCACTTTTAATACGTCTTTAATATTTAACATTCATCTTATTACAGACAGGAATCATGCAATGCATGCGCGGTTTCCACACAGTTTTAAAGTTCAATGCACAGTCACAATTCTGAGGGGAGATTTCACACATTTATGAAAAATAAGGCTTTTTTGCAGTAAAGTTGCAAAGTGTGAAAGAATTCTTGTTTTATCTGCCTTACTTATCATGTTTATGAGTTATTTTGCCTGGAAGTAAATTGACAAGTTGTCAATGAACAATAGACAGTGCTTCAGCTAGGCTTTTCACAGGTTCGGATGCCTTTGGGCAAAAGGACTAAATCTGTAGTTTGCAATCTAGCATATGGAGTACTGAAAAAAGTGGCAATGGGGTGAGAGACATTTACTGAGAAATTCATGTGGCTGCTGATCTCTAACCAATCCATTTGGTCTGGGGTTTATGAATTCATGTATAAGTGCTCCGCTCTTGCAGTTAGAGAAGGAGATTTCTGTTTACATATAATGACCCAATTCCATTTATTCCTGCAATGCTGCTGATCTGCTCTATCAAAATAAATACTGTTATTTTTCACCACAAGCCATAGCACCTGCATCTTTTATAATCGGGCTCTCTTTAAAACAGTCCTATATATGGTTTCTGCATATTCCTGCTTTTTGTTGCAAGAACTGCTTTGTAATCCCCTAATTAACACAGTTCTTGATATGTTTATCCCTACCCTCATTATAAGCACACCCTCTTGAGGTATCAAGCATGCTATACACTTTACAATGAGATAAAGATGATTTCAAATTCGCATACTGTAGTAGGGGAAGCATCACTCCCGTTTCCTTTACATGATGTCGTATTTGTCAAGGGACCTTAATGCAGAGGGGTGAAAAATGTGATGCCAAAAGCTTTTCCAGTTTCCAGATAGTCTTAAAAAAATTCACATGTGGTAAAAGAATGACAGGGGAGCTCAGGCTTTCCCTCTGTATTGACACCGGGGTTGTCTTATCTGTAATATATCCTTCCTCTAGACTTTTCCAATCACTGAAGCTGTCAAAGCACGGAAACCACAAAATGTGCTGTGTTTACCTGGCCATGGACAAATCACATTACTTCAGATTTTGCAGGATTTTTTTCCAATGAGCGTGAGAAATGCTGGACTCTTCTCCCAGGAAATATTTATGCAGTTATGTAGTTTAGGTGCATTACAGTTGGCAATTAGCATAAGAAGTAATACTATGAGCAGTAAAAGTGATGATAGATGACTGACGAAAGGACACTAAATTAGACTGGTTACAACACTTAATTAAAAGACAACTGCACTACTTGCTTGATGTCAGTATCTTACATCTGACAAAAAGGATAAGTAGCCTATTTTAGTTACAATCACGGTCAAAGAAAGTACAAGTAAAGCAAGAAAGGATACAAATCATAAATACATCACATCCTATAATGAACTAGTCAACCTGAGGAAAATAATGAATGTATTATATTTTAATGACTTACAAACTCTTCAATTATTAATGATCAGGCAGACTCTTTTGGCTACTGTATCAGAATATTATTTGGATTTTAATTATCTGAATACGGCAGTGAAGTATGCTTCTCAAGCTCCATGATTTACTTCCCAAACTGGGCTCATAGGAAGATGAAAAGGTTAGGAGCAGATCCATTTTTAAGTGAGCAATTTAAACATACACACAAAAAAATACTCAAACATTTCCTAAATGCACTTCTGTTTGATGTTTCCTATCTAGTACAGACTACATGGACCCAGATTTCGTGAGCTGTAATTGATGCAGAATACCAGGCTGCCTTTCAGGACTCTGTCTCTTTTCCAGGCTTTTGTGAAAATTATGTTGATCATAAACCTGAACATATGCTGATCATAAAAGAGAGCACTATATTTCTTCCAAAACAGGTTGAATCACTCTCAGTAAGAGGGTGGCAATGTGGAAACTCATTTGTGAGATTCAAAGTAGATGGTCCTCTTTCAAGTAGCTGAAGTGTACAGCAGTTGCTGTGGATGTTCTCTGCGTTAGTGGAGACTAACAGCCATATTTTCCTATCTCTTTATTTTTTCCTCTGGCTATGCTAAATACTCTCCCCCCCCCCAAAAAAAAAGAAAGCTCCTAATGACGAGAGGAAACCATCAAGCTTGCGATGAGTAAAAAGAGTCTGACAGAGATAGCCAATGTGCTCACCTGCAACCTGTGCTCACCACCCAGCCTCTGAGCCCTGCATCCCACAAGAACCACAACAGCTGTTCTGCCCCAGTATTGCAGTTTTTTCAGATCACCCTTAGCATGATGAGGATGTTGATCTTCCAATCTGTGATAAAATGCAGCGAGATGGCTGTGCAGTGATGAGCAAGCAAGCACAGTGTTTCTATCACAAGCTTCTACCCTTGCAGCTCTTCAGGATGCAGCTGCGCAGTGGCTGCAGATTGCAGTTTGGTGCAATGATGCAAACTGCCTGCTTGCAGTAATATAATAACCTCCTCGCTGAGGAGGCAGTCTGCGTGATGCTCCTTGCGTGTGGCCGAGGCATGAATAACCTCATTGATCGAAGGGCATTTCACTCCTGCTTGGGACTTCTCACCGTGGTTCCTTGTAAAGTTTTAGTGGAAATAGAATAAATTTCACCCAAAGGCATTTCATCCAACAAACTAATGAACAAAAGTAAATAAATTTGGTGAGTGGAGAGTTTGATGGAAAAGGACATTACTTTTATTATCTGCTCATTTTCATATATGGTAATGTTCAAGATAGTTTGTGACATTAGGAGATAAAATGTGTGATTTTAACTTCATTTCTTCAAGTATCTTTACAGATAGTGCTCTAAGATGTTGAGTTTTCCTTTTCCCCTTATAAATCAAACCAGGAATGCTCTCTCTAAACTATTGGTCTTCTCACTGCAGTTATAAAGTCTGTAACAAGTGCAGAAACAATTTCCTGGCCTAGGCACTATGTACCACAAAAAGAAAAAAATAATAAGATTAGAAAAGCAAATCTCTCTGAACAGCATTTCTGTAGACTAAGTCGGAAATAGCCATAATTATGCTATATCAGCACTGCAGTGGGTGCTCCATCCCCTTCCTGTGTGTCCTCTGACAACTCCTCAAACCACCAGAAAGACCTGTCTTGTTACAGTTGTTTTCTTATGCCTTGGCTAAGTTTTCCTTAATTATTTCTCCAATTCTGTCAGCAATGTTATTGCCCCACTAGTTTAAAGGTTAAACAAAGCACCAAATCTGTCAAAGTGAGTGAAACCAACTGGCGAGGAGCTATCAGAAAGTAATCAGTGCTAATAGGTACATAATGGCTAACAGTGAGCTGTTTGCGCTGAGATACATCAGCGCAGACAGAACACAGACCTCGCTGAAATCGCACTTAAGGAAAACACCGAGTACCACTGCCAGCTTGTAGCTGACAGCAGGAGGAACACTGCCCTATTCCACCTCCCAAGGACTCCAGACCTGCATTCCCCTTCCAAACAGCGGCTGCTCGGATGACTGCGGCTCTGCTGTAACTCGAGTTGTCGCTTTTTTTCCTTCCCACTGCACGGTTGACACATGAGGTTAAAAACATGAAAAAGCTGTTGGTAGAATTTCAGCAAGATAAAAGGGCAAATGTCAAAAATACCCATTTTAAGGCATTTAACCTTTCCTTGCATTTTTCTGAAATAGTTTGAAGGAGCTGCCAAAAATGTTTCATAAGCCCTTTTTTCCTTTTTTTTTTTTTTTCCCCCTCTTCTGAAGATAAATTGTGTAGCTCATTAGCAGCTCCCCAGAATCATATGCAAAATATAACTGCTGGCTGTGATTTTTTTACCGCATTGTCACCCTGAGAAACGTTGTAAGAAGTGCTTGCAAAGATTAGTTCTAAGCACAGGGAGCCGGATCCTGCAGGAGGTTGGATCTTGCAAGGAGCTGAGCCAGTTTCCTCGGTGAAACCCCTGCACAGTGAGCAGCCCGGCAGTATGCACAAACGGACGCTTATTTTGTGGTCTGGTAGGACTGATTTCTCTTTGAGTTCCTTAAGGATTGTTTATGTTGGAAGACAAATTTCATCGGAGCATCCAGTCCTCTGCATAAAACTGGATTACTTGCCCTAATTTGGAGAGCGAAAGGAAATGTTAAAACTCTCCTTTATTGCACCTTAGGCCCATGCTAACCTGTTGCACCAAAATTTTGGCTGTCCTCCAAAGGCTGGATTTTGATGTGGATCAACTATTTTTTTAACAAATTTAGAGCACCTTTCACATAAAGTAGCAGTATTTTTACTTTAACTCTGTGTATTTAAAATGAATGACCCACAGATTCTCATTGTTTCTGCCTCTGCTTCACAGACAAGAATGAATAAAATACCTCACAGAACACAATCTCTTCTCTGCCTGTACTGTTCATGAATCTAAACAGAAATTATAAAACATTCCTATGGTATATTTCCAATAACTCTAGAGGGGAATTTTCTGCCTCACATTTTTAAATAGTGACGTGGCTTTTCAGCTTAATCCTGTATTTACTGAACAAAACATGTTGCAGTAATTTCAACAGTATAGAGAGGCAACTGAAAAAATAATGAAGATCTGAGGATTTCTCAGTTTCTGTGTTCTAAGCATGCAGTGTGAAGTTCTATCTTTGAACAATATATTCATCCTACTCCTTATACCTCTGGGAATCCATTAGAATAAAACACAGTCTTCAGAAACTTTGTTTACCACGGCAGAGGGTTTTCAAGAAGAGAATGTAGATGTTGTCACGCCAGATTACACAAGAAGTTTATTTAGCCCTGTTTTCTGTCCCTCAAAGTGACATCAGTCATTGAACAATCATTGATTTAGGTGAAGGTGTGAGAACTCAGCCACAGAATGACACTCACCTTTCAAGCTGGTATCTGGCTTGAACATGAAAATGCCAAGCTTTACAAAACCTTTTTGCATTTTTTTAAACACCATCTGGATAATTTTGATACTTCCCTAGATGTTTACTCCATTTACATCATTTGCTTCAAAATCAATTTCACTGACTGTTACCCCGTTCTCATGCAGAAGTACAGAAACAAAAAATCACAAGTTATTTTCTCTTGGGAAGGTAATTCTCCAGTCAAAAGAATTATAATCTATCTGTGTTCTTATCACTAAGTTTTTCCAAATGCTGACCTGTTTTCTTGTCTCCTCCGTGAACCCTTTCTCATTGTTATCCCCTTTTTCAGGCTATGTGTGACATTCACAAGCCCACTGCATTACTGACATGTGCAATGGCTTTACCATGTATTTTTCACAGTTTTCCTACTTACACACTGTGCATATTGATATCTTGCTAGCTTTTGAGACCACACTTGCACATGTGCAGAGAGACTGACAACTATTTGCTGTGGTTTATTTTCTAAGCTGTATCCAGAGTGGTAACAAAGCAGCGAGAAAAGGGAGAAAACAGTATCTTATGCTTTGTTATCGTTCTCATGAAATTCTTTTTAAAAGATGGAAGGTGTTGCTCACTGCATACTCTTCTTGAGTTCCTGTCTTCTGCATTTAATCTGCCCACATTTATGATAATGTATGTTAGTTTAATATGATATGCCCATCAGAAATTATGTCCTCATCAAAAATGAAAAATAATTTGCAAAAGAAGAAATCTTCAGGGTAAAGAAAAGTTTGGTTCACATGGATGAGCTAGTTTTTCACTGTTTTTAAGGAGGAAGGCAAAAATTAATAAGGTCTTAGAGAACTGTAATAAATGCACAGAACAACACTATTTTTTCCATTCCACTATCTCTAAATGTTGCCAGATTTTCAAAGAAAGCTGTTTCCTAGAGGGTAACCCATATAAAGTGATTAAATTTGGAAGAGTGAATAAATGTTGAAAAATCATGCCCTCTAAAAATGTGATTATTTCACTACTTCCTTTACTCTTGCAAAGTGGTGCTTGACTTTCAGTGAATTACAACTGGGGAAAAAAATCTAACGCTACAAGTACCAGAAAAGAGGCATTTCTAGGCTTTTCTAAGGGTGAACCTTAACAGATACATATGAGCAAATGCCTGCAATAGCAGTGCTTTAGAACAGAGCACCACGGCTAATGGATACCATAAGGGTAATTTAGAGCAGCAGAAAGTTATGACCAAATTTTAATCTGTCTTTGAGACACAGCCCTCCACATCCAAAAGACATCAAGAATTCCTTAAGTCAGAAGCAATCAGAATCCAGTTTTGACCGCCTTAAAAAGAATACTTTCACTTCTAGCATGCCACTGAGCATAATATTGATTCAGAGGAAAGAGTGAATCAGCACCATTATTTCTTGCTTTGCCATAGGAAGAACATAACTATTTACACAGTGAGATCCGAAGGCACAGGCCAGTGTAACTGAAAATTTCCAGAAAGAGGGAAAAAAAAAAAAAAAGAAAAAAAAAACATTTTCAGTTGAGGGAAGAATAACTAATAAAAGTCACAAAACTGGAAGTACACGTTGAGGATGACAAATATGGACATAATGGCTTTTAAATCTATTGGATAGATTTCTGAAATCTGAAGATTCTCCCTTCTCCTCATGTACATTTAACTTACATCCTGAAGGGTGCATTCATGCATTTATTCTACTTAAAAATAACAGTTTTTATCTATGAAGTTGTGTCTGTACTATGGATAATTTGTGCACACACATTTAGTATGTGCATACATTTGTATGGAAAAAGAAAACTTACCAAGTTTCTTGGTTTTGGATGCTAATGCCACATTTCAATATAAGAAATGTATTTTATTACTGAATATTGATTCTCAAACGTGAATATATAAAATGGAAATACTAAATCTTTCAAAGGAACACAAAGAAGTGCTGTTATTCTCTATCAGAAAATATTTACCCATCTGCCCAGCATTTCAAGTTTTTTTGAAAATTAAAATAAGTTAGAGTGTTGGGTAAAAGATAAAAAAATTAAAATGCCCAGTTTTCACTGAACTATAAAAAAGAATCACAAGTTTAACGACTGTAGCAAAGCTCAACTGCAGAGCTGCCTAATATAGCATTAACCGCTGTTTGCAAGGCAAAGTGATTTTTTCAAGACCTAACCTACACCCTCACTATCAGAAAACTTAATACAATGACTGTTTCCTTATTTGTATTAAATAGCCACATAGCATTGCATTTGATCATCAAAGTATTGCTTACTACTTCTAGTACCTAAAGACTCTACATATAATTTGGAACTCGTACAATCTCATGGAAAAAAAAAAAAAAAAGCTTGCTAAACCATTTTAAATACTTAAACTCTCTTAGTACTCTTGTCTAACATTTATCCAATTATTAAGGTATGTGAATTCTACTGGTTAAGTGATTTGCCAAAGATAAGAAAAAGCTGTGTTTAAATACTGAGCTTGTTTCATATTCTTTGTTGTGTTCTTAGAACCCTAAGTCTTGTTGTCTGTTAAACATGTGTTCCTATGACCTGTTTACAGAGAAACTTTTCAACCCATTTGTGGCCAAGCAGAAAGCTTTTTTTGTCGTCATTTATTCTCTTTTATTTATTCTCTTTATGCATTTGTGCTCAATTTCCATTTGGACCACTAAGTTTTGGTGTGTAATTGTTTGTTTAAATCTATTATCAGTCAGCTGCTACATATGAATGACCATTCTCTGTGGAAAACTAAAACTCAAATTATAAGAAGTATATTTAGATATTCATGAAATTTCAGTATGTGTAATACTGGATATTTAAGATTATTACATATATGCACATACATACACACATGTTTATAATTTTAAAACAAGCGCATTTAGTTTAACCCTTAATTTAGTTCTGCTTTTGTTTAGCTAGAGGAAAAAAAAATTGGAACTTCAAGATGTCCAAGAAGAGCTTGCACACTATTTCAGACTCTATGTATCATTTAATGGCTTTTCTTTTCCTATGCAGCTTAATATTGAATAATATTTCTGCAGGAATTCTTTGTTAATCATGGACCATGTCATTTGCCCTTGAGTGCATTCTACGGTGTCTAAAAATAGTGCGTAGTATATTCCACAGGTCATGCAGGATGGTCACCTTGTGACTGGTTGTTATAAATAAGGGCTTTGGGGTCAAACCTGTCTTTTCTTTGAAGAGGTTAGAAGGTTTCACCCAGAAAGCAACATCAGCCCCGAGTCTAGAAAGCCAGTTCCCAAAAGGATTCTTTGGGCAAGCGCCTTTAAATAGCTAAGAGTGAGAGAAATGGCACTGTAAATGTCAGCTTACATAAACCCAAATGAAAAAAGATGTGAAAATTGTGCCCTTTCCACAAGGACAGAATCTAACTGCTCTAAAATCATTAAAAAGAAAAGTACAACTGAAAAAAAAACGAGGTTAAAAAATAAAAAAGCTTACTTATTACACTGATATTACTGTCTGCCAGTACACACCTCAGTATGCTTCATACTGTGGTGGTTTCACACAACATTTTAGGATTCTTGTTATCAGTAAAAACCATTATTTTACTTTTTCAGTTTGAGCACAACTTTTCAGAGATTCTTATTTCTTTTTCTTTCATACTGTTTGATTCGTTCACTCAATAATTGCTGAAATGAAACATCCAAGTTGTTTAAAAAAAAAAAAGAAGAAGAAGAAGGAAAAGAAAAAAAGATTCAGAAAATCAGGAGAAACTCATTTAAGTTCGCTTTAGATTAAATTTGACCTTTAAAGTCTAAACCTGGATCCAAAGTCAAACAATCAAGAACTTGCTGGTCAAAACTCTTGCTATCCTGTAAGAAAGAGGAGGTACTCAGAGTTTTGCAGCATCATGGTTTGTTGTCAATATGATGAAGACTGAGCAGAGTATTGTGTTTATTGTTTAATGTAAAAGGGAGAGCAGCAGCTCAGGTTTTATGAAAACTGTAGTGGTGAACAAGCTGTTAAAATAATGATTATTGTGTAGTGAGAAGTGTTTTTTTTTACCTGTACAACAGAACAGCTGCACATAAATCCTTTGAAGACAATTTAAAAAGTACTTAAGCATAGTTGAGTTATATAAATATTTAAATCTCTTATGCATTCTGTTGAGTTTGCTAGACATCAACTTATTACAGCTTTTACCAAACACGTCATTAGTTTAATTTCTTATAGAACTATTAAGCAAATACCGATGCCAGTGTTAGATGAAGCCAAAGGCCACTGATATTCAGAACAAATATTCAGAGCCTTTTGACATCTCTGTGACTTATGACATTCTCTGATTTGGTGAACACTTACTTGTTTTGTAAATTTCATCTACATACACTGACATGCAAGTTTCCGCAAGAGAGATAGCTGGTGCACATGGACCTAATGAACTGTAAAATGAAGTACACACAATGATCTCTGTGTGTTCAAAGAAATAAAAAATGCAAAAGCTAGTGAGAACTGAGGGCAGATGCATCTTCTAAAAGCTTTCTGGACCAGACATCTGTTTTTATGCCAAGCTTGAATAATATCACTACTGGCAGAACACTATAGTTCCTAGAAAAAAAAAGTTACTGGGGTAAAAATACCTCCGAGGAAGGCAAAAGTAGATGTCTTCAAGCTGTATGCCTCTAGTCACAGGTCTCCTGAAAGTACACTCTTGTTTGGTCTAAGATCAACACAGTTCTAGTACCATTTCAGTTAGGACCAGATTAATTGGGAGAATTCGTAGGGAAAACAATAAGGAATAAATGTAAAGCACATTCTCTTCCCTCAGAGAATGTCTCATCTTTGTGTTTTAAAGAATGAATAACTCAGATGATGAGAAACAAGGCACATTCACACAAGGAATATGCTAATAGTACAGTAAATTCACAGTAAATTATTAAGATATCTGAGAGTAGAGAGGCAAAAAAGTGCAAGTAAAAATCCTATATTTTTTCTTTCTTGTTACCCAGGTCTGTGTGTGGAAAATATTGTTGCTCTCAGAAAAATCTCAGCACAGCTTAAAAGGTATACACATTTCCTAATGTGGAGAGATCCCCAAGAACACAGGAACTTGAGCCAAATAGGATTGCTGTCAAGAAAGCAGAAGCTCAAATTAATATTCTGTACACCTGAATCTGGATCTGAGTGCTGAACCATCAGCAGAAGAGTTCAAGTGATGAGCTCTGGGAGTATGGTAACTCTGAAAACCAGTTCTTTAACTTAGGTTTTGACAACAGGAGGATACTGGCATAGTAACATAGTTTAATTTTTTCACTTTTGTCTTTTCTAATATACAGTGGTACAACTGTACCTTTTGATGATTACATGAGAATGTGCAAATCTGCCTGCCTGAGACTAATTTTCTAATGAGAGGATGTAGGCCAAGTAGATACACCTCCATTCAGATTTTAATTCTGACTGGCTGCATCTGGTTAGAAGCCATAATTAGCAGAATTGGCATGTTATCCTTTCTTGCTTGAAAGTGGTTTTTCTGTTGCTCACCAGCAGAAATACCAAAGGTGGAATCCCAGTGAGTCAGAAGTCTCTCATCAACTCTAGGATTAAGAATTCACTTCAGAAAGCTTTCTTGTAGGTCACAAAGAAAACTCACTTGTAAAATTAACTGAAATAGATTTTTTTTTTCCAAATACATACATCATGTCCAACAAGTCATACTAAATGGGTCAGATGTACTGCTAAAGTCACTCTTATTTCAAAGTTCTTAATATCTGCTATGTATCTTCAAAAATGTGTTCACAGTAGATCCTTTTTACAATAAAATTATTTTCATGAGAATCAACTAAATGACTGCTATTTTCAAAAGGTATCGATACCAAAGGACTAAGCAGAGGGTGAGAATTTTATTTTATGTACCAGTTTAAATCTTTGCGAGACGTGCATCCTAGCATTTTGTTAATGGCAGCCCTTTTGATACATTCTATCATATTTTCTGAAAGGCAGTGTTTTTGAACACAGGAAAACAAGGCCTGGAGCGGGCAGAAGTCAGCACTGACATAGGCTTTCTGAAAGACTGTGAGTAAATGACATCACAACTTAATATAATAATTCTTAATGCTATTTAAATAAGCTTCAGTTTGGTTTCAGTAGTATTGGTTCAATACTACTTTTCTTGTCCATATTTTTCCATTTTCTTGTAGGTGTTGCCAAACTGGCTGCTGAATCTGCAGAATTGCACTTCTCCTTGTGCTTTAGAAAACCTCGATTGTGTCACAGAATACCTGTAAAAAGTGAACCTTAGTTTTCACAACCATTCTTCACAGTGATTCACTACCGCCTGATGACATCCCACACTGGAGGAAGCTGAGACTGCTTGAGACCGAAATGTGTGCCACAGTGACCAGGAGGGTGGGGAGACTGTGCCCTGAAGTAAATTCGTTTGCTGTTGAAGATGAGCAGCCAGATTGAAGCACTGACCCTCAGGAAGAGGTGAATTTCATTAGAATCTTGCCATAACCTGAGACTTAAGGATAGGTAAGGTATGTAGACCATATGCCAAATAAATAATGAGAAATAAATGCAATTTCTGGAAGAAAGGGTACTATGGTATACTGATAAGGTAGTCTATAACTTCCTTAAGTGTTTTGAGCCAAATTCTAGAGGATCTTGTGAATTTCAGTTCTGAAACTGCCATATTTTGTGCAAACTGTCCTTTTCTTCCCCTTCTACCCTCCCTGCCCCCCAAGACAGAGAGAATTATCAAGTCATTTTTTGTTTATCAGGGAAGCAGGAATCAAATTATGCTAAAGAGTAAACAAATAACATTCAGCTTGTGAGCCCTCCGGTTACACGGCTCTTTCCACCCACTGAATATTATTGCATGTATGTTGAAAAGCATTGCTAGGAAGCAAGCCAGAGCAGCACTTTGACAGCTTAACTTGCCCCCAGAAAATACACTTTATTGAAGGTAAATTTATCTGCGATTCTAAGAAATGAAACAAAACTCCTAAACATTTAATTTGATAACAATTAATACTCATACCAAACAGTGGCCAAACAGCAATTTGTCATTACATTTATTTTTATCCATCTCTCTTTTCAGGGTCAGACATTTAGCAACACAGTTTATAGGTGCAAATCTTTTTTATGATAGCTTATTCTGGAAAAGAAAGTCAACTTCATTGTGAACACATCTTGACAAACATCAAACTCTAAGACTCAGTGTCACTCATTTACCACTAACCCATCCAGAAGCTGCTGCTGGATTTAGCCTTCAAAAACTTGTCACTGTTTGATACTTTAGAAAAGGTAGTGATAGTACAAGTAATTGGAGAGCCCTGGCAATGACCTTGTCCTCCTCCTAAGCCCTGGCTAATCCCAGGTACGATACCTCAGCTGGCAGCATGATTATTATCTGCAGCTATTGCTTTTTTTATAGGTGTAGATGATCCAGAAAGGGCTAGAAAAAAAAGTAATAATACAGTATAGAGATTAAGTGCTTTTACTTTAGATGACCCACATACATTTTGGTTATTGGCTTCATCTGTTTTAGAGTTATTCATTTTTTTCAGTCCCTCTGTTTATCTAATTGATTTCTTTTCTACATTTAGAGTTGTTTTTTTGTTTGTTTGTTTGTTCTTTTCACTTGAAGAACTCAAAATCTTCGCAAAAAGTAGCAAAATATATCACATGTGCGTGAAATCAGTTCCATCTCTGGAGAAGAGGAGGCTCAGGAGAGACCTTATAGCTCTCCACAACAGCCCAAAAGGAGATTGTGGAGAGATAGGGGTTGGCCACTTGTCCCAGTTTACAGTGACAGGATAAGAAGTAAAGGCCCCTGCACCAGGGGAGATACAGATTGGATATTAGGAAAAAGTTCTTCTCCAAAAAAATGGCCAGGTCCTGGAATGGGCTTTGCAGGGAGGTGATTGAGTCACTGTCCCTTGAGGCGTTCAAGAAATGTTTAGATGTTGTACTAAGAGGCATGGTTTAGTGGAGAAATATTGGAAATAAGTGGATGGTTGGACTGGATGATCTTGGAGGTTTTTTCCAACTTTGGTGTTTCTATGATTTTATGATCTTCCTGATAGTCACTGTCCTTCACAATTTCTTCTTCCCTGCAGAATCCTCAGTGTGAACAAATACAGAGTAGAGATGAGAGGTTTTTGAAGCAGCTTTCTCTCCTTTCAGACTGCTGTTGATAAAATCTCTTTGAATCATTGCAACAATGGTGACAGCAGCCAAACGACTGCAACTATCAGGGCAATAGCTGAGACAGATGAGAACCATATAATTTCAGAATTCATATATGTGATCAAAACATGTTTCATGTTGTAAAAATCAAACAGGTCATTGTATACAGGTATCATATTTTATGTCAAACACCACCTTAAAATCTGCTCTATTCTGCAGGTTGCAAGAGCTGTAGTTTGAGAAGAAAGTTCCAGAGGGAAAAGAATTACTGTACTCCAACTTCCAAATAATTAAAGGATATAACTACCTGCAAATTCTATGTCATGGTACTTGAGATATTCCTACAAACCTCAATCTCAGAGAAAATAATTGATAACTAACCTGGTACCAAACGTTAGCATCTTTGATAGTTTTCCAGTTTCTCATTTCTATGCTTGAAACACAATTATCATTTAAAAGAGTTTTAGAATTATGGTAATTTTTTAAAGGATGGTTGATTAAATATTTTTATTTTATTAAGTTTCTGAGAACAGACTGCATAATTTTACTGCATAGGTGTTATTTGTACAGGCAATAAATGGCTGGCCATCCACAATACGGTAGAAGCATCTTCAAAAATTTTTCAGATAACTGTTATCTTTATTGGGCTATAACTACAGGATATAGTTGTGAATAAGGAAAGACATTATTTTACTATTCTTACAAATGAAACAAAATCCCTCAGAATTGTTACTACTTGGAAAATAATTTAAAATGTCTGACTAGCTATCCTTACTAGTTGAGAAAGTCTACCACCTACTTTGCATACTCCTCATTCCATAAGATAGAGAGTATACTACTTGTGGTTCCTCTTCCATTTACATTTGGTCCAGTTCTGATCAGCCATTTACTTTCAACTAACCAACTTTCCCACTCAGACTAAGAAGCTGTTGTCATGGATGTAAAGCTCAAGAAACTGCAAGGAGGTAGGTAGTAAGATGTAACAGATACTGCAGTATTAGCCATGGATGGCACTTACTCAAACACAAACATGGAGGATATTACAAATTACAGATTTGGAAGATATGACAGTACAACTGTTTCTTTTCCCAAATTACAATCCAAAACATAACTTTTCTTTTCACAGGAGTTCATGTTCTAGTCAGAAACCTGGTTGTGCTTGCTGAAAAACAAGCTCACTAGCTCACTATCACGTGGTAGGCCATTGTTGCTTTCACACACCAGCTCCAATTCTTGTCTGATCCTAGATAAGTTTGCCAAAACAACAGAAAACTTTATCAAAAAAAGAGCATTATTGCTTGTTACCTAGCAAACAAATCTCCAGCTTAGAATTTTAGGAAGCTGCATTATCTGCAAGTAAGAAAGGAGGACCATATGACAGAATGAGAGATCATGAGGCCATTGTTTTCCACAGCTGAATATCATTAATTCTTATATGATTTGTAAAAATAACATACATAATCTAATTCTTATTGATGATCACTGCACTGAGGGAGAAGGGTTAGAGCCCAGAACAGTCTAATTATTTACGTTTTAAATTTGAACAATTTTAAAAATTGTTATTAGGTAGAAACTTACAGTAGCATTTACTCTTAGTAGATGGAAAATTATTAGATTTTAGGTATTAAAGAGTCAAAATATCAATGATGGTTTATTTTCACATTGCATATACCTAACAAGAACTATCTAAAATAGGATTTTTGAAACATTATTCAGACGTAGACAATTCTGAGAAAAGATTATGAAATGTACTTCTTGTATCTCACCAGATTCAGTATTTCTAAGAGCAATCAAGCACTCTTAGGAATGAAAAGGTCACCTTAAACTTTTCTCTGAGTTCAAGCCTATAATTTTCCTTGAAGCTGTTTTGTTCCTGTAATATTTTTCATTATTTCTTTTTTTTTTTTCTCTCCATTCTAGAACCAGGACAAAGCTGAGCAGTTATTTTCAGGTTTTCAACACCCTTGGATGTTACAAATGGATGAAGTTTTGTACTTTTTCCAGCCCAGTTTTACAGAGATTTAGATGAAATTCAGAGAAACATCCAAATAGGAGTATTTACGTGACAGGCATTTTCTTGCTGAACTCAGGGTCAACTATGGGGTCACACTAGGTTCCTTAGGGCTTTAACCTGTTGGGTCTTGCAAACATCCAAGGGTAGTGTCTGGAAAATTCCTCCAGGCCACCAATTCCACTGCTTAACCATCCTCAACAGTGAGTTTCTTCTTGCATTCCATCTGAACTCCTCTTGTCTCAACTTATGCCTGCTATCTCTGGCCACCCTCTCATGAATTTCAGAGAAGAGCGGGGCATTGTCTTCCCAATGATCTCTTTGTTAGTATCAAAGGGTTGCAAAATGATCCTCTCTGGGCTGCAAAATCTGGGATCCCTCGACCTCATCTCTTGGGGAAAGTGCATACTCACTCGTCCTAGTGTTAATGAGCTTGCTTGAATTCATTGTCTTTCTTGTACTGGAGGGCCCATAGCTACACACAGTATTGTAGAGCACTGCCTGAGCATTAAAGTTAAAGAAGCACAAGCGTGCCCTGAGTTCTTAGAGATTTGTTTTCCTGGTGCACCCAAATTACGGAGCACCTGTAACAGCCTGAGTAGTGGTGGCATTGTAGCAGTCTTGTGGGGTGTATAAGAGCTTCTATAAAGTCCACCACTATGCCATGAACTCTCTTCTCTCAGTGACATGATTCATTTTCTACAGTATAAAATTGTAGTCAAAATACAGTAAAAACTTATTTAATTCTATTCAAATCTCTGAAAGACTTGAATACTCCTAATGGAAGCGCTGAATTTCATAAAGGAAACAGTCTTGAAATGATTCTTTTGGACTTCAGTGTCAATGAATCACAGCTTAGGTTGACCAGAAAGATTTAAAACCTCATCAAATTTTAGCCAATATGTCATAAAACTGCAGCAGAAAAGTTATACTAAAAATAAAAAATAAAAAAATAGTAACTATTGGTCTTATAACAAAAAAAATTGTTTCATTCACAGGCCATTTCTGTTAAACGTGTTGTGAAATGGTGAAATTGGTGTTTTGGCTGCTTTCCTAAAACTTCTGTTTATGTATGCTTACTGTTACATGGAAATATTACTGAAGAAAGATTGGTAGCTCAAAAAAAGAGAAGGCTTAATTGGGACATTTTGAATTTCAAGGATCTGAAAGATCTTTCAGGTGACTGTGAAGAAAGAGATGGACTGGCAGCCTGGAGTTACAAACACCCCAGATGTAAAAATAGGTTCTAGTGCTTTTGAGATGTGCTGACCCAGAAGGATCTGACCTCTGAATGGTATCTGCAACTAAAAGTCTATTTTGTTAGAAAAGGTATATTAGATGTGCAGGAGATAAGAGTCGAGTACCCAACATAGCTTACAAAAACACAGAATATCTCCTTGGCAGCTGGCACGGGGTCTTCAGAAGAAACTCCAGTGTACTGAAGCATAGTGTGTGCTTCCCATGGGCTGGACATTGGTTGTTGATGGGAAGATTTCTAAACAGCTTTCACTTTTCTATAACTAATCTGCTCCTATCTTGACCCCCAAGCCTTCTCTTCATCATATTTTCTCCCTGTGTTCTGCTGGGGGAGGGGAGCAAGAGACCAGCAGGTGCCTGGTGCCAAGTTTAATCCACCACATTCCTTCATTTGAATAATTTTACACTTACTGTTTTTAACTTCCTTAAATTTATAAGAAAGGAAAAAAAGGTAAATAAATATTTGTTCTTGGAAAACATACAATCACAAAATATAAGGGAACTCTCAAGCATTCTAGTGGAAATCTGAAGGTGCTGGGCAGATGACTGGGAAAAAAAATGGATAGGTTTTTAGATTTTTCACTTCAAAAATGTTTGTTCCAAAAGGAACATTTGTATAACATGCTTTCCTTGTTTTGCTGCGGAGTTTTTTATGTCTTTATACTACAATATCTAGAACCTTCATCTAAACACTCAAACCAACATATTTAAGCCTTCAAAGCCTTCTCTCACAGTTTTAAATATCTGTATAACCCATTACTATCCAGTTTCATTAATGCTTATTTGTGGGTTAATGAACCCATAGTAGTACTTGTTTTGTATCAACTATTATGACAGCTAAAGGAAAACAGCCTGCTGCTGGCATATTCTAGGAACCAGCAGCACTGCATATGGAAATATAATATGTAGGTCTTGCAACTATAATAAATAGTTTTTGAAAGAAGGAGGTCACTTCAGTTCTCATTGAAGGCAACTGGTTCATGCGTACATGAAAAAAGTGCATCTGCCTTGAAACTACACAAATAAAACCATGTCATAATTACAGTATATAATATATTAGGATGCTACTAACATTTCTGTACTAAAATATACATTAAAAAATAAGGCAATATAGGTCAACTTCTGCATAAAACACTTCTGTCCTTACAAAGACCTGAAAGTTAAAGGCGCTCTGGCAAGTTGAAATATGGTCAATTGCAAAGAATAATTTAAATGTTGTTAACTGAAATCAAATCTGCCCCTTAAACTGCCCATCAACTTCCACCTCTTTACAGACATTGCTGTTTTTTTGATAGATGTTTCTCTCTCCACTTCTGCACTGTGGAAGATTTGCACAAAAAGAAGGTGAATCTGACAAATGAGCTTCCTGTTACAGGGAAATGATGAAATAAATGCACACAACATGCTTTCAGACTTTTTAAAAAGGAAAATGTAAACAGACATAATTTTAAAAATATTTTCATTATAACAATCTCAATCATTTCATTAAAGGATAAGTTATTGAATATTTCTTTAAATATATTTCCTTTTAGGTGCAAATGTCTCAGTGTCTCATCTGTTTTAAAATCAGTAGATATATCATCATTACAAAATCAAAACAAACAAGAAAAGATTCACATCCCATAATTCAATTTGTATTCAAGTTGGATTTGCAAAAATTTGTGAAAAGGAACTAGAAATTATTTTAAAAATAAAGTACCAAATGTGTATTTTAACAGTATTGTGTTTTTTCTTTCAGTAGTATTGACATAGCTTCTATTACTCACCTGTAGGAACTAAAGCAGAATCAAACTTTCAAACTCATCAAATCTCAGGCCAGACTCAGGTAGGCAGACTCTGGACTGTCTCACAAAACAAATAAATGAATGAAGACCAACACACTGCTTCACAGCCATAGTCATAGAGTTTAATGTTTGCATGCACTACATAACACCTATTTATTTTTAAGATCTTTTAAAATAAAATACTTGAGTTTATATGAAGGAAATATTTACCCCCAGGAAAACTTCAAAGAAAACACCCTCTTGATTTGAGTCAATTTTTACTTACTGCAAAATTAAGAAGATGAAAATTTGCTCTTTTGGTAGCAACACCGAGGTGAACCAGTGAAATAGGATCTTTACAGAAACAGGAAACAAAGATCTGGTGCCATTTACTCCTTGTGGAAGAGAGGTCCTCAACAACAGAGTGCCTCATTTTGTACTTTTCAAGGACAACCTAGTTAAGGTTGCAAAACAGATAAATTCGGCATAGGCAGTTGGATAACATTCTGAGTTCAGTCAGTTCTCAACCTATTCAGTTTTATCCCTTGTGGCTTAATTTATTTCATCCTCATAAGTCTCTAATAAAATCTACCTGCCAGCTGTGATCTACTTTACTTTGAATAGATATTAATGCTGCTTCGTGGTACTGCCATCTTGAAAAACATGATGGTGCACAGGAACCAATTAAAACATATGTTCCTGAGAATATCACTCAATATGTGATTTTGTTCTTATTACTTACTCAAGAGGGAGATTGTATAGAAACTCTTAAGCTAACTGGTTATTTCAGAAAAAGTACCTTCTATTGTATATTGCATAAGTAGAGTTACTGTGACCATGTGCTGAATGTAAATATGAAATAGTGCACAACATAAAAGGTTAAATGAGATTCATAAGTAAATAGCATATTGGAGTAACCAAAATATATGTTGTACTTCACAAGCCCAAGTTGACCTTGTAGTTAGCAAGGACTCTCTCCTGCCAAAAAACATGAAAACCCATACAAGAAAATTTAAAAAAAAAAGTGAGAGAGAGACAGAGAGAGAGAAAGGTTTTAAATATAGAGGAAGCAGCATTCTATAGTCTCAAAAGATGTGATGAGTAAGAAATAAGGTGATAAAAATTGTACTTCCATGATATTGCAGTTTGAGTTTTGGTGGCTTTTTGATATTTTGATTTTTTATTTTTTTTCTTAATAAACCATACAGTAGATGTCACATCTTTGATATGGCCATGCTTTATCTACAGTATAAGATATAGTAGGAAAATGATAATCACCTTAGAAATTCTACAGAGAGGCTTGAGAGACAAATACTAAACACCATGTTAAAAAGACAGCAATACTCTGTGCATCTGCATTTGTTCCCCCAAATTGACAATAAATATTGTCTTAAATAAGATTTGAATGTTTGCAATAAGATTTAGTCAAGGTTTTGACATAAAATATTAACTGATCTGATGATGATAATAATAATAATAATAATAATAATAATAATCATAATTTTGTATTTAAAATGTGAAAATTTTCTTTAAAAAAGTACTTAAAACTCAAAGATGGTTCTACAGGTGCAAATGGAGTCTTGATTCTATGCTTGCACCTGAGGAAAAGTGAAGATCTAAGTCTTGCCTCAGAAAATTAGTGTTTTTCAGTATCCATATATTTGCAGAAGAGACCAGTTAATGATGCTGAAAAGAAGGAATGGACCTTGTAATCCACACTGCACTGAGTTGAAGATGGTAAGCCCCAAAAACACCATTGTGAAATTTTTGTACTTATTTTCTCTTTCACTTCAGTTGCTTTCATTATAAATTGAGAGAAGTCCAAGGATTTCAGGCTATAAAACAAAGAAATACACCATTGACATTTGGGAAAGAATATAAGGTCATTAGAAGTCCTGAGCAAGGTGGCCTATATGCTTTACTAGCTATTGCTTTGCCCTTTAACTAAAGTCCAGTACTTAAATCAATGCGACTCTACTGCTTCTCTTTGAAAACCATTCCAAACTCTAAAACATCTTTGTCAGGAACCTTTTTTATTTTTTTCTTCACTTTTTTTTTTCTTTTTTTGAGCTGTATAAATAATATGATTTCTAAGTTCATGACATAGTTCTTAATATCACATGATGAGATTCTCTGTTCTTTTTTGCTAAGTGTTTCATACCTATTAATAAATATTTTTTTTATCCGAGCTTCATGCTAATCACTCTCATTACTGTTAATATGTCTATGGGTTTGATATTCTGTTGATGAATTCTTCTAATAGCGTCACAGCTATTTTGTTACTGGTAACTTAGAGTTAACTGCAGCTTTCAGAGCTAATCTGGGCAAAACTGCAGTTGTTCTGTATTTGTTGCCCCAAATCATGTATCCTTCTTTGCTGCTTTGCCACCTTGGTGATTTTCTATTCAGTACAACACAAATCGGACTCACTTTATTAATTTCTTCTTTAGGACTGTGCTGAGACTTTTAACCAGTCATCCCCTCTCTTTACCACGGTGCTTGGTATTTGTCTCCCAAGCCTGTCTGTAGAATTTCTGAAGTGATTATCACCTTTCTACCGTAACGCTTAACATGTTACGTAGCCACTTTTCTTGGGCCATCTGTTACCACAGGCATATCCAAAGGTCTTTCCAATGCTGTCCCTTAGCTCCCTTTTGTCACCTTATTGCATTTTGAACAGAAAAATGCAGAAACTACTGCATAGCATTAACAGCAGTAAGATATCATAATGGAAATAAATGTTTCACAGAGGTGTTGCTCAAAATGGCTATTAAGCAGAAATGTGAATGAATCTGGAGGAAGAGCAATTCTGTTTAATAAGATGTTTCAAGTATTATCTCTCTAATTTGCTGAGAAGCAGGTACAGGCTATAGTGTACTTCTAAAGTAATTAGAAATCCTTGGTAATTGTTTTTTTAATTAACAACAAACTTGAAGAAATATTCTGTTCATTCCCACTTCAGGATTAATTTTGTTTCAGCTGAGAGAAGTGGTTACGCACAAGAGATTTTTCCGACTCAAAGTCGAGGCAGAGAGCAGAAGAGGGCCTCCACTCCAGCTAATTCTGGCATTCTTGCAGAAACAGTTGATTGTCCCTGTTCACCTTTCTGTCCCTGTTGTGTGACACATTAATGCCTTTTACATCCATATTTTACCGCAGTGACCTGGTACTGTGTTCTGTTTTCAATTACTTGAGGCCACTTGGACACAAAGAAGCAAGCCAGACATTTCAGTGGGCACATAATAGGAGCGGTGCCATCAGCAGATATGTCACCACTCCTTGTGTAAGGGTAGCTAAGTGGAGCAGATATCCTCTGCCCAACAATGGATTGATAGAATGGCAGACTGGGATCTAAAGGAAAGAAGATGCTCCCAGGACAGATGTGAAGGTACCTGGCCCAGGGGATGCAAACCAGCTTCCACCTGCAGGAAAAACCTGCAGTCTGCAAGTGCCCCCTTTGCAATTTCAGACCTGGGATGCTGAAATCCAATGGGCAGCCCACTCAGAGATGCTATTAAAAATTATTTAGTTAAACAAAAGGAGATCATAAGTTCCACATCTATTTCCCTTAAATCATGAAAGCCGCAGAATGGTTGTTGTGGAAAGGTGGGAGGACTGAGTCTCCTCATCACTACTTTCCACTGCAAGGTACCTGTGTGGGCAGGTAAATAAACCGTGGGCTGCCAAACCCTCCACCCCTGTTAGACCTCTTTGTTCTGCAGCAAGCTGGGGCAGCTACCATGTAACTTCAATCCCACTAGTATTTACAGCATCCAGAACATGGCAGTTCTCTCCAAATGGTCACATAGGGCAGGTAGCATGACCAGCTCAAAACAAATAAATTTCAAAGGACTGTAACAAAGGAGCATTGCCTGAACAATAATGTGAACCAAGAAGTTCTCATGTCTCCAAGCTTCAGAATATATACTTTGAAGAAATGCCAGGCTATACTTGGTGATAGCTAATTGCTGCTGAAGTCACCTCAAATCAATTTGGACTAGAGATTTTGATTACTCAACTAATTTATTTTCCTCTCTTCTCCTAATTTATCCTTAAATGTTTTTTCATTCTGATTTCTTTTGTTATTTTTGTGGTGCCAGGGTCATGACCTAGAACTTTGGTGAACTATGGAGGTGAGTGCTGTTAGGAGTTCTGCTTCCCTCATGATAATGAGGGATAAGCATGTGAAAACACGTTAGCCCAGCAGGCAAAGGGATGTGTGATATGACTGCGGTTCTAAGATGAAATTAGTGGTGTGAAGGGAAGCTATGTGAAAAATCTTGTGGAGAAGCTGATTGAAAATGAAAATTAGTTGTCTTTCTGAGAACATGCATTATAGGTCTGCTGTGTGATCTGTAATGCAGTTAAAAATATAATCAGAGTCGTTACACTCCCTGGAATTAAAGGAATATATTTCTACTAACAAGCCAATGTATTCAACAGAGGACAAAAGAAAAATTGTTGGATGTGCGTGGTAATACTCCACTTAATCTCTCTAGGAGCAGAGTGACAGTTCTATATGAGATGAGGCTGTGGCTAATTCTCAATTGTGTCTCCATTTTGGATATCATCTTTGGAAAAAGACAGGAATATGCTGACAGTGTGGCAGGCTGGGGTTCTGCACTGCACAAGGGGTACCCATCAACTATTGTAGGATCTGGAATTGGGATGCTCGCTCATCACTGATTTCCACACATCAGTCAAAGCCTTTCTGTCTCCAATGTTTGTTCCAACAGAAGAAGGTGACAATGAGGCTGCATTTAACCCACATTATTACAGGATTAATAAAAGGATATAGTTTTGTGGCAGTCATGCTCCAACACTTGGAGATAAGGAAGACATATAAATCAAATACTTTACCTATATGTTCTTCAGAGAAGTATGGGACACAAAAAATAAATATATATACTCAGTAAATCAGTTTGGATCAAGTTGGACAGAGCTCACCAGCACAGCAGGCTGCCCAACAAGAGTTAGTTTGCTTTGCCAATGGTGGGTAGGAACACAAAAACTCCCGGTCTGTTTGGTGTTCACTTGATCCAATCAAAAATGATTTTGCAGGAGTTGATCCAGTATATTAGGTAGAGCAACCTTCTAATGCTCTTTCCAGTTTTCCCTTGCCTTTGGAGCAGATCAAATGGAAAAATGTAAATCAAAGTTTAATCATCTGTTGCACATATTTCTTTTACTTGCAGAGCAATAGAAAAAGACAAAAGAATGCAGTAGAAATCTGAAGTTCCTTACAACTTTCTGGAGGCAAATCTGAGGATCACCTTCCCAAGAAGTCATGAAATTTTCTGCCCTAATGCCCAAAAGGAAAAATTGGATAGGACAGCTACCCAGGATCTGGCAACTTAGAGATGGGTCTTGAAAGGGAGTGTTAAATTCCTCCCACTAAATGCCATATTTTAGTCACACTCAGAATGCTTACTCATGCCTGAATGGCTCATATAGGCTGAAGTTAGACTTGCTGGTACCTGACTTGGCAGAGCAAAAGGACAGTGCAAGTCTGATGGAGAAAACTCCTGGGAATTACAGAGTTACCAGGAGCTGAATTGCCACCTAGTTTACGCAGTTTGTTGTTCACTCCCTGTTCAGCTGCTCCGTTTAGAGCTGCAGTAAAGATATTTTTATGTTTTTTAGAAAAATGCCCGAAACATAGTTGTGTGAACCTGCAAGAAGACATTCTCAGGGAAAGTGCTGGCTGGCTTTGGGCATTCAGGCAATTGGTGTGGGCTTTAGGATCTCCAGAGCAGAAGCACATCATGAAACTCAATGCATTAAGGATAAAAAGCATAAAAATATGGAGAAGCCTTATTGTGCCGTTGAAAACATCTCATTTTATGCCACACAGGCAGCAAGGCTGAGACTGAACTCAGATTTTAAGGTGATTCCTTCAGGAAACCCAACATTTTACCTAACTATCTGGGAAATCAGCATAATGACAACATTGAATTTAAAATAGCAGAAAAAGACAAAACTGAAATGAATTACCACTTTAATCTGCCCCTTCAGTTTCAGACTTTCACACGTATGTGCAGTTCCATTAGCCTTGCTTCTGTTCTCTGGAAGTGGCTGCACTTTCCCTCCAGCTGGCAAGGTGCAAAGGGCTCTGTAGAAGTTGTCTAGGAAGCAACCCGCTCCCTCCCTAGAGACCAATTACTTTTGAAATGTGCCTGATCGTTTGCTGCTGCCATCTCCCCCTCCCCAACCTGCCCCCACCTTCCCCCCATAGCTCATTGTACTGTTGTCACTGAGACACCTGATCAGCCCTAATTCTTGCTTTTATTTGAATTAGGGTGCCACCAATCTTGGATCCATGTCAGGGCCCATGTAATGCCTTTGGGCAACACTGGGGATTAGATTAGCATTTTGGTGTTGTTCTAAAGCCACATGGTCAGCATTATAAGGATCCCATTAGAGATAAAGGGACCAGTTACACAAAGCCTAAGAAATATAAGGGCCAGAGGAGGTTGATGTAATTGGCTGATATTAGAAAGTGCTTTAATTAATGAAAGCATACTGTGGTTACTACCCCTTTTTTATAGTTTAACATGGCTCTTAATTACATTCTCAGTTGTTCGTTTACACTGAGCGTGTCTTTCAGGACTGCCAAACTCTTCAGGGAAAATGAAGCAAGTATGTTGTACTAGGCTGGCCAGCTTCACAATTCAAACCCCTGTTATTGACTGATAGAAGGAGTCTAGCCAGAAAAAAAAAAAAGGAAGAAAGGAAGAAAGGAAGAAAGAAAGGAAGAAAGAAAGAAAGGAAAAAAGAGAGAAAGAGAGAGAGAAAAAGAGAGAGAAAGAAAGAGAGCAAGAGAGGAAGGAGGGAGGGAGGGAGGGAGGGAGGGAGGGAGGGAGGGAGGGAAGGAAGGAAGGAAGGAAGGAAGGAAGGAAGGAAGGAAGGAAGGAAGGAAGGAAGGAAGGAAGGAAGGAAGGAAGGAAGGAAGGAAGGAAGGAAGGAAGGAAGGAAGGAAGGAAGGAAGGAAGGAAGGAAGGAAGGAAGGAAGGAAGGAAGGAAGGAAGGAGGGAAGGAGGGAAGGAGGGAAGGAGGGAAGGAGGGAAGGAGGGAAGGAGGGAAGGAAGGAAGGAAGGAAGGAAGGAAGGAAGGAAGGAAGGAGGGAAGGAGGGAAGGAGGGAAGGAGGGAAGGAGGGAAGGAGGGAAGGAAGGAAGGAAGGAAGGAAGGAAGGAAGGAAGGAAGGAAGGAAGGAAGGAAGGAAGGAAGGAAGGAAGGAAGGAAGGAAGGAAGGAAGGAAGGAAGGAAGGAAGGAAGGAAGGAAGGAAGGAAGGAAGGAAGGAAGGAAGGAAAAGAAAGAAAGAAAGAAAGAAAGAGAGGGAGAAAGAGAGAAAGAAAGGGGAAAAAAAAATGTTTACTTTATCAAACAGTCCCAGAAATGACAGGACATGGAAAAACGAATGATCAGCTATTTGGGGATCATTAGACAGGCTGCCTGATTAAGTACTTTGTTAGAAATACAAATACTTATTTCAGTTGGCAGAGAAGTAGTTCCAGCAGTTTGGAAAGCAAGGTCTGTCTGAGCTCAGAAAGGAGGATCCTGGCAAGGATACTTCCCCTTTTCTGTCCAGCAATTACGTAGATTTGAAATTTTGGCCCATTCAGTCTACCTGGGGCTTTCCCCTGAGTTAGCCATGCATGTTCTTTACCTACACTACGATGCAATCATTGGGTTTCCAGATGAATATAAGAACTCAGTGCCAGAGTAATCCTTCATTTCCCAGGCATACTCAAAGTTTTACTTTTCTTGGTTTTTTTTCCCTGTCCTCACAATCTCATGAAAGAAAGAGTTTACACTTAAAGGAAAAAGTCAAAACTTTTTAAAGAGCTGTAAACAATAATGTTCACATGGTGATTATTTTTAAACAAAGATCCTGGTCTCTGGTTTACTAATTTAGGTGTCTGTCAGTGGTATCTTTTTGATCAAGGATCTGTCATCCAGTGGGAAATAGCAGACAAGCTGCAGATAAATACAGGTTAGCATTTAATCATTGTTAAAATATGCATCAAGCTAATAAGTATAAATGTACAGTGGAAACTACTGATGTAAGAATAGGATGTCTTCTGCTTCTGTTCTTTTATAGTTTTTGCATTGTGTATACCTCAAAGCTGTTCCAATAGCTTTCTTAAATGTCTTTTTATGTAAGCAGATGCGTTAGATGTCTACACCCTTCGTATGTGGGATGATTTCAGTACCTAGAAGGCATACATATTTCTTCAGTGTTACAATCACAACATTCATTACTATTAGCATGCAGGTTTCAAGTTGTTGGCTCATTTAGTCCTTTCATACTGCAGCCTAGCCAAATGAAGAAGTATTTTCCCAGTATCAGAGCTTATCAAAATGCTTAATTTCAGGTTACACATATGTAACTATAGCAAAAAAAATCCGAAGGCTAGGCAGGTACACTTCAAGGACATAGTGTTTGTGACATTAAAATTGTCTATAAACGGATATCTATAAGAAGCTATATCCTATGTTTGCAAAATTTCTCATTCAAAGTTATGAGTTGTGGTCACTTCTGTGAAGCAGGATCTCTGAACAGACAGCTTGACATCCAGTAAACCCACTGAAGCAGCAGCACAGAAGGCAACCTAAGTTTCCCAGATGAAATGAATCACCAATTAAAAGACTTTTTTTTATAAAAAAATACAAGGAAATAAAAAATAAAAATATCTCCACTTTTATAATGCTTTCAAATCAAGCTCTGACTTTATGGATAGGACAGCAACAGAAGAAACTTGAATTTTTGTTTATTTGATGTACTGATAATATCTTACCAAAACAGCAGCAATGATAGTCAGCAAATGAGTTCTCAGAACAAATTTAGTAACAGTAACTGGGTTGTTCTGCTAGATAAACAGAGGAATTCACCAGTTCATGAGCTTAATATGCATCTTAAGTCCCTTCTGGCTTTAATCATCAGCTTCATTTTGAATTCCCAGTATCTGAATTAATTGCAGGTGTCTGCTTCCAATAAGAGTATAGTCTTTAAATTATACATGTCAGTGCATCACTTACATCATGTCACTTCCCGTTAAATTTCTTCTCACTGTAAGTCTGTGTAACACAATATGACATGATAGAAGTGTGCTGGCAACGTGCACTACCTCAAAAATAAATGCAAAGTTTTAGATTATATTCTACTGAGTTATCTTTGGATGACTAAAATAAGTAGATAATAGTTCACCAGCAAAGGTCCTGACCAATAACTGGGGGTGAAAAGAAGCCAGCTGGTAATACTGACATTGGCACAGTTTTGCTGCAAAGAAGGAAATATCAAGAAAAACTTTCTCTTTTAAATGTTGTCAGAATACCTGCTAATCCACTCAGTGTACACAAAAATAACTTGGAAAAAAAAAAAAAAACATAACAATTGTATAGAGAAACACAAAGAAAGGAAATGACTCCATCTGAGGCAAGTTGTGAAGTAGGTCCCTTTTAAGTAACATCACATCCCAGATAATGCTTCTTTCACAAACTTCTTGTACTGAGCAAGAACTAAATGTCCAGCTACACAGTCTGTCAGGGCAACTAAACCAAGGCCTTGCAAAGTTCATGGAACTGTAACCAAATCTCTGGGATCCAGAGACTGTAAGTGTGTCTTGACTGAACCACAAAGTTTAAGTAGCACAGCCAAACTTGGGAGGAAGTTTTGCATAAGAGGTAATCCTCAGTCACTTAGGAATCATGGTGTTATGAAAGACTTAATTTCTACTGTAGCTGTACAGGAAATAATTACTATTACTATTACTTCAACCTTTATACTTAATTTTGGAAATATGGGAATTACTACACTAATTGGGCACCAGTTTGTGAGGGCTTCACTTTTTTCAGAATCTTCAGCTAAAGAACTTTCAAACATTAAAACTATTATAGCTAACAAATTGCAGATAGTATTTAACAGAGAATTGTA
This sequence comes from Chrysolophus pictus, assembly GCA_037305975.1. Lineage (NCBI taxonomy): Eukaryota > Metazoa > Chordata > Aves > Galliformes > Phasianidae > Chrysolophus > Chrysolophus pictus. The sequence goes on along the minus strand of CM074614.1, from coordinate 17,573,472 downwards.
TTTGTATCTTTCATAACAAAAGAGGGAGAATTATCTACACTCATATACTCTACTGACAATATTTTTGTGGAAAACACATCTCACTGAAAAATTACTAGAACAGGAAAGGAGCTAAGCTGGACTGAACTCAAGTTTACATCAGCCTTTGGCAGGCCTTTCAATGTAGAGACACCATCAGTCCATTGCTTATCATCTCTTCTGTAGGTCTCACATCACCTCACAGCAGCTGTTGATGTGAATACCTTCCCATTTAGGCAATGGATATCGTCAGTTATCCATGAACAGACCTGTCTTATCATCTCATCCTGCTGGCAAACCGACCCTACATTTAGCCAGGTGCTCAAATGAGGAATTACCACATTTTTCCAATAAAATTTCTCTATTTTTTCTGCAAACTGATATTCAACACTATTCCTTACTTTGCTCTCCGAAATTACCATTTAGTACTAGTCCTTAGCACGCAACAAAATGGAGCCCATCCAGATTTTTTTCTGTAGATGCAGAGGTTACTGTCCAGTTAGAAAGAGACAGAGCCATTACTGATAAAGGTAGTTTGATAGACGTACTCATCACAAGACTCAAAACAGAGATGCCATTTATTTTGATGAGGAAGTGATTCCTGTTCTCTCATCTGGCAAGAAGTGGAAAAAAGGGAATCTCCTGGATTTTGGATCAAAAAAGAGAAGTTTGATGTTGTTGAGTCCCATAAAGATAAACTGTAACTATGGAAAGGGACTAAAAATAGAAAATATATTGTCAAAAGTTTGAAGACTCCTTAAACTGTCTGAAAAATAAAACTCTGGGGTACCAGCTCTGGCAAGTTCATGAACAGATGTAAAGAAAGAGATTTTATTGATGCTGAATGTTGTTGATGCACATATTTTATCTGTGCCTGACCATCTCTTCTGTAACTCATCATAATGTCACCAGAACTAAGGCCAATAGAACTTTTTTTTATGATCCTTGAATTGGCATGTGTCTTGAGTAGTCCTACCATGAGACAGACAACAAAGTGATTTTTCAGAGCATTTCTCACATTTTATCCTTGAGAAGGATGATGTCAAGGCTGTAATTAGCAATCTAGGGCAGAGGTTGAGCCTTTTTGGTAGGCAAGTAATTAGTTTTGGTACGGTAACTAATATCACAACTGATGCTTCATTGCCCGTTTACTCCAGAATATTATTTGTTAGCTTATCGTTTCAGTTCATATGGTGCTGTATCAGTCCTGGCAAAATCTTTCTGTGACTGCATTCAAAATGCATGAAGCCTTCTTCTTTAAGGCTAACCACTGCATAGCTCTGCAAGTTAAAGTGCTGTCTTATTCAATACACAGGCTATTACACACCTACAAGACAATAGTAATCTCTCCTTTCCTCCTGTTTAGTCTACTCACTTGTCTTTGTTGACAGGTGACCACTGAGCATGTAGTTCAACAACAGCAGCAACACACAACAACATATTTCTAATCTATAGGGATGCTTGTTACAGAAGAGGGAGAGTTCTTAAGCCAAAAAGGAAAAGTGGAATCAGAAGGTGGTAGTTCTCTCTCTCTTAGGTCTCCAAAGGCCGCTGGAGTAGGAGTCCTAGAATATGCCTAAACCCAGGATCTAATACACTGTCCTTTTGATGTATCTCCAAAACAGCATTTGTAAAACATCGAGCACAGATGTTGCCCTATAGTCAGAGGTTTGGATTACAAATGTGTAAAGTATTTGGTTCAACTGCCTTTCAGGTATCTGTTTCTCTTTTCAGTTACTAGGAGGAAATTGTAATGAGAATTTGATTCAATCTACTTCATAGTTAAGTACAAAATGATGAATATCTTACATATAAAGCACAGAAATAAAATAGAAGAGGAAAAATAAATGAATCACAATTTATTTAGTTCTTTTAGAAACTGTCTGCATATTTCCAGCAAATTAGACTTACACATTTTGTGAGTCCTCTCACCCTTTGTTGAACTCATCTTTGAAGTCTCAGTATTAAAAGTAGTTCAGAATCATGCAAATAATGTGTGGTTTTTTTCCGTTCTTGGATCTGCTACTGTTCTCAGAAGTGCTGTAGGCAGTCCACTGCATTCTGAAAAGACTAATTTACTGAAGAAGCTACCCAGTTTTCTTGCTTCCAAAATATGAAATAATTCAAGTATAAGAATAGAGCACTATTATATGTATTTTGCATTTCAACAATCTTTGTAAGTATTTTCTTTCTTAGATTGGTAAGTTACCATTATGCTTCTCTTTCACATGCCTAATCTAAGTTGATTCACATCAGATTTACACTCTCCTTCAGTTAAAGTCAGCTGATTTAAATGTATGTGAGTAAGTAGACACTCAGGGATATCTTATATAAAACGTTGCTTAGATTTAAAGGAATGAAGTCTAGAGATAAGAGTTCTGAGTTTGGGAGAAAAAACAAAGTTATTTGATGTTAAGATCTGAACTTTACTTACTATACTTTTTTTTTCTTTTTTTTCTTTTTTTTCTTTTTTTTTTTTTTTGCCAGCTTTACATTTCAAATAATAATTTTGGAAGAATATAACACTTCACTCTGGTTGATAATTTGGCTAAGACTGACAATTTGTCCAAATCTCTTCAATTAAATATTTGCATGTATGCTTTTGTATTTATCTGTATATTATCTATCTAGATATGATGACATTTGTTCCTGAAGATGTTAAATTTGCATATGGGAAGTTCAGCAGGGATTTTTTGTGCACTTCTCAATGTAGCTTTAATTCAAGTAGGATTTCAGTCATTTCACTAATATCATTTAAAATATATCCATGAATATTTGGCAGTCTTCAGGGAGCTTTTATCTGACCAAAATATACTAGCACTTGCTTCATTATATCTATCTTCTCAAAACAGTCTGGTTACTTTTCCAAAGCTGTTGCTCCTCAAAGTCTGCCCAGGCAGAAGTTTCTGCATGTGCTCTGTCTTCAGTGGCTGAAGAACTACTTGACATTGTCAGCACAGAACATTTTGTAATTACCAGGCTAACTCTACCAAAAAGTGTAAAAAGCTTTGAGTGTTCTCTACACTGATTGGACCGCTCCATTTAAAAGGTTTTGGTGTTGTTGGTTTGTTCTGTATTTTTTTCACTTTTGTGGTTTATTTTTGTGATTTATTCTAAACCAATACAAAGCAGAAAAATTGTCTGGTATGACCATTTAACGAACATCATTCCTCAAAAACCTGCACCCTATGGCCAGCACCCCATGATGGCTGGTGGCTCCTACAAGCAGCTCAGTCCAGCAGCTAAGCAGGCAAGAGCCATCAGGTCTGGAGAGCCTGTGCATCCATGCTAACTGATCATCATCTACGCTAACTGGTCACCAGGTTGGCCACCTTAACATAAGTTAGGGAAGGTGCTGTTTCTGAGATTAAGCTGTGTATTTTAGATAGACAAGCTTATAACCAAGTACCTCCTTTATGTAAAATTAGGGAAGCATGCCAATCAGACAGCTATAAATGAGACAACAAGAAAGGTGGGATAGTGTCTTAGATCCTTTGTTAGGGTGAAGGGGTTTGAGAAGCACTTCAAAGTGTATTTTGGATCTCATAGCTCAGACCACAAGGCATCTGGCACCTTTATTGCACTTTTCAAAACTGGAGCAGCTATCTCTCTTATTCAGAAAATGAAACAGCCTTGATACTTCTCAGAAATTTTTTTCTTTTTCTTTTTCCTTTTTTTTTTTTTTATGTCTGAGTTGGCTGTCGTAACTCCAGGAGGAAGCAGGTTTGGACAGTATGCCCTTCTTAGCCTTAAAAGGTTCAGGCGAGCTAAGAACACTTGTGTCTGACAATCACTAATGGAGCAGGATAAACACTGAGAAACTTACTGATTTTTGGGTTGTGAGAAACTTTGGTGCACTTCACTGACAAGAAAAAAAGAGAGAGAATGGGCTGCTTTTGCCAGCAGAGCAGGAACAAGCAGAGAATAAAAATCTGGAAAGAGAAGAAGTAAGGCAAGGTCTGAATCCTTCTCATTCCTCTGCAAAAGAAAAAATGCTTGTTGTATAATGAATCGACCTTATTGACAAATTAGTTTCACAGAGAGGCAATGCTAAGCTTTCTCTGAAATAACACTTTTTTGTTAACATTTTACCTGATTAAATATAGCTCTGTAGCAATATACACCACTACTTTGTATTCTTCCCCATATTTTCATTTAAAAGGGAGTTGCTGTGCAAAATAATGTCCTTGTCTGTCCCTTCCTCATACAAACCTCCAATCAAATTTAATAAAGCTAGTTTGATACAATGCCAGCCTACACTTGGTTTACCCTTGGTCGACTTTAATAGGGTCAAAAATATTTTCGCATTGGCAGTGTACGCATTAATCATTTTTCCAGAGGATTTAGAAAATTGGAAGAGACAAGGCCAAGCAAAATTTTAAATTAATTGGGCCTACCCCAGCATTCAGGGGGTCACCTTGTGTCAGTTGTCCCACATTTTCCAGGTCACGAAGTTCCAGTGTATCCTACAGCTGCCATGAGGAGAGATCCGTGCTGTGGGCACACAAAGGTGAAAGAATTTCTCCCAGAAAGTGCGAATTTTCCTACAGGCAACCACAACAATTGCAGCTTCCAGATTGTCGCCAGACACCAACCACTTAAATAATGCATGCTCGGCTGACGCCTGTACTTGGTGCATTTTCTAATCGAGTAGTCAGGAAAATTTGCAAACACTCTGTCATTTACCATAAATCCGCTGCCTGCTTACAACTACAGAGTAATTAATTTTAGTGCTGCTCAGAATTATTAATTTCAGCTGGGAAATCTGTCTTCACAATCATTGCTGTTTTCACCCTCCCTTCCTTTTCTTTCTATTTTTTTTTTTTCTTGTTTCCTAGTATTCTTGCTAGAGGTTGGAACATCAAAGCACTGTTCTTATAAGGAAAAGGCTGTTTGTGGCAATGTTAATATGCCACTCCAATGTGACACCAATAACTGCTTCAACATTTTTGATTGTAATCTGCAGTAATGCCCTCTCAGTGTCTGGCTGGCTGGCCAGATGTAGTTGGCAATGCTAAGTGAGAGAAGCACGGGAAAGACTTTCTTTGGAGATGTAATTAATTTATTAGGTTCTAAGAGGGCTTACAGTGTGATAAGGGATGTGTATACCTTTGAGTTCATGCTTTTATTCAATGGAGCAGTGTCACAGCCTAAGTGCTGAAAATAACTGGAGGCAAGAAAGTTACGTTAAATGGTTTATCATCTGTTTAAACACTCTTAGCATTTAACCCATAGGATTAATAAGCTTTTTGGCACAAGAAAAAGTGGTATCTTTCAGATTTATTTGCAAACCTTGAAGTTATGAGAAGACTGGGAAGGAAATCTCTGTAATTACCGCTTAATATTTACAATCCTGCAGAGGCAAGAAGAGTTGCCTGTTGAAGTGGTTTGCTGCTGGTGCACAGTGGAGTTGGATTTGCACCAGGAGGTGTTCAGGAAGTGCAGGTTCAGTCTGTATCTCACTCCACTAGACCAGAGAACTGGTGCAGCTGGGTCTTTGAAATAATCGTATGTCCATCATGTAACATACTGCAACATGTAAACTTCTTTGCCACTCTACAGCTGTGTTAAAAAATGTTCAATTAGAATATTAAAAAGAAAAAAAAAAAAAAAGAAATTATATTAAAGTAAAAACGCATGTGAACATGAGTCATTAAGAGATTAGACACATTTAAGTATTTCCGAATGTTTTTGTTTGTCATCATCTAAACAATACCAGTCATTTTCTGCAAAGGGTTCTGTCTCCAACTGTCCCCAAGTCTTCACAGAACAGCCTGAAATGAAGTCAATACTTGTTTTGTAAGAGCTGTAACTCTGGTACCAAGCTGACTGTTCTCCTGCCATAGCAATCAGTTTAAATGTTAATGAAATTAACTCCTGGAGAGCAGCACAGTGCCATCATTAATTATTTAAAAAAAAAAAAAAAGAAAGAAAAAAATACTGAAATCTGATGCAGCTTGTTTTCACATTTGGCATATGTACTTAAGAGAAAAAGGATAGATTATGGACACTGAGAAAGCAGCAGCATGGAATGTATTAAAAAATATTAACAGGAGATCTACATACCTGAGGAGAATGTTTCACAGAATCACAGCATAAAAACACCACTTATGTCTTCTGGGAAGTTCCTTGAGTTAATTAAATGATGTGTTTAACCCTGTAATAAAAATTAGCTCTGAATTACATTACAGTGACATTGAAATTTGGCTCTGGTGTGTCTGTGGTATATCACTGTGATGTCAATGTGTTTGTTTTTCTTTTTCCCAGCAGTTATTTTGGACCCTAAAATTGACATTATAGATTTTTAAGAAATATCCAGAAAGTTTCTCAGTGACATCCAGAACGTATTTGATATGATTCACTCAGGGCATTTGAAAACAGACACTGTCAGAAAGTTCCCAGCATGTCTGTTTGGTAGATTGTTGAAAACTATTAGAACAACATGCTGATAAAAACTGTCATGCCGCTGGGATACTCACGTTAAGACTGCAGTTAATTTTTTTAACAAATAGAGGCTCAGCCTTTAAAAGGGCAAAACTCGGTTGGGAGAAATAATGCAAACATTATGACACTGAGCCAGGAAAAAATAACGTTCAAGCCTGTTAATTAATCATTGCAAAATACTGAATGGCAACATTAGATGAGCAATGTTTCTTCTGGTATAAAATATTAGATGATTATGTCTCATGTAGAGATGAGGTACTGTGCTTTAAATGTATACATGTAATATATATGCATAAATATCTCAATGTAATTGTTTCCAAATGATGTTATTAGTGTTGTATGACATTACTCACATTACTCCTTTTATTAATCAAAAATATTCTAATTTAATTCAGGATATTTTGCTTAAGAGCAGCACTTTGCTGCTCGTCATTGTATTTTGACAGCAAACTGAATTCTTGTTCACAAGTATAGGATTTGTTTAGCTCCAGGCATCTGTGTTTGGATTACGAGAATGCTGATTGGTTCACTGCCAGGGGCACAAAAAGGTCAAGCTGTCCTTTTTTAAAGGCGCTTTCTTTTTCCTTTTTTTTTTTCCTTTTTTTTTCTTTTTTTTTTTTTTTTTTTTTTGCCTAAGAGTTTGGCTCATTAATCAGACTTAAAAGAAAGGGGAAAAGGCAGTGACTTGGAATCATTTGATTCTTTTTCAAGAGGTATTTTAAAAAGCAGAACTCAATGTTAGTGTTAGAGGTTGAGTGGATGTTTGTATGGATCATACTGACATACTTCTGACAGGTGACCTGAAACCTTTCAAACTGACATCTGTCACAGAGACAGACAGAGGTTTTTTAGCCTCAGAGCCTGTTTTCATGACATTTCATTTTTCATCAGATTTTGAGAGAAGGGAAAAAAAGAAGATGAACTTGAAAAAATCTTGCCAGGGGCAGAAAATGAGATCAGGTTTTCTGCAGCTGTCTAACTCACCTTTAAAGGTTAGAGGTCCAGGCAAAGTGAAGAAAAAGGTCTCATTTTGATGTTATTAGCTAAAAGGACAGATTACTTCTTTAAGCGTATTTCTACAGTTGCATAGCCAGTATAGGACATTACAGTGGTGTAGGTAGTTAAGGCTGACTTGGGTTAACCATTGCAAATCCTGATTTCCAACATTTACCTGCTCCTTGCACTGAGCTTAAACTTAGGGCACAAGTTTAACACACATGCACAGTTTGAACTAAAAACTGAAAATCTCTACTGTGGATAATTTTACATGATAAAATTTGAATCCATGTTTAGCTTTTGATTTCATTTTATTTCAAATACTTGTTAGGAAACAGTGACCTCTATTTTAAACAAAAATGGATGCAGATAAGACATGCAAAGCACAGACATCATAGCAAGACTACATTTTGGGGTTTAACACAGGTAGTGGTTGTTCTGTCCCTTGAAGTGTTTAAGGCCAGGTTGGATGGGGCCCTGGGTAATCTGATCTTTTACTTAATCTAGAGGCTGGCAAACCTGCCTCTGGCAGGGGCTTTAGATCCTTTCCAACCCAAGCCATTCTGAGGTTCTATGATTCTAAAACTGCTTTTTTTCAAGTCTGCCGAATTAGGCCTTCAGAATGAAGTCACTATCTTGGGCAGCCTCCTTGGTCATATTGTACTTGACCCAGACCCATATAGTCACTCATAATCCCAAAACACTCCTAGACACTGCAAAGAGATGAGAAAATCCACATATCAGACTACAAGCATACAGCCAGTGAGTCTCCTTTTCCACGAGAAAACTATGTAACATAACTACCGTTGCATATAAGCTGAACTTTCTCCACCACACTTATTATACAGTGGTGATAGCAACACACAGGACAGACTGAAGAGTTAGGTCATGGTTCTTTCTCTCCTTTCTCCTGACAAGGGCGGGAAGGAAAATGAGACTAATCTTCATAGTAACTCAATTGTTGTGGGTAGACATCTTCAATACTTTACTGTCAGCCAGTAATTCTTGCTGAAAATGTGCAGACTTCAGCAGCACAATCTTCCACAAAGTTCATCGTGATTGAGGTTTTTGCTTCTGACTTGAAATTTCATTATGTGTTTGCAAAAATATTTATTAATTTGAGCCCAGGCTAAAACATTGCTGAATTCTGTTTTTCTTGCATGCCCAACTCTACTGAATCAACTCAATATGAAGGAGTTAAAATCAGAGGCAATATTTTCTTGCACTGCTACATCACAGAAGGTGTAGGTTTGCCCTTCTGCAGAAATTATTGGTGTATCTACAATGTTGAACTGTCAAGAAGACTTGAGAATAGCTAAGAAGTTATACTATAATCAAATACACAACAATATCATCATAATCATAAATTTGATGAAATACCTCATGGAAATAGGTTTGGTTTGTATGAAACCTGTCACCTTGACTTCACTCCCTTTCTCTGCTAAACATTTCATATGATGCTTCCTTTACTGCTTTTTAATGTAATATATAGTTGCAAGCACCTATATCATGGTCTCAGGGGTGCTCATCTTCATAGATTGAATAAATGTTCTGATTCTCCTCAGCATTTAGCAGTTTATTTGAAAAGAATTCAAGAAATAACATACAGCAGAGAAATGTGATATTTCTTTATGAACAATGGCATTTTTCCTTTCCTTCTCTTCCTTTCTATCTTTTCTCTATTTTTAAAAAAGAGAGGTGGACACATATTGTCATAGTTTCAGCATAACATTCTTCAAATGGGATATATCCAATCCTATACAAAGATTGTTAACATTAGTGTCCTGCCTCACCAAAACTCTAGACTTTATATTTTTCTTTTCAGTTGAACTGATTTTGTTGGTTCAAATGTGGTTTTACATAATCTTTTTATTCTTCATTCAGTATAAAAAGTATTGGTCAATATGGTAAGAGTATAGCTAGATTTTGGTGGGTTTTTTTAGCTAATGTAATACCAGCAAACCTTGGTACATATTTTATTTATGAACAGTATGCACTGGATGTAAATTCAAAGACTATGCTAGATCATATATTAGTAAATAATAAGCGTGTGAAAGGAGAGATAAAATTGGTGTGGAAGAGCTGCATCTCCAGAGTGCTGGCCTGTAGTCTGGATGAATTTTTAGGGATGTTTTATAGTGCTATAACGCTAAAATCATCCTTGAGGAGGTAATCCTTAGCCAGGTAATTCTGCTGCTGCCATGGACCCAACCTGTGTCAAGCACAAGTTAATGGTAATGTAGGAAACTAGCAAGGACTTATAACCTCAATGAAATTCCTGTTAGCATCTGTGCAGGAGAACACGTCTGTGGGGAAATCTAATTTCTTACTCTTGCTGGACAAGAAGAATTCAGAGCCAGCTGTGTGTGGTGTATTTAAGTGCCCTGCAGAACATGGCAGGAAGAATGGGTAATATGGAAAGGAGAAAATTGAAAAATCAGATAGTATTTTCTTGGAAAAAAAAAAAAAATGTGCCTCTGGCTTTATTTGGGCTGTGATTGTGCAGTTTTGCACATCTCAAGAGAAATCACTCTTGATGTTAAGAAAAATATCAGTGGGAAATGTAATGGACTTTGGAGGTAAAAGAGTTACAATTCTGAAAGTGTAGGTTATTTTTTCACAGGAGAGTAGGATACCAATCTGAGAAGTCCAAGCTGATCATATAGAGGCTTTGAGTGGTAACAGGAGAGCTAAACTCATCAAAAAGAATGAATTAAATGCTGAGAGAATAGAGAAGTCCAAAGCTGTTTAGAAAATCACCATCTAGTATTTCCAGTGAACAAATCTCTGTCATTTTTAACCAAGTAAGAAGAATAAAATTGGTATTTTGTGTAATACAATGTATTCATATTGTTATTAATCATTACTGTTATTCAGAAAATAAGAGAAATAAGTATCCAGAATTGATGATAGAGACACAATTTGCAGTGATAGAGTAAGAGTAAGTATGCATGTGGCTTCCTGTTCCTCTAGAGGGAATTATTCTACTCCTATGATATTGAGTTTGAAAGGGCCTGGATTTTCTCTGCTTCTACTGAGGTCTGTGAAAAATCAGAGCATTCAGCAACTCTGGAAAAGTAGATGTTGGTAGCAAAGAAGAGGAGCCATTTTCATTATCACAAATGCATCATAATAATAGCATCTTGCATGGCCTTCTGGCAATTTCTTCACCAACTTTTTCCCACATTTCCTACATTTGAAAATTTAGGGAATTAAATATGTTCTTATATTCTGCTCTGATGATTCTTTATGTAGCAATGGGAACTTGAAGTTATCACAGTAAGTCTGTAATGATTAACGTCACTTAATGTTTATGAACATTCATAGACTTGGATGTTCACAAGGCAGAGAGCAAAAAGAGATATATGAAAAGGTCACATATGAGAGAAACAACACTGCACTCTGGGGTACTACCTTTTTCATGTAAGTTGCACACTGATGGTAAGCACAGGAACATTGAACATCTGTTTCTTAGTTTATTGAAGTAACATCAGCTCTCTGATGTGTGCTGAGATCTTAGCCTGTTCTTGCTCAAAATTTTGACTTCCATTTTGTTGTATAGCATATTACAGGTGAGTTTGTTGCAAAAAAAAAAAAAAAAAAAAAGGCACAGTTAATTGAAGAAATAACCTGGATACTTCAATACCTATCCAGTACTTAATATTTTACAGTTTCATAGATAACTTGAAATTTTGATCTTAAAGAGATTATTTTTGTCAATATTCACTGAATAGCCTTGAGTCTCTGAATATGAAACTGTTCTGAAAATGCTGTATATACAAATGTGTGGGATTTTTTCCTTGAATCACTTAACTACATTTAAACTCTGAAAACAACAGCTTAATAAAATTTTATAAAAATCTATACCTCAAATATTGTTAGTTCACTGGAAACAAGTTTTCCAAGTCCATGTTTTACATTTAGATGCCTGATAGTATTGTTTATAAATGCCAAGCATGAAAAATTATTTCTACCAGAAAAAAAATTACAAAAGAAATTATAATCAGGTTATTTTGTTACAGTGCCATGTCCTTCCAAAATAGATAATTATAATTGACTAAGAATTACACTAGGCAGCAGACTAATTTTCTTTCGTTTCCTGACTATATTCTCTTCTTATTCCATCCTTTGCAACAGGTTTCTGTTTTCTATAAGCATCTGTTTAAACTTCAACAGGAGCAAAACTGCTTAAAAACTTTTTTTTTTTTTTTTTTTTTTTTTTTTTTTGCTTCATCAGCTGCACTTTCAAGAGAAGTTGCCATGATTCGTGTTGCAGTTGGGGTTCTCAAGGACTTACGACAGTCATGGGAGAAGTGCAGTCTTTCCACACCTGTGAAATATGAAACTGCTTTTATAATGTCATTTGTTAATAAAAGATGCATTGTGCAATTCTTAGAAAGGAAAGCCTTTGCTATCTTGAAAATTTTTTGCTAAAATTTTAGACACAGCCTGTCCTCTGATCCTGCTGAAAGAATGATAACCAAGCCTAGCTTAGAAATGCAAAATTTACATTTTGACCACAAAAATGCTTTGCCAAAAAAAATTATTTGTATTAAACAGAATCCTCTCCAATTTTCATACCCCACATTTGGGATTCTACCCCCACTACCCCATCTACATCTCTTATATTTGTATGCCTTGCCTACCTGAGAGCCAAGCAGCTTTGTCTAATCAGAACAAAATTAGATTATGGTGAACAAGAGTCTTTATGAAATGTTATTCTACATTGATAATGTATTTTACAACACTTCTGATTTTTATTTGCTGTGAAGAATGGGAATCAGAGCCTTTCTTCTTCTCCCGCATCCTATGAAATACAGAGAAGAATCAGAGACACAGCCCTTCTTTAGAAAAAACTACCATCTCAGTTAAAAAAGTCTTGAGATTCCATGCTGTCACCAGTTTACAAAAAGGTCAAAAAATAATGGGGGGGTAGGTAAATTTGACAAAAGTTGAGTTCGTCTTAGAGAAACAACATTCAGCCATGAAGTATTTGGCTGGCATTGAACTCTAACTTGAGAGAGCAATGTTGCCATAAAGTTCATCAAGATAAAACACACCTGAAACATTTCCCTTTACACTTTACTTAACATCTGTTGTCCTCTATAAGCTATTCCTTTTGCCTATGTTTATACAGATGGGATTTATCATAAGTAGAGAGGACATTAAGTGCAACTAGGATAAATCTGGGTTATTTTTAATGAGAATTAAATGGATAAATACTTTAAATAGAAAATTTGTGAAGATTTCCTTTAAAACCATTGGACAAGGTGTTACTGATATGATGCAGAGGCTAAAAATTCTTTGAATTAATGTTTTCCAGTATAGTCGGAAGTATATATCAGCTGATAATTTGCAAGGTATGAGGATCCCTAGATCATAGAATCATAGAAACATAGACCAGTTTGGGTTGGAAGGATCTTTTAAAATCATCTAGTAACAATATCCCTGCTACAGGCAGGGTCACTGCCAGCCAGGTTGCTCAAGGCTCCATCCAGCCTGGCCTTGAGAACCTCCAGGATGGGGAAATCCACAGCTTCTCTGGGCAGCCTGTTAGGGATGAAATGTTCCTATCTGAGACTGTAGATACCAAAGAAGATGCAAAGTTGTTGTAATCCACTGGTGCTGCCACCCATTGACCTTCACTGCAGTGTTTGCCAGCAAAAAATGAGGGAACTGGATGTGGTAAAGGATGGGAGAAAGATAGGAATGTCTGCTTGAGGAGGTTGCTTTGTTCACTCCTGCATGCTGTGATATCTCTAAAATACAGGCCAGATGCATTGAAGATGAGAAATTATGACAAACTCTTTCTCTATAACGCATGTGCAAGCAAGAAGAGGCTCATGACTCAGTGTCACTTCCCACAAGAAAATAACGCTAATGCTTCAAATGTAGGTTCAGAAATTGTAAGTAAATCAAGAAATGACATTTGAATACATCAGCTTTACACAAGAAAAGAGCAAAATCATGAAAATAAAAAACAGAAAAACACAAATATCCACAGTCAAAAACATCAACTAAATGACACCGGAGCAACTATGAAATGTAGTAGCAAAGAACAGATTTTGGACTGGTAGCACGTCTCAGTTCCTTTCACTTATACATGCTGATGAAGAACCAATATACGTATGTGGAAGCGCCAGAAACAATATATTCTAAATGGGAATAGAGAAACAGCAGAGGCAGAGAGACATATCTTACAGGAGAGGCTCAAAAGTGTTTCCTACCTCGGCTAACACTGTTTCATCTATAGCAGCATAAATCAGTTCTGCTGCACATCTTTCCATTTCTTTCAGGTTTTTATGCAAAAGCCTTACCAACTATCACCTTATGTGAAAACGTTATAATATCCTATGTAATAACTGAAGGTGAGGACATAAGAGGTGGAGAAGTTAACAGAGAAGAAAGGAGGAAGTTTTTTTGCTGGCTGCTGTTTGTTTGGGTTTGTTTGGTTTTTTTTTTTAGTAGAAATGATTTCAGTATTTTCTTTTGATTCAGATACATTACTTCAGATAAAAAGGGGTTGAAGAAATGGATGAAACTGACCAGGATACCGTAGATTATTTACTTAAAATAAAAATCCCTTTGTCTATACATCTTTTCTTCACTTATTGCTCTTTTTTTCATCTTTCTATTCACTAGGATATATCTTATATGTTGTGAAATATTTCTCTAAATGATGATGCTGTTCAGGCATAGAAAATCTATCTTGGGTTATGTATTTATGTCTCTATATAATTTGGCTTTGTAAAGTCAATATTATAACCTTAAGAAAAGTGAATAATGATTTTACTATCTTCTCAATATTTATTATAAAGGCTCTAATCTCTTACAGCTGAGCATTATAAGTCTAGTGTAGTATAACCTCCAACATCTAAGGTGGTGTTAATAATAACAAGTAATATGCTTTTCTGTTCTCAGAAGAAAGAAATAATAAAATTTTTAAAAAAGAACAGAGAAGCTAAACAGAGAAAGAAAAAGTACCAAAAAAAAAAAGAACCATTCTACAGGGAAATATCAATACAGATAAATGCTTATACAGCAGCAAGATAGTAGCAACTCTAATATCTTATAATTGGGAAACAGGCATGAGAAATATAAATCAAGGAATTCTTTGTAAGGAAAGAATTCCTATCTTATTTATATATCTATAACCAAAGGTTAAGGCTATGGACAATTAGTTGGAGCTAAAAAAAAACAGGTAAACAGTTATTTAAACTGTCAAGTTTGTTTGCGACCTCATACTTTCATCACAGATATATCTAACATAAAAAAGTCCAAATGGTGGAGTTTCTTTATCCTTATCTTCTTAGTTTTCTGTTTTCACTTTCTATTCTAGGTATTTTACTGACCCTGTAAAAGTCGCTCCTAAGAAATTAGAAATAGACCAAGCAATGTTTATCTGTCCTCCTCTCCATTCAAGCCTATTAAACAATAACATACTTAAAGTGTTGAGTTTTAGATAAATTAATGAGAAAAAAAGATGGCTCATAAGTTTCCTAATATTTGTGAACATTTATGTAACTTTTACTTATCACTTATCTTAAGCTACAGTGCCTCATCCAAACAGAATGTGAACAGTCTTTGGAGATGAGATTGGCAGCTTACAATTACAGTTAAACTTAGCTCTGTTAAAACTGTTAAAAACTTAAATATCTCTCTCCTAGATGAAATCAGTGAACCATTAGGTATTTAGATAGATGTATAGATAGAGAGAGAGATGGATGGATGGATCAATGGATAGAAAGATCACTGGATAGACAGATAGATTGATACATGTATACCTACATACATACATACACACATCTGACTTACTTTGACACACAGAAAGCTTCCAAATTAAAGCTGTATACATTTCCCAAAAAGTGTATACTGAATAAGAGCATGTATTCCTATATTAAAAATACTGCATGATGAAACAGATTTTTGTGGCCAGCTACCATTACTGATAGTACTGAGCTGTAACCTGCCAGAAGCCTTTTTTGGTGGAAGATCTTCCTGTACATTTATTTGCACTTATCTATACTTTAGGATGGATGGTCAGCCAGATCTTTGCAAAGGGTATAAAAGACTCAAAGTAAATTCATTCTTTAGAGGATTTGACAGCAGAACTTGCTTATCTTTTTACTCCAGCCCTTCTGTTACTGCACTTTATAGTAACAGAAAGACTAAAATGTTTATCACCAATTTTAAAAAATATTTGAATAGTTAAAGGGTATTGGAATACTTTATGACCTTAAGCTTTTTGAAGCTTAAGAATCGTTATCATTTTAGCAAGCGGGGGGCCTTTTCTATTTGTTGATCCACTTAATCAAGAAATATTTAACCAAGTTAGGACCATGCCTGACCAAATTGAAACAGATAGTGACACTGTATATCCAATTATTCCTGTACAGGCGTTAAAATAAAACAGCTATATGATCTGTACAAAGAATGAACTGTATGCATGATTCCAAAACCTCCTGTATACCAAGTAAGGGATTTGAGCTTTCTCGCCTGTTTTTCAGACAAGTACATCGTGATGTTCAGTGTGAATTTTTGTGAAATTCATCAGCAAGGGTCCTAGATCAAGATGGATTGAGCATGACAAAGGCATAGGCATAGTTCTAAATGTGCTAAAAACAATGTGTAAAAAAAATCTACTTTGTTATTCCTAGCCTTTACAAATAATTTGTACTGTAGTACCATTCACAGAAACATCACATAAAGAAAAAATTGCTATCCCTTCTAAGCTTCCTGCAGGGATAGCAGGCTTAAATGAGGTATGTACTTTCTCTAACTCACAATTCCTTCAGTGGTTCACTTCAACAACTGCTGTGACCTTTGCATGGCACAACCAACCATACCTCACTGTACAGTCTTTAAGTTTCCATACATGAGGTTCTTGCAGCATCTGCTTTCTTAACTCAGAGTAAACCACTCCTGTCACACTGCTAAGGCACTGAGAATACCTGTCTCTCTGCAATCCCCATTTCCTCTCATGCTGATGTGCAGGCAACTTGCAGTCATGCTTGGTGGACTCTTTCCCTGGGATATTAAGGCTCAAGGAAAGACCCTGAACCATCTGACCAGTCCTGTTCAAATGCTGATCTCACCCAATGATGTTCTTGTCAGTGGTGCCCATTTCCAGAACCAGGGACAACGGGCACAAACTGGAGCACAGGAGGTTCTCTCTGACCATCAGGCAGCTCTTCTGTGGTGTGCGAGTGATGGATAACTGGCACAGAGACATGGAAAGACTGTGGAGTTTCCTACATAGAGATCTCCAAAGGGACCTGAGCATGGTCTGAGCACACTGCTCTGAATGTAGCTGCTGGAGTCGAGGTTGAGCCTGATGGACCTAGAGGTCCTTCCACCCTCAGTCTCTCTGGGATTCTGTGAAAATTATGGCAAAGCAGAGTCTCAGCATGACTGTGTTAACTGCTCCCTATCTGAACACTTCCCAAAACAAAATCAGTGTCATTTGAACATATTCACATGGTTGTGTATGATTAGACATTTTTTTTTTTTCCAGGCCATCATCTTCACTGAGTTTAGTTTTAAGCTGCACATTGCTATAAGCAGTTTTGTTATAGTGTGATTCTATAAATTATGTCTTCTGGGCACTGAACAATTATTTCAGGAGCTGCTACTTTCGCTCCTTCATTTCAGTGTATATGAAAATATGAACCCATATCCTCACCAATATCTCTGTTCAGAGACAAGAGTCACAGACCCATAAGACAGCTTCAGTGAAGGGCAGTAGAAATCTTTGTCAAATGTAAGAAAATATTTCTCAATATATCAGCAGGTTTTTTATTTAACTAGCAAGTACCATACTGGAGTAGTTTAGTAACAATATTTTTGCTGACTTTGTATCTTTATATCTGAAATTTAAAATATGAATGCCTAGCTGATTTCTTTTTTTCTAACATCCATTACTGAATTTTTTTAGATGAGTCTTTGGCTGGAAAAATGTATATAATTTAAGACTGAATTTTGCTTTGTTCTGTTCTAGATTATACCACTGAAGCCTTGCCAATTTCAAAGAAGTGAGCTGTTAAAAGAGCAGAGTATGGGCCCTGCTGCAGAATATGGGCAACATGGCAAATCCTATCTACAGTTTGTATGCTGTAAGTAAATTCCCTGAATATAACTAAGAATCTATAGATGATGGGTTTCAATGCTTCTGCATGTCCATGCATTAACCTATATGGACCATATGTTATTAAAACTTAACAAAACTATTAGCACACCAAAATTGTATCTCCAGTTGGATTTGATTCCTCATTCAAATCTGCAGGTAGATAATTTAACATCGGGGTAATCCATGTTCACTTTGGGTGTTTTCACTCTGTTCAAGGTTATAACTGTTTAGATTGTCACCTGGGTCTTCACCTTGAATCAAGGCATGAAATATTAGTGGAGATTGATGTCTGTGAGCTTAACATATGGACCAACTGCAGGTATTTATATTTTTGGATGTCTTTAGTGATTTGCAGATTCTGCTTGAGTGTAAAATGGTATTCTAGAGGGTTCTTTTTCAAATTTGGATCATACCAAAAAATGGAATGAGCAAGCTATGGTAACAAAGGTTTTTAAATTCATTCAACCTCTAAACAACTTTCTAAATTTGTGGTTACGGAAATTTTCACAGATTATCTAGCAGTTGGCCATCATTACACCAGAGGATATCAGAGTTCATGTAAGAAAGTGAATGTGAGACAAGAAGTTGAGCTGCTGAATTTGTCAATTCAGGCAATAGCCATGTGTCTAGATTAGCAGTCCTTTTGGTTTTTCATGCATAGAAACCAGATTCTTTTTCTCTACTATTCTATTTCTTGCATGTAATCATTATGTAGGCATTCTCAAACTTTAGCACTAATTTCTGCTATTATGACCCCCCAAAAAGTATTTTTACGTTTAGAGCTAAAATGTTTTGCAACATAAGTTCTCAGTGGAAGAAATTAGGGATTTTTGCAATGTCTTATATTTCCACTCATTTTTGAAGTTCAGAACAGAAAATCTGGATCAGTTCTTAAGCTTTTGTGCATGTGTTGAGTGAACGGTCTAAAGAAAAACTGTATAATATATTGCACAAGTTACTTTTTAAATACAATTTACTATGCATCATAAATACACTAGAACTCCCACTATATAAATTTATACCTCAAGATTATAT
Organism: Chrysolophus pictus; assembly: GCA_037305975.1. Classification (NCBI taxonomy): domain Eukaryota; kingdom Metazoa; phylum Chordata; class Aves; order Galliformes; family Phasianidae; genus Chrysolophus; species Chrysolophus pictus. The sequence continues at coordinate 17,554,853 of CM074614.1, read as the reverse complement.
AAGAAACCAGCTGGATAAATCACTATATCTTCAAATAGTATGCATGAAAGCTATGCATAATAATGAAGAAGTTATATATTGTTTCAACAGAAGGCAAAATTGTTTAACTATTTCACTTCTGAAATTCCAACACAAAGCAAATCTCAACAATGGGCAGCGGAATTTTGATGTATTTCTAAAATCTGTCTGTGATCCATTCACTGTTTTCAAAGAATGGAAAGGCGAGTTTAAAAGCCTTTCTCCTGGCATGCAATTTTTGCAAAAAAAAAACATATTTACATATTCATATTATACAACCTTCTGTGTAGCATCTTTAATTATCCCATTTCAGAGATCCCAAACAGGCAGACCTCAATCCTCCTCTGATGCTTCAAGAAGTGGTTGAGAAGGCATAGCAGTAGAAACTGGGGTTCTATTTGTCTTTGTTCTCTCTGTTAGCTAGTGATAAAATATGTAGATGCTCAGCTTACCAAATATTTTCTGGGAAAGAAAAGAGCATTGAGGTACGTTTTGAACATAAATATACCTCCTTTTTTACTAAGTCTTTTGTTTGCTTTTCATTTGAAAGGCATTAAGACAGACGTCTCAAACACATATTTTTGTCCTCTTTCTTCTTTTTTGTTCTTCCTGTGATACGTTTGCCACCTCCAAAGTGTAGAATGATCAGTATGGCTGAGGCAGTGATGCAGAGATTCTGCAGAGATCCTGCAGATATCCAGTTGTTGCACGTGGGATGAAAGAACTTTGTTGTGTGACATGTTTCACTCACGGCCTGACTTCTCACATTTTTCATTCATAGTGAGAGGCCATTTTTCGTTGAGCCGTTGCTTTCCATTCTTCAACCAAAACAGAAGTATTTTTCAGCACTCATATGTAAGCAGCAACGACAGTATTGTGTTATATACACACAGTGTTTCACACCACTAATGCTTATTGTTTCAGACTTCCAGCAGTTTCACTCAGCTTTATCTGTTTATATCTAAATGACATTATGAGATGATTTTACAAAAAGGAAAAGGAACCATAGAAGGAGAAGGAAACTATCAGAGACACTACAAATATCATGTTGTTTAATTAACAATAATAGTAATACTTAATATTTTTTAAAAATAAATTATTATTAATGAACCAGGCGCTCAAAGTGCTTCTTCTGAAATGATGTGAGTGTTCATAACTAACTGATTTGAATTCAGTGCCATCCCCTGGAGCTGGATTTCACATAAAGAACATCTGTCACTACACGTATTCATTCTATAACAAATCTCTCATGGTCATCATAGAGGGAAAATGACTATGACATAAGGATATCTATGTTATGGGGCTGGGATAACCAGACGAAGCCTTGAAGACAATGGAAAGAATACTTGTACCTGTTTTGGACGTAGGTTTAATCAGAATAATGAAGATTAGCTGGCAGTTCAAAAAAATCACAAGTCTGACCATTATAAAAACTGATCCTATCTACATACATAGTTTGAGGCCCATCAATCCTTGATATAGTATATGCCTGAGCAGACAGAGTGCCATACGCAACTCATTAGAGGTTTTGGTCTGATTTTACCTTGCACGGCCAAAAACAATATGTTTGAGAGTCCTGTAAATTCCTGGCTTTTTAGAGAGGTCTGAAAGCATGGATTGTTGTGGCATTAGAACTTTCTTCTGAAAAAAATAATCTTGCCAGAGCAGATTTTCAGATCTGAGAGGCTTTTAAGGCAAATGAAACTATGATGTGCAGGATATCTTTCATAGCACAGAACTTTATTAAATGGAATTGTGCTAAACCTGTAGTATCTTGGGCTTCAGGTGCTCCAGCAAACAAATCAAGGACAGGCAAAACAAAAAATACGTGTTTTATAATCCATCATTCTGATTTCATTGAAAGGGTGAATAGGGCATTTCAGTTACAGTTTTGTTGAAAAACAGCTTAAACACAGACCTACTATGTTCAACAAGTATCAAAGTGATAAATTGAACTGTTGCACCTGGCCTTCACATACGCAGCAAAGTAGAGGCATGGGACCTCCTGGATATGCTCCGTTAAACAAAGCATATGCAGTTAGTTTTACAAGGAGCCAAAATCAGTGCAGCACAGGAGACACTGTCCAGCTGAACATCACAAAAGGGCATCAGCAGGGAGAGTTTACATATGAGAACATGGCTAACAACAGGTTTTAGGTGTAGTTCTACAGATATCACTCATAGTCAAATATATGCTGCATAAGTAAGCCTCTCTTTTGGAGTCATCAAAATATATTGAAAACATAATAGAACTTAATATATATCTATCTTCCAAACTACCTGACTTTAAAAAAAAAAAAAAAAAAAGATAAAAAAAGGGCAGGGAATGTGTTCCTAATGCTAATTTACAATGAAGATCTTTAACAGTAAAGTTAACCACCCCTCATTTTCCCCCTTGTATTCGGGTTTCATTTCTCATTAAAAACATCAAGAACATCTTTGTCCTTAATTTCTAAGATCAGGATTGTTGGATTTTTTTTGAAAACAAGTTTAAAATTTGTTACTGATTAGTCATCTCCATAATAAATCTTTTCACTACCTCTGGGTACAGTTTTACCCCTGGCAATTGACTCTATCAGGCAAAAGGCTCCTACAGTGCTTTTTTTCAAAATGATATCTTTTTCTGTTGCATTACCACCACCACCACCCCAATTTTATTACTGCCCCTAATATGCTAGGAAAATGTTTAAAACCCACCTGCTAAAAAAATATCAAGCTGAACTAGGAAAACTGCCAAACATACTTACTTTCCTGAGAGTACCTAACTGGGAAATACTTGTGCATGCACAGAGTAATTGCATTGAATTTATAACTGATAATGTTTTGCATTTGCTGTTAGCAAGCCAAGTTACACTAAATTGACTATCTCTACTCTAATGAAGAACTATGACTGAAAACCTGATTGGCTTTACAGGAAATTAAGAGCATGTGAAACAAAAACCCAGAAGGCTCCCTTACACTGTATAAGAGCAATGTGTTTTCTCTCTCAATGAAGTTGGACTGAATTGTGGTTTATTCTGAAAAACATGCTACAGATAAGTAAAAATGTCATCTGGAAACATTCCTCGCAGTGTATTTCTGGAATGTTTTCCATTTAGGAACAATTTTTTGGAAAATTTCTTGATTAATAAGAGTCTGCAAATAAACTTTAAAATGATGTCTTTCTTATTGCTTTGGCACAATATGCTAACAGCACGGTGAGCTCCGCCAAACTGTGAGTGCTCTTTCAGGCGGATTATGGCCTTGTTTACATATCCAGCTGCACTGAGGCCATGTCCGTGGTGGTAATCGAACAATGTCCCCAGTGGGGGTGCCCATTAGGGGAGGGTATACTAACCGCAGTTTGCTTTGTTTAAATTGAGCAAGAATGCAGAGCGGTACTCTGATCTTGGGGGAAAGTGTTGGAAACCCACATGTTCTCAAACCTGTTTGGATTTGTTTAATGGGGATGTTTGAACTGCTCAAAAATTGCCGTCTGCAAGATTGCACTGTTCAACCACTTTGAAATGTTTCATGTGGTCCGTATGGAAATGGGCATAAAGCATAAATACCAAGTTAAGTGTCATATTATAAAGTCATTTACATACCACTTCTAAATAAGGATTGCAATAGGTGAGTAAAAGTTTATACCGTATCGTTCTTAACTGGTAATGGGATTTCTCCTTGTTTTGCTTCTGTTTGATTTTGAAGGGAGCCAGCTTAATGTGTCCATTCATGCATGTGTCTTCACGGACCTTTCCAGCTGTTTTATGACAATGCGAACAGTAAATACCAAAATGAAACACGCATACTTTTTCCACATGCATGTAATTTATATTTAAGGAAAGGAGATAAGTGATTAAAGGAAGGGCAATCAAATCAGTAAGTCTACTGCAGAAATATGATAATTTTACAGTACTGTGCCTATAAACTGTTACTGCTTTCATTTTTCAGTTCCTTACAGTTTTCTACTCTTCAATGTGAAAATTTGTAATTACTTTTCAATGTGAAAATTTGTAATGGTGAACTTCATTACCTAGCAGGACGAAAATTACTAAGATAGGGTTTCAGTTCAAAAATAGTACAACTGAAGAATTCCCTAAGAAAAAAAAAGGGGATTTTGTATCCTCCATTAGGTGTTTAAATGTATTTAGATTGTTTGCCCTTTTCAGATTTTGATATCTGCTTCTCAACAGTACACATGAAAAGCTAAGATGATTAAATTGTTTACATGATGTCGTGAATTACTCCCAAGGCACAGACATACTTAGTCACCAATTAAACAATGACAAAATACTTTAATGTTTTTTTAGATGATCGGGAACGTTGTTGTCATCCACAGACTTGCGATGAAATCCTGGCTGCAGTGAAGCGAACTGCAGATTTTCCACTGACTTCCGCAGATTTTTCTTTCCCCACAATTCTCTTCTGCAATCATTTAACAGCATATTATCAAGGTTTGGCTCAAAAATATTTCCTAGCCCCCAAGTATTATATCAAACCATTTGTAGTCCTATTATGACTTATAATGGTTGCTTTCTTTCTGGTCTACGTGTATTTCATAAAAACTAAAAGGAAAAGGGATTGCTTTTTTTTACTGTTCCTTAAAAATGGGATTCTTCCTTATAAAGATATTGGCTATTGCCAAGATCTTTGTTTTCTTACCAAGAACTTACATGGAGCTTAGGTCTGGACTGTTCCTATCTCCTACTTCATGGAGGAAACAACTTCATGCCAGAGAAGTGTCAGGTTTTAAGCATTAGGTAAGATAAAAAATATCTTTCATAAGGGACTGAGGAGTGACAAGAGTCTGTGTCGCCACAAAAATGCACAACGCTGCGCAAAGTTTCTGGGGAATCAGAAGACGAGATCCACACAGGTTCGTGTCTGTAGGGACTCTGCTAATAAGTGGGGCTTATCTTAAGAAGTCTGAGCCAACATTCATTACACTTTCCAAGCAATACCATAAATTCTTGCAAGATCCAACAGTGGTCACCACAGATGTCTTGCTCTTTACATGCATTTCTTGATGTGCCCCATACTGTGTTGTGCACTAGCCTTGTGGACATTATTGGTAATTCTGGTAAAAATATTAGAGTTGCATTTACACCCGCTTTCTGTACAGGAGGCTTAGGAAACACACTATGGACATTTAAAATAAGTTTTCTTACTGAAGAAACAGGTGATTTCTTGTTTTCCCTTGTATGAAAGATTGACATCTTCTGTTCTCTGTGCTGAATGACCTCATTCCGTCTCATTTGAGTCTTTTAACAGCAATGTCTTTCTTGTGAATTTTATGTATATGGTACCTGCTCTCAGTTTGTCTCATCCCTTCCCCTGACCTCTGGGGTATCATCTGCATCCCTGCCAATGCTGGTAACTGATCTTGTCAGCCCTCCTACACCAGGATGGCCTAGAATGTGTATCAGCTGTTTACTGCTTAACCCTTGGGTTTTAGAAGATGATAGCTGCATGAACTGCATGCAGGAAACTCTTGCCTCACCAAATCATTGACTGCCTGAGATCTCTTTTAGGTTTATGACTCAATTGTAAGCCTGGATTGCAATACCAAAGGGAATCACAGGCACACACAGGCCAGGAGATTCCTGCAGAGCATCTAAGATAACATTCTGATGAAGTAGTGGAAGAGTCAACATGGAATCATGCACTGTTGGACCATCTTCTTATGAAGAAGGACTAGTTGGGAATGTGAAGGCTGGGAGCATACTTAGAAGCAGCAACCATGTGATAGAGGAGTTAAGGATGTTACATGGAAGAAATGAGGCAATAAGTAGTATTGCAACTCTGGACTTCCAGAGAGCCAACTTTGACCTCTTCAAGGACCTAATTGGAGGTATCTGATGGGTTAGAGTACTGGAAGGTAAGGGAGCCCAAGAGAGTTGGTTGACATTCAAGCATCTCTTTTTCCAAACTTAAGATCTATGCGTCCCTAAGAGTAAGAAATCAGGCAAAGCTGGCAGGATATCCACATGCATGAGCTTGGAAAAACTCAAATGGAAGAAGAAAGTCTACAAAATGTCGAAAAGGGATCTGGACACTTAGAATGAACGTAGGAACATTGTCAGTGCATGCATGCAACAAAGAATGCTAAGGCCCACTTGGAATTAAATATGGTATGGGAAGTCAAAGACGGCAAGAAAGGCTTCCTCAAGTATATAATTAGCAAAAGATTAGAGAAGATTAGAGAAAATGAGCCCGTCCCTGCTGAATGAGGTAATGGAGGACACTGGAATTACTGAATGCTTTCTTTGCTTCAAATCTTTACTGCTAATCATCAGGAATCCCAGACCCTGGAGGTAAGAGAAATAGCCTGGGAAAAGGCTGACTTCTCTTTAGTTGAGGGAGATCTGGTCAGAGATCATTTGGGCAAACTCAATGCACACAAATCCATGGGCACCAACAGGATGCAACAGATGAAGAAGCTGGCAGAAGGGATTGCCAAACCACTCTATCATCTTTGAAAGATCATGGAGAATGGGAGATATGCCTAAAGACTGAAGGAAAGCTAATATCACTTCAGTCTTCAAAAAGTGCAAGGAGGACCCAGGAAAGCACAAGCCAGTCGTCTCAGCTCTGTCCCTCAGAATGTGATGGAGCAGCTTATGCTGGATGCCATCTTCAAGTAAGTGTATCCAGTTCCGATTTCCTCAGTTCAAAAGTGGGGGAATATCTAGAGACATTCCAGCAGAGGACCACAAAGTGGTTAGGGGCCTGAAGTCTCTCTCTTCTGAGGAAATGCTGAGACACCTAGGACTGTTCAGCTTGGAAAGAAGATTGTGAGTGGATTATCAACACTTGCAAATATCTAAAGGGCAGGTGTCAGAAGGATGGGGCTAGATTCTTTGCAGTGGTGCCCAACAACAGGACAATGGACAATGAATACAAACACAGAAAGTTCCATCTGAACAGGAGAAAAATCTTCCTTACTTTGTGGGTTATGATGCACTGGAAGAGGCTGCCCAGAGAGGTCGTGGAGCCTCCTTCTCAGGAGATATCCAGAACTCTCCTAGATGCTTTCCTGTGGAACCTACTGTAAGGAATGTGCTTTAGCAGGAAATTGGACTAGGTGATCTCCAGAAGTCCCTTCCAAATCTTAACAATTCTGTGATTCTGTGGATCTTCCAATATTTGCCCTGCACTACTTTGAAGGTCAAGCCACCAATCAATCTGTATGAAAGAGTGGGCTTTTTTGAAATCCTGCTTTCGGAGGACAGCAGTTTCTCTGAATGAGTGTCACGTCCTTCTCGTTGATTATAATCTCACTCACCAGGTGACTAAAAGCTCTTGTGTCCTACAGTATCTGAGATAAGCTGGGCTTCTCCTGTCCCTATGCGAGCTGGCAAGTGTAGGTCTGGCAGGTTGCCTGAGGTCTGTTCTTTTGGGTTGACATCAACAACAGGTAAACTGCCACAGCCAGGAATGAGGATTACCAATATGACTGACTGCAGTACTTCTAGGTATGTTCAATATTGAGAGAATTACTCCAGAATAGAAGTTTTCTTGAAAATCCCTTAGGATTCTGCTGATGTTTTATGAGCTAAAGTCCTCACAGCCAGAAGAAAAAAAAAAGTAGAAAACAAGGTAATTTAGAGATTAATTGCTAATAGTGTGATACTTGACAGTAGCAAATAAATAGTTTGCTTTATATCTCCCTGCTTGCCTCACTAACTACACAAATACAGGGAAACCTTCTAATAATGTGTAATATCTGGGGAGATGGCATTTTACAGGGATTGCATAGCTCAGCTAAACCCAGGCTTGCTCTTCAATACTCAACACCTCTGCTGTCTCTTCTGATTGCAAAGGGTAAGCCCATTTAAACAAGGATCCACCCACTGAGCATCTCACATTTCATGGCCTCGTGCGGTAGCTCCTGCACCACATACCACGCAATTTCCTTTTGTAATTGCATTCCCTTTACATTTTCAGTCTGCAGGGTGGGTATCAGTAAATACCAACTGTGATCATCTCTGCAAGTGTGGGCCAAGATCCCGCAAACAGATGTGCACACAGAGATGAGAATGCATATAAAAAATTCTCTCTGTCCATAGTGCGAATCCAAATGATTTTCACAGATTTAAACTTTCTAGTGATTATGGTCTCAGGCGTTTGTTTGCACTACTCACATTCACCCTTTCTCTGCCCTGAAAAAAATGTCCGCTCATCCAGTACTGACTTATCAGGACAAAGTGCTATAATTCATGGAAAAATCATTCAGGCTCTGGTATTAAAAAAATAAAATTGAGACCAAATGAAAGAAGAAAATGTAGCAATAATCTTTCTCCTGCTGGAGCAGGTGCACAAATTTAAGTAGAGAGTTTTAAATATAAACATGTCAGCAGCTGGAGTTTTCAGTTCTTAGCTTTGATTCTCCTTTATTGGAACTGTACTTTTGCAACCAGTATTTCCTCCAAGTGGTGGAAGGTGCATGAGGGTGACGTGCATTTCCAGGAGGAATGGATGCCCCTGCTGCTTACAAAGGCAGTGCAGCGATACAACCATGAATGTACTCACCCAGCTGCTCTGCCAGCTGGAAGAAAAAGGTGTGAAGCATCAGCTGTCAGGCTGCAAAGGAAAGTGGCTCTTAGGCTAGGAGAAATAATTGTTAATAAACCCCCTGTACAAAATGCATCTCTTCCTGGATTTCTAACTCACTTCCTTGAAACTCTTACAGCATTTTTGGCTTTATCAGGCTGAGGTCAATTTATTGTTCAGCCTCTGCCTACATGAACATGAATCTGGCCCTTCCAGCTCATTCCAGGAATTGCCCAGTCGGGCTCATCCAGGGCAGAGGCAGCATGTCCCCGATGTCATTGCGGGAGGCTGCACCATTTGGGTGGTGCTAATTGGAGTGAGGCAGCTCCCTCTGTGTAACCCGCTAAATCTGCTCATTTTGTCAGATGAGAGGCTGTTAGCGGTCGAGTTTGCACATCGAGGCCCAGATTTTGGCAGGTACCCTCTATTGCAAATATTAGTAGTTAAGCATCTAACTACTCAATGGCATGTATAATTCAGGCAGGTGCATGTATAATTCAGGGAGCTCTCTATCCAAGAGACTTGCTAATTTTTGTTCCCTGTGGTGTTCATGAGCACAAAATTATGGACACTTTTTTATTTTTGGTGGTGAAAAATGTGCTGCAAGGAAGCGATGTTGGGATGAAGCCCATCTGAAAATCTGTTCCCCAGTGTTTCAGTATACAAATGTAGATGTTAATGTAGTGCTCTGTTTTCAAACCTTGGAGCCTGATTCACTACTGCATTACACCAATATGAAATCAATCACGTTGGGCTGATATACAACTGGATTAACCCAGAGGTGAACAAAGCTTTGTGTCTGCAAGTGCCACTTGCCAAAGAAAAAACTATCCATTAAGAAAAAACATTCTTCCCCAATGTATGGAAATTTGGACTTTTTTAATGGCTGAAATTAAATAAGAAAGTTACACTGCATTTCTGTGTCCTTTTGTTTTTATAGTGTAAAATTTCCAGAGTATGATGAAGAATATATACAAGTCCAAGCCAGGTCATAATTTAGCATAGAATAAAACAAGACATTTAATCCTGGAGAAAAAAAAAAAAAATGAGAATGGTAGAACTATCAAACTATGTGTGCAATTTCCTTGTGCTCAAATTGCATTTTCTCCCTTCAGTGTTATACGGAACAGGGTCTTGCCCTCTAGATTAGAGACTTTTACATTAGAGGAAACTAGGTTATGTCTTCTACTGTCAGAGATAGAAATTATGAGCTAGAGTGCATTTTAGCCAGTCACTCTGAAAAATGTTAGCCCAAGGGGGTAATAATTAGAACTGTTTTTGTCAGGTGACTGCATTTTAAGCAGTGATGTGTCTGAGAATCTAGCTGAGGGGTTTAATATAAATATAAATATTTTTTTTCAGTCAGCACTGTTGCCAGGCTTTTTTTCTTTCCTTTTTTTTTTTCCATTTCAAAAGTAAGCACTTTTCAGAAATTATCAGCTAAAATGTAATAGTGCTTAGCGTTATGGCGACCTGATATTATTTCCTTGAGAAACCAATAATTCAGTGCAGTCTGTGAAGTTCATATGTATAGTGATAAACTAACCCATTATTTCTTCAATTCTCAAACACATATGGATGGAAAATACAGGCAAATATAGAATTTCTTAAAATATTTTTCCCTAAAAATAATTTAAAAAAAAAAAAAAGCAGCTTAATATACAAGCCTTAATTCACAAAAAGAAAAAAAAAAAGCACAGGGAAAGAGAAGATGTCAGAATTAGTGTCTTTGCAATGAATAGTTCTGTTTTCCTTTTGGAAATGATGTTTGCTTCCATCTGCTGCCCCTAGATGAAGAAGAAGAGCTGGGCTAGGAGATGGAGGATTGTTCTGTAAACAGCTCAGGCTCATGCTGACAGCCTAGTATTGAAACCAGAAGTGTGCAGTAGTCCCATAGTGGGGGCAGATGGCCTCTTTGGGCAGGGCTGAAGGCTGGGCATACTCGTCACTGAGCCCACCATGCGTTGCAGGAAGGGCTGTAAAGAGCTTCATTTCTTTTGTTAAGCATTTACATGAAGACAGAAGTGCTTTAATTGATGGCAAGTGCTTTGTTCTTGTTTTAATAAAACCTCTCAGTCTTTGATTACCAAACTTACTACTGAATAGTTCACTGACTTTCCCCTTTTCCATCTTACAGGTATTTAAGAACTTGTGCTGATGTGAAGACAGCTCCTAGCCTGGAACCGCTCTCCACGATATCTAGCAGAGAGGATTTAATGATATCTCTGGCTCCTTGCCAAGCTCTAAATATTGTGCATCAGTTCTAAAAGTGGGAACAACTAGGAATTCAGACTAGCAAAATAAATCTGAAATTGTAGCCCATCAGTTCTTATCACTTGAGAAATTCCAGTCACACAGGCCCTGCCCGTGCTGACTTTGCAGCTTCCCATTGCAGCTGGGGCAGTCACTTTCTGTTGCTTCAAATTTTCATTAAGCTGCTTTCCCCTCAAAAAATGGAGAGTAAATAATAGTTTCAGAACTGTGAAGTACAGAGCGGGTCTCTCCATTCCAGAGTGCCTACTTTTCTGCCTGCATCGTCAGGGTTCAGTTAGCTACTAAATAATGTGCATGGGCCAAATCCTTTTAGGATTGCTCATGGGAATAGTCCCATCAGATTCAATAGGTTTCTTGTTTGCTTGGAATGAACAGGATTTGCCTTTTTGTCATTTGTACGGATAGATACAGATTTTCTGTATTACATTTGATACAGTCAATTAACTGTGTTCCTAGTGTATGTATGAAAAAATCATATTTGTGCCTTTTATAGTCATTATTTATTTAGAATCAGTGTTATTAGTCGCTAATCTCCATGTCATTAGCAAATTATTATTTATATTATTTATTATTAAATAATAAATTGCCTCTTTACCTAGATATGCAAATAAATGTTCATTTTATTAATAAAAATGGCCAAGAATTTCAGTTCTAGAATTTGTGCAAACTACTATGTAGTTAAATGTTTTCTTATTTTGATTTTAAAATATTTTAAGCACATTAACAGCACCCAACTTCTAAGCCTTTATTCTTTTGAGTTTATAAATTTGCTTCCTCATATGAAGACACAGAGACAATTTAAATATGAATGCCTTTCCTTCCTTTCTTCTTTTTTTTTAAATAAGTGCTATAATAGACCTACCAAGGTTAATATTTGTCCTTGCACCTTCAATGAATCCATGGTAAGAATGTTTTTTATTGCCCTGCCATTGCTAAAATTGCTTAGACCATGCTATCTATAAGACACATCATTTTTCAAATGAAAACTTCCACGTTTCATCAGAAAAGAGCATATCACACTTGATGCAAAGTGAATGAGTATTAAAATACAGGGAATGTGCACCAAGCCATCTTTAGAGAAATAACCTCTCATTTTATAAAAGTTGTTAAGTACTTTGTTCAGGAAAAAAAAAAAAAAAAAAAACAGCAAAAACAAAAAGCCCTCCTTCCTCTCCTGAAAGCTTAAGAAGTTTGTTCTGTTAATCCTAATTTTAATTACCTCAATAATGTTATTTGCATGCCCATATGTGTTTAAATAGGCTTTGCTTTGGCTAAGGGATTCTAAAGGGAAGAAACTAGGTAGAATACACAGTGCAGGTGTAAAAAAAGGAAATTTTATTCATTGTTTCAGACTGAGATATGTCTGGCTATTGCATGCTCACAGAAATCTTTCCCTTTTGGATTTCCAATCTTCATGTCAGTCCATTCTTTAGCAATGGGTTGCAAACTAAAAATAGTAAAAGTGTGCTGGAGAATCATAATTGATTCTTTATTGTTCATTAACTACCTTATTCTGGAAATAAATGATTTTTTGTGACTGAAGCATTTATTGGGATCTCTAGCCTATTGGTAAGGTTTTCTGAAGCGTGTTTGACCCAGAGAGCCATGTTCTGAACTCCCCCTTTCTCTCTGGTGTTCCACAAAAAGATGGAAGCTCAGGAAGAGGTTTACTGAAATGGCTTTGTTCAAGAGGTTTTCCATCCAAGGACTCCTGCCATGTTTTACAGACCATATTCCTGACCCATGATTGCCTGCTCTGATCTAAATGAACATGTTTTTCAAAATTATATGGATGGTTTTGTACAGAAAGAAAGTAGTGTTGTTTTGTTATGACTCATTACTATCCATAGCTGAAACACTTTCTAAGCATTAATGAAAGCACTTCGATCTTCAGATAAATTTAAAATAATAACTGTCCTTCTCACATGTTTACACGGTGCTTCCTCCCCCTATAATCTGCACTGTGAGGTCACATTTGGAGTACTGTGTCCAGTTCTGGGCTCCCCAGTTCAAGAAAGGCAGGGAACTTCTAGAAAGCGCTCAGCAGAAGGCCACAAAGATGATGAGGGGCCTGAAGGATCTCCCTTATGAGGAAATGCTGAGAGACCTGGAACTGTTCAGCCTGGAGAAGAGAAAATTGAGAGTGAATCTTATTAACATTTATAAATATCTAAAGGTCAGATGTCAAGAGGATGGGGTCAGGCTGCTTTAGCAGAGAGTTTGGACTCGATGGTCTCCAGAGGCCCCTTTCAATCCCTATGATTCTGTGAATCTGTGATTATTTCCATCAGTTTCATGGAGTGAAATTTTCTGTAGTTTACATGCAATGAGAGCCAAGATATGGACAGACATTTGTGTAGTGTCACTACCCTTAGACTGGGACATAGAAGCATTTTCCTCTATATGTCAACCAGAAGCTTGGGATGGATGAGCTTTTCCTTATCTACTAGCACTAGAGCATCCCCTTTTTGAGAAGTCTAAGCTGAGAACACTGACCATGATGAAGAAAATGAGATCTGAAACTGCTCTACTTTTTCTTTTTTCTCTTTTTTTTTTGCAAGGGCAATGTGTTTATATCATCCCCTGCCAACACTCAAAAGGCAACACAGATGTCCTTGTCTCACAAATATTTCTTCTATGTACTGTTCACCAATGATTATGACTTGTGCTTTTCATTGCTCTTACCAAAAAATTCCCTGATGCTTCATATTTCTGGTCGCCTCTTCTTACACAAAAGTATTACTAGAGCAGTGTGCTTGTACTTTATTGTCTCTTCCTGGATGTCTTCAGTCCAAAAGGGCAAGAAGGAAGATCCAGGCAATTATAGACCAGTCAGCCTCACCTCTGTTCCTGGAAAGGTGATGGAGCAGCTTGTGCTGGATGCCATCACCAGACAACTGGAAGAAAAAAAGGTTATCAGGAATAGTCAGCATGGGTTCACCAGGGGGAGGTCGTGCTTGACCAACCTGGTAGCCTTCTATGATGTTGTCTCTGGCTGGGTGGACGGGGGGAGAGCAGTGGATGTGGTTACCTAGATTTCAGCAAGGCATTTGATACTGTTTCCCACAACATCCTTATAACAAAGCTGAGGAATGTGGGATAGATGAGTGGACAGTGAGGTGGGTTGAGAACTGGCTGACTGGCAGAGCGCAGAGGGTTGTCGTTGGCGGTGCAGAGTCTGGTTGGAGGCCTGTTGCCAGCAGTGTTCCTCAGGGGTCAGTGCTGGGTCCGGTCTTGTTCAACATCTTCATCAATGACCTTGATGAGGGGATAGTGACCACCCTCAGCAAGTTTGCTGATGATACGAAGTTGGGAGGATTGGCTGACACGCCTGAAGGCTGTGCTGCCACTCAGCGAGACCTGGACAGGCTGGAGAGCTGGGCAGAAAGAAACCGGATGAGGTTTAACAAAAGCAAGTGTAGAGTCTTGCATCTGGGGAAGAATAATCGCATGTACCGGTACAGGTTGGGGGATGACCTGCTGGAGAGGAGCTCTGCAGAGAGGGACCTGGGTGTCCTGGTGGACGACAGGTTGACCATGAGCCAGCAGTGTGACCTTGTGGCCTACAAGGCCAGTGGCATTCTGGGGTGCATTAAAAAGAGCACGGCCAGCAGGTCGAGGGAGGTGATCCTCCCCCTCTACTCTGCCCTGGTAAGGCCTCATCTGGAGTACTGTGTCCAGTTCTGGGCTCCCCAGTACAAAAAAGACAGGGATCTCTTGGAAAGAGTCCAGCGGAGAGCCACAAAGATGGTGAAGGGCCTGGAACATCTCCCCTATGAAGAAAGGCTAAGAGAACTGGGTCTGTTCAGCCTTGAGAAGAGAAGACTGAGAGGAGACCTGATCCAGGTCTATAAATATCTAAGGTTTGGGGGGCAGAGTGGTGAGGCCGGGCTCTTTTCAGCGGTATGTGGAGACAGAACAAGGGAAAACGGCCGAAAACTGGAGCACAGGAAGTTCTGCACAAATGTGCACGAGAACTTCTTTATGGTGAGGGTGACGGAGCACTGGAACAGGCTGCCCAGGAGGTTGTGGAGTCTCCTTCTCTGGAGATATTCAAGACCCGCCTGGATGCCTACTTGTGCAACCTGGTGTAGGGAACCTGCTATAGCAGGGGGGTTGGACTCGATGATCTCTGGAGGTCCCTTCTAACCCCTACAATTCTGTGATTCTGTGATTAATAGCAACCTGCAGTGAATAAAATACAAAATATAACTGGAAACAATACATGTATACCTCATTTACTGATCTAAGACTCCTTGGAAACTCAAGTCTTTCACTGGGCTCCTTTTACTCTTGTAGGAGAACTTCAATATTTCTGACACCTTGGAGGGTATAAAGGCTTTAAGAGACTTAGCTCCCCTTGCAAATTTCATACTAATTTAAGTCATAGCTTCAACAATTGTTTAACCTTCAGTTTCAATTTCAGAATTTTGGCCTCCCCTTTCACAAAACTAACATTAGCTGTTATAGTATTTTGGTCTTTTTTCTTTCTTTCTTTCACATTTATATGAAGTTTAATGAGGGTTCATATTCTTATTTGTCCAGTTGTCAAACAAACCTACTGTTTTCTGATGTATATAAATTGCACAAATTTAAAGAAACACTGTTGAAGTGCAGTCCCCCTTCAAGGGTTCTTAGGCCATTATACATTCAAGGTGTGTGCCAAGTTTTTATGTGTATTTTCTCATAGAAAAGACTTCAGTACTCTCCCTGTTAGGATTTAAAAAAAAAAAAGTAAATAAATAAATGCCCAGATGCTCACAATTAATCCTACCCTAACGGCTAGTGTGTGCCCAATTAAAGACATTAACTAAAGAACAAAGTTGCCTCAACAAGGTTGTTATGAGAGAGAGTTAAAACCCTATGTTACCATTATGAAAAATGCAGTGATTTGTACATCAGGGAGTATTAAGCTGGCAAGTGCTTTAGGATCTACTGGGATGAGAGGTGCTGTAATTGAGAAAACACTGAAAAATTAGGTAAATGTGGTATTTGCATGGAAAAAAGAAGTCATTTATTTGCCAGTGTGAGGAGACTGTCATGACGTGTGCCTACTAACATATAAGTAGAAGGTATAAAAAGAACAAAAGTGGTGTTAGTGAGAAAAAGCACCCTTCTAGAAACTGCACTGAATTTTGACATCACCTGTAACACAGAAGATAAAAGAGAAGAATGATTTTGGAAGGGGAGGAAGAGAGGAAAGGAGGAAGAGGAAGGAAGGAAGGAAGGTAAGAAGGAAAGAAGAAAGGAACAAAACAGTAGAATACAGAATTTGTCAAGAAAGTGCCCATTGTGTAAAAACACAATTATGACTCTTCACAGACTGTTGCTCTGAGTAGGTCCCATGAGTCTGGCTTCATAGTTAAGCCTCTGTCAAATACATATATATATATATGATCTATTTTCTTATCTGAAGTTATGATTCTATAATGATAAGAAGATCTTCATCTTGGACATGTTGGAAATCTGGAACCAACACAACTCTGCGGTCTTCTGGATCTTCCCAAATGAGCGTGCCTCAGCAGTTTCGTGTGTCCAGTTTCAGGTTTTAGCTGAAAATTATAAAGAATCTCAGTCTGTGAACTGATGTTTTCATTACACGGAATGTGGTGATGTGGATTTTGCGATACCTTGTGGTCAGGTGGTTAAGGGTCTTTTTCCAAAGCCTTTTTCAGAAGGAAAGTATGCCCCTGCTTCATCTAGTTCTAATGTTGCAGATACTGTTATAAATATACTTTTCTAAATATTGACCTTTCCTAATGTTAATAGTTACACTTTCTTGAATTGGTCTGCTTAAAACAGATTTCCAAAATATTCAGAGAAACAAACAAAACAAAACAAAAATAGTAAAGAAAACATCACTTTATTAAGACTTTGCTCTAGTTTGAGTGCTACTTCCATCTCAAATGCTTCGCTTTTACTGGTCCTTATTTATGAGTAAAAATCTACTCATGACATACAAAATAAATCAGGATTGACCCCTTTTACGTCATATGTGGCTTCTTTCCTCCATTGTTCTTGCATTCCTCCCACCTTGATCTCTCAGATCTCCATTAATTAAAATGCGATTAAATATTATTAAAAGGTCTGGAAGTCACACCAAATCTTTGACTCCTATATTTCACCTAGGTCTTGGCCCTTTTTTAGTTCTATCTATAGAGCCATCAATAATAGTCTGCTATGCTATTCTTATATATTCATAGATACAATTTTAAATATAATACTGTAATAATTTGCGCATAAGACTGAGTTAAAGTGATATGGGACAGACAAAAAACTGCTTGCTTTCTTATGTGTTCCTAAAGCTTTTTTTTTTTTTTTCCAAAATATTCAGGTTACAAATCTTATTTCCTTCACCATGCTGGTCCTTTAGATGAGGAAAAATTTCAATTAAATAAGTGAGCATTGCTTGGTTAGGAGTATGTGTTATTTCTCTTAAGAGGCACTTTGTTTCTGAGAATAGGGACAGCAAGATACAAACTTCTTCCCCGTCCACTGTCTTCTCTCAGCTGCTTCCACATTTAAACCCTTATGCAGTGCTTTTCTGTAGTAGGGATTTCTGCAAGACAAGGGAGGATAAGGGTCAAGACAAGTCACAGTGACAGAATGAACTCATGAACTGGAAGGCTTGGTATAAGCAACTAAGTAAGCAAAGGAGAATGTCACTCTGTTTTCCTTACGCTCTTTACACTCCTTTAACATTAGAAGAGTGCGCTCTAACCCTGCCATGGTATTTTGTGAGATACAAAATGTGTCAGAGAATCTCTCCCTTAGACTTCACATTTGTTTTTTGTTTGTTTTTTATTTAAACAAAATGAGAGTTATTTGGATGGAGGTGTTTTTCTTCTTTTGTGCTAGACAGATAGTCTACAATGGGAGCTTTGTGCTACTTATTAAAACTGGATTTCTTTTTCAACTATTACTAAGGTGAACTAATAAAGAGAAACATTCGTTCAGCCTGTGATGATGTGGAGCTTCACCACGATACCTTTAAGATGAAGCATTTCATAAGAGTCACAGAGACTGGCTGAGTACATGCAAACAAGGGTTCTAATAATACAAATACATATATAATCCAAAGGTGTTTGTCAAAGGAATATACTGTTTCAAACTCAAGGGTTTATGCAAATCACCCACTCTCAGGAAGCAGGAAAAAAACTAGGTATGACTGTGTCCAGTGGCACATCTTTTTCTTATACGTAAGCATCTATGGGACTCAGCAGACCACAGCTTTGATTTGGAATGTGAATATGTACGCTCTCCTTTATTTGCTGCTGATTATTCTGACATAAAACAACAAAAATTGGCATTGGCATTCTGCATCTGGTCCTTCTCTATGCAGCTGTCTTCATTTCAGAACTTAAAAATAACAAAAACAACTTTTCTTTAAAAGGACACGTTAGCTCTTTTAGCTCTAAATACAGTTACTTTCCAGATTATTTTAATCTGGTGAATAAGGTCAGCTAGATCCTGAGCCTATATATTTTAATATTCTGCTCTTTTGTTGAAAACTATTTGTCATTTGTTTTGCATTCACACAGCTATGTGTAAGCTCTGCACTGTGCTGATGACAGTAGTTTATCTGCAAGTCTCTACCCATCATTCTGTTATCCCAGCATTTTTTCACGTTGCTGTTTTATGTAAATTTGTCTCTACAGTATTTTTTTTGGCTGCATGAGAAGTAGCCATCGAAGAAGCAGAGCCTTTTTCCAAGACCTCAATTGACATTTTAGATGATGCTAAAATAAAAGTAAAAAAAAAAATTAAAAAAAAATTTAAAAAGTATTGAAGTCAATAAAACAAAACTACATTGACTGGAGCTACATAATAAAAGCCCTGATGAACTCAGTGCAAGATGTCATATTAGAATACAGGCTTCTACATCAGAAACATAAAATTAGTGATTCTAACACTGAAATATTCTTCTTCAAAAATAATTGTCAGAATTGTTAGCAAGAAGGTTAAAAATTCCTAAGAGTCTATGATTCCCTTTTAAAGTAGTTACTCAACACTCCCAGTTGTGTACAGTGGTTCTAAATCAGATGAAGGGCAATTTACCCAGGCATCCAATAGACTGGATATTTTAAAAAGCATATCAAGAGACTGTCATTTTATGTTTTTTTATCTCTCCAAAATTATACTAATAAAATCTTAAGAAACTTTTTATCCCATAAAAGGTTATGTTTCATGTGTACTCTTCATGCTTTCAAAAGGGACAGCATGTGACTCCTGATACTTCATAATATAGGAAGCACTTAAAATATCCAAGGTTGCCTCTGAAATGAGCTTTCAACAGCAAGAAGTTTTGCCAAACCCATTTGAATTTTTCTGAGGAAAGTGCTCTTTTATTAACACTCTCCTCTTTCCCGGAGTGGGTAAAAATGGCCTCAGCATTCTCATGGGAAAAATGAACATTCTCCCAAAGTCATGGAGGATGTAGCAAAAAACAGTGCTTCTTGCCAAGAATAAAATTGAGCAAGTCTGAAATGTTTAGAGCTTCTGATTAAACCTTCAGTGGTATGTTTCTCTTAGACAAAGCATTTGTCATAAGTAGCATGTCTGCTAGAGTATGATTTATGCCACTGGACTGAAATTGGCTGAATAATTTATGCTGTTTATTGTTCAGTAAAGATTTTTCGGGAAAAAAAAAAAAGTAGAACAAGCAGTGTGAAAAAAAATAGGAGATAGACAAAAGTATATACTGAGGAATGTTGGTAGTCTGGTGGAGAAAAAATTATTTTCTATATTTAAAGTTAATAAAGTGAATCTAAGAGGAAAGCACACCTTGCCAAACGGACAATTCTAATAGGTGAACATTGTCAGCATTTTCAATGAAACCAATTGGCTAAGAAAAGCTGCCAAATAGGTGTGAAATGAGGTGAAATTACTAGGGAAACACTTTCTTTTAAGGTACTTTGCTTTGTTCCTTGCAGTGCCTTGCAGCAAAAAATTTAATTTAAATACTGAAAATGGAAAGGCATCTATATTGAATTAAATTTGCTAAGAAAGTCTCAGAATCTATTTCCTCTTTCTCAGAATAAGTACATAATGTATATATAAAGATGTACATGTGAAAAATAGATATTACATATATAATATCTTCAACTTTTCTACTCTTTATGTGTGAATCACAGTTTGTTAGAACCTACCACCATGTGTATTAGCATAAAACACATAACTTGAATTGTCAGTTTATAAAATTTTCAGAATGTATGATTATAGTTCTGCTCTTACTGTAAATTTTTACACAGCTTGTATGATTTATTTTATCTGTTGAAACATTGGTTTTATGTTAACACATTTTTTTTTCCTTTTAACACATAAATTTAATACAATTCTGCCTACTGCAGAGAGAGAATTTCGCACAAAAGGATGGATGGATGGATGGATGGATGGATGGATGGATGGATGGATGGATGGATGGATGGATGGGTGGGTGGGTGGATGGATGGATGGATGAGTGTGCAGAAGGGGAGAGAAAAAAAGCATGTACCTCAATTCAGCTGAAACTATTTCACAGATAACTCACTGTATACTGTGGCTAAGAATATTTGAAATGTTTACAGGCTGCATAATATATATGTTTGACATACTAAAGCAGACTCCTATCAGCTGCTCAGTAACCATTCCAGTGAAACTCCTTAAAAGAAATCAAGCAAAATCACAACCACCAGTCTGCTGTGCTGTTTCTAATTTGAAGGCAAATTCATCTCTGACATGCAGCAGATTCCATGCAGGTGGAAGCAAACCCCTCACTGCTCCTCTCTCTGCCAGTCAAATTATGTCATCAGTGAAGGATCACTGGTTTTTAATGATACAGTGGCCTCCATACTGAGAAGCAGGTCCTAGCAGAGCAATATGCATAGCCAATAAAATGGCTGTCACCAAATTACAATTGACACTTAACATCACTAAATCTGCGGTGTAATTCCTTGTGACAGTTGTGTAGGTATATTAGAAGAAAATAATTTACTTCAAACACAGCATGTAAGACACATTTTCCTGAGTGTAATTCATGTCACATTTACAGTAGCCAAAGCAAGCAGTCTCAAGGCAACCTTAATCTGGGAAGAGATCATAGATACTAACATGTTCATTGAAGTATGATTATTTATGCATGCAATAAACAAAGCTAGAGCAGTTGTTCATCGTAGGTTTTAATTGTTATTGGGGATTTTAATTGTTATTGGGTTTTAAATGAATATTAGCCCCTTTTGCTTCAGGGATTAAGAAAACTATAAATACAGTGCAACATTTCAAACAGAAAACTGGCATCAGCTAAAAACATCTCGACATTTTCCTGGGCCAGAAGACAAATATGAGTAATTCCTTACTTCACCTCCTCACTCTTCCCGCATAGACTATTACTGCAAGTGGATTTAGATATTTGCATGCTTTGGCACATGTAACAGCATTAGCATACACTATCACGTTTAACTTTGGGAAAGCAAACAGATGCAGGGAGCACTGGCACCACAATAGAATCTCTTCCCTTCCCTTCTCCTCCCAACAGCATTAGTGCTGCTGGACAAAAAGAAGTAAAAGCACTTTCCTCTGGCTTACCTGTTTCAATACATTCATCTGGAGCAGGGTTGCAGGAAGAACCTGCTCCATCCTTATAAGCATATATAAATGTGACAGAGTTAAAGGTCCCCTCTCCTCAGGATGAAGTACTCTGAGCGTCTGGCAAAATGGGGCTGCAAAAAATTCATTCTAGCTTTGTCTCCAGGCAATTCACCTTTGGCCCAGTGATGATATGAGTCTTTCTGCTGATGGAGAAGGTATAATCAATCAGAGCAGGCAGTCTTTGGAAGGCAGAGTCCTATTTGTTGGCAGAACAGAGCCTTACACGAGGCCCTCAAGGTTGCATAAGACATAGATGAGGTGGGTGGTTGCTCACTCTACACATGGCCCCTGCATGCAGGTGAGCAGGTTTACTTTACAAACCCAAACATGGGAACATGAATCACAGTGGGTGAATTTTCCTGTCAACAGAACAGCTGTGGAAGATGTCCACCTCTGCTGCCCTCCTGCAGCGACAGGCCTCAGACCTTGCACCATGCACCTCACCCAACCAGATTGATTCCCTCTGCTGCCTTCAGGGCTTCTTCACAGGCTTCTGGACAAAAAGTGCCACAATTAGAAGGCAGTGTTTGGACTCCCTGCCATTTTGGTTTATTCAGTACCACCTGCCAGTCAGAGACTCAGAACCATAAAATATCCCAAGTTGGAAAGAACCCACAAGGATCATCAACTGCAACTCCACAAGATCCCACACAAGATCACCCAAAATCAAACCCTATGTCTGATAGCAATGTCCAAATGCTCCTTGAACTCTAGCAGGTCAGGTTTGTGCCCACTGGCCTAGGCAGCCTGTTCCATGCCAGCCTCCTTCTGGTGAAAAGCACCCAGTGCAAGTAATCTGGAAAACAGCAACATCAAAAAATTGATGCAGAGCACAGCACTCTTTCACCTGCCCTACACAAGGCTGAGTAAAAGCTGCCACGTCTCCCCTGAATTCTGGAGGTCACTGTGACATATGGCGTTGCCATAAGGCTCAAGGATGGCACAAAAATATTCTCTGCAGCCATTGAACTCGAGCACCCCACTGTCAGTGGACAAGTGGTGAGGTTTTTGGGCTAAAATTTTCAAGGTTTATGGACTGCAATATAAGAGAAACCACATGAGACCAGTCCCCTTCCACATGAGACCAGAGCAGTTGCTGGCTTCCTGCATCCTGGTGATAGCATGGGATTCCTTGTATTTTAGCAAGGCTACTTGGTGCTGCAGACTGAGCTGGCTGTCAGTGCAGACAGGAAAATAAGAGGACTCCATATGTTCTGAAATTGGAAAACAGTGTGAGATGTGGTGGTAGATTTTCTTTTCTGTCCCATTTCAGGAAACACTGCCTTTGGTCAACAATATGTAGGAAGACCTTGATCTGTAGTATTCAAAGTGGTGCCATGAGAATAGGAAGAATTTTATTTTTCCTTCCAGAACATCTCCAGAAGTTCTCACCATACAGATTCTGAAAACATTTTAAGCAGTACAGAACTACACGTAGTGGCTGTACAGAAAGTAGTCCTTGGCTCTCAACCTCAGTACCCACAAGGGTCCAGATGCAGAAACTTCTGTGGAGCATTGCATACCAGTGGAAGCTTCTTCCAATCTGCTCCCTTTGCTGTGCAGTGCAACATATTTAGGATTTCATTACAACAGTTATTATACAGCTGGCTCCACAAAATATCTAGGAGCATCTCTTCGGAGCTTCTACAATTCAAATAAGTCAGTGCTCCATTATTTACCTGCTTTTTCAAAGCTGCTGAGCAACAGCAACTGCCATTGAACCGAGTATACAAAAGTGATATAAGGAATGTGAATTTCATTATTTGTTTGAATGCAGCTTGGAAGTTCCCTCTCACTGAGGCTGCACTGAATAGATATTTGCAACAGGGGCAGTCACAGAGCACTAGCACTGAAGTAGCTGTCATCAGTACACAGAGGCCAAACCCCGCTCAAAGAAATCTATGCATCCCTGCTTGGAAGGCTATTTATCTAGATGCCTACACACCTAGATGCCTACACACCTAGATGCAAAGTGGGAACCAGCAAAGGAAGGAAAACAAAATGGCAGAACATTGTGATTGCATACCTGGAGCATCTGCCTGGAGCTCTGCATGCAAAAGCATAAGAAAAAAATCATGTGCCAGAGAAAGATTCGGGAAACACACTTAGATGTGAATAATTTAGCAGTCAATAATGAAATGCACTTTAATCTTCAGCGATATCCAAAGATCTTGGACTAAATCCTTAACAAACTTGTTATAAGATGCTCTCATCCAGTTTAGAGAACATATATTCATCTTTTATTGGTGTAGGCTTGTGGATATCTTGGCAAATACAAGCAAATGAATGCAAAAGCCTAACTGACAGCAGGTGGAATCTAATCTCTCAGCCTTCTCATGCTGCCAAATAGGGTCATATCATTGCTGCTTCTGAACCTGAGCTGATTTGTCACACAACACATGGCCTATTACCTCATTATCTCACAAGTCTCATTGGCAGAATTTCTACCCTAAAGATATCTTCTGTCATTGCTGAGATTTGTAATATTGCAAGTGAAACTTTGGAGATCTCGGGTGGGAATATACTCTTTCCGAAAAATGTTTATCATCGGCTGTCAGAGAGGCAATCTACTGTGTGCATTCACACACACAGGGCTCTCATTTCTTCTCCAGCTCGCAATAGCATATTTAAAAATCATCAAAACACACAAAAGCCATACTGAAGTCTCAGATTACCTGAAACTCTTTCTAATCCACTCCACAACTTTTGGCAAAACATCTTGTCCCACAAACTGCCCTTTAGCCAGTGTAGCATCTTGCTTCCTTTCTCCTTCTGCCCTATTTTAAATAAAACTGTATTCTCTTTATTCTCTTTACAGACTGCTATGCCTAGCTGGAATTCCATGAAATGAAAATATGTTCTAACACGAGCTTTTATTCTCGTATAAGTTTAAACATGGATGTTAAGTAGGATTATTTCTTGCTGTGGGTCTATTGTGCATGCTTCCTGACTTGACTTTCCCTTCCCTTCAGCCAGAGACAGCATGAGGTACTGCCTGGGATACCCAGTTTCTATAGTCAGGGCCAGAAACCTGCAAGGCTGAGCTGACCTTCCTAACAGTTTCTCCTAAAAATAGCACAGCAACACAGCCTGTTGGACGGTTCTGGCACACTGTGAAGGGAAGTGGCACCACTTCCCAAAAGATGCTGATAACTTGCCAGAGACATGGTACTCACTGAAGTAACAAGGTTGGAGTGGTAGGGGAGCACTGAATGCAGTACTGGAGAATTTGTCTCTCTGCTCACACTGACAGGACATGGAGGCCAATCAAATAAGTTTTCTGCTTAGACTCAGGACCATGAGTTTGACTTTAGCTCCAAAATTTCCCTGACAGTTCAAACAAGATATTTCTACTTCTGCAATTAAAAGCAACAGGAACAGGGGTTGGTTTCCTCCCTCATGTGTTTATGGCTGCCGAAACAGACCTGGCAAAGCCCACTGTTCCTCCCGGCAGCCAAGGTTATCCTCACTCAGCCCTGGTTTTGTTTCATCAAGTAGCCTTGAAATAATCTAGTGGCTTTGGTGTAAACATCAGAACAGATTTTAAAGTCATCAGATTAAATGCGAAGCAGGATTAAAAACATTACAGTAACTAAGGAAGATAATTCCAGATAAACTGACAGATCTTTTGGGAAAGATTCATGGCTTGTATGGACAAAAGAAATGAGATAGATCACATCTAATTAGGCTTTGATAAAATATCTCACATAAAAAATCATTGAAGCTGGAGGGCAGGGACTGGTGTAAAAAACTGTTCTCTATGATATTCCAAGACAAACATGATTTAAACTGAAACATTGCTTTGAAGGGAAGTTATGACTGAAGTTTCTCAAGATTCCTTCAGTCTTGCTTGAAACTCTCATCACATTCTGGATTAAAAATAAGATGCAGTGATAACAGATGCTATGGTGGCATTTTCAATGCTCAAGGAGAGTAAAAGATTATTCTCAAAGAGTTGCATGCCCTTGCAGACCACAGTGAGAGAAATTGAAAGAAATAAGGTAGGTGAAGACATGAGGTTGCAGTTAGGTGCTTTCACCACATCCAAAATTAGCACATTTGGGGAACAATTATGAACAACTTTTTGAGGTGTGTGTACGCTAGACAAATTTTTTTTCATGCAGTCCATATCTGAATTTGGACAAAATATGGCTGAGTTCCATTGCACTGAAAGAGTGATTACATTGCACTGAAAACTGGTACCAATTGTGCCCTGGAGAATAATATGGCAGAGAGAGAGCCAAACCCAAAATTCAGCTCCTGCCATTCTTGTTCTCTTTGAAAGTCACTGCAATCTGCAGTGCATTTTCAAAATTCAGAAAGTGTCATTCTAGCAGCAATGGGTAAAGGTTCTTTATACTCTTTATCTCATCCTACTGGGTTCCCACATTAGCACAAGCTGGAATTTGGCACAGAGGGGCTGCTTTTTTGCAGAGATGCTTACATCTATTTTAGGAACATCTGCTGTAATAAAAAAAGTGTGGCACATACTTCATAACTTGCCACATAATCCTCATGTGGCAAATAACTGAATATAAAATAAATCTGACAAAACTAATAAATGACAGCAATGCCAGGAATAATAATCAATAATGTAACTCTGCTTTTAAGGGATGAAACATGAAGGTCACATTGTGGCTAATTGCAAACATAGCAACCCAAAACATAGCAGCTCATTGTGAGACTATAATTTTAACTTCATGCTCAGTCAGATCACATCAATGGTATGAGGCTCAGTGACCTTCTGCTAGTTGGCCAAGATCTCAAACAATAAGCCAATGTAACCATTATTATACCTTCTATTGCAGTGGCTATTAAGGCCTCTTTTTACTAAGGAGTCATCAGACAATAACTGCTAATTGAAACTACATCACAAGGAAATGAGTTCTGGCATCTGACAACAAATGCAAAAATTTGACTTAAACACGTTAAGGGCAATTTAATAATTAGGGATGTATCTATAATGACATATGTTACAGAATGCTTTAAGACCTATCAGTGAAGAAAATTCAGAAACAAAAATTGCAAGATAAAAGAATGCATTTTCATGTCTCAAATCCTCTTGGCCTCTTAAAATCTTAGAGAGGCAGTTCAGCAAACAGAAAATGTTCACAGAATCTGTATGTACTCAGTATAATAAATATTAGATGAACAATGCACCTATGCTTCTGCCTTTCACCCCTGTGACCTCTCTGACCTGTTAGAAAAAATAAAGTCAAGTCATATTTTCCTTCAGTTTTTACAGAATGTGCTCTGTACAGTATGGACATAAGGGTTATCATATATCTAATAGATAGCTGAATGTGTCAGATAGATGAATCAGCCTTCTGTGACCTGATGCTATGCTGAATTATTAGATTATATGATATAAAATGTTCAGACATACAAGGAGTTTTTGACTATTCCATAGTAGCAGCAAAGAACGAGAGAATTCTTTTGTCATTGCTACCATAAAAAAAAAAAAAAAAAAAAATGGGAATGACACAGAACACTTATTGTTTTATTGAATTCTACCTAGAGAAAAGGAAGCATTAGTTATGCAGTATGTGTCTTTGAAAGTTTCCTCCAAAGGACCTGCACACAGAGTCAGCAATGCCAGAAATATCATGATAAACTTTTATTCGGGATGTTTCTATTCTGCTATCTGTTCAGAAATCACAAAGTAA
This sequence comes from Chrysolophus pictus, assembly GCA_037305975.1. NCBI lineage: Eukaryota > Metazoa > Chordata > Aves > Galliformes > Phasianidae > Chrysolophus > Chrysolophus pictus. The sequence continues at coordinate 17,527,734 of CM074614.1, read as the reverse complement.
GCTCAGAAAATCATCAGCTAATAAACGATTGGACAATTAACATTACATACCAGTAGTGCACCATTACATGTGGTAAAGTTGATGCCTTCAGTGTCCTTTCTGCAAGAATACATTTCCTCAAAGCAATGGCCATTCTCTGTACTTGAGCACTGAATTCCAGACTTCTTTTCACCATCAGCTTTACATGTTGCAGCAACAATTTTGGGTGGTGTGGAGGTCCTCCAACCAGCTTGTATAGATTATCATAGAATCATAGAATGGCCTGGGTTGAAAAGGACCACAACGATCATTGAGTTTCAACCCCCCCTGCTACGTGCAGGGTCACCAACCACCAGACCAGGCTGCCCAGAGCCACATCCAGCCTGGCCTTGAATGCCTTCAGGGATGGGGTAACAACAACCTCTCTGGCAATGAGCATATTAGGACAGTGTTAGTTAATATTCAAAACTCCACTGAGTACAACCCTGAACAATTGGGCATTATCACAGAATTACAAGCGTTGGAAAGGACCTCTGGAGTTCAAATCCAAACCCCTGCTAAAGCACATTCCCCACAGTAGGTCACACAGGTCTTGGAACTTGTCTTCTTTTGAGCATGTATTTTGAACAGATGACTCTGACTTTCCAGCTCCTTTCCACTTAGATTATCATACAATGTGGCTGTGGTGAGGTTGGGATCAGCTTCTTCTCCCAGGTCACAGTGTCAGGACAAGAGGTAATGGCCTCAAGTTGTATCAGGGAAGGTTCAGGTTGGTTAGAAGGAGAAGATTCATATCTGAAAGCATGGTGAGACATTGGCACAGGCTGCCCAGGGAGGTGGTGGAATCACCATCCCTGTGGGCTTTCAAGAAAACACTTGGTGGAGGTGGGTTGATGGTCAGATTAGATGATCTTAAGAGGTCTTTTCCAACCTTAATAATTCTATGACATCCTGTAGGAGCCCAAGCCTGCATTTGGGAACTTTATAAGCAGAGGACAGATCACCATCAGGAGACTGGAGACATGGTCTGATATGAATGCCCTTGTTCCTTGTCTGAAGTGTGAGTTCTAACTGGCCCGGATGGGCAGGGCAATACTTGGGTGTGTGTTCGTGTGTCTCATAGGGCGGGAGTCTTAGAAGGGAACTCACTACCCAACTTCAACACTCATCTCATCTAATAAATGCTCTTAAAACTGTTTGATCCTGAGAGGTGTCATTTTCTTATTTTGATTATTTCACTCCCTGTTCTCCTTGGTTGTAAGAAAGGGTTTGTCAGAGGCAACCAGCACATATGTAGATGTCTGAAACTCACAGAAGATTGAAGGCAAAAAATAATAATAATAACAACAGACAGACAATTTACCATCTGAGGATGCACATCCTGCAGCTTACTCTGCTCTGCCGGAGCTGAATCCTGAGATGGCTGCTGCCTTCCAGCAAATATAAGTGGGGTGGTATTTTCATATTAAAATATATGCTATGAGACTGAAAACTGGCCTATATCAAGATTGTAAAATAAAGAATAATATAAATAGGGTAATTAAATGCATGTCTTAACCCGCTCAAGCAAAAAATAAGAGTTTCTTTTTTAGTGTGCATGAAACCTGCAACAAAATGCCCCCTCAGCAATGCAGCAAGACCAGAGGGCTCTTACATGCCATTGAGGGAATACATCTTTGAACTCTCAAACTCTTGGAGTAATGGCGGGAAGAAGTGTTTGATGGTGCTTAACATGAAACTTGCTGCTGTAACTCATACAAGCTCAGATTAGGGATATAACTTGCTGCAGTGCAAGAATCATCCAAAAGCTTAATAACAGCAAAAAATTAGAATATAATCCCAAGAGATACAGATCTTCAGTTCTCTGTAAGGGTGTTCAAATGAGTTCAAAAAAGAATTTAAAGCCCATTTCAGATGGCACAAAAGAAGGTAGCTGGTGGGTGGAGATGAAGATGAAATGGAAATATTTAACATTTCACAGAAGCTTTCTGTGAAGTTCAGGAAATCCTCAGACTTATTTTAAAAAAAAAAAAAAAAAAAAAGGAGAGAATGGGTGCAGTTCTTTTTAATCTAATCCAGACTTCGGAAATCTGTTTTTTTTTTTCTTTTTTCCTTTTTTTTTTTTTCTGTCTCTTTCTTTTCCTAATAATTTTAGAATTGATTAGTCTTATTGCTCTTTCCTGCCAGTCCTGCTCCTCATTTCTATTGTGGAAGAGATCTCTGTGTGACGCAGGTAGTGCCCTGAGTGTTTGATCTTTGACCTCCACTCAGAGACTGTTTTATGTAGAAAAGCCCCGTGATTATTGCCATTACTTTCTTAACCTACTTTTTCACCTTGAAGTGTAAAGGGTCACAGCTAGGGCCTGGCTCTTATTACAGTCTTTAGATGAAGCATATACTGTGAAAAGAACTCTGTTTTTATTTCTTAGGAATTATGGCTTTCATGCCTTTGAATTCCACAAAGATAATTACTGTTTTGGCCACCTTTTTTGTCTGATATTTGATGCTGTTGAGTGGAATAAATTACCTATCTAACAAGGAGGGTTAATTGGTAGTTGCAAGCCAATGTGCTTGCAACTCTCTGCTAACTCCCTTATTATTTTTCTTAAACCTTCATGTGAACTATCGCCCCACAGAACGCCTTGTTGTTTTAACCCTTCCCCTCATCACAGCAGCTGCAGATGACTGTTTAATTTTGATTATCCTAAACTGGACCGGGGTTTAAAGCATTTATGTGCCCATAACTGTTGGATTTGCAGTCATCTGAGTCTGTAATAATGTATATCTAGGGAAGAGAGTGAGACTTTACAGAACTAAATATTTTCTTTGCTTTTTTTTTTTCTAATCGTTATGGTCACTGGAGCAGGCTCACCACCATGCACCAGTTCTTCCCTCGCAAGGCCTTGTCAAAAATAGAAAAATCCCCATACTGACTCCTCTCTAGACCACGTCAACATAAGTCCCATATCTGCAGTCTCATCAAGGTAACCACCAGTCACCATCACAACCTAGAGCCACTGCCATGTACATCTGGAAAACCTGCATCCATACTGGCTTGTTTGGAGCCAGACCCAGGCTGCTCACCCAGTGCTCCACGAGAGCACTGAAGCCTCTGTACAGTAGGTACACCCCATGACTGCTTCCTACAGGCCAGCTTCAGAAGCTTCACTTGAAATTGATTTTTTTTTTAATTATAGTTGTTATTGAATAAGCAGAACTAAAAGTGCTTCAGAGAGGTAATATGCAAACAACAACTTTTGCCAGTAATATGTAGTGTGAGTGAAACATTTTGGGAAATGTAACCCCAAAGAAATTTACCTCAAGTAGCACACTGAATGCCATGACACGTCAGATACACGTAGCAGAAAACAAGTTTGGAGCGCAGACTACTGCCCAGTCAGTGGTGTCATTATTTCCATAAGCAAGAGTCTGGCATGGGAAGGGCGGATAGTCCATACAAAATAAAAAATGCCTCACACTTGGGTGTTCTAATAACTGTGATATTATTATAACAATTGCTCCATTTAATATATGGGATTAGTCCCTCTGATAAGGCCATTAGCCATCACTACACCCTGTAATAGGTGGCTTCATCTTTGTTATGACTTGATCTTTCCTACTGTTTATTGACTTTTCAATACAAGGGGGAGGGAACATTCCCAGCCCCCCAAACCTTTAAGAAGCTACTGTAAAGCTGCGGTTTTATTCTCAGCTGGAATGTTTAGAAACCCTCAGAGCTAAATACCTTGGTGTACTGCTTAAACACCAACAACAGCCTTATGGGGCCTTGCTCGACTTTAAACACATCTTTTTTTGTTGAGAATATTGCATTCTGCAGCAATTCTGTAGGCTAACCCTGGGCTCACATTAAATATACCAGCTTCATTGAAGCTTACTGAATTGAACTGAGTTGCTTTTTGTTTTATTCTCTCTTTACTTCACCCCCGACTGAGACTGGACAGCCTTTCTTCTAGTGGAGCGTGCTTTAAAGTGTCCCACAGAAGAGAAAGGGGTGGAAGGGCTGGGGGAGGGGGGAGGAGCGGACCTCAAGGAAGCCAAAAGGTGCAGCTTAGGCCCATAATTAGTCTTGATCCTAAGAGTCTAAAATATTTTAACGCCAGGTTTCTGATTGCAGTGCTGCAAAGTGGATTTGGGAATGCAGAAAAGTAATTAGGTCTGTGCATTGAAGTGTGGAGAGCATTTAAAAGTGAATGGGTGGTTACTACATTCTTGGCAGGCTGTTTTTTATCTTTTCATGCTCCGCTGTTGTTAGAGATGATGGGTTTATTGCAGTTTTAGCACTTTGGAGGTGGCTGTGTTTTTCTTAACCAAGCCTTTCACTTTCTGTCTCTTAGAGGAATACTTGTGGCAGAAGGAAGAGTGAAGAAAATGTGAAATCGTAAAAATAACATCGGCCTGAAATCCCCCAAAATATTGTTCACAGGAGCAGAACCAGCAAGAACAAACCACAGCCCTGCAACAGGCCACTTACAAAGAATCCGGGTTTAATTAATGACTCATCCTGCATAGAACAAGCTGGAGACAATGGTCACCCCAACGGGAAGAAAAACAAAACATTTTATTCTCTGGCAGGGTATGTGCACATTGTCATCTGTGCAAACCACCAGACAGAGGGAGGCAGCCACGAAGCTGCTTGCAACTTCTGACAAGTTTTCTAACACAGATGAAAAGCACACAGGCCCTGTGACGGTGCCCAGGAATTAGCAGCCACACAGATACAGACACACTGCAATTGGTAATAGCATGTTATTTATTATATATATATATATCCCGTTCTTGAATTTGTCACTCATGCTCACGGATGCTGACCTGAAATCAGAGAAACCTTACATTAGAGAAAAAGTTCTAAAAATGAGATAGAGACCTGCATGTTTCAAAGCACTTGCAAAGGCAGAAATAGCTACTCTGGCTTTCTGTGCTATACATGCAGACTGGTACATTGAAAGCTATCCTAGAAATATGAGGAAATACAGGGCAATGGAAAAATGCAGGAAGGTTATTTAATTAGCTCAGGAAAAAAAAAAAAAAGTTTAAAATAATGGAAAAGATCTACTGAGCTATAAGGAAAAGAGCACATAGGAAGCATACAATAGAAATGCAGTAAATGGAAAATCTTGGAGTACCGTAACTGCATTTTTCATGAAACTATTTTAACTAATTCTCAGGTGCTTGCATGTTTTTGGAAGGATATTTGGGGTTATTTCCTTTCTTTTTTTGTCAATTTTTAACTGAACTACTCTTTTTATTGCATTCAGACCAGCTGAAAATTTTCATTTCATCCTTAGGTTCACTAGATTCTTATTCACATAAAACCTTTGCTTCATTTCCATGTAAACTATTAATGAGGATCCAACATGTTTTTCCCTCTGTTTAGTCTGATGATTTAAAAATGTTTTATATTGGCTGACCCTTTCTGGGCACCAAGAGGTCTCCTTCTGAGGTCTCCTCTCTGTGCAAATGCATGGTAAAAAGGGTTCAGTGCCTCCTACCTCTTATTTATCTGGCAAGAGGGAAAATGATGCTTTTAAACATGCCTTAAACAGATTACAGCAACTTAGTAGAAGAGGTACATGTGATTCTGGTTTTGCACATGTCTATTTCCTGGTTTTATCTTTATAAAACCAATGTCAATTTGAGAAATTTTGAAATGTTCCCTACCTCTGGAATCCAAAGCATCAAAACTCATCCTGTGCTCTATAAAAAGGTATGAACAGGTGAGATTTTGGTCCATACGGACCTAATGTCACTAGTTAGGAGATCTTGGTTAATGAAGCTTTAAGACCCAGTTGCACACCAAGTGAATATCTGTTGAATGACACTGGAAACAAAATTTCCTGATTCCTTTGGAATTCATGCTTCTGAAGTTCTTCTGTGCTTTTTGCTACTGATTGCAACAGCATGAGTCAGTCCTTCATGTTGCAAACATTGCTTCCAGAAATGCTGACACTTAGGTAACATGTTCCCAAACCAAAGTTTGAGCACTAGAGAAAAAATTGTGGCACACTTGCAGCTCTGAAACACAAGGTTTCTAAAGTATGATGTCTGAGGAGATCAAACTGGAAGGTAGAAATGGCTGTAAGATGTGAAAAGATCCAGCAGTATTCCTCCATTTGTTGGTCAACAGGAAAGCATCTTCTGCTGGGTCAGGCCAGGGGAGCCTGCTCAGATACATGCACTCTGCCAAGAGCACCAATGACCCTACAAATTCCTGGCTGCTTTTTAAAGCCCTGTGTTACATTCATTGACCACATCATAACCCTGCCTGCACAGAAGAGGAGTGCCTGAGTCAGCTGGATCCCTTTTTAGTTAACACAAGTGTTTTGGGCCAGTGAACAAGTGGCAGTGCAGAAGGAAGAGCTGGACAAGGTCATCAGCAGTGCAAGTGACCTAAGACAGAACTACCCTGGCTTTAATTCTAATTACTCATAACAAGTTAGAGATTACTATCCTCCAGCACATTATTATCTCAGTATTTCGCATTTTATGTATAAATGAACTAATGTTTCAAGAACTGCCATGGAAAAAGTTTCGGGGTTTTTTGTTGTTGTTATTTTGGTTTTTTCTTTTTGTTTCTGACCTTCATGCAAATGATGTCATTTTGCAGAAATATGGAAAGACTAATGAAATTCAGAAAAGTCTGAGCTCTTGGGCCTCAAAACATTAGCAGAAGTAGTACCAGTAGGAGCAGCAATAATAACAGAGGAAAACAAAGCTTGTCACTTCTGCACTAGTTTTACAGAACAGGCCTCAGAGCTCTACAGGTGCCACAAGTTTATTCCATCTTATTTCATTAGTGCTCTCAACTAATTTGCTCAGGAATAATGTGTTACAAATTATAACCACAAAATCATTCATTTTCCGTGCTGTAGGAGCTGAAGCAAAATTTCTTACACACACTGGCAGTGGAGTGTGATGATGGAACACAAGGAGCCTGCTGAGACCTCTCTTTCTTAGTCATTCATCCCAGTACTGAACACTGACCACTGAAATCAGAAATGGAAGTGGTGTCTTCCTTTATGACTCCAGTGGCAAGTCCGTGCACGGAATCACAGAATCACAGAATGGTTTGAGTTGGAAGGGACCTTAAAGACAGTGCATTTCCAGTCCCCTACTGTGGAAAGGAACACCTTCCACTAGACCATGGTACTCAGCACCCATCTAAAATGAGTATTCCTAGCAATGTTAAACACGGAAAAGAAACAAAGACAGGAGTGCACAAGCAGAATGGAAATCTGTTCTTACAGAAAAGAAAGACCCAGGAGCAAAGAAACTGAAAAAGATGACATTTATGGAAAGAAAAACGACCACTTATTTCTTACACCAATCAGTGTGATAGTGCAATATGTGTGAAAATGTGCTTGATACTGTCCAAGTAGCCCATCCGTAAAACTTGAGATCCATGTAAGCCTTTCTGTCCCATGACAACTCACACCTCCAGAGGCCACAAAATCCTAGCAGAAATGGGTGAGAAAGAGGTTAGGCATTTCAGTAAAACTGAAAGTCAGTTCTTTTCTGACTGACTGACAATCTATTGTTATCAATGTTGAAATTAGTAGAGGGGAAAAAAAAAGAAATTAAGAGAGATAGCTAGATAAAATAGCAAGAAAATAATAAAACAGCAAAGAAATAATGCTCACACAGAGAATATTTGAAAACAGTATGTCTAACATTTTACTGAAAGTCTGCGTTGGTGCTTTGTTCAGTTGGCTAGTCACTGTTGGGATGAACATGTATGCATCTAAGATAGTAATGTCCTGAGGGTTCTCACTCAGGTCTCTTCCATTTCTGTGTACAAATTAAAAAGAAAGTTGATATACTAGAACATATCAAAGAATACTTCTTTATGCCTAAGCTGACAGCCAAGATATTGGCAAAATGCATAAATCCACAAAGTGGTGTACCACTCGGAAGCCACAGGGAATATATAGGACAGTAGGACAGCTCAGTCCCCCTCAGTGATACAGCACATGGGCTATATCATTCTTCATCCCAAATGAAGAATTCCATGTTTTTTTCTAGGCTCAGAACCTTGAGACAGGTTTCTCATCTTGCCTTTGATCAACATCAGCCTGAGACAAATCCCAAATCCCAACACTACTAACCTTGGAAGAATCAAGCAGTGTGTCTGCATTTGCAGGGACAGCTTGTTTGAAGTTTTTTAGGGAGATGTATGTTTTATTTTACATACTGCAAGTTACAGAATAGAAAAAATAATTTATCCTTCTTTTTTAAGTCCGAAACTAAGAAGCATAAAAAAAACGGAAAGTGTTAATTTAACTTTCATGTGACATAAAATTTGACTGTAGGATAATATTTTTAAATCAAATATACACTTGTACATAAATATTATTTCACAACCAGGTGGCTGGAACTAATGCTCACTTTAAAATTGTTCAGTATACATGCTCATATAAATTTTCTGAATTATAACATATGTTATAAATGAGTTATGTTAAAATAAAATTATTTTTAAAATATTAAACTTTTTAAGTGACGGATTAATTAAGGAAATATATTTTTATACTTATGACAAACAACCATTTTGTCTAAAAAATCTAAAACTCTTTTTAATATAAGTAAACTATGAGATGTTTTGGAAAGATTCAGTAGCTGTTGTCAGATCTCTATTGTTTGAATTATTTTCTAATGAAAAAACCCAGATATGGTTTCTGAAATTATGATCAGAAATGTTGGCACAGACACAATGTTTTCTTATATTATTTTGTGTCAGTGTAGATGTTGTTGCGTTTGTACTGGGGTCAAAATAGAGGTAGAATTTCCAACAAGTCATGAGTTCCCCATAATTAAAGAATTTTTCTTAATATCTAGACAGGAATCTTAAAATTTAGTATTATTTCATTGTGTAAACTCACAGATTTGCATGAGTCTTCTATAATCTTATCAGAGTAGTTACTCTTGCAAATTCTGTTACAGCATCAATTGAAAATCTTTTGCAAAATGATCTTCATCAGGTAGTAGCATCCCAAAAATCTGAAAATAAAAAAAAAATGTGCCTTTCCATTCTTGCTTTTAGCTATTTCTTCGACCTGACAGCTGAAAGAAAATCAAATTTCATTGATGACTGTCATTAGCCTAGGATGGCTAGATCTCAGTTTTCTGACAAGTTTCAGAGAAGTCCCCCAAGAGAACTTCTATTTTTGCTAAGATGCAGAACCTGAAAAAATATCTTCTCACTCTTTATATTTTCTATCCCTGCTCGGCAACTCTCCGAGTCCCATGAGAATATCTCTGGTTTCTTCTGTCAAAATCTTGGGAATCTGCTCTTCGCCTTTTTTTGACTTCCTCACATGTAGGGTGCTATGTAAGTGTAAAGTATGATTATTTCTTCAGGAGACATGCATAGAAGTTCCAGAAGACTTACCCTCTTACAGCCTTTTGTAAGAGCTTGGCGAGGATGAATTAAGTGCTTTGTTTTAATCTATAAAAGAAAACAATCACACAAATAAGAAAGTGATTACCACATCATTGTGCCTCCACAAATGCTTTTATAACTGTGAAATAATATAAATATATATTTACTATGATTCAACCAAAGACAGATCTCCCAAAAAAAAGGGGGGGGAGGGGAGGATAGGAATGCGGAGGGACTGTTAACAATTTTTTAAAAAAAAAGAAGAAGAAGAAAAAGAAGCAGAATGTGGAGACATCCTGCAAGACACTCTGCAGGGTGAAAATTCTTGTGCCAGACCCCACTATAATTGACACTGACATAAGTCATGGCTAAGAATTAATTGCTTAGCATTTGTGCTGAGTAGGAACAGAGCACTAGGATCAAATTCATCAGCATTAAGACTTTTAGCAGTCACCTTTTTTAAATCATGCATTTGACAGTTCAGTGGCAAAATCATTAAGAAATGTGTGGAAGAACTGGGATTGATAAGGTAGATCTAAAGCCAACCAGTTTATTTGCTTTAATTTAATTGTTACTGTCCTTGTCACAAGTTAGCTGTGAAATATTAAAACAGTATAAAAGTTTAAGTAAATGCCAGCATCAAAGGAATCCCAGACCATGATTGACACGAGATACTTTCCTTGCGTGACTTTCACTTCGCAAACAGCAGAAAGAAGAAAACCTCCTGAGAATGCTGGCAACTCTTACAACTCAGAACAGCCGTCAGGATTCTCCAATTTAAACTGGAACAAGATCAGCACTAAATTAAGAGAGGAGCAAAGGTGGTTTACAGCTATCTCATTCCCACCCCTGAGCCTTGCTTAATTCCAGTCAGTTGCAGTCTGTCACTGGTTTTGATCTTTTTTTCCTTATGGCTCTAGTTTTTAAACTAATTTGCAGCCTGTTGGCAGGGAATGCCAATGGATATAAAGTCCCATTCCTGACTTTTTTTCTTCTGGGTGTGTAATTCTTTCTGCAGCATTACCATATCCCAACACTGTTTCTACCAGCAGCATAGAGTCAGCACCACAGCAAAGCCTGCAACAGGCAAAACTACCTGGGCTGAAACCAACAGCCTTCAAAATTTGTGACACTCACTCTCCCGTGTGCCTCGCACCCTAGAGCTCATCTTAGCAGCTTATACAGTGCTGCATTTTATGAGACTGAGCCCTTGCAATGGCTTATGTCATGTCTCTCCTGTGATTAGGAGCAGAGCAAAAGGCAGGATGATCACACTTGCTCCTGACATGACTGCTTTGGATATTTTTCACCAGCTGAAAAGTAAAGTTCTGCTATTTGTTTCCTTAATAGTTATCAGGCTGAGAGAGACTCATGCATTAACAAGCTACTAGTGTCCAAATGTATTTGCTGCTGAAAGTAAAGAATAAATCAGATTAAACTGTACATATCTATTCAAAATTAGTGGTGCATCAACTGAAGTTCTGTTTTTTTTTAGAGGGAATGAGCATTAGCTTTAATTTAGAAGAGAATATCAGCTCACCATTTTGGTAAACCACTCTTTCTGTTTTCCACTTCTCTGTTTAATATCTTAAATGCCACAGTTTTCTTCAATTGTTTGTGTTGCTTAGTCCCATTTGCAGGGCTGGGACATTATTTGAAAGGGAACCCCTAGGACTCAGTGCTGGGACATATGCTTCTGCAGACACAGGCTCTGTGGCTCATCCTAATGTCAGGAGAGATCTGTGAATAAGCCCACGGCAAAGCTGGTGTAAAGTCTGAGATAAACAATCAGATTTAACCACTCCCTGTTTACTCCTAAAGCAAAAAAGAAATGCCATTTTCTAGATTCTGTAATTTTTCCTGTAATCTTTACAAGTGATCTTTCTGTTCTGACTAAGTGAAGAGATTAAAAAATACAAGGTTGTATCGGGGGGGGAGGTGAATCATATGGAGCCTTTCATGTATGCTTTGCCCCAGGTGTGTAATACAGAACGCTTTGTGGAGCAAGCAGTTCAGATTTGGATTTCAGTATGAAGGCTGTGCGTGCATACTTTATTGAGGGTTTTAAACTCCACATTTCATAGAAAAATTATTTAAAGCTTGGGAATATAGCAAGATGTTAGCCTAAGGTTTAAAGAACTGCCATTCCACATCAGTAGATGGAGATTTGGCCTTTGGTCAAAGACTCACTTGTAAATAACCTATTCTTCTATTATTATTTTTTAAACAGTTTCTGTGACTTTTATGTACATTTCCAGAGGGGATAACCAGTTAGGGTTCCCATTTTTTAAGAAGCCTCCATCAGGACATTTACTGACAGTGAACACTGGGGTATTTCAGATTTGAGAAGCTGTCTGGAGGCACTGGCTGACCTGATCCCTTAATCCATTTTGGAGGACTCTACTCAGCTAACACACCGTTTATTTTATGTATTCTTTCTGCTAGATTTACTTTTATGTGGATTTCTTTTGTTCAGATCCCCTGCCTTACTCTGATAGAAACCAGCCAAGTTTTGATCAGTACAAAATCAGGACATATTCAATCCTTACCCATCTGAAAAAAAAAAAAAAAGAAGAAAAAAAAAAAAAAGGTGCCTCTGCTAAACCAAATGTATGATTCATTTACTATCCGTCTAGAGTTTTACTGGTCCTTGGGCAAGCAGTGCCTCTACACTGTGCAGTGAGGAACAGGTGCCTCCTTATCCGATTGAAACACCTGGCTTTTGCGGTCTTTCCCACTCATGGCCTGCATGAAGAATTAGGTCTTCAAAAATGGCAATAATTCTTGCTTGTATTTAATATGAGAATAAACAAGTGAACATAAAATCTCAGGAAAAAGTTTTAATTATTATTATGCAATAGTGTAATATAATGATTTTTTCTGATGACAGACTTGAGTTCAGGTCACTAAAGATATGCAAGTATGCAAGACCTGTTTATTGAATGTTAATCAAAGTAGCAATAGGAATCTTCCTGTCACAGACAAATGGCATTATAGAGGGCAATATGAACATAACTGTGAATGGGAAGAAAGTTTATTTTTAAATGTGAAGTTAATACAGCTAACACAGTTCTTACAGTGTTGTCACATGCATTTCATGCCATCCCCCTGCAAATCCTCTGACATACTTGGCAACAGAAGTGGTATTATTTGGGATTTATAGTGATGTTACTGAGGTGATATTTGGCCAGAAATGTGTATAATCGGCAGTTTGCTATTTCATAGTGCAAGGAAAGGACCATGGTTTTGTTCCGCATCTGAATGAGTTCTAGGGGCTGCACCAAGGATGGTCTTATCAACATTCAGCAATAATGCTGCAGATTGAGAACAGAAAAATGCCGAACTGTGAGGATGAAATAAAAACTCAGAAATCTCTTAGGAAGATTACCTAAACGAACAGGATTTTTTTGTTTTTCTTCCACTCTTCCATTTATGGATCCCCTCAACCCACCAAAAGATAGTCTATCAATACATGCATGTAGCTCCTACTAATGGTGGAAGAAGTACAGGTAAAAGAAGCAAAGACTGGAGCCCACATCGAGTAACTTGGTGTTACCAGAATATGAAAGGTTCTGTACCTGTATCAGGGGTTGCATGTTGCCCATTGTACCTGACTTTTCCACAGTTCTTTCAGCCACTGTTTACTGCACCAGCAGCAACTAACATGCATGGACAGGCATCATTCAGCAAGAGAACAGACATGCAGAAACATTCTGCTACTGGCAATGAGCAAAATTTACCCAGTTGTTGTGGAAGTCCCCCAGTGCAACCATGGTGGTTATATGCTCATATGTATGTAGATAGGAGGGAATTATGGGCTTCATCATAAAGCTTTATTGTGTGATAGATGCACAGTGAATACTGTTAAAGCTACATATTAACATTTAGGATATTCTTATGTGTGGAATGAGACTCTCCCATTGTCTTTTAGACTCCCTGTGGTTTTACCTAGATACAAAATTCCAGACAAAAAAAGAAAATCATACTGTCATTTCATATAGCTATGCTGGATTCAACAACAGCTAATGTACTAAAGTTACAAGTGGTTTCAGTCTGTCCTGATTACTTCTCCAGTGTACAGATATCTCTGGTAAGGTACATGGGAGAGCACAGAGGATCTTAATTGTCAACACACTTCCTTCAGAGTTCTGTGACTACAAGAAAGGTGTTCAATCACATCCATACCTGAAGTATCATCTGAACAACTCTGTTCAAACTGTCTAAGCTCTGGGAAAAACAGAATAGTTAGCATTCATGGAATGTCATCTTCAACAGCTCTGGTGTCAGGAATCATCCATACAATCATGAAAGAGTCACTGACAGTTACACACTTCCCAGCTTTGTAGTACAGCAGCTATGGCCCCCTCTTAAGTTGCATTCAGATGGTATCTTCATTGCATGGAGAAAGCCTATTGTGTTCCTCTGCCACCACTTTCCAAGAATAGTGCTAAAAACCAACTTTTCTTCTAGGATGTTTCCAAGATTATTCAGATTTTGCTGACTGTCTTCTCGTCATGATCTTGCCACTGTATATTTGGGTGAATATGTCTCCAACAGTTGGTTTTCTTCCAATTACTGTGCTAATCATATGATACATGGTCATCTGTATATGTATGTTCATATGCAGTATCACAAAATCACAATCACAGAACTGTAGGGGTTGGAAGGGATCTTAAAGATCATCAAGACTAACCCTCCTGCCAAAGCAAGTACCCTACAGTAGGTCACACAGGTAGGCATTTAGGCAGATCTTGAATATCTCCATAGAAGGAGATTCCACAACATCTCTGGGCAGCCTGTTCCAATGCTCTATCACCCTCATTGTAAAGAAGTTCTTCTGTATGTTTGTATGAAACTTCCCATATTCCAGTATCTTTGTAAGATAAGAAATTGTTGCTATTCCCAATTTCTAGATGGAGAAGTGAAACAGAGAAGCCTTCTTTCTATCATGGGTTATCACATCTGTAACAGCATGGAAGGAGTAAGCATGATTACATCCACTGCCCAAGTGAACTGCAACACTGCCCTCTATGACCGAGACAGATGGTTCAGAGAAATAAGAAATCACTCCCTACTACCTACAAAGAAATAGAACAGTGTTCATCCTCAGTGTGATGCTGCAATAGTCAGTTGGGTAGAACATCAGAAGTCTTAATATCAAACCTAGAGAACAAGTTTTAGACTACTTATTTACATGCCTGTGTAAAAGTATTTCCTATTCGCTGTCAAGAATATTGCTATAGTATCTCGGAGAGAGAAAATGCTCTTTGAATATACAGTAGCCTTGGAAAAACCCTCTGAGAATAAATTATAGAAGCAACTAAATATTAACTTCATTTTGAAAAATTTAGGCCCATTTTTTAAGATGTAGTTTTTACCAAAGCAGATGTTTTACTATTGCAGCAACATACAAAAGTGGCATTAATAAATTTGCTAAAACCCAGAGAGAAAAACAAGCATAATATGGAAGGATTCCTATACCTTGTATCCTGTGTGTTTTCTTGAAGTAATTTTATTTTAGTATTCACCTCACACAGCTGCCAAAACACAATTTTATGGGTCTCCCATAAGAAAAAATACATAGTCAGAAATAGGAATGGAAGCTCTTGGTTACCCATGCCTGGGTTCCTATATAATTCTCAGGTGGCTGGGATGCACCATAGGAAGATAAGCAGGAGAATATATCACAGATCTCTGTGGTTTACCCGTTCTTGCAAGTTGAGAGCTCTACTCAAGCCCCCAGGTTTGACTCAATGCTGCTCTAACTGGGCTGCAGCACCTGAAGCTGATTTGTGTCCATTGCCCTTCAGAGTACCAGTCTCTGCCTGTGAGGGTCCATGTAGAAATAGATTCATTATTAAAGGCTTGTGTTAGACTTGAATGCAAGACTTAAGATCCCTTCCAAAATGTTTGGTATCTTTAATTATACCCCCGACTCCTCCAGATATGCATATAAATGTCTAATCCTTTTTAAATCCTATTACTTCCTTGTCCTCCAAGAGTCTCGGTGATAAGGAGTTTCACAGTTTTTATAAATCTTGTGTGAAAGATTACTTTCACTTATCATTCCTGAATTTTCCACCTTTTGGTTTTATTGAATGCCCCTTCGCACTTTCCCAATGAGCTAGAAAGAGTGGAGAAACAGAGATCTGTATGCTGTGGAGTATTTACTGTCTTATAGGCATGGACAGTGTCTCTTCTCATGTATCTCCTGTCTAAGGCAAAAAAAAAGTTGAGACATTTTCACACTTCAAAAAAAGATTTTTTTTTCCAGACAGACATATAATTCTGCAATATCCTTTTCAAGACCGACTGAACATGAGCATAGGTACAACCCATATCAAAGGGTGGAGGATGACAAAGGTGGAGTGACAAAGAAGGTCTCGTAGGTATATCCACTGGATATAATTGATACACCTTTGACAAATTCATTTGTTTGCCACAGCTCAAACATCTGCATTGTCCAGAAACCCTGTTACTTAGGGACTGAAGAGTTAAATAACCAGAGTCAGGTCTTCCCTTAGCAGCTCCAGTGCAATCTGGATTTTACCTTTATCATATAAGGCTTCAACTAAGCTTCAACTAAGAATAAATCCAATTAATCTGATTTCTAAATGATATTAAAATGGACCTGGTAAGACAGGGCCATTAAATTTTACTGGAGGCACCACAAGATGCAACAGGTTGCCCTGCTCTTGTTGTTCATGATTGCCATGACTCTTACTGGGAAGTCATTCTTGTTTCCATCAATCATCTCTGTCTCTTTATTCATAATATGCTGCAGGCAAAACTTTTAAGGTTGTCGAAGCATTTTGTTTTTATAGCATTATGTTCTACACTATCAGAGTTGGGGTGAGTAAAACCACATGTAATTAGAATAATAATAATGTCTTCTAAAAGGAGATGGGGACTATGGTATTTGAGAAAATAATTTTTTACCATATGTGTAACTAATCAGAAGCTAATGTGACAAAATGTTATATCTCTGAAGATAGATACAGATAACATTAAGAAAGTCATGGTTTATCCCCTTTATTGAAAGAGTCAGTAAGAGATTTTGACCTCTTGCATTTGTATTAGTTTGTTTTATCTAATTTAATATTGCCTTTTATAATGTACATGTTTCAATCTAATGTATGAAACCGAATATCATAAAACATTGTACAAAAGTTCCCCAACTAAATAGATTTTTCTATTTTTCTGAATGACTTAGAAAACATATATACATTTATGCGTAGATCTTTTTCTAAACTCAGTGTAATTTATGAAATTCTTAAGAGTTCAAAATTCTTGTTATCTTATTCTGTCAATAAGCAATCATATTATGAATTATTAGTTCAATTTCAAACATCTGCATTATATATTAGTGCCTGACTACCACTACTTTTTAACATGAATGTAGCAGCGTTCCATATAAAACACTAAAATTAAAAATACAAACAAGTACCTAATGTTTAAATACTTTAAACTTTTGGATTCATATGTGTGACTGAATTGAATGTTCCTCCTTTTCATGTTGCATTGAACTGTACTTTAAATTATAGAATTAAATGCTCAGAGCAGAAACCTTGTCAGTTACAATGTCACTGAATCAAATGCTATAAAGATGAAGTAGCCCTGCTGTTATTTCTGTCAAAGCCTTCTGGCTATACTTCACATTTGGTGCCTTTATTTGTTCCTCTATTTCTATTTTGCTAAATAAAATGTTGAAGCAACAGCATACACTGTGAAACAGACTGTAAATATAAGCAGTAAACTTAGGCAGAGGTTGAACATACAAAAAGAATGCCACATGGTTTGGAATTCTCCTCAATTTGGCAAATAAAAGTAGTAATAATTTCCAAAGAAGTATGTGAATGTGTATGACAAAACTAAACTAATGCTGTTTTGGCATGTGGGCTATAAAAAAGTTGTAAAGCAAGGTAATGGAGTCTCAGGTTAACTTCTCATACCCAAAAGCCTCACAACAACTACAGAATGATTTTGAAGTACTTTCTGGTCTTTCATAGGTCCCTGAGTCTTTTTGCCTCTCAAAAACACAATTGTGAGTCATTTATATTTCTACTTAATGTTACTCTGACTATACAGCAGCAGTACTACCCAGAATGAAAGAATATCTTAAGATGTTATGTTGTTACTGCATTACATTTTTCTTAGGTTACGAAGTACTCTTTTTGAAAATGTTCTAAATAATTATATTTCATTTTTCAAAATAAAAATAACATCTTACATTCGGTTGCTAAATTTCTTACAAGAGAAGAAGCTGTTAAGTAGTAGTCAGTGAACAAAGAGTTCAGCTGATTACACTCTTACACTGCATTTTTAAGACATACTTCCATCGGCCCTACTCTTGAATTTTAAAAACCACTAGTCTGCTTATGCCCAAAGTTCACTGGAAATCACCTGAAATTGTGCACCAAAATAACTGCAATCCTCAGAGCTTCCTGTGTTCCGTGGGGTTTAGTGCTGACAAATCTGTCATAGTCAGAAAGGGAAGATTTGGGGGTACTAAGCCACTAAGCTGTGATTTCTTCAAATAACAGTAATGAAACATTTTTATTGATGACTGATTGCAGTATTTTTTGAACAACACCAATAAAACAGCTCCATGGTAGGCAGGAGCTTGTCACAGCCACCTGTGACAAGTGAGACCAGATATGGTGATACAAGCTTTGATTCAAAGTCATGACAGCTTAATTCCGCGGTGTGCAACTCAGACATACTTATGAGCCAAAATGCCATTAGCACTGAGGTTTATCAGCAGTAATGCCTGCTATGTTCATTGAGTTTCCCATAGCATGGCACTGTAGATTCTCCTAATTCCATGTGTGCCTCTATGTCTCATACCCTCTCTGGCAAAGAGATAATTTTCCCAGTCCTTTGTACTATCCCTCAGTTAAGCTAAAAACAGTTTTACTGGTTCCCGATGATCTGCCTGAAATTATAGAAGAATATTGCCTCACTAATTAATTTGTCCTTTCTGCTATTTGTGTCACTAATATCTCCGGACTTCTTGTCAATTGTGTTCCCTGTTTACTGGTGCTAGGACTTCCTTTAATGAAATCCGATTTAGATACCTATCATGAACCTGTAATGGCCTCCAATAGGCCAGGCTATTGTAGGCTTCAATAAATTGGGAAATTTTAATTCTCTGTAATTATTAGAATGGTTTGGGTTGGAAGAGACCTTTAAGATCATCTAATATTCCAACTCCATTGCTATAAGCAGGGACACATCCCTCTAGACCAGGTTGCTCAAAGCCCCATCCAGCCTGGTCTTGAATGCTTCCAAGGAGAGGGCATCCACAACCCCACTGGGCAGCCTGTTCCGGGTTGAAAATGATAACTTCAGTACTGTATCTTTGGAGATGGAAACCTTTAATATTAGATGACATTATACACAGAAAACCACTTTATTAGTAGGTAAGAATTTACCTCTAAGCTTACATTAGATTTCACAGTGCTGCTTATTAAGATGTGTGCTTCCTTTCTCTTTCAGAAACACGTGAGTTTTATTTGTGATGTGACTGATCATCCTTTCTGCAAGAATCTGCTGGGAACATTTTTCCTTGGGTCATCTGAAATACAGATCCAAGCACTTAAAACCTACAGCAGCATTTTTAAACCCAAAATATTCATATTTTCTGAGCAACAACAAAAAATTGTTCTTGGGAAGTTCTAAAACAAAGGAAGAGTTTAAAAATATTCCTAAGCATGAGCTGGAACTGAAGGCTCTTAAAAAGAAATGAATCACGGAGAAAAACTCCTGCCTACATTTCTCAACCTGGGAAAGTTACTGTGATTCAATTCCTATTCTACAAGCTGGCTCAGCTATGACCTCGACCCCTTTATCTGAAGCTTTAAAAAGTGAATGCATCTCGAGTGGATGTGGCTTTCTGCTAGCCTGGTGAATTAAACATAACCCCCCAAAATATATTCAGACACATATTTAGATAGATGCAAAAACAGACAGATGGTTGTAACTTAGTCTATGATCAAAAAGAAAAAAAAAGAATAAGTCTCCAACAATAACAAAAAGCATCTTATTTTTTTAACAATTTCTTTTCCATCATTATTCCTAGAAATTCTTATTCTATACATTCAGTACTCCACAACTTGCACTATGATTCCAATTTATTAATAATTAATTGCTTCTTAATTCTTTTGCATCTTCTAGCATTTGTAATATCCTGAATAATAATTATATAATCATGGCCTGGAAGGAAATACGGCAATCTCTAATTAAAAAATGTTTGACTTTAAATTTTAAAACTATAATTCCTTTAAATGACACATCTTTATTCACTGGTCAGGATATGCTATTGTAGCATGAATTATTTTTAATCAAGATAACTGTTCATATTTGCATGATATTCCTGCAGCTCTTACAGCTCAAAAAAGTCCATATCATCACTATTTAGTTACTGCTCTTTGTCTTCATTTATATGTTTCACCTTTAAATATTTACTTGGCAGCCTGCTTGAATTCAAATATACCTGCAGTTGGAGAAAATAAAGTGTGCCATATAACTCAACCCAGCCATGATTTGTGGAAAATTTACATGAGCAGATTGACATAATTTATGTTTGAAATTTAACCTAGAGTCAAGAAACAGCAGGTATGAGTCACCCACTATTTGCCTGCGTGTGGTAATGCTCAGTGCAGAAGACAAGATCCCAGAAGGAGCTCTCTCTTTTGATGTTGCTTTTTGACCTTGCAGAGAGTGAAACTAAATCTTTTATAAAATACAGCAAATCTATAAAGACTTCTGAGTGCGTTTTATGTATGTCCAGTTGGTGTTTCACAAGCAGACTATATTTCCCTCCCTGTTTAAAAACTGCTAAAAGAGCTTATGCATGGCAAACTGTGATGGAGGGGAGCAGATCCTCCTGCCTTAGGCTCTGCATTTGTATACATTAAGAACGGAGGCAACCTGCTGGCCAAAAATCCCTGCTTGTTATCGTCCTCCTGCAAGCTTTAAAGGGATGACCTGGCATGGGCACCAAGAGATGGCTCATACAAGGATCACAAAGAATGTGAGGATTTCCAAAACCATCTCCATGCCTAGTTACAGTTATGTTTTCTGAGCAGCTTTAGCAGAAACGTAACATTCAGGGCGAGTTATTAATAAGATCCACATAACAGATACTTCTTTTTGTCTTTTTTCTTTCATTTTTCCTCACCACAAAACAGGTCACAGAAAAGTCAGCAATGACAAGTAATGCCAGGGAAGCTCATATTTTCACCTCAAATATGGTGAATTTTTTCTTATTATTTCTATGTGGAGAAGCATATGCAAATCTAGCATCAAACTTGCAGAATTATTCTTCAGAGGCTCTTAGACTTTGGGAAGTGGGTGCTGAAATGTGAATTTCAGTGCCTAGCTTCAACAGGCAGAAACTGCGGGTGGTAGGAAGGGAACGTGTTCTGCTCACTGTGCACAAGCTCAGCCAGCTCAAGGAGCAGAGGAAATGGGGATTACTAAAGTGCATACAGAATTAGAGGAGGAAGATTATTCACATGCCTGTAGACTTGTAATAAGTAAGCACAGCCTATTCCTGCTTTAAAAGATGAATCGGTTGATCTGTTTGTTTCTTTTTTTCCCCTGGATGTGTTTGTGAATATCATAATGTAGGTAATGTCACTGTCGACACATTGCCGGCATCACTCTTCTGTGAGTTTTTCAGACCCAAAGGCACATTAGCATTTCTGTATGTTGCATTCATATTAGATCAGCAGAATTATTTTTTATTACAGTGAACTAGCTAAAGTATTGCCTTGGCATTCTGAATCCTCTGAACTTGCGAGCTGTTGGCACACCCTGACCATTTGCCACTCTGCCCTTCAATTTCCACTGTGAACTGCGCTCACTCAAGTGCTGCCAAGCTTCTTCAAAGCATGTTAATGAAACTCTCCATAAAGCAAACAAAAAATCCATTACCAGCAGCCGCCAAATGCTGTGGGTTTAACAAGCTTCACCAGGGCTACAGTGAAGATGCTGCTGACTTCAGCCACATGTGCAGCACCACCATTTTGGACGTCCAACATCAACTAACGACAGCACAGCATCCAGCCAGCACGCTTTAGCACAGGTTTGTAAATCCAGCACCGTCAGCCCACTCAAGATCTGTGCTTATTCATTATGATAATGATGTTTCCAGTCGCACGGCCGCCACGGCCCATCCAAGCAGTTGCTCCATGCAGCTTCGGCTTAGAGGCTGCTGCCGCTGCGAGGCTCAGCAGCACTGCGCTTATCGCAGCCCGCCTTCCTGTCTTCACCCAGCAGAGCTGCTCCGCTGAGAATGGAGAGAGGAGCCCTGCGACAGCAAAACCAGAATAAATTCTGTCGGCATGTAAAGCTGAAATTACAAACCTCGCATACATATGCAGAACCTCAAGATATTGACTAAGTAGATTAGTATTGGAAAGCGCCTTAATGAAAGAAATCTTTGGCAACTTATGTCGAGATGCTGCAGAAACCCACGGGGGTTAAAAACTTTTTAAAGTCATCATTTAATAAGAAAGTTGCACCCTTTCTGAAGCAAATGCCCCCTCCTGACAAGAAATATGGCTTAACTGGGCCCTCTCTGCACACAGCTGTGTTGGGTACAGGACTCACCAAGCAGCCACTGCTCTCCACATCGTCTGCAAATAAAGCTCTCTGCCAGTAGTATGCTGCTTGCAAGGTTGCCATTTAAATCTAGGTTCTTCTCCAGTTTATCTTATGTACTGCAGGGGCACCAACACCAGCTCCTACAGCACTAAAGCACAGCTCTGGGCCCAGAGAGCAGTGGTCCTCACAGTCTTGTGCTCTTCCCAGTAAACCCATAGCAAGAAGTTAGAGCAAGATGATCTTTAAGTTCCCTTCCAACCCAACCCATTCTATGATTCATCAAATGATTCCATAAATCCATCTCAGGAGAAGGCCTCTGTGCTACTGCTGCCATTCATACAGGACCGTGGTACCATGAAAGCTAGAACTGAATGTTAGCAGTGGCTAGGCCTGGAGGAAGTAGGCACAATTTAAGTTCATCTCAGGCATCTGTTTCCCTAGTCCACCACCATGTAAAGACAAACTGCCCAAAGTAGAATCAGAAGTCAAATCCAGCTCGTTTTATGTGCAGCACTAGCATCACTGAAGGTGGTAGGACTAATGGAGTGAGTAAGGTGAACAGAATGTAGCACAAATATTTTGCTTTGAGTTACTTGCAAATACCGTGTCATGAAAGGGGAATTTCACACCTCACTTATTAATAATGTAGCCAAGAAATAAGAAATACATTTGCCTTCAGCAGACTCAGTTTTTCCAGTTGCTGGGTCAGCTGAATCTCTACTACAACAATATTTATATAGGCCGTGCAAACGAAGAAATGTCTTATCCAGTCCGGATGTATGAATTTCAAGATGCCCAAATCAAGCTGTGTGTCTTCATAAAGAAAACTAGACTATTTATGATGGCATGTAAGTGGAATTTAGAAACCTAGAGATTTGTATGAGGAAGTGAAATGTTAGTAACACCTCTTTCGGTCCTTGAAAGATGGATAGCATGCACAACAGATGTCCTTACTGTGAAACATTAAGGGCATTGTACTGCAGGTCCCTGTTTGATTGCCTCTAGCTATCATCCCAGAGAAGAGGAAAGTGGACTATGAAGAAATTCAAGCATATATACACCAGTAGTAAATAAATATTAATGAAACCAAGACTTAACTCTGCAACATGAAAAAATAAGCTATTTTTTCTTGTTATACTACCATATGATACATATGTTACGTATGAGTTCTGGGGCATGATAGGTTAAGATACTGACTTGCCCCACTCTCATATTTTGTTCTATACATTTTTTTTCAGATGTCACAAAAATTGTGTGTCATAAAATGGTTTTATCCTCATCCCCCAGAGATAAAAGAACTAAACCTTCCCTTAAGCACAGTGAAATCTAAAAGTATAGGAAGAGAGATTTGTTTGCTAATAGTATATTTTCTGTGTCAAAAGTTGTGTTAAAAAATGTACGTATGTATATATTCAGTCCCACAAAACTTTGCAGTACATTACCTTGTAGTACATTGAAATATTAACAGAAAATGCCTCCATAGATATTTCTTGTTAAAATGCCATGAGGATGCTCATGGTCCTAATGTTTTAGTGAATAGCACTAGTGAATAGAGCCTGAAAAGGAAAATGATTCTGTTTAGCTCTCTTAGTGTCCTAAGGGAATTCTGAGTGATATTATTTTGTTCTTCTGGGAGACTTTCTAGGTGCAAAAGGATTGGACTTGGCCACTGGGGGGCAGATAAAGGGGCAGAGCTGAGTCCAAGTACCATGTTTTATGCCACTTGCTACAATAAAAAAGTCTTTTTTTCCTATAGAGTGGCTCTCACACACTATAGCAGGTATAGAGATGTATAAAGCTCACTAGCTTACTTCCTGACACACCTCCTTTCAATTTCTGCCTTTTTCAAACAGACTTAATGAAAATCTATCTTTTTCTGCCTGCAATTTTTGCAATTTTCAGTACATAAGAAAGGACACCAGAGAATGAAATCCTACTGCAGTTTTATTTTCAGACCAGGTACAATGCTACAAGCTTCCTACCAATATTTTAATGTCAACTTGGAACACCTATTTGTGGCAAGATCTTTCTTCCACCAGTACACAAATTACTTTGTCTCTTTTTGTGTCTCTACGAAAGAAAATTAAAAAAAAACTTGAGGACTTTAAGTTACTTTACTGCTTCTCTGAATGCAAGTCCCTGGAACCAGTTGTATTCAAAAACTTTTCCTGGTAAGTGGCAATTTCCAACATCAAACAATTTGGGATATGATTCTGGGCTTGAGAATGTCTATTGCCTGAGTCAACATAAAAATTTGACTGAAAACATATATTAAAAGCTAGGTTGGCTGGGACTTAATTACATGATGTCTGTCCTTCCTTTTCCTGTTTGCTGTCAATTGTAATATGCTGAATTGTAAGGTTAATGCTTTTTAGGTCTGTTTTGAGGTTTTTGTAATTTTTTACATATTTGTAGCAGCCCTTTCCTTTGATTATCTGTAAATTATTATTCTTGGCTAGACTGGACTTTTCCATTCAGAACTGCTTAGTGGCCAAGCAAGCCTTGTTTCCTCCTTATCTTTGCTGGTTTATTGATATTTCCTACTGCAACAGCTCTTTTCCTCCCGACAGACTGTACATGAACCTTTTCCTCCTTGCCAGCCATATCCTCACCTTCACAGCTCACTTCTCTCTCTCTTTCTCTCTTTTTCTGAATAACAAGCCATTTCCTCTCTCATTTCCTCATACAGAAGATGTTTTTGGGTCTATTCCCAAAAATTCTCTGGCATTAAATTATGTCCATTCCTGACTTTCCAGTGGGCAATCTTCCAGATGTGTTTAATCTGGCCTGCAATTCAGGTGCAGGTCTGGCTCAGTAAATCATATTCATGGCTCGTCTGGCATTCCTGGCATGCTGGGGCGGTGGTGACTGGGCCAGTGGCACATATTCCCCCTGGTGACAGACTCTCTGGTTTGTGTTTTCAAATCAATTGCAAGAATTCTGTTGTGGTAGAATATGAAACCAGGGCTTCCCTTCTTTATTGCAAGCAAAAAGGCTATTAAACTGGGAGGAAAGTGCTGAGTCAGCTAAAATACATTTCTCAATTTACTGAATGGTAAGTGTATTATCCAATTACCTTCATATCCTTAACAAAGTTATGGGTCACTTGAAAATAAGCTCAACAATTCTGGACAAAAATGAGAAAGATATCTGAAGCAGAGGATTCCTCACAGATGGAGGTATAGATTTTCTTTGAAAGTGTATATCTTTGAGAGAAAAAGTGTTTAATCTGCTTTGTATTACCTTAAGCATTTATATTTTCACTTTCATTTACATGGCTGAAACGAATTAAAATTTCCTAAAAATAAATTAAAGAAACAATTGTCTTTCTAATTTCTAGTTTTGAATTTTGGATTAGACGACCATCTGAGACAGCTTATAACTTATTTCTCTGTTGATATAAGTGAGCTTACTTACTTAATAATGCTAATTAAAAGTGACTAAGCAAGTAGGCAAATAAAGTAAGAATCTTATACAGCCCAACATGTATTTTTAACTTGACGGAAATGTTACACTTACAACGCTAAGCTGTTTTGATCTTCACCTTCAGGACACTGACAACTGAAGACCTGAGCATATAAATAAATTATCACCAGGTAGACTTTCTTGTGAACTTCCAGAGTAGCAGCTGCTCCATCACAACCACGGCTGTACATGCTCAGAATAAAATATGAGGTAGTTTGAGTGAGTTCTTCCCTGGCAGGGAAAAGAAACCTTTTGCCCTCCCATTTGTTGCTGGGTAAAGTTGGAGATGGTGGTGAAGTTCAGCACCAAGAGCAGGAAGACATTTTGTTTGCCGACCCCTTTAGGCTAAGCTTGCCATCAGCACTGCTTGTTGTCCCCTGCCCCAGACATCCCCTGAGAGGTGTGCAACCACTCACTCTACAGAAAACAAGGGTCTTGGGAGTATAAGCCATCGATAAACCCTTCTAAGGAAGACTGACAACATCTACTGCAAAGAAAGCTGAACTGACCTCAGCCCAAAATGAGATCTTTCTACATAGGTGGCTACAATGGTGAGTAGAAAAGCTGGTGATGCGAAGGGTCTTTCCGGAATTAATCAAGTGCGAATGTCTTCACAGGGGAGCTGGATTAGACTGGGGAAGATGTATGTGGCTTAGTCCCACATGGAGTATAAAAATTAAACGACTAACATGATGAACTTTGAAAAGAGCAATGGATTTGAGCTTCAATCGGTATATTCCTTTCTAGTGACGAGGGATGCCCAGTATCAACATGCATATGGACACCTCTGATGAGAATCGTGTCTGTTTTGTGACCCCGTAGTATATTGCAGTAGCTATTTTGTGCCTGTGTTGCAATTTCAGTGTGTTCCTGGGTCATTCTAGAAAATCAAAATCCCCCTTTACGTCAGTATCTTAAAATACTTAAATTTGGTATTAAATTATAAATCCTTCACACAAAGAATATCTAAAATAACCTGGACAGAGAACATCAAAATGAGAGGAGGTGGCAGAAAAACAGTAGGCAGGGGATGAGACATTTTCCTCTTATTCTGTAGGAAATGGATTTCAAAATTCATCCTCTTCCTGGAGCCCATGTTCCTTTGTGGAGCCCTGTAAACCACAGTTTGGCTGGAAAAATCCAGGTTTACAGACCAGTATCTCCTCAAGGCAAGGAGTAGCAAGTATAACCAGTTATCCTGAGCCCCACATTCGACACACATGAATGTAAGTCCCCCTCCCATTCCCAGAGTTTCTGTAGAGCTCCAAGTCAGAATGGAAGGCTTCACATGGGCAGCAAATGACATACAGTAAATCCACATGAGTTCAACTTGCACTATTTTAGTGATTTGACTGTGTTCTGAATCTTGTTCTTTTACACATGCATTACACTAGCACAGCCAGGGTCAGTGCATGGGCACTGCTGGTACTCTGGTTTCAAACACTGGAAAGCTGATTTTGGCATAATAGAGTAAAGTATGATAAAACAGAATTGTTTCTGAATAACATAATTATTGCTCATTAGGTACTTAAGTCTGGTTCAGCTAATGCTAAAGGGCAGCTTTTTATGAGAAGAGTTGTTGTACTTCCATCACATGGCCAGTGGGCCCTACCATCGAAGTAGTTAGGCACTGAATTAATTAATGCTTCCTGAATGAGTCTTAGTCCTCAAATGGCTTCAGAAGATGGGCCTGTTAACTGAAACGTGTTTCATATACCCTAATTAGCAAGAGATATCAGGTTAAAGTTCGTTTATCAAATCTTACAATGTTTAAATCTCAGTTGCAAACAGCTTCTTTTAGTGGAGATAGGAAGATAGAAGTGGTCAGGAGGCCACTGTGAAACCAGTATACAAGCAAGGTGTACCAAAGTCAGGACACATATTTCAGTTTAACTTTATTATTTATTCCTGAATAGCAAATCACTACTGCATTACTGACAGTATAATGAATGATGAGTTCATGTTTCACCACCTATTTTCCTCAAAAATAATACAGACTACCTTGTATATGTTCTTACTCCCCATAGTTTTGATATTACCCTTTCATACATAAAAATTAGAAACAGCATAAGAACACTGAAAGTCTGTAACACCAGATGTCAGTCAGAATTGGACCAATCTGGTTTTTCCTAGGTGAAGTATTCTCTATTTGGGCAGGTGCAGTGGCTAACAACTGGACCAAATAGAATTTCAATATTTTTTTGTGTGAGCTCAGATACTCATGTTGGCTCTAGGTTTAAACCATAAACCAAGAAATAAATTTGGGTTCATTTTAAAAAAAATTACGAACATCTTGCCATCACATTTCTAGCTTGAGAATTTTGTTAAGGAACTTTTATATAAGGATTGAGCATTATTTTTCTAATTTTTCCTGAAGATTCAGGAGTCCTTAACATACTCATATGGCTTTAGTGAAGAATTTACTTTCACAAGGATTGCAAAATCAGTCCTCTAGTGCATTACTGTGTCATGCTTTTTCTAGACCAAAGAAGAGTTTTTCCTCCATTCTTTTCATCCATAAGCAGAGTTATGTAAAACAAACTGCAGCTACTAGCACTGATTTTATTCAATGTCTTCACTTTGAAAACATAGGAGGTTTTATGCTCAGCAGGTAACCTCAAAATTTTAGCAGTATCTAAGCTAACCCTCCCTAAACTACAAACTGATAGGCAGTAGCTTGGTTATAGTTATCAATCAGAAAATAGGTCAATGTTCTGGCTGCTATATATAACTTTGAAAACCATGACATTTGCTTTTGTTTTATACTTTCTAGGACTTACTTTAAACACACTGGCCTTTATTCCCAGCTAAAGAAGAAAGCAGCTCTGAAAAATATTCAATTTTTCAACCTATATTTCATATTTTTGAAATTATGCATATCATAGTTTTATAATTTATAATTTTATGGTTTTCTGTCCTTTCTTCCCTGGTGCATTTATTTGCCTTTCCTTTAACAACAGCCCAGTTCTTTTACCCATTGGTGAGGACAGGGAAGAGAACTCATCCTAAATCTGTGAATAAGTTTTTAAAGATTCTTCTATGATTTCAAGCCTTCATATAAGTTACCACCTACTCTTCACATCGACTATTGCTTTCTACCTTCTACAAAATACCCATATGTGACTGTTTTCCACTGCTTGTACATTCCTCTAAGAACTGTTGTGCATAGGTCTTTGTGCAGATGTAGCTCTGAACTGACTTATAAACTGTACAGCACATGAAGATAGACCATACTATCTCTAACACTGTGTAGTTTCTTCTCC
Source organism: Chrysolophus pictus (assembly GCA_037305975.1). Classification (NCBI taxonomy): domain Eukaryota; kingdom Metazoa; phylum Chordata; class Aves; order Galliformes; family Phasianidae; genus Chrysolophus; species Chrysolophus pictus. Next base: position 17,499,021 of record CM074614.1, on the reverse strand, counting down.
AAGAGAAGTCACAGAATCACAGAATCACAGAATGGCCAGGGTTTGAAGGGACCTCAAGGATCATGAATCTCCAACTCCCCTGCCACATGCAGGGCCACCAACCTCCTCATTTAATGCTAGACCAGGCTGCCCAGGGCCCCATCCAATCTGGCTTTTAACACTTCCTGGGATGGGGCATCCACAACCTCTCTGGGCAGCCTGTTCCAGCACCTCACCACTCTCTCTGTAAAGAATTTCCCATTGATGTTCAACGTCCAACCTAAATCTCCCCTCCCTCAACTTAAAACCGTTTCCCCTTGTCCTGCAGTTACCTACCCTTTCAAAGAGTTGATTCCCCTCCCCTCTGTAGGCTCCCTTTAGGTATTGAAATGCTGCAATGAGGTCACCCTGCAGCCTTCTTTTCTCCAGGCTGAACAAGCCCAGCTCCCTCAGCCTGTTCTTCATAGGGGAGGTGCTCCAGTCCTCTGATCATCTTCGTGGCCCTCCTCTGGACCCTCTCCAACAGCTCCCTGTCTTTTTTGTACTGGGGGCTCCACACTTGGACGCAGTACTCCAGATTGGGCCTCACAAGAGCAGAGTAGAGGGGAACAATCACCTCCCTGTCCCTGCTGGCCACTTCTCTTCTGATGGAGCCCAGGATACCATTTGCCTTCCGAGCCGCAAGGGCACACTGCTGGCTCATATTAAGTTTTTCATCTATCAAGACCCTCAGGTCCTTCTCCACAGGGCTGCTCTCAAGGACCGCTCCTTCCAGTCTGTATGGATGCCTGGGATTCCTCCGGCCCAAGTGCAGAACTCTGCACTTTGCCATGTTGAACCTCATCAGGTTCACCCGGGCCCACCTTTCTAGCCTCTCTAGCCTTCTAGGTCCCTCTGAATGGCATCCCTTCCTTCAACCATGTTGACCACACTACTCAGCTTGGTGTCGTCAGCAAACTTGCTGAGGGTGCACTCAATTCCATCATCGATGTCATTGATAAAGATGTTACAGAGCACCAGTCCCAAGACAGACCCCTGGGGGACGCCACTCGTTACCGGCCTCCACCTGGACATAAAGCCATTGATGACCACCCTCTGTCTGCGGCCTTACAAACAGTTTCTTATCCATCGAGTGGTCCATCCATCAAATCCACATCCCTCCAGTTTGGAGATAAGGATGTGGTGGGGTCCAGTCAAATGCATTGCTCAAGTCCAGGTAAATGACATCGGTCGCCTTTCCCTTGTCCACCAATGCCGTCACTCCATCATAAAAGGCCACCAGATTGGTCAAGCATGACCTTCCTCTGATGAAGCCGTGCTGGCTGTCATAGGTCACACGCCCATTCCTCATGTGATCAAGCATGTCATCCAGGATGATCTGTTCCATGATCTTCCCAGGCACAGAAGTGAGACTCACCAGCCTGTAGTTCCCAGGGTCCTCCTTGCTCCCTTTCTTGTAAATGGGAGTGACGTGACCCTCCCTCCAGTCATCCGGGACCTCACCTGACAGCCACAACTTTTCAAATATGATGGAGAGTGGCTCGGCAACCACCTCAGCCAGCTCCTTCAGAACCTTCGGATGCACGCCATCCAGCCCAATAGACTTGTACATTCAGTCTCATGAGGCAGTCTCGGACCTGGTCTGTCCTCACAGCGGGGGGGATTTCTCACTCCAGTCCCCACCCAGAGGTTTAGGGATGCAGATTCCTTAAGATTCCTTAGAAGTCAAATTCCTACTGAAAAAGTCTCATGTACTAAGTAGGTACATCCTTCATTTCATGTAATCATTCAGCTTCCAGAACTACATGGGTGATTATAAGAGCTGCAAATTTCATTGTTTCATAGCCATTGTGATATGCATTCCCAGCAAATTTGGTAGATTCCTCTCTGATTTCCATCATACTTCTGTACTTCATAGCATTAAGTGACAGTGAGATCCACAATTTTCTCATACACAGAAATAATACATAATTCAGATGCTTGAACCGTTTCATTGTAACTCACAGTTTAATTTCTCTTCCCTTCTTCTACCACAAACATAGTTTTAAAACTTTAACAGTAATGTTTTAACAAATACAATTCCGAAGCATTATTCTTTTATGTGCCTCCAAAACTAATCTATTTTGATCCCATTCAATGTACAAATTACACATGAAAAACACTGCTTTGCTTTAAACATTGTAGGGAAAAATATTTCAAAACTTTATGGAGCGATTAAAAGAGGTTACAATCCAAAGACAATAAAATGATGTTTTGAAGGACACATCTGTTTTCCTGTTCTCTATTTCAAGTGTCCGATTCAAATGTTGTTATCCCCATACAGAGAAAATGAGAAAATGTGTAGCTGCTATATGAAAATATGTGATTCTATGGAAGTCCCACATACTTCAAGAAACTCACTCCATTTATAACATAAATTCACATGAAGCTGACACAAACGAGAAGCTTTGAAGAGTTATACTAAAAATTAAAGCTTTGCACAGGAGTCAAAGATTCACACGAGTGATAATTAGAAAACAATAAAATAGTAATTCATGAATACATTTCTAACTTCTATCTGCCATGCCTCCTTCTCTCAATAGGGGGAAAACAATTCTGATATGAATAACTGCTCCAAAAAAGACAGAAAAGAATATTACCTTCAAACTTTAAGATTTCTTGTGAAAAGTAGAGGGATGAAAGACCAAGTTGCTTAAAAATGGAAAGACAAGTTGCTAAATAAACAATTTACTTAGAGAATATTTTCTACACAATTCTGTGTTGGTTGTACTTAAGTCATATCCTATAACATGCTGATTTTCTCAGTTTTTTAGTCTTTTTTTTAACACTATTCTGGATATTTTTACCTATATTTTTACCTACAAAAGAATTCCTCTCTTTTTGAACATGTTGATCTGTCTATGTTGATCTGAACCATAAGATGTTTAGTATAAGGGCAGGAACTTCTCTGTTTTCTTTATGTTTTTTGTGTAATAATTTAACTGACTGACCATTTCCCTACCAAAGGTGAGAATGAATAAGTGTGATTTACTTCCCCTACACCATTTATTCCTGTATTCCTGTTTGTACCTCCCAGCCATCTTCTACTTCTGAACCTCTGTGCTCCATAAAATCAAAGAGAGCTTTGCCATTCACTCTAGCAAGAACAAGATTGAGCTTTAATTCATTTTCCCCCTAATTTAATTGATCTTTACAGACTTGCTTCACACTGCTATACCAGATCTTTCCAAAATTATTATTTTCACCTCATTTTTTTTGCAATTACTTACCTTTATGATTTGTAAAAAAGGATCCTTCTACTCTGTGGGGGTTCAGTAATCTAACCTCAGCCATTTTTACGGAAATAGTACAACTTTGCTGTTGTTTTATCTGTCTGAATCCCCTTCCAAGATATTCTCATTTTATTGACATAATTTTAGAAAAGAGAGACTCAGACACAGAAGTTATGTGATTGACTCAAATCTCTCCAAGTCAGCAAATCAAACAGAAGATATATCCTGTGCACTCATTCTTACACATTCAACAATTTCTTCAACCAAGCAGAAGGACTACATTTTCCTGACTTTTTGTTGTTGGGTTTTTTTCAGTTTATGGATGAAAGGCACAAGAGATTCATTTAACCAAATCAGCTAAGGTCACTGACCAGGAAATGCTAACTAAGAGGGTTGAGGCCGGGCTCCTCCCACCAAACGTACAGCAAATTTTCCCCTATGACACTTTGGCAGCAAGGAATCATGACAGAATAAAACTGTCTTCTGATTTCAGTGTATTTTGAAAAAACAGTGAGTATATGTGGTTTTTCTCTCTACACAAAGCTGTGCATAATGGTTTATTTTATAACTGCATAACTTTTAAACCTTAAAATTAAGAAAATATGTATACTGTAGGCTTGGAGCAGGAGGTAAGGAATTGTAGTAGAATCATTTTCCTTATTCACCAACTACAGAGTCATTCCACTAGTTGGCTGCCAGCAGGTCCAATCATGCTAAAGCCATGTGTATTCATGAATTTAAAGCAAAGAGGCAAGAATCATTAAAAAAAAAAAAAAAAAGATTTTTTCTTTCCTACTCCTTCAATGATTAGTATGGATTTAGCACCTGGGAAAATACCCTTAGTTTTACACCAATTGTCTCAAACAGCTGCAGGATATAAAACACGGGCCCAAAAAAGTATTTTGAATGGAATATAAGTTATAGAAGCATTATGCAGCTTATTGAAGTTTTCCTTTAGTTTTCCACACAATTTGAGAAGACAGAACAAAATTAATACCTGTGTTAACAACACCTCCTGAGCATCTCTATCTACAGTGAGAGACAACACCTAGTAAATATGTGGCCAATGACAGCATCACTGTGCAGCAGCACTGGGGGTTGTAACAATAGGACAAAGCATGGATCCTGGCTTATGATGAAAATGCTGCACAGAAGCACTTGAAAATACGCGTGTAGCTGCATAGATTTTTAGTCATATTCCAGATGTTGTACAGTATGGTCTAGGATTGTAGCGTATTACAGAATCATTGGCTTGATCTCCATACAGCACCTGAAAAAATGATGTCTGAGCACTGGTTCAGGTAATAACAGACACGGTTTTCTGAAACTGCTTCTCCTAAAAAGAGTTTGCCCCATTTATAAATCCTAAACTTTCTATGAATATGAATTACTGTTAATTCCATCTCAGACTTAGGACTAAATCCCAAAAAACAAAAGCATAATGTATTCATTATTCATAATATTCATTCCTTCTATTCAAACCATGGCCAAAGAAGTAGTTGTTTTCTCTGCTGTCTCTGCACTGGCTCAGTGATGGTAGAGTTTGAGCCATTTGAAATCTGTCTTCCACTTCTTATTCAAAGCCACCACTCTTTCCTAATGTACCATATTGAAATAGCTCTATCACTCAGGATAAAATTTTTCAAATCAGTGAGAATCAAAGAGCAACAACGGAAACACAGAGGAGGAATTGGAGATGACTGAAAGTAGCTCAACCCTGAGGATAATGTCTGGAAAAGATCTGGGTTCTATCCCTGCTTTAAGTAAAGCTTATTTAGTTTACATGAAACAGTTATGAGATTACCGTATCAAAAGTATGAAACCATCTCCAAAATCCTCCAGCCCAAGGAGGCTGTGGATGCCCCATCCCTGGAGGCATTCAAAGCCAGGCTGGATGTGGCTCTGGGCAGCCTGGTCTGGTGGTTGGCAACCCTGCACATAGCAGGGGGTTGAAACTAGACGATCATTCTAGACATTTAGAACCCAAGTCATTCTATGATTCCTCATAACCATAAAAGCTGAGGAACGTGTGGGAAAATAAATAAATAAATAAATAAATAAATTAAAAGAAGAAAGCAAAATATTAGTCCAATTAGCAGAACAAAAAGACTATTACAAACCTCTGCTAGATGCATCTAGCTGTAGCTGAAACACTGACACCAATTTTGGAAAATTGTTTTTGTTTAAAGCACAAAAAGTAAATTGTAAATTTGCTGCTTATGCAAGTGTAGCAATGACAAATAGAGAGGTACTTGTGAGCCAACAAAAAAAAATTATTGGCCACTCATACTGTATTATTTCAATTTTTTTTGGTTTGTCAATCAGATTTTCATTGATATGTCTAATAGAGAGATCCTAAGAGTAAGGGGAAAGAAAGAAAAGAAGCAGCATACTGATAAATGTGCTTTTATGGAAGACAAGAAATGTTTCTTTGTAACCACTACAGTAGAAAGCAAAACAACAGATTACAGATTACTGAGAAGTGGAAAGAGTAACCAGGAGAAAGGTCAAAGGCTTTGTAAGTCGATCAAGTGCATCCTCAAAGCAGGATGGTATCTATCAGCACTGTACTTCTGATAGATCTTTGTCTAACCTGCCCCTTACATCTCACTGCTGTGATGATGGTACCTTCCTGTAACCACACCCAAAAGTCTGGGCCACTCCTCACCTCTACACTGTTCCCGGTATCCTGATTCCACCTTTCTGCATTGAAGACTGTAACTAATTTTGTTACAGCCCGTGTTAGGGGAGGACAGAGCTCTTCGCTCTTTTGCACCAGGCTTTTCAATATGGGAGGACTGTGACCATGCCCATGTCCCCTGGCACACTTCATTTCTAGAGGTTGAACACTCCCCATTCAGGGTTTCTTCAAGGATCATATTTCCTCGACCTATGCTTCTTTTTGTTCCTCTCCCCTGGACCTGCTCCAAAGTCCCTGCATCATGTGCATCTGAAAGAAGATAAAGGATTAGGGCAGCAGCTTCATTAATGCTGAATGGAAAGATTGCTTCATAGGAGGGATCCTAGATATTTCAATCATAGGGTCCTTCTCTGAATTGAGCCTCCAAATATTTGAGACTTGCTCATTACCATTCATGACAGCAAATTCAAAGGCTGAAGATAGAAAGCATTTATATGCATGTATATGTTCTGTCTGATATGCAACATACAGCTATTCTGTTTTATGTCTGAAATAAGGGGAGAAATCATAACAGAACTACTCACAACAAACATAATGAATTCCCTGACACAGTGGGTTTTTTTCCTGACAAATAGGAATTTACTAAAAGATTGTTTATCAATCTAAAAGAAAAAAAAAAGTCTAATTAACGTTAGCAACACAAAAAGTCAGCTTGCTCACATTAACTTTGCCAATCCTGAATAGAATTACTGGTCCGTAAAACCAGTTTAACTGTTCAACAGAGGCCAGTTTAAGACTTTACACACAGAATTGTTAGGAAGGTAGACCTAAAGCAACTGAGTTCTCTACTGCTGCTTCCTCTTGACACTGCAGTCTGCCATTCTTTGATACTTATTTATTATGTGTATTATCTGTTCAGTGTTTACTGAAGATGTGAAAAAAAATCATTGTGACTTCTACCTCTTTAAGAGATTTGTCTCACCATGTTTTCACTGTTTTCACCTTACATATGACCCACTCTCCTTTCATACGGTTTTTCTTTCATTCCAGAGACAATTATTTTTGCCAATTTCTGTGAAAGGCAAAATGTGAAAACTTTTTCAAAGCTGACCTTTTTTTGTGTCTAATGTGTAATTTTGAAAAAAAACCATTTTAATGTGGACTCGCATTCTCCCCTGTGTCAAGACGCTTTGGTTTTACTGTAGCAACACAGGCACTTGCATCCAGTAGTGATGGGAAATTTAAAATTAAAGCACCAAAATGAATATGGGTTCCAACCACCTCTGGCATAGTAGGTAAAGTTTTCTTGCACTCTGCAGAATTCCTCTGGCAGTTTGCTGTTTCTATTTACTTCAGGTTAGAAGGGATTATTTTGAATGCAGTGAAAATACTGACACCTAAATTCAAATTAAGGGGTTCAGTACTGCAGGGATTTTAAGTGTGTGTCCAGTCCACATTAGCACAGCACTCCGTTCTAAGTATCTATTTAATTTTGAGTTCATACTGCTTTGTCAACTAGATAGTTAATCGTTTAAACTGACGTTCAGTCCTAGTGCTTGATGGATTCACAGAATGAAAGAAAGCTCATAGTTTTAGTAGAAAATTTTCTCTTGAGATCTGCACCTTGAGAAATCGTTTATGCAAATGAATATATTCCCAAAGTGAATTCAAAAGTGAAAAGGTAGCAAAGGCTGATGAAACTTTCTTTTCAAATATTACTTTTCTTCTTTCAAATATATATATGTTAATGCTTGAGTTATTCTCAAATTTGTGTTTTCCATCAGGATAGCTTTGAAATATTGAAAGGAAGCACTTTTGTTTCCACAATTAGAAAGTTCTCAAAAGTAGACATAATCACTGTCTTTTGAAACTGACATTTGAAACAAATAAGATTTGTGGCTTCTCTTGAATTTGGACTTGCAGTACCACAATGTACCATAGCCAATTTATTCTCCTAACATTCTCTGAGATTCAGGAGAAGTTTTGTGAGTGCTGAAACAATACAAAATTTGAATCCCAAAATCTCTGTCATTGAAAATAATCTCCAGGAGTTCCAGTTTTCATTCTTGAGGAAACAAAGTACTTCACACTTTGCACTTACAACCACTGAGCATTTCTCTGTTTATCTAATGAATATCTAATTATGAGAAGACAAATCTGACAATGAACCTCAAAAATATGTTTTTTGTTCTTTGTTTGCGGTATTTTGGTTTGCTTTTTTGTTTGTTTGGGTTTTTTTAACCAAAAAAAGGTTTTGTGGGTCAATAAAGGTAACATGCTGCTTTATTTTTACACATTATTCTTTGGTGGCATGAAAAGGAAGAGGTGTGTGATGTCTAACAACCAACAGAGGAGAAGGAGTTCCCAATGCCCTTTTGTCTCAGGCTTCCTGCTTAGCTGCAGAGCAGGTAGGTTCTCCTGCAGCCACAAACCAGACCTTCCCACAGTGAGCACCCCTTAACTAGATGTCAGTCTCTCTTAATGGGTGAGATCTGAGTGTGCAATCCAGGCTATGTTGACCCTTGCCTTCCCTCACCATTAAACCATTCTGTTTCATGAAGTGGTGGTAGCTTTGAAACGCGTGCCTCTGATCTTTGGGGACATGGGAGAGCTCATCAAACTCATTGCACTCGACAGCCCATTCTAATCTGAAAGGTAAAACAGAGTCTCACACCTGAATTGAAACGCCTATAAATTGCTGTCTAACAGCATACAAATAAATAGACAGATAAATAACTGATTTGTCCAGGCTCTCCAGTAAATCACTAACATACCCTGATTTAATTTACATACTACTGTTCAGGCATCTCTTGACGAACTTCATCACAGACAGGAATTAAAAAGCATCAGTGGAAGAGGGAAAAAAAAAAAAAAACTTCTTCAAGCCACTCAAAAAGAAGGAAAATCTTGAAATTTCATATCTGCAAGGTATGGCTGGTACTTGTTCAGTGCTTAATCCAGTCAAAATAAGAGGAGCTCCTGGAAGTTTATTACCACTAAATGTTCTTTAAAAGCATGGGCTTATTACATCAAGAGGAAGAAGAGGTGGAGATTAAATGAGGCATCTGGTCTCCTGGGTCTCCGAAGTCAAAGGGAAATGCCCTCATACCCATCAGCCACTACCAGCAAAATACACCCACACAGAAAAAAAGACTTTTCATTCTTGAGGTAAATATAGATCCAGTTTTCTCTTCATTGTTCAAAATGTGTGGGATTTTATAACGTAGTGCTAGACATGCTCAATACCTGACTGAAATAACCTTAGAGAAAGATACATACTGAGGGCTGAATTCAGACAGCTCTGTGAAAGTACATCTGTTTTATATGAGACACACAATCTGTCTCATTCCAACCTGCATTTCTGGGTCACTTGAGACATTTAAACTGCACTTATAATTAACAGCTATTTTTAAACAGCGAAAAAATAGAGCACTGGTAAGGTACAAAAGCATTAAAATTGCCCCAGTTTTGCTTTTCAATAGGACACACCACTGCAATATGCTTCAAGATCAAAGAGAGCTCAGAAAAAAGAGACAGGCCGATCAGTGGGGATAAATTGTTCCCATTATGATGGTGTAAGAATAGGGTTCTTTCAATTGAAACAATTTAATAACCACATTCATTACATTGGTGTCCACTTGGTTTTATCTGAGCAGTTTTTGCATAACTGGGGAGCAAGTTCAATTGAGCTTATTCTCTAGAAATTAAGATGTGCAGGGTTTGACATTCAGAAATTAGGCACTAATAGTCAGCAAAGCAGTTGTCTTGAGATTCCCCCTGGATGGGGCTGGATCTGCCTACAACTAATTATGTCAAATGCAAATGTATTCTCTAAAAGACACACCAAAAAATTTCATTAGCTCATTTCCAGATAGTTAAGGTTATACCAGAGCAATGGCAGCTCTCAGAGAATTTCTTTTCCAGTATTTATAAAATCACTTTCACAAAAGCAGAAGTCAAGTAAGTGCAACCTTGCTGTTTGTAAACTGTTTTCTCAAACACCTCCAGCAGAAACACTTTTAAGGGCTAAACTTCAGCAGTCCAAAGCAAAACAGCAAAGCAATGACTGCAAGATGACATTTCCAGCAGCATTTTCATAAGGAACAGGCTTGTTGAGGAGGGTTGAGTTTTCCAGATCTCAGCAGGATGAGCAGGTGAAACGTGTTTTTTCTGGTAGCATCAAGCCAACTTTATCTGTTCCTGCCCTCAAATCCCACTGGTGAATTGAATGGGCAGAGACATTTAAAAAACATATCCAGTCTTCATCGGACGCTTTCTTGTTTTCTCACTGCTGCCAAACCACTGAAGAGTGAAGAATTGCTGAAGCACGCATTGGGTGGTAGCCTGGTAATAGCAGCATTTCTAGTCTCCCTCACTCTCTTTCCCATTCTTTTTTTAACAGAAGACAAAGTGTAAAAACTGTGAAGTTATCTTTGCCTCAGTGAAGGCTTTTAAATGGATGGTTTTACCAGAAGCAACAGTGCTTCTCTTACTTGGCTATTTCCCCAGATGGGATTTGCTATATAAAACCGTACATGGATCCGATATTGAGGAAAGGGAATAGACTTGTACAAAACAGTGAAAAGATAAATATGCTATATAGATCAATAAATAAAACCTAGTCCCCAAAAAATCAAACTCCAGCATTCCAGGCCAATTAAGATGTTATTTACTGCTTACATGATTGCTAGTTTGACGGCCTCCTTATTCATTTTTACTCTATAGGCATTTGTTTTGTTGAAAGATATATAACTGATTTGTAAATAGAAAATGATATAGATAGATTTTATGTCTCATAAAACTGTTAATCTGTGCTCCATATTAAATATATACTATAGTATTTTTTTGTATTTAGACACAGCTATAGTATAATTAAAATAAAGTATGCTGACTTTATTTTTTCAGTAAGTCGTTTCCAACCCTACAGCTCAAATAACAGTGCAACTGCAGCATGAAATGTGGTTATAATAGCCTGAGACCACATTTCCTGAAACTAAAACATGGGAGATAATAGTGTGAAGGTACAAATTAAATGCAAATAAAACAGATTCCCCATTGTTGTTAATCCCTGGATTGGATTTCAGTGAGGAAATTAGCTGTAATATTTAACCTCTTTGTATAGTAATCATTGACATATTATCAGTTACATTTTCAGAGTTTACACAGGAATTATTACACAAGAGTTCAAGAAAGCTGTACATCCACCTTTTACGCTCTGAATGGAGATATTTTGTGGTAAAAAACATAGCAGTGTATAATACAGTCAGCTGTGATCTAAAAACCAGTAATTGTTCTGTAGTTGACGAGCATTTCGTTGATACCGCTTACCTTAGAACTTGTCTTTCATCAATTAAATTTGTGCTAGCACAATTCTTCTTTTAGAAAAGTTTGTTGGTTTAATAAGCCTTTAAATAGCTTTTATTTAGATAAAAATCTAGCAAAACATAGTAATTCACCAAGTTTATAAATTAGAGAATAAAAATATGCATGAATTTGAATGTCCACAATAATCATTTGCATGATTTAAGTAAAATAAATTTTAAAATACTTAGATAAAAAAATGAATGGATGTGCACTTTATGCGTAAGAATATGCACTCTAATATTGAACAACAGCAATGAATTTTATAAGTTTATTCTTTCCAATCACTTTGAGTGCTATTTTAGAGCAGGTTACATTACCAAGTATTTTACTCAGCGTCACAGATGTGACAAGATAAATTTGCAGCATATTTTACAACTGTGTATGGTTTGATGTACAGTTGGAAAATACATTCAAGACACACGGCCAAATTGCTTTAGAGAACCCCGTGTCAATGATCTACATAATAATTTTTGAATGGGTAATTTTTTCTATGATCTTTCAAATGCAATTGCACAGGGGGAATAAAAAAAGTATTTGCACTGTTTCTTGTACTAATTTGGACAGAAAAAAAAATCACCATTCTGTTTCTTCTTTATGTTAGGTTTTTCCTGGCTTCTTTCTGCTGTGGTTAGCTCACTTCTATGAAATTCTGAAGCTTTTACCTGTTGCTCAGCCTCTAACATATAGACTTAGTTCCCACATTTGCAGGCTATGGTGGAAAAGGCAATCTTGAAAATATATGCTTCATTTCTAGCCAGACTAGTGAAAGCACACTAAATATTGCAAGATCTAACTAGACTAAAGAAAATACTTTTAAAAGAATCTTAATTAAAAATTGGGAGAATCTTCCCATTCCATTCTTCATCCCCTTTCTTGACACACTAGAGATCCTAAATCACTGGGAGCTTAGTAAATTATCCAGTGTCATGTTGCCACTCACAGAGGCCAAAAAATCTGGTTTAAATCCATTAAAGCCCAGGAAAAGATTTCACTGTCCTAAATATGATCAGACCACTTCAGATCTCTGCCTCAGTTCATCCCAGTGTTGTAGAGCGAACTTGTCTGCTGAGAACAGGCAGTGATTGATATCTCCCCTTGCAGTTTTCCTCATCACCACTACTAATTATACTGTCTGCTTGAACACAGGAACAGCAGCCTTTCAGGCTTTAAGTTAAGTCCCACAAAATGGACCCTGTCAGTGAAGCCACAGCACACACTGCACATAATTATAGGCTATGACTGACTACGAGATATCGCCAAATGCTTATTAAGTGTCCACTTGCTCTTATGTTTCAGAATACATTTACTGCAAACGTAATGCAGATTTTGCAGTGCAAAATTATCTGTTTGAACAGCATCTAAAATACAGCAAATGTCTTTTTTGCCTTTCTTTCAGGAATAACCTCTAATAGTGTCATCTGAGGTGAATAGTTAACATATAAGATGATGAAACACCTGAAACATCAAGCTTTGGCTTTCTAGGACATTAAAGATACTGTTTATTGTTCAAGTGGTTGCAATCTAGGTTTCTTCCTGACTAGCAATCTCACCGTAAGTTCTTCCCAAGAAAATCATCATATCAGTGACCTACTGCTATGAAGAAAATTTTCCACAGATGGATGAAGAGTATGAAACTTGTACTCAGTGAAAGCAGAGATTGTAGTTTAGCTGAAGGAACATCAGTGCCCAAAACATATCTGATGGCAGTCAAGAAGACAAAGGAAGGACAAGACTTTGGTCCACCCCATGGACGCATGGCTCAGTCTCTTTGTGAGCTTGCTGATAAGACTCATAAACACCAAGGACCTAGACTTCTTCGATTTAAGAAATCTATTAAATCACTGAGTTATATGTCTCTGTTTTGCTCCTCAACTCAACTCAACTCAAACTGAAAGGCCCCCAAGCCTGGGGCTGCTTCTTGAACACGTTTGCCACTGTTAATCTACAGACAAGCAGCTCACTCCCAAAATCTTGGGCAACATTGCCTCTTAAAAATATTTCTCTGATGTTTCTTGGAATATCTGCAAGTTTTGTGCTAATTGCTGTATTGCTCTTTTCCCAGAGTTCAGTACATTCAGTCAACTTCCAAACTCACTAGGTACATGCCCAAGCTACCTATTCGTTTTTCTGCTCGTATATTTTTTCTTTCTATAAAACAAGATGTACCATGCTTTGTATAGCTATTTTATACAGCCTGTTGCAGTAGGTTCTTTTCATGGTTTCTTTTCAATTAATGAAAATCATTCATACATTGTTTCTACTGTGTGATTGCTTATAGAAATTTGGATTTTTACATATTTTTCTATACCACACCTTAAGAATAAGCAGACCTCCATGCCTATGGAGTTGCAGATGATGTGGATTTGAGTGAATTCCTTAATGGGAGGTTGAAACTGGTTCACTTGTGATTGATGGTTATTTTAACTGAAAGAAGTACAGAAGCTAAGAGAACTTTGGGTAGTATCAGGAATGAAGTTATCCATATTTAAATGATTAAACATCTGGGAGCTGATTTGGATCTTAATAAAATAACAGGCATTCTATGGAATGAATAAAATTGAGCTGCAAGCTAAGACCCAGTCAAAGATAATAATATGGAAGCATCTGACACTGGTGAGGTACAAGTACAAAAAAATTCTTGGTTTGTTTTTAGATTCAAAATGTCTACCACACCCTTAGCATTTCAACTGTGGTTAGTTATTGAGTTCAAAAATTATTAGGACATGTACACAATCTTTCTATGGCAAAAAAATAAATAAATCCATATTTTTTGGAAGGGTAGAAAAAGCAACAAAAGAGGCAGTCTGACTTTTATGCCTTTATTTTTAGAGGCAAAAGTGACTGTGGCAGAGTCAGGCTGTTTCTCAAGGTTTTACAGCAATCGCGTTTGCAGAGGTGGTTATATTAGACATCCTTCACTTTACAGGGAAAAGATTTGTTTTAAAATTTTCCAAGATGAGTTTTGGACTGGTTGTAAGTAATTATGTCATCACACTCAGAAAGGCCAAGAAAATTCAGCTTAACAGGTACCTTGATGATACATAAAAGATGAGCTAAAAGTTTTGAATTTTTCTAAGTATTTTTTCCTTTTTTTTCCCCTCATGCTTTGCTTCTTCCTGAACATCAAAGGTCACAGTATTTCAGAGCAAAGCTCTTTGTTATAAAGATGGAAAATAGCTAACACACCACTGTAGAGAAACATGAACCAGAAGATATATTGTATGTCCAGGCAGAGGTTTCAAACAATAACATTCTCTCACATCTTTGTTATTTGAAATGCCAGGGCTACAGACATCAGTGTGAGATGAGGGGCCAAACTGACCAAAACCAGTTTTAAGTGGAACACTTAATGAATCAGCAACAGCCTCCCAGCATCAACACGAAGGTAAGGAGGAATACATTTACTTTGTCATGGTGCTTTCCACCCTCAAACTGCTGGCCAAGAGCTTGCTCTGCACTGGATTGCAGAACATTTTTACAGCTTGTATGCATATACCTCAGCTAGGTCCTTTCAAGCTTGAGTACCTCTAAACTCGACTTCACTCTCCTATTAATTAGGTGTGCATGTTACATGAAGGGGTAAAATAGTCCTTTCAGGAAAAAAAAAAAAAAGAGAGAGAGAAAAAATTCAGTAACTGCTGCACAAAAAGTTGAACTTATATGAACGAATAAAAGTAAGTGGAAGAAGCATCAAAGTTTTGGTCATATGAAAAATCAATTATTAAGGTTTCGTTTGTCGTAATTAAACCTGTCACAGCTAAAGCTCACCTTCTTTTTTCTCTTTCTGTTTTGTGCACTTGTTTCCCCAAAAGTAAAAGACCTTACACTGCAGAACAGAAAATCAGTGACACCTTCATAAATGCTTGAAAAAATATTTAACCTCTATTTTGGCCAAATACGCATTCATAAATAATGAGGAAACAAAGAATTCCTACTGCCATAATATTTAAGCACGTGGAAAATGACTCTAATTCATTGTGCTGAAATACACAAATACAGTCATGCTTGTTCCTATCTTTTTTTTTTCATCATAGATATCTCCCTAGTACATAACAAAGAAGGTCACTCTCTAGTCTTCATATTCATAATTGTCCACTCTTTTTTGACTTAGACCTCCTGCCACTTACACTGGTTGTAGATACAGTTCCTAGTTCCCCATCAAAATCTTCAACATGCCAAGGAGAAGAAAGGAGTCCACTTGGAGGAGGAGGTGTATGCTTATAGACATGGAGAGACATGAAAAATATCTTAATGACCCATTTACATGTCATTCCAGAAGACCTGCAATAGCATCTGTTAGCTGACCATGCAGTAAACCAAGAATAACTAAGTTTGAATGCACAGGATTGGAAAGTATCACCAAGATTATTCTCAGTTCATTCCTCTTGCTTCACTGCTACTGTCTTTCTGTTATACAAAATGAACATCCATATGTGGCTTGTCCCTCCTAGCTTGCTCTCTGGAACTGGATACAATTTTTTTCTCTAGAATGGGTGCTATTATATTTTACTTAAATATTCAAATATTTATATTTTGACTTCCAATGTCTCTAAGATCTGTATTCTAGAAATACAATAGACTTCATTCTTCCTTACTTTTCACTATCACAATCAGTACATTATTTGCGCAGTTGTTTTTAATTGATTGTAATACAAGCCTGAACAAAGTAGCTTTAAAAATCCTCCTTCACATGTTTTACATGTTTTGCTATGCATGTTCGAAGAAGAGTGCTAAGAAGCATGCCACCACTTCAGAAAATCTTTCAGTTGTAAGCAAACAGATTGCTCTAACCATAAGGTAAATAGTTTTGCCAGTGACTGTAGATGTAAACTAGGACCAAAATGCTTAGCATCCTGCAAAACTGAGTTGTAGTCCATTTGGGACAGTGCCTGCTATCTCATTTCATGTTGACCAATTATAGATTTGCCTGATTAGAAGGCACCTTACATGTATTTGTCTTGCCAAACCGTTGGACATAGCATCTCTAGAAAACCTTCGTAAACCTGGAAATGTACTGTCACCCTGAGAAAGTGCACAAATTATCAACCGTGTGCCTTGTGGATCAGTAACTAAAATCATATCCATTGATATCCAGTGCTAGCAATGTTAAACTGATGCAAAAAACTCTCAAAACCTGATACCAAACTTATCATGGAATCTTTGAAGGGCTTGGGTTGGAAGGGACATCAAAAACTATCTAGTTCCAGCTCCCTGCTGTGGGCAGGGTTGCCATCTCCTAGATCAGATTCTCCAGGAATCCATCAAGCCTGGCCTTGAGCACCTGCAAGAATGGATACCCACGTCTTCTCTGGGCAGCCTGTACCAGAGCCTCACCTGAAGAATTTCTTCTTAACATCTATCCTAAACTCCCCCCTCTTTCAATTCAAACCCACTCCCCTTTGTTTTATCACTATCTGTGTAAAATTTCAGTCCCCTTCCTGCTTGTAAAGTCCCTTCAAGTACTGGAATACTGCAGTGAAGTCTCCCCAGAGTCTTCTCTTGAGCTAAACAAGCCCAGCTCCCTCAGGCTTTCCTCACAGGACAGGTGGAGAGGCAAACTTTTTTTGCTAGCATTTAATTCTGAGGATTCTGGTTGAGCTAGGCCAAATGATATTGAACTAATAATGGCAGATAGGCCATCACATCTGTATTGCCAGTGCATCAGTGCATACTGTATATGTATTTGCATATATTAACTATTGTACTTGTTATTGTATTAGGGACAATTTTTCTCTTACAGGCTCACTTCAGGCAGAAACACTCATTAATTTACATGGCTATGGTTCTTACTCCAATAGATGAAATACGCTGAAATTAACTCACTCATATGTTGCCGTTTTTCTACCACCGTGGAGTCTTGGCTTTAGCAGCTTTGGATCATTGGTCATTGCAGTTAACATGTAGATATCTACTCTTTAAATTAAAATGCAGAGCCTTTTTCCTTTCAAAATGTTTTAAACCAAATTTCAGTTTTATAAGCTTTTTTGTTTGTTTAATTAGGAATTGTTTTCAATAATGCGTTTTACAGATGCCATTGTATAACAAAGTTGTTTAAGAGTATGGGAAAAATGTAGTACAAGAGGAATGCAAATCTGCATAAGCCTCATTGTGATTTAACCCTTTTAGAGCTGAGTATAGCATAAAGGGCTTTACTTCTTTTTTTCCCTTGCTGATGTATATAGACTGCACACAGACTGAAACCCTCACTTATACTACAGCCTTGGCAATAATGTGTTCAGTTAATCTGCACAATGTAGAGTCATCCCCTCAAAAAAGTAATTCACTTCTTTAAAAACTAGGAGGAAAATAAATATGGTGCAGTAAAATTGTTGAGTAGAGGAATCTATCTGGACATTTCACAAAACATTTCATTATGCTGATAATTCCCAGAAGTGCTCTCAAGAGTGCTTTAAGCTGAGGATTACTGCACTGGATCTGATGGACTTTTTTTGTAGCCCCTTTAAAAGGCAGTGAACCGTTTTTCTATTTTATTTAAATAATGCCCCTTAAAATGGATTTTTAGAGGTATAATAACTCCTTAAGAGTCAGTTATGCTAAACAGTTTCTCTTGATAGAAATGTTGTAAAACTCGTTAACTGCACAATTTCAGATGCCGGCTTGGTGAACACTAACTGACATGTGAATGGCCAGAGTTTGTAAAATAAATTGAAATAGTTGTTGTATCACACAGCTAGCAATGCACAAGCTGTAGGCCACAAGGGGCTCAAACCTGACAGAAAATTACTTCAAGATGAATGAAAAGTGCTTGTTTCTCTTTATTAGTTTTTAGAGAACAATGAAAATGTTGAATTGTTTACAGAAGGGTTGATTAAATGTGGTCAGCAGGGCCATGTCCCCACTGCTAACTGTTAGCCTTCCCAGCCCCCAGCCCCTTCCCTCCACCCCATGCATCTTCTTATAGACCATTATGGTCACACATCTGTGTGTGAAATGTGCTCATTTTGACATTCCTCTGCTGCTCTGAGCTGTTGAGGCCTTTGTTAGGTAAAACACTGTTGTCAAGCCTAACAAGCAGGTCATGCAATTTGCTGGACACTGCAGCAGCGAATAGCCCAGCTATGAATTGCTTCAGCATCTAACAATGCTCGGTTCAATATCGAAATACATATGTATTTTTTCCTTTGTTCAGCCCTGATACTTTCAATATTTTGAAGAAATAAATACATATTTTGCATTTTAAAAAAATGTAAGAAAGAAATGGGTTTGACATGGCAGCACGCTGTTTGTTTTATTCTTTTGTTGTTAGATATATTACGACGGGAGAGGAGAAAAGAGACTTTAGCTGCCCTTTTGTGACCTAAATTCACTTTCTATGTGGTACTAAAGGCACAAAGAAGGGATGCATCGTGCCATACCATATTTACCACATTATTTGGTATGCTCTGAAAGCAACTCAGATTAAGGCCACTTTAGAAAAGGAGGTATTTGCACAAGATGGCAGCAACAGAAAACATCCCTTTGAGGCAGTGACTTTAATAACAACTTCTTAAAGATCAGATTCATTTAGCAGCAATCAGGAGAGCAAAAAACACTGGATATGCTACTGTGACTGTTGAGCAAAACCATCCTCTTTCCTCCCTCCATCCTATTCCATAGCCTTTATCCCTCTCCCCCACTCTTCCCCAGAAGAAAAATCAACCACTAATGTGCAAGGGTTTGAGTGCTATTTGTGGCAATCTGTCACTTTACATAGTGTTCCGCCCTGATGTGAAAGCAGGGTTTTCTTTTTTCCTATCTGCAGAACATGCTTTTCCAGGCCTATTATGTGTATAAACAATGGCATATGTAATTACCTTTCTGGGGTGGCAATTATTTCTCTGCATCAACAACTGAAGTTAAGGCAACCCATCCCGCTGCCCCCACCTCTGAATAAAGGACATCCTAAATATCAAAAAATAAAATACAAAAACATTTGGGGATCAAATCCAGGCTGCTTATGTCAGCCTGGGAAGGGACAGATACTATCACTGCAGCCTTTAAATGTCAGCATGATCTTTTTTTCCTAGCAGTAATTGCTTTACATTTTGTTTCAGATTGAGTCATTTCAACCTTTGCCTACAAGCCAGTTTTTGCACCCCACCTCCTTATACTGAAAACTTTTGCACTTTTGCTAGGGCGGATTTCCTTGGCAATTCTGTGGGTAAGAAAATACCATACCTGTCATGTCAAAGCTGTTGAATGGTGTGAGATGCTGACTTGCTTGTCTTGCTTCAAGCTATATAAGGTTATGCGAGGTGGTGGGCTGAGGGGGTGGGGGTGAAGGGCTGTTTTTATTTCTCTGTGTGTTGGTCTTGTGTCCAATTACAGTCCTCACTATTACTGAGCAATTCAGTCTTCAGCTGGACTTCCATGGACAGACCTCACACCATTTCGTTACATGGCAACGTGCACTTCTTTCTCACTGTTAAAGCAAATTAAAAGTACAAAATGTAAAGTGTGTTTATCAGGAGCTGCACTTGCTTACATTTAAAAGACTGTCTTGAATCCTTTTCCAAATGGGTTTAAATAAGGACTTTCCTGAGCAAAGACAGTCATAAACATATGTTTAATTCTCAGGAGCTAGGGCCAAGATGAAATACACACTTGTGAGTTTCTTTTCTTCCTGAGGATGCTGTCATCAGTGTACCTAGAAAGGTGCTCCTAATGTAAACGTGTTTAAGTGAAAGATGTTTCAGTGACAACTCCTTGATTCACTTTGACATCTTATACATAGGGAAGCTGCACAAGCGCCATTTGAATGTTTCATGCTTAAGGAATTAAAGAGCTAAGGGAGGAGTAGGACCAAAAGAAAGCATAAGGAAAGCATCAGCACTGAACTTCAGACTGGATTCCACTGAGTTATCTCATGTGTACAAGCATATTATTGCTCATGAGGCTGGCAATGTTGCGCATCTGAGTTTTCCATTTATCCAGCAGAAAAGGCACTGAAAAAGAAGGATATAGACCAACAGTTGAAAAGTTTCCCTGCCTTGACTTCTCCTCTCTGGTTCCTCTGCTGGAGGAAGGTGAACAGCAAACAAATGTAGTTATATGCACTCCTCAGGCCAGGGACGATACCAGCTTATTAGCTGAACCTAGTACTGCAGGTAGCTTTCCCAAATTTTTATCCTGTGGTGATGTAGAGGGAAATAAAAATTAGGAGTCTTTGGATTTTGTCTGCCCACTCCTCAACGGATAAAAGAAAAATCTCCTACAAAATGGAAATCACAAAGAGCTCTGCTGGGAATGCAAACACCGCTTTGAAACATTTCTTTCTTTTACTTTTAATAGCTGTGAACATAAATCACCAGAGCTAAGTCAGGGGAAATATTAATCCTGTCACCAGGATCTGTCTCCAGCTATCATTCCAGCCAGTGTGAGTAGGTGGCTTTGGAGTTACCCCAAGTGCTGATTCCATCACTGCTTAGATTGTTAATGAGCTTTCTAACGAGAAAGCATTTTCCTTTGTCTCGGTGATGGATTTGAGGGCCTTGTTCACCTCTGCTCCAGTGCAAAAAAATATCTTTATAAGATTTGAGCTAAGGTCTGTCAATGGAAAGGAAGTAAAAGAAACGCTGTAAGGTGATGGCAGCGTTGCTTGCCAGCTAACCTCCAATTACAGCTTTACTTTTCTATACCTCCTTTTCTGTAAGGACTTCAAAATATTTTGCTTACATAAATCAAGACTGCCAGCCTCACTATATGATGGAAGAGCATTAATATATTCATTTTCAAGTGAATACTATGAATGTAAGAAAAAAAAATAAACTCCACTTTCAAGAACACCAAAAAAAAAAAAAAAATCATTTTTAACGCTGGAAATAGCAACCCAGGTCAGGTCCACATATTAATAGATCCTCTACAGCTCGGTTTCATGCAGCCAGGGATAAGGAGTAGCACTCAAAACTCACTGAGTTATACTATTCATATGTATTTAGTTAGACTATTTGGTAGAATCAAGAAGCAGTTGTGAATCCATCTTTCTCTACAGGAACAGATTAAAATTATCATTTTGTTCTCATTTGTTTTTCTCTAACTTTGGTAAGAGGAGAAACCAAAGCTCTTGAAATACAGACAAGATGATTTTGCTCAGCTTGGTGTTTATCCTGAAACCTACCTGGGAACTTTTTCTTCCATTTCAGCTGATATGATCACTACTGAGCTTTTAAACAGAAATGTCAGTCTGGTCAGGAACTTTGTTTGCAATACACAGCATTGAGAGTATCCTAGATCAGAATGTGACTTACTGGCTCCCTAAAACTGGGAGTGACTTCAAATTCTTCAAGCAGTGATATTCTTTTCTCAGTCAAAGTAGTATTAATGACATATTGTCTAGCAAACACAGCAAATAACTGCTCCTCACTTGTTTTCCTGGCTTTGACTTCCAGAAAACTCCCTAGATGACAGCAAGGCTGTCTTTCAGAAAGTAACCAGGGCTATCTCCTATTAGGTAGTCCCTAATAAGTACAGACACCTCACTGCTTTTATTTCAGCATGTCCAATTCACCAGTCACTTAATTCAATTTTATCTGTTCAGATGATGGATTTTGACGAACTGCATAAACCTGTCATTAAGGGGAGGACAGGTTATAGTCACTACTCAGGATATTACAGCTTTCTTCATTGTTTATTGCAGATGGGGTAATGTAGCACAAGCAGGGACAGAGAAGATGAAAGTAAGGTCAGTTAAACACTGAGCTACTCTGTGATTAAAAAGAGTGATAGTATCAGGCCGACAGTTCAAAGGTTCAGTGTAAATATTGTTCATTTGTTTGGCTTTTCAGTTGTGACACTGGCTGGTGGGAATACATCAAACTTCCATATAAGACAAACTCTGGCTTTATAGAGGAAAGCCACACACGTAAAAAGTGGTCCGTTTCCTGATACAACAATAATTAAAAATTTAAACCTTTAACCTCTGTAAACATTTTTATTTTTAGTTTCTTTTGCCTATGACCTGCAGGTGCTTTAGGTCTCTCCACACCTATTTTACTCCAGTTTTCTCATTAGCAATTACTTACATGGTAATTCAAATCCAATTTCAGTATTGACTAGTAGGTTGTAAACTCTGTGTCAAATGCAAGCTCTCTAGCATGTTCTATTTCCATTAAGAACATCAGAAACCTTAAGACTTAAGAAACAGAAAGGAAAAAATATCTAGCAAGTGGTGGCAGTGAGTCAATTATGCTTGTATTGCACGGTCCTCTGAGCTCATATTAAGTTCATATTGCTTCTGATAATTATAAAGGAACATTTTTATTACAAATTAAAACAGGTAAGGAGTGTCTACAGTGCATAACATTAAATTATTCCCATTTTTTTTCACTCTGGCAGCAGATCATAGCAACATCCATCTGCACAGAGCATGTGTCCCAGCTTGAATGATTTCACTAGTATTCAGTAGGCCAACACTAATTAGCCTTCTCTGGGACCAGCCTTTACTGGTTTTAGCAGGAAAGCCCTGGTTGACTTGCAGAGGTCACTTGGCCCCAGTCCTCATCCAGCTGTGAGGATGGTGCCCAAAGGGGCTGCCCTGGTGATACTGAAAGGTGTTGTTGTACGTGGGGTGCAGGACAGCACTGGACCAGCACCAGCCAAGTCAAACACAGAGCTATGTACGTGCTTGATGTGAGCATGCAGACGCCCCTGGAGGGACATAGGTTATGAATTCTGACTTTAAGAGTTCAGCCTCACTGCCAGCATGGTCTTGACAGGACCATAAAGTTTCTCCAGTTACCAACCAGTGTGGTAATCATTTGGATATTGACAAGTTTTTTGATCCCGTGTTTGTACAATGCTTAGCCCAGAGGAATACTCATCTCTGGCTATTACATGGTTTCCCATTTCGAATTTCTAAAGTAACAGATGAACCCTCATTACTGAGTTTGAAAATATTTCAGAAAGCGATCATGGATTATGGTCTATAGTCCATAATTAAAACATGTTTTATTGATGCCGTCAGTTTTTTTCTCTGTGGATTAGCTAGGGAAAAGGTCCATCACAACGCCAGATGCATTTTCCACCCTCTGATCTGAGCTTTGTTTTGTCACACAGATCCTTCTGTCTGTAACAGAGTGTTTACTCATTGATTTAGAGGGTGCGTTCCCATCTTTTGCTCCTGCAATGATTTCCTGCCTGCCCAGAGGTGCCGTCAAAAAGAACATCCTCTCTCTTCTACATCACACCTCTCCCAGAAAGCTGTCTGTAGTATACTTTAAAGGATTTTTCCTGTATTTTCTTCTGATCAGTTACATTTCTGTAAAATATTGAGGGTAAAAAATGAAAATTATTCATGGTTATGATGAACAAAGTATGGAAAACATATTTCTGCTTAGCAGCAGAAGAGGGCAAGAACAGTCATGGCCTTGTGGGCAGCTGCTCGACAGGTGGATAGAAAAATACGTTAAATTGGATAAAATAATATCTTAAATATGTGGATAGGAAAATAATATCTCTTGTAAGAGGAAATAATTGTCTCTTCTAGGTTTTCAAAAAGTAGTCTGTTTTCCTTTCCACCTAGGTATTTATTTTCTGTGTCACAGCTCTCACTCTATTACAAAGGATTCGTTGTTCAACATGTGGAATGAAAATGTGTTTTTATTGATAACTACATTAATAATATGAAATCAATTGGATTGACCTGAATTGTTTATGCTATGTACATCAGATGGCTTGGCTGATATTCCTGGGACAGTTCTATTTCCATAAAATCCTGCTAACTGTGAGACAAATGCTGCTCTTACTTTTGGAATTCTTTGTACAAAAAGAAGCAGAACTTTTTAAAGAGATTCTGTATTAAAATTTTTGTATTTAAATGCAGACATTTCAATTTCATATGAAAGTTCAGGTGCTTTTGTCATCTTAACACACCAGACACAAAACTAAAATATACCAATATTATGAGACTGGTGACTGGTGTAGCACCAGTCAAGTAAATGTGTAGGATAATTTTTGTTTATTATTTGATTAGACAATCTACAAGCTGTACTGCATGTTAAGGTTTGTAATGTAAATTAACATTTTTTTTTCTTAAAATTAAAGCAAGATATGAAGGAGACAATCATAACAAATAAAATATTAGTTTAACCTCTGACCCAAGAAAAGTTATGGAGAAGATTGTGCTGGGGGATACCGAAACATATGCAAACAAAGCTATTATCAGACATAGTCAATATGACAGGAAATCCCTGCCTTAGTAATTTGATCTCCTTCTACGATAAGGTCATCAGCTTGTTGATGGATGTAATCTTTCTGTTCCTCACAGCATTGCTCTGGATAAATTGTCCAACCATGAGATAAACAAGTTCATGCTACACCAAGCGATGAACTGCCTCAATGGTAAAGCTCAAAGGTTTGTAAGATATTGGGCAGTCATCAGTGGCATGAAGTTCAGCAAAGGAAAATACCAGGTTCCTTACCTGGGATGGAGTACTGTCAGACACAGCACAGCCAGGGAAACAAATGGCTGGAGGGTAGCTCTGTGGGAGGGGACCTGGGGGTGTCAGTGCCAGCAGGCTCAGGATAAGCCAGTAGCATTTCCTGGCAGTCAGGCTGGTAAAATGCATTTTGGGGTACATTAAATATAGCACAATCAACTCATCAAACAGGTGGTTCTCCCATTATATTAAGCACTGGTGCAGCCTCACTTTGTATACTGGGTGCAGTTCTGGGCTCCACAATATAAAAAAAATGCTTAAGAGCATCTAGAGGAGGGAAACCAATCTGATAACAGGGCTGAAAGGCATGTCCTGTGAGGAGATGCTGAGGGCAACTGGATTGTCTAGTCAGCAGAAAAGGAAAGGAAGTGGAAAGGGAAGGATTGGGCTCTGCTCCTGGAAACTGATGGTAAGATGCAAAAGAACAGCACAAAGCTGCACCTGCTGGACATTAAGAAAATTTTCTTTACAGTAAGGATGATCAAACTCTGGAAGACTTCCTAACAAGGTGGTTGATACTCCATGCCTGCCAGTGTTGAAGAAGCATATGGACAAGACCCTCATCTGTATGCTCTAAATTTTGGTTAGTTCTGAAGAGGTCAGCCCATTGGACTAGGTGATCTTTGAAGGTCACTTCCAACTGAGCTGTTCTGTTCCAATAATTTCTAACACAATTAGTCCATCAGAAAAAGTCTCCACTCTCATCTATCCTTCCTTTCCTTACTGAAAAGGTACTGTTTTTACACTGCCCCTGGAAGATAGGCTGGCCCCATTGCTGACTTCTAGCAAGTCTGCCAGCCTCAATTCCCAACTGGTTTGTGCTTTCAGGATGTGAGGATCAGCAACTCTGACATGAGAAGCCACCCAGATAGGTTCTGGTGACAGCAGTGTGTAGGCAGAAACAAGTATTTCCCAGGGAATAGAAATTCAATATTATTTAAGAAAGTAACTGTTCGTAATTGGGCCTCTGTCACTTTAAACTTTAGTAGTAATGGTAGTACTGGAACTTCAAATTACAGCTTTCAGTGGCTTCACGCTGAATCTCTCAATTATTCTTCTCAAGACCATTCTCACAGCACATGCACTGTGACACTGATACCACCACTTAAATCAGAACTCCAGTGCCCAGCACCAACGTGCTGTCTATCCCATGGGGATTGCTGGTACACACAGGGCTGGGATTGCAGCCATAAAGAAGCTGTAGTGGAGATGAAGTGATTCCCATAGTCACTGGGACTGTCACTACTACAGCGGCTGCTGTGGCTATTGCTGCACAGAGCTGCATCTGCAGAGTACCTCATGATAAGGTTTTGGAGGGAAGATGGGAGTTGTACCTCAACAACAAAACCATATTCAGGGCCAACCCACAAGGGCAGAGAGCATCAGGTGTGTTCTTTTCAGCTGTAAATTAAGTCCATATGAGGGATTTTTGCTGTTACTGTAAGCTGTGTTTTGTTATTTAACTCACTGCTGTGGTGTTCAAGCAGATGTGCACACTGGTACACAGCTCAGTGCCCAGCAGCAGCCTCCAGACACAGTTAAGACTGGAAAGGGGAAAGCTCAGTTCCATACAACCCAGAAACCTATTTTTAAACCCTGCAATGGAGGATGGTCCCAAAAATTATCCCTGTGAATCGAGTTGTGGGAGTAGCCGATATTGAAAACACATGGGGCTGCAGGTAGGGAGGAACTCCCCTGGAAAAGATGAGGAGCTTTGAGCCGGATGCCACCTACAGTGATGGGAATGAGA
The DNA here is from genome assembly GCA_037305975.1 of Chrysolophus pictus. Classification (NCBI taxonomy): domain Eukaryota; kingdom Metazoa; phylum Chordata; class Aves; order Galliformes; family Phasianidae; genus Chrysolophus; species Chrysolophus pictus. Next base: position 17,472,579 of record CM074614.1, on the reverse strand, counting down.
AGAGGCTGAGCCCACAGTTTACAATAAGTGGGTGGGAACAAGAGACCACTTTGTCCTTCCCGTAACCCTGTCCGGATAAGCACAAATCTGCATATGGTAGTTTAAAACCAGCTCAGACAGGGCTCCTATCTATTTCCCCTTCGAGCCTGGATGAAAAGCACGAGGATGGAGGTCACATAAACTCACTCTGTTCATGCAGTTCAGACCGATTTGCATAATCCAAGCTTTCATTTTAAACAAATTAAGTGCCTGGCACTTTATGGTTGTGAAGAAACCTCCCTGAGGTGTGAGTGAAGTATGGAACCACTGAAAGCAAAGACCACTGCAGGTGGAGTGGGAAATGGCAGCGCGGAGGAACGAAAGCTTCATAACGTAAACAGAAGTGTAAGAGACAGGAAATTTTTCACATTTTATTAAATCAGACTTTTACAGTAGTTGTTGAAAGCAAAAAAACACTGAATTATGTTTAGATAATCGTTCCATAAATAATGTGTGTTTTCACAGCAGTCACAAAGTCTGGAATTTATGTGCTAATTACAGACCCCAAATCATCTCTGCACAGATTTGCAATTAAAACTGAAATATTTTCATATACAATGTGAGCCCTGTATTCATAGCAACAGCTAAGAGACATGCTGGTTACAGTTTGCTCTGTAAATCTGAATATTTTATGTTTGAACACAATTGTTTCATTATTGTCCTTACGCTCAGTATTTTAAAAGCCGAAAGAGTTTAGAGCTGAATGCCACATTATGAATAACTGTTCTTTTCTGAGAAAATATTCTCTATACAGAAGTTATATAGTACAACCATCTAAGGAAACAGACAATTATTGAAAGACATCGAAAAAGCAAAATTCCTGTGTACAGTTATCTTCTTAATAAATATTGTAAAATCACATACTTTTAAAACCCTGCAGTGACAGCAAAGTGCAGGAAGAATGCAGAATTAGGGAGAACGTTGAATAATTCAGTAGCTTGTTATGTGATTAGATCTGATTGGCCCATGCTAAGATGCTGCCCATAAAAGTGATTTCCCATGGTAGCATTGGTAGAGGGGTGGGGGTTTATGATGTCCATAAAATGGGAGAACAAGGCTTACTGGAACTAATAATATCATGGCTGCGCAGAATGATTGATGATCTTTAAAAAGGCCCAGATTGGTTTCATCTTTCTTCGGATTTTATCACTCACTCTTTCTTAGTCACGTGCAATCACTAAGGCCAAGAGAGGTAACAAGTGTTTGATGTATGATACTTGAGCCACTTTTGTCAGAACTGCATTTATTTTAAACTGCTCTCGTATTTGATACTCCCAACATGTAGATGTTTTTTATGTTTATTTTTTCTCCAGCTGACAAGAACAGGCACTCCTGGGGTTGGGTCAAGAGGTAACCCAAGCTCACTTTAGAGCAGCAGTGCCAAAAATCGTAGTAAAAATTAAACAGATCCTCCTGCTTGCACTGGGACCACTTCCATTACTGATTGAATGGATAAAGAGCTGTACAGAGCTGACATCTTCTTGGGAGAACCTCATATCCTTCATTATTTGCAGTATGCGCACACCTTTCAGAATGCTACTTACGCTTCTTGGAATATATTATCTGTTTCAATTCACTCCATCCTTCACAATCTGCAGAGAGCCACAAAAGATCCTTTTATGTCAGGAGAAATTTCAGATGAATAGGGAAAAAAAAAAAATTAATTTAACCAACTGGGAAAAGGGGGCATTTCCACTTTTTTCTGAAAGCTTTCACATCTCCTCCAATACTAGAAATCAAGCCAGATATCTTAATCATTTGTTGGCAACATTCTTATCAGTGCTTTATTCATAAAAAGATTGCAGATGTGTGAACTGAAAAATGTTTGACAGTGTCCCAGAGGAAAAGAAGAGAGTATTAACAGGTTGATCAAACAGCAGTGTATTGGAATCCTGCTCATTTGAAGAACGCCGCCTTATCCCCCGCCTTACCTTATTGTTCTAGCTGGGAGAACAATAAACAAATCAATGTGAAGCCAGGACTCTGAGACCCTCCACTGGCACACAGACATCTTCAATTGTGCAGGTGTGACCACAAGACTGCGTGTAAAACCTGGCACATTGACACACATGTTCCTTCACTCATGATGGCTCTGTCTTGTGCAGAGCTTAATAGTTTTCTGTTTTGGCAATTTAAACACTGTCTCAACATTGTTTAACAAAATCAAGAGCAGTTCCTGGCAATTAATTTCTGCAGTCAACAGTATTCTCAAACTGGGCAACTCCCCTTGGAACAGGGAGCCATAACAGCAGTGCCTGTGCAAGTGAAAGAGCAAGACAATTCATTAGACGATTCTGCAGCAGCTAAAAGTGGCGGGGGATGTCAGCCTGTGCTCCTGTGCTTCAATACTAATGAGAGTCATTGCATATTCATAACCCTAAATACAGTCAGCTTCTGATAAAAACTTTTGTCATCGAAGCTTCACAGCAAGAGCAAAGCACGGCACTCCTCGTGTCGCGGCACTTCCGCCAAGTGAGTGCAAGAGCAAGATTGATTGTTTTGCAACGCAGTCTGACAGGGAACTAAAAGATACTGCCCCAAGGGTCCTGAAACTAAGCTTAGTTTGATTACAAGGCTCCAAGTAATCAAAGAAACAAAAGAGAGGGGGGAAGATGGAGGGAAGAATGTTGTTTTGTCTTGTTGGTGGGTCTGAGGGTTGGTGTTTTTTTTATTATTTTTCAAAGATAAAGGAGGCCCTAAAGATGCAGCTTTCTTTATTGAGTGTTCAGAGTAATTATCTGTTAGGCATTTAAAACAGCTCATATCAATTTTTATCAGGGAAGAAGAACAGTAGGCGCTAGCAAACTTGTTCCCATGTTCCATGAACACTGCTGCATGTCTTAATAGATACAAATCTCTAAAACTGTATGAAGTTTCACGTCAATATGAATAGCAAAGATTAGTGAACTCAACCTGTCAGATATTAAAATCAGCTCTGCCAAGCGTTATGCTACCCAGAATTCACTTCCTGCAGGTTTCTTTTCATTTTTGTTGTCAGTTCCTTCTTCTTCTCATCATTGTTGCTATTTTTATTATTAGTTTTGAGAAACTACCCATCTACTTTGCTGGCAGTCAAATTCTGGAGGTGCACAGCTCTGCTAGCCTTTGACCTTGCGGTACCTGTCTGCTGGGGCAGCTGTTAGCATCCCCTGGAGTCAAAGAAGAGAAACGTATGTTTCAGCACCCACTTTGAAAAAGCCTTGAGCATTTTCTCACTCATAATGATGTCTTCAGCTGGAATGCCAGCACATTTCCACATCTTTCTGACAGGCAAGCAGACTATAAAATATACATAAAATTAAATAAAACAGGACATTAACAGAAAGGTTTCAAAATCTGATTACAGTGCAGGATTGGATTTATTTTTTTTTCCAACAATTATAAAGTCTTGCATATGGAGGAAAAAAAAAGAAAGAAAGAAAAAGAACTGTATAGTTGAAGAGAAATCATGAAGCATTAAGGATGGGAAGGTTTCTATAAACTGTTAAATATCTCTGTCATATGTATACAGACTTTGAAAATAGAGAAATCTTGTAGATATGATTGATTGAGATAACTGATTATCCACAGATATTTTAAGTGTTGAGACATTAAATTGTCAGCCGTATCAGTTTGATTGCAGTAAAACATGAAAACATTGACTTTTGTCTAGTTAGAGAAATTTATTTTTCCCAGAACGACAATCCTTTAAGTAGAAACCAGGCAGTTTGCCAGCTCTCCATGTCATACACTGAAGTTTGCAAATGCAACCCATATTTTCAAATGTTTTTCAGGGTTCAATGAATGGTGCATAGGTCTTTGGCAAATAGTCTTGTAATAAACAGATTTCCATACACTGCTTCAATTCTCCTTAATCCTGATGTAGACTAGTATTTATTCATTATGAATAAATGAATGGCATAGACAGTGGTTTGCATTCAAGGTGTACACATATTCAGAGCTCTTTGCTTATGTAAAATATTTCTCTAAAAGAAACAGTAACCCTCCTTGGACTGAAGCTATAGGAACAAGTTTGATTAATATGTTTTACAAGTCTGAAGTAAATGCTCATCATAACTGTCAGCAAGCTGACAGCTTTCAAGAAAGAGCCTTTGTTCCTGGAATGAGTAATTTGTGTGATCATCTTTAAGATACCACATTCAAAACCTTAGAGGGAGAAGGTGTTACATTCAAGCGAATTCTACTCAAAATGTGATTGCTGTTAAGTCTGCTTTGTACTCCAGATCCTTGATATGCACACAATATTTGACAGAATGGCAACTTTTTTTAATTATTATTTGTTGTTCATGCTTGTCAGAACACCTGCGTTTTCTCATTAAGCAAAGGTGTACTCTTGGAGTTTTGCACCAACACACACAGGAGAGCCACCATCATCAATGCCATGCTTTGCTTCTGTGTTCGCCTGGGTTTTGTCTGGTAAAGCCCAGACACAGGGCCTATCTTAACAATTACGCTTGAATGAATGAAAGTGTAAGTGGGGCAAAAGCTGGAGACGAAACAGACATCTTACGATATGACAAAACTATACCTTATGAATGGAAGGGGACAACTGTTCCCTCTCCTCTCGAGTGTGAAACATTTCTCCTAACTTGTAAACCTCTGGCACAGAGAACTGGGCACTGGCACGTTAAGTCTCCAGTGGTAACGAACAAGTACTTCAGGAACTTAACAGCTGCTGACAAATGAAACTGAGGTTACCCATTAGTGTGGGGAAATATTTCCTTCCTGACCTCTTCAGGCAAAAAAGTTGCTGTACAGCATCAAGTATTGGGTTTGATTACTTTTAGAGAGCCAAACTTTGCTCTCAGTTGTACAGTTTTGAATCTGGATAAGAGGATTCTTCTTGAATAGGCACATGCTTATCCATTTATTTGAGAGTAGCTGCAACAAATAGCAATGAACTAATCCAACCCTTTTTAAAAATTCACTCAAAATATTTTACTGAATAGCAGTGGATTCCACAGTTTGATTTTAAGTCAGACAGGGTAATTTACTTCTGCCCAGCCACATTCCCTTCCCACTTTTGTCTGTGGATCCACACATAAATGGGAAAGCAGATGCCCTTTGTTGTTTAGCCTAACTTCACTTAAATAACTCCTTTTAGAAACTTTGGATGAATCCAAGGTTAGAATAAACCTTTCCCCTGATGTCAAAGAGACTCAGACCAAGGACCTCTTGGTTCATAATCTGGCACATTAGGTAAGATCTGTGTCCAGAGTGTCCTTCCCAAACTGATGTGTGTAAAACAGGTAGCCAGGAGGATTTGTATGATGAAATGATGCTGTTTACAGACAGGAAAAAAAAAAAAAAGAAGAAGAAGGAAAAAAAAAAAACACCCTCCATTAATTTCATGTTGAGTTCAGTTGTTGCTATTTCTTTAAACAGAAGATTCCCTAAACACAAGCAATCTAATTGCTCCACATGAAGATCCTGCACAGATCGTCCCTGGCACTACTGACCTTGAGATCTTGGGAGTCTGGTCCCATAGGACATAACGAGAAAGCCCAAGTGCAGGAGCAGACACAGCCCCTCTTGGTAGAGAGAGACATGTGTGTTCTGCATTCTGTGGGATTGGGGCTGCTGATGACAACCTCAGTTCTTCCACCAACTTTCCATAGGCCAATTCAGTTCTGCAGCCTGTCAAAATGACTTGTTGCCAATGGCTAACTCTTACCTCCTTCTTCCTGTCAGCAGTGTGGGCATGTCCAGAGTAACACAACGGAGGCTATCCATCCTAACCCAGTAGAATTTCAGTTGTCTTTCCTACTTGGTGGACAGGATCAATGGACTGCAAAGAATAAAATAATTAGTTTAGTCAGTAGGAATTCCTTTCTACACAGAAAAGTATTTTCTCACACGCTCTCCTTACACTGACTTTGTCATGTGATTTCTCAAAGTCCAGGGCATTCCTTTCCCTGCTCACTTTTACTTGTTACATCCTAATTCACTTCCTGTTTGTAGAAGCTTCACTGTTTTGTTCCTGAAAGGCCACTGTCCTCCAAGTTCTGCAAATTACCTTCTTCAGAAGAATTCATTAGTTTTCTCAGCACCAAAATGAATCACAGATTTCACACCCTTTATCAACAGAAATCCAAAACCCTGAATGAGGTGCCATACGCATGCCTTTCAGTCTCTAAGAAGAGTGATTTAGCAGGGAGGATGTTATATATTCTTGTTACTATATTTAAAAAGACGATGTGTATTCCCATCTATACATACTGTACTTAATAATTCTCTAGCTTCAGAATTCTGGAGGGAAATCATTCTGTCCTGGTAATTTACTGTAACTGAATCCCTCAAATTGTTCTGTCTTTTTTGTGCCTTACATCAGCCTGCTAAGGCCACATTTTTATTTCCTTTCAAAATTGACCTTGAAATAGAAACGAAAATACATTAAAAGACTGGAGAAGTTGATTCAGTAGAAAAAGGTTAAGTTCTGAGTATTGCTTAGTGTTGATCACGTGAAAATGTGATAAAAAATCTACAAAAATTTGAGGGTATTAAACAGTAATCATTGGGGGGAAATTATTGAAGTATTTATTCTGATGTGTTTATCTTATCACAGAAAATGGGCTCAGTATTTCAGACACTGTGGTGTGTTAACTAGTGGTAATTTTGAATCTTCAGTGACAAACACTGTAAGATTGTCAACTGAGATAGTGGAATGAAAATCTGAAAAGGAAAGTAAAGTGTAGTGCCTGGAAATTTTATTTCGAAGTATAATATGCTGAATTATGCTGCAGCATCCCAGATTAATTCATGGAACCCCTGTTAACTAGATAAAGTTCCAGTGAAAGAAGAAAAGGAAGAGAGAAGCTTAGAACTTGATTTGGCTGTCCCCTCTCTTTAGTATATTTTAATGTCTACACCTCTACTTCTTGCTCTTGTAATTAATTTAATATACGATATCTGTTCAGAGATCTCCGGCTATTTTTGTTTCTCGTGGCTTCTTTGATCTTTCATTCCAAGCTGCTCCTGGCCTGTCAGAGTGTATGCTCTATCTATTAATGTTACCTGGCAGAGTTCCAACCCTGAAGTTCCTCCTAGTTCTTCAGGTCTCTCCTTAACTTTATACTTTCTTAAACTGAAACTTAAATAAATAAAGCTGAAGCAGAACTGTTTCCAACTGCTGCAGGGAAACATGAAGACATGGGAATAATGACTAGCTTAGTCTAAATGAACATCCCTCATTTGGTTTAGAAGCAGAAAGTTTAGAGGAAAGGTGGCTCAAATTAAGTAATCACATTTTAATGTGTTGTAAAGCCATGTAATAGCTTCAGGTGTATTGTAAATTTGTTTCCTATTCTACTATTTACATTAATATAGCTTGTATTTTATTGTTTAGGAAATTGAATCCTTGTGCTGTCACTGTTTCCTGTACTTGTCACGACATAATGTGAACTAATTGGTACTGTGAAAGGGTTCATCGCTACTGAAGAACATACTTCTCAATTAAATAGGCATTAGCAAAATGCCACCCTTAAACCAAACTACATTTTGATTTATAATCCTAAAGAGCTTTCCTTCTCAGCCTCAGTGGTTCTGCAGTCTTGCAGCATCACATGCAAATTAGGCTTCCCAAGGTTTCCATCACCCAGCCCTCTGGCCTGACTTGCTGTGGGTAGCACCAAACTCACAAGAGCGTCCGCACCTGGAAGAGCTGCATTACAAGGAGATGGGATCCTGTTTAATTAGCATGGATGAGCAGTTATGGTCATTCTGTTAGAAAGATATATTTGTGAGGAGCTACTCTCTATTCAGAATATTCTAAGTATATAACACTGAAAATGACAGCTTGTTATTATTTGTCAGAGACCGTGTATTCTAGTTGTTATGCTGTCCATGTTGGTAAGAAAGACTATGCAGAACCATGTTGGTTTTCCCAAGTGCTGCACTCAAGGTGTAATTTGCAACATCCCTTTATCCATCATGTTTCCTCACCATGTGTCTGTGAATGAGTCTGCCTGCTCCCTGTCTGTTTTTCTCTTGCACTTTCCAGGGCTGTGAGCACCATCGACTAAACCAAAGGTATGCAAAAGGCAAAGAGATGCTGCAGCCTCCAGTATTTCCTTTTCTGACTGTGCACATTAAAGCTCCAGACAACTCTGCTCAACAAAGGTGAAAAAAAAGTTTAAAAGGGTGTTTTCCACCATTAGAAATAGGTCTCTGACTCCTGATCTCAACAATTTTTTTTTCTTTGAAAAGTCTAAATCATCATCATTATACTTGAAAGGTCTAAATTTAAATGCTTCTTTTAATTTTGAACAAAATTTAGAATGATAAAGGCTGTGAATTGAATTCTTTTTATCGTGGATCTTCTGCAAGGAGTTGTGCTAAATTCAAAATAAATATTAAATTTCAGTACTTTCTTATATATAGCACATTCCATTTATTTTTTACCCAGAAATTATCAGCATTTATGATTATATTACTGAAAACGTAAAGCACCAAGTTCACCAGATGGGACATCTTCCTATAGGCTTTAAAGCACAAGAAAGAACATAGAAAAAACTTAGGAAGCCAGGCACATTTTGTGTCTTCAACTCCATTGCAATATGTCTTTTTTAGGAATAAAGCTGAATTAGGAATAATTATTCCCTCCATAACATTTTCTGATATAACACTTTCAATTCTGGCACATGCTTTTGTTTTTTTTTTTTTCAATATTATTACCAAGTGAGTCCAAATAATAAATAATATCATGGAATAATTTTTAGAATTAAAAGTAGTTTCTATGTTTTTGGGGTTTTTTCTCCCTGTTGTTTTGTTTTTCCAGATCTCAGAGCAGGAAATCTTGATAGCCCTTACGAAAGCCAGAATGCAACCTCAACTTCCCCTCATCTCTTGTGTAATCTCTGCAGAAATAGTCTCATTGCTCATGGATTGGTGCTTCCTCTGCGATGGTTTTGTACCTCAGCCAATGCAGTGGCACAGCAAACAGAGCTGGCAGGCATTCCAGGTATCAGTTTGAACAAGCAGCTAACCACTTGCTAATAAGTGGGTAGTTTTTATGACACTTTACATTTCTTTTGTATTTTTGTAAATATTTATATACGTTGTTTATGTCACATGCTGTATGTGTCCTTGTGTGTGCATGTGAGATATATAAAGGTTATTTATGGTCTGTGTCAAAAGGTTATGAACAAATTGAATTTATGAAGAGGGATAGCTATTCCCTTGTGATTATGGCAGCAGTTGTTTCTTGAGTGTTTAAAAAAAAAAAAAATCAGACTCGTCTTAGTCCACTCAGTGCTCGCCAAAAGCATTGGGTATTTAGCTCTTAAGATAAAATCATTTGGCACAAAATCAGACTAGGAAAGGTGGCAACATACATTATTAAGAGTAAGAAATTTTCACCTGAAGACAGCAGGTAGCAACGGCAAGAAAAACATTCAGAAAGGCTGAGGAAACCCCAGAGAGAAAGGGCTGCGGAGAGGTTGTATTTTGCTGTACATGGTATAGCATATCATCAAAGGGGATGATTCTCACCGCTGTCTGAAATCGAGAAGGAAACTACAGAACATTTCCCACACAGAAGGAACCAATTTCCCTTCTATCCATAGAAGTAGGGATGGACAGTCTGTCAGTGCATGCCATGAGCAGTATTTCAACTTACAGGAAAAAATCATCTGACTAACTGAAGGTTTTTCTTATCCTCTTCTGCTGCTGCAAGGAGTTCTTTATGACTGGATGTGGTGTCCCATGATAGACGGACTGACACCCACATTTGGAAAGACATTCAGATCAGTGAGTGTTGCTCTTCTTGACCCAGACCTGAGTGCTTCTGTGGTCCAGGCTGCTGAGTAGCCCACAAAGTCACCTGGCCGCAGAACACGACATCAGTTCCTACAGTGAATAAAACCATCAATCCATGAAATAGAAGGAATCATTTTTTTTCCCCAAATGATTTTCTTTCCACTCCTTCACTATGCCAGAAAAAAAATAACAAACACGTCGGCATACTATCAAACACTATTTTAATATTTCTGATGTTCATCAGTGAACCCATCATTGAACGTGTTGTACTAGATGTCTAGAAATACAATCTTTACTGAGATACGAACAAAGCCTTTTCTGTTGGATTTCTGGCCCATTCCAATAAATTTGTACCTGCATCAAATTATATTATGCTATCTTTCATAACAAGTCAAGTGTGCTTTTCACTTCAAAAGATTTCTGCAGATAAATGCCATCCTGTTTCCCCATATTTTTTTCTGCTAAACATCATCAAGTATTCTGTAGGACACACTAGTAGCTCTCGGTTTACTATTGCAATGTTTTTATTATTAGATATATTGTAGTGTAGAAGAATATGATCTATTTAGAAATCTCTTGTTAATTACTATATAGTCAGAATTTTATCAGTATATTTACAATTGGCACTAAAATTCAGGTGCTTTAATTAAATTTTACTACATTTGCTCTTAATAAAAAGTTTAAAAATGAAATAAGTTACAATTCTTTGTATTTTGTAATCAAGAAGCATGCTTTTAACTAGCCTGCAACTTCCTCTATTGCTCAGTAATTACAGACAATGCAACAGCTCAGAGTATTTCCATAAGATGTTCAGTCACAGAAATCAATCAGAAAAACTTCAATAACACCAGATTAAATATTGAAGTTATTTACTCATTTTAGTCGGTACTTACACATATAAACATTTGGGACAGTGACTGCAAAAGACAGATGACAACTTCAAGATTCAGCACAACCCTAATAGATTTTGTCTTTGCTGTTAGAAACCAAACGTTCCCATTATCAAATAATCTGAATGTTTGCTTTAATATCATTCTCTTATGACTGAAGTTTGGAGATATTTTCTTGAACTTCAGATATTTTACTGGTTTAATCTCATAATAAGTATTAAATATAACTTGACAATAAAGATTATCAGACTGGTTTTAAGAAACTTAATTTGCTGAAAAATTATAAGTACATATTTTTTAATCAGAGCATGAGTTCTTGAAGGGGGAAAATTAAATCACTGCATATGAAAAAAAATATGTTCAATACAGTTTTGCCTGAGCAAGGAAAGAAGAGGAGTTTGACTATGGCAAATACAGCATCTAGGAAAAAATGATGTCATTTCCTGGTGCTAATTTCAGGATAGTCACCGTCTAGCACTTCCTTCTAAATTGGCTTTATCAGAGTATACTAATATTTATGAGCTATCAGCACCCAATTTACCCTATCTGTAAAGAATGGAGCAAAAACTCTACTTCTTTTCTTTTGCTTTTCTTTAATTTTGCAAATGTTTTGACAACAGGTTTTCTGTATATGAGCTACCAGATCCGCAGATGATCAAACTGGGAGAGGATGGAATTATTTACCTGAAGTTCATGCAATAAGTTATTAGTTGAGATATGCACTAGAGCAATGATCTTACACTGGAAAGTTGCTTAGATGAGAGATTTAGCCAAAAAACTTTCTCATCAGAAGTCTCCACGGATAGGATTTATAAGAGAAACCCTAAATTTACTTGAGAACCTTGTATGTCACTATCCATTTCAGATATCCCAGGTCTCTATATAGGGGAATTTTATCACAGAAAATCATAGATTATTTATGTTACTGATATGGGTTTGATTGTTCTGTTCACCTGTTTAGCGTGTGAGAAGCAAGTAAAGAGCTTATCTGGTTAAGCTTTGGTTACTCTAGCAAATAAATCCTTGGACTGCAGGTGGATTACAAAACAGATTTTGGCAGTGTATTCAACATACTTAGAAAACCCATTTTTCCTGCTAATATTTTCCATTTTCCATTACCATTCCATGGTATCATGCCAATGTTTGTGGTAACTGCTACAAAAATGCAGGCAATAGACTAATGAGAGATCTTTTAGAAATCAAACTATATGAAGAATTTCATTAAAATGCATTGTGTATGAGTTTGGTTCTCTATTGTTCCTCTCATTACACAGCCACTGCAACACAGGCTCTGAATTACCAAAGCTAAACTTTGGTAATTTTTATGTCAACATAGTTATAATGAGTAATGGCTATGTCAACATGGACAGTTTATCCCACCCTCAAACCCCAAACTGCTTATAACTCCACCCAGACATCTCACAGAACTCTAAAATGTGAAACTGATGCTTGTGCTCCAGCCCTGGGGGAGCATTGGCTGGTTCTCAAGACCCAGATCCTCCCACTCTGCTTGTTGTCCATCAAAAACTGCCAGGACCCAAGTCCAACTAAAGCACCCTGATTGCTACTGCTGAGAAATGGTTTATTACCTTTCCTTCTAGACAAACGGTTAAATTGCTGGCATTCCTCACCACTGGCAACAGCAGTGAATGTAGCAGCTCTTAGGCACGATTTTCACAAAAGTTATGCTTGTGTTCTGTAACATTGCTGCAGATTCATTTTTCTCCTGAAAGACTGCAATTTTAATACCTCATATATATGCATGTATGTAGAAGCATGCATTATATATATATATATATATAATTTGTTACTAAAAAATTGGGAAATCATACATACTTATGTATGTATATACTTATGTATGTGTGTATGACTATATATGAACTCTCCTGTTTCTAAAGTACTATCAAAAAGGCTGGTCATCCTTTGCTATGGAGACAGACAGGAGCTTATTAAGTAGCTTATTAAGAACTGGAATATACCTGCCATCTGGACAGGCACATTACATACTGCAGATGTAAGGTTTGGACACAGATTTCTTGCGTGTGACCCCAGAACTCAAGTTCAGTCACTTAAAGACATGTCATGTAGTTCTGACCAGCATTTTACACACATTTGGCACTAGTATAAATGATTACATAAGATGCAGAGTGATAAAGAATTAGTTTCAGTGAGCTTAACAAAAATCCAGGGGGTGGAGAGGATGGGGGGTATGTTGTTTACAGGGCTCTGAGATATGCAAATCTTTTATATCTTAAAATGTTTCAGAATTTATTGGTGCAAAATAAAAGAGCTCCACTGCAGCCAAGAGGAAAGTATGCAATACAAATAAAAACATATGAAGACATTTAGAAACAAGCTATAACTTGACTTCTACAAAGCCTCAAACACACACTCTCCTGTTTTTCCAGCAGCTTGTGAGGGAAGGGCGGTTCTGGGTTTCCTCTCCAGATGGAGAGCTCAGTAGTGTATTCCCATTCCAGTACTTCTTCCAAAACTGCCACATTATCCTGCTTTCTCCAACACCTGCTACAAAATATTTCACACTTGCTGTGTTTCATTCGAAGCTTGGGAGGAAAAGGACACCAGTACCATTGAAGGTTGTGTCCAATACTGCAACTGACATTTCCAGAGCAAGCAACTCCCACTGCCACTGCATTGGCTGCAGAAAGGTCTTTATTTCATGGACACCATCCAGGGAACAGCAACACCAGTACAGGTGCTGACATCTCAGGCTCAGTGAAAATGAATGGTCTCATGTGATTCCCCTGGCCAGTCTCTCTTTCATTATTTTCTTTCATGATATGTGATCTCTTGAAGATGAAGTGCTGCTGCAAGCACACAGCAGTAGCCTATGGCAGTGGGTGAAGAGAAAGCTATTCCAAGCCTCATGCAAGGAAAAGCATTAAAAATGTAAACCATACTAGCTGTCACATATTTGTGTGTTCAGGTGGCTTATTGGGACGTAGCCTATTGTGACACAACAAAATCTATTACATACATCTGTGGTTGTTTAACACCATACAGTCTCATTAAATACGTTGGCCAAGGTTCTCTTGTCCTCACAGATTCATCTTGTTTTACACAGTGCACAGATTCCACTCTAGGTCCTTCCTTGTCATGCTCCTCATTGAGAGAACAACTGGAAGCTGCTGTATCCCTCCTCAAGTAAAAAGGTCTCCATAGACCATGAACAGTTTTGGAATTATGACTGCTTTTGTGGGGTCCAATCCACATGCCTCAAAAGAGTTTACATTTAAAATATCAAGGACAGAAAAGAATGGGATGTTATGCATCAGCTGAATATGCTAGCTGAGGCTGTCCTCCATGAAGTCACCTCAACCATGAGCTCCACAAGAGCAATGTCAAAGGGTTTGAGGTGCCCCCAGAGCCATTAATTTAAGTATGAATTACAGAAACTTGGTTTGGGTATTCTACGAAGAGAGCAGAGCTTCAGCTGAAATGGATGGTGTCTATTTGAAACCATGTAGACCATTTTGGTCCTGTATGCCATCACCTTTTGGCAGCCCCTTATCTGTCTTTCTTTAAAAATGGACACTGAATTACAGTACCAAAACAGAGTTGCTCCAAAGGTCAAGGATAAAGAAACAGAGTTGTGCATAATATGGGAATGGTTAATAACAAACTAAGTGAAATAAAACAAGTTGGCCTCTTTTGGCCTCCAAAACTGAGACAATTGTAGGCAGTAGATTCACCATACTGAAGAACAAATTTCCCAGAGGAGCCCAAGGGCTGTAATCCTGCCTGCTATTAGTGCTGACCTGTACAATGACCTGTCACATAAAACAGAGCAGCCACACAGCTGCCTGGTGCTCCCCATTTAGATGAGTGCTATGTCCATCCCAATGGCCATTATTTACATGTCAGTGATAAGGAGTGGATGCACCACAACTACAGATTAACCCACTGCATCCCAAAGTGAGGATCAGTCTCTGCTCAGGAGTCAAAAGACAGTGAGATGGACATGGGAGATATTTTAGGATGTATGAGATAAGTTCTTTAATAAAATGTAGCGATTTGGAGATATTAAAAAGTGGGATTATTCCACTTCTCCTGAATGGTAGTTGTTTCCATATTAGCTGCATCTGGACACTGAGCAAACCTTTATCTCACCAATAAGAAATGTGAGTAGCATTGCATTTTCTACCCACTGTCATATGGAGAGATACAAAAAGCATAAATTAATGTAGCTTTTTACAGTGGATATTAGATTTTTCAGTACTGTCACCAACCCACAGAAATTATATTTGAACAGTACAAACAATTTCAAACAATGGTGATAGAAGAAAAAAAATCAGTTTTTCTTTTTTTTCTAACTTGGTGTTAACTTAATGATATGCGACATTGCTATCAGTGCAGAGCAATAAAAATGAAATGGTACCCAATGTGCATAGACACTATGGAAATTTCAAATGACAACAGCAACAACAAAAATTATACTTTCCCTTTCCCTTCCCATGCCCTTTGCATTAACGTAAGGATATGTGACTTTGCTATCCATATACTGCAATAAAAATGAAATTGGTGGCCAATGTGCCCGGACAGTCTTCAAATAAAACAAAAATAAAATTATGTTCTTTTGCATCATGTAAAGGATACATGACGTGAGGCACAAATTTCACTTTGCTACCACATCTGAAATAATATGCCAGCTGAGAGCATATATTTCTTTCTCATCACAAGAGAGAAAAAAGAAATGTATTTGAAACAATTTCTTTTAATTTCTCTTCATTGTATAAGCACTAAAAAAAAATCTGTTTTACAACAGTTTCTTATATTAGATTCATATTGTGTTTATATGTTTCCTAAATGAATGCTTTTTTGGTAACATGTTTGTGTCTAACATTACTCATATAAATAAAAATATATTGTCATTTTATGGAATAATAGGCAGACATCTGCACGCAACATTTCCCTCATTAGATGTTTTCATGTTAGCGTATTTTTATGACTTTGCTGCAAAATACAATGTGCTGGCTTGAAACCTTCTTAAATATAACTTATTACGTATGTTAACAACCCACATGCTTTAGTTATGCTCAGAGAACTGCTTAATAAAGAAGTAGTTAAGGCTGGTGTAGCATGAGGTGCTGTGACCTGAAGGCACATGCTTGCAGCTCTGCATGAGCACTTTTGGAGACCATCAAATAAAAAGGACATAAAACTATTAAAAAGCATCCAAAGGAGGGCTACAAAGATGGGGAAGGGTCTGGAGGGCAGGGCGTGTGAGGAGCGGCTGAGGTCCCTGGGTGTGCTCAGCGCAGAGCAGAGGAGCTGAGGGCAGCCCTCATGGCGGCTGCAGCTCCTCACAGGGAGCGCTGAGCTCTGCTCTGTGTGACAGCCACAGGGCCCGAGGGAACGGCATGGAGCTGCGTCAGGGGAGGGGCAGCTGGGGGTCAGGGAAAGGGTCTGCACCAGAGGGCGGTGGGCATGGAACGGGATGCACAGGCAGTGGGCACAGCCCCGAGCTGCCGGAGTTCCAGGAGCATCTGGACACTGTTTTCAGACATAGGGTTTGAGTTTGGGTGGTGCTGCATGGAGACAAGGATTGGATTCCATGGTCCTTGTGGGTCCCTTCCAACTCAACACGGGATTTTAGCAGGTTCCACCACTGCTTACAAACACACACACACACATGCACAGCCACAGATAGAAATCCTCCATGAAAAGGAGTGAGGGTGTGTAGGCCGAGCCACTGGCAGGAGCAGGTGAAGGAGATAAGGTGAACATTTGAACATATCTGCTGCTTCCAATTACATCGGGATGCATACTACCCAGAAACCAGGCGGATAGATGGGACAATAATCCAGCTACAGGAAAACATAAGCACTTGAACACTGTCTCATTGCACTACCAAATTGTCAGGCATTGCTGGGTGTCAGGCATCTCAGCCAAGCTGCCACTACAAGAAACTAGTGAGGAAATGACTCCCACACCAGTCAGCCTGCACAAGAGGACTGCACAGTGCTGAGCACATTTCAAGTGCTCTCTCAGCTGTGATTGTAAAAATGGAATGAATCCTCCAAACCATTCGTGCTTTCAGCTGGGTTTGATCAAATTGTACACCCTCCATGCCCAGGCTCTGAAAGATGAATATATAATTGAGAAATTTTCCCTTCTAAAGTATTTCTTAAATCCAGCGACAAAAGAATGTTAATCAGAATGTTACTCCCTTTTCAAGGATAGTTCTGCCATAGCTGTTTGGATAAAATGACTGGAAATCAGAGATACAGTCATTTAAATAATCTGTTAAAAAGCTATTACGTTTCCCTAATGCTAGTCATTTTTAAATGGCTCTTGGTTTGATTCATGAACAATACATGAACAGTACATGATTCACATGAGCAATTTTTATGAAGTACTTATCCCAAAAGGAATGTCAGACTGGGTGAAATCCATTGTAGATTGCAGCATTTTCATACATTTTTTAAAATAACACACATTAAGGTTCAGCTTCTCACAGACCAAAGTTGGCACATAAGTTGGTGCAGAAGATCAAGGAGCCAAAAGAGGCTGAAAGATATTATATAGATAATTGTAAAGATCTTGCTGCAGTTCAAGTGCTTTTGAAGTTCTGTAGTGACTTTTTGCTTCAGAAACTATCAGATTTAATTGAAGTCAAAACTTACTACTTAATCATGAGATCTGTGAGCATGTAAATATTAGTGCTGCTGCCATGCAGAATTGCCTTGACTTAGTATCAGTCAGGAAAAAAACAAGCCTTCCTTTGCTGTAAGGACAGTGGGGACTGAGCTGCTGTTGGTGTATCTGCAGGCAACTGGCATGATCTGCCTTCGGTGCCAGGAACTGAATGGGCATGGGGCTGTGGTGAGCTGGTGTCCCCCTGCTCAGCTGTTCCTCAGTTCTCCCAGCTATAAATATGAATTGGACAAATTGCTACTGATCAGACCAGGATGCTGCAAGGACTAAAAAATTCCCAGTAATGTAACAGAGAATTTCCTATAGTTAAATGCATTTCAGCATAATACAGAAAACAGGAGTACAGAGGCATTCTCCTCGTGTTATCTAACCCATGTGGTGAATGTACCCATCTTCCCTATGCACAGTAAGTGTTGGGATGATGTCAAAAGAAGGCTCTTATTAACTGCCATTCTGAAACAAACAATATATTTCCAGTTGAGTAATATAATAAAAATCCAGTGCATTGTTTCTGCTGTGTTAGAAAAGAAGTTGAATTATGCAATTTGGTGCCAAAGTGACTTAGATCTGCTTAAAGAACTCTAAAATATGGTAAGTATTTAAACTGATAAGCAGAGATTTAATATGGGCCACACAATAGGATTAATGAATAAATAGAGGAGTTTTATGTTACCTATTTAAAATCACATTTAAAAGTAGCACTACATCTGCTAGTTTATATTCAAGGAATACTTCACATGGGATGATAGGCAGCAAAGTGACATAGGTACAGAACCTCTTGCTTGACATGAAAAACTCCCAGACACATTCTTTCAGTTTAGCCATTCATCACATTGAAGTTCATCCACTTTTCAAGAGTCTGTGGAAAACCTTAACACATTCTAGCACATGGCACCCCAACAACTGTGCTGACAAACACAAACCAAAGAGTTCCTGCAGAAAGAAGAAAATGTTATGGTTAGGATTCTAGACAAAGTGTAATTCTAGGACAGTAAATTTTAATGCATCCCAGTTGTACTCCACTTAGGGAAATTATGCTTCTTTTATTGTTCTAAGTTACTTGGGCCTATAATCAGGTCCCTAATATGTTCAACAAAGCATCAGGATACATAAAATATCTTACCAGATAATCCTCTTTGGAATCCACAGTTGAGTTATTAAGTATTCCTTTCACTAATCTCTGTAATCCTCTGTTGATATAGGTCAGTAAAACAGTGGCTAAATCCCATATGATAAAACTAAGACTAGATTTTGCAATCATTCCCTTCATATTTTGGCTATATTTCTTCCAGCTGTTGTTAGTCGCATTACCAGCATTACAGGTGTCACATTTGGCACCACCCAGAAACCACGGGGAAGGGTTATGCATACGTATGTTGGCCATGGACTGAAAGTCATCAGAAAACTCATCAGATATATTCAGAAAATGCATATGAAAGGCAAAACCAGGATTATATGCCATTTGATAACTGGGATGACATTAACTCACTAGTATTCACAGCCACTGGATTAGCAATCAGTGTTAAATCTTCACATGCAATGAAAGTTAACAATGCTGGTTTTATATTGTCTCCCCCCCCCAGAAAAAAAAAAAATGTTCAGTCTGTTTTCTCCTTTTGATTACAGTTCATTTAGGGGAAGAACGTTACAGCATGCTTTGAAAATGTTTTATGTGTCTTTGGCTGATAGAACACACAAAACGTTTGAATAGGCCCATTTATTTGAGCAGACGTATTAAATAATACTTTAAATGTGAACATGCATGTCATAAATTTTGTAGTCTCTTTAAAGTAGGATAAATCTGTGTATTTAAAATAGTCTTTCTTCAAAGCCATCTTTTTTTTTTTCTTCCCAAAGAGTCATAAAGGAAACTCTGATTTGTGCTGCTTGAACAATGCCAGCATCATCATTTTAATGTTATCCATATGGGCTTCTAATAATAGATAAGAGACTACATTTGTATTGTATGTCTTAGAGACATTTAAAATCTTGATAAGGAAAGGCTGATTTCATTGGCCCCACAGTTAAAGGAAAGCAGACCCTAATTAAAAGAATTCTGTTCTGAATTAACTAGTTTGACATGTGCTAATTGACAGTTCCTGTGAAATGGTTCTAATTAAAGTCAATATGTCTTTTTCAATTAAAAGGAAATTAAGAATATACTAATATACATTAACAACTTAATCTGCCTTCAATATCCCATACATCAGCTGCTTTTTTTCTAATGTTATTGGAGAACCATCTGACATGCATCTTCTACTGTTTGGTTATGGTATCTCATTATTACTCAACAAGAACATAGGCACTGGTAGGTATCCCTTAGAGCAAGACTATAACCTGTCTTTTACCTAATGTGCACAGTTCCTCATCTCATAAGAGGCAAATCCACCTTTCTAGAAAGAATAAAAAAGGCTACTCTGTTGAAAAGAGATTTCTTTATGAATTGAATACTGTGGTAAGTATTGACAATTAGTCAGAGAATCCAAATTTTTGATAGAAGCCCTAAAAATAATGGTGTATTTTCTTTCATGATGTGGCCCAAATAAAGGCCAGATTTTGACTTTTGAGAGCCACCTCTCCTCATGTCGTGTTTCTGAAGTGAATGCAGGGCAGATTTCTCTGGTGGGAATGCTTTTAATTGTATATACAAGAAGAAAATAGAAAACATGCCTTCATGGTAGAACAGTGCTGAAAACCATCCCATTCTTATTGCTTGAAATGTGACATAGCTGTTTATAGCCACGAAATTAAGTATTCAGATGTGCAGTTGACTTTTTGCTACCAGTCCCATGGCCTACTGCTACTGACTTTGTTAACTAAAAAGGCTCTTTTAAAAATAACAGGGCCCATGCTGATAAGATCACGATCTTGAACATATAAGAAACCATGCAGCAGACTAACTCTTTGCTGTTGATTTTTCAAATATATTATTTTCTTGTTTGGGAAATAATCATGAAAAATTTGATCAATGCATTATGAGGAGAGTGGAGTCACCAGGAAACAAGTAATTGCCTCAAGAGATAATTAGATATCTGCTTTAAAAAAAAAAAAGCTTATGGTATAGGATGTTGAGAACACAATCTCACTTTTATTATAAACTTTGTATGCTATGGAACACTACTTCAACTCTGAATGTTCACCCTACTGAATTTATCATAGAGAATGTATTATCAGGACAGTTTTTACCAAAGCTTCATTTGACTCCAGAGTATCTTTTTTTTTTTTTTTTTTTTTTTAAGCAATTCTTTTAAATCTTAACAAAAACATATATAAATATTAAGATAAAAATTAGTAAATAGTAATTTACTTGTGTCATTAGAAAGCAAATTAAATAATGAACTATTTTTGTGGGTAAAGATGTTAAAACAGAGGGTTGTTGAAAGTGTGGATTAACTTCAGAAACCATGGAAAGTGCTTTGGGAAAAATAAGAGTATAGATGAGGTGGGTTTTTTTTATTTTTGTTCGAGTTTGTTGGCTTTCCTGATATTTGTTGCAATTTATATTCATTTTAAGAAGAAACTAATCTTCAGAATCCATACAGGCCATGTACTCAAAGTCTCAGACACAGCAAAATGCTAGGGCCAAGTGCCTTGATTCTGGATGGAGGTTTTTAGCTGACTGAGGTCATAGCTACAGTAAGTTCCCTGTCAGCTCCCTTGTCTTGTATTGCATTGAGTCCCTGCAGTTTTAATGGAAGACTTTCAGGGCAGCAAGAGAACCTAACCTGAAGTAAAGAAAGGCAGCAGTTAAAATGTAGAGTTGGGAAATGGCTGCTAGTTTCTGTCAGTGGAATAAAGTTCCATATCCCTTTGTGGACTTGGAGTAAAGGGTATGATATGTTGTTTCAGTAAGATTTTATTTCACTAAATCAGGTGCTAATACCAAGTTTCTAAAGATACCATTTTCCTGAGTAAAATACTCATGTGTTTACAGCAGAAATTAAAATATTACCTCAAATTTCTCTTTTATTTTAAATGCAGAAAACTTCCAAAAAAAAATGAACTGAACTCCTTGGTGTGACGTCTTTGTGACTGCTATAATCTTTTAGTATCTTATGGTCTGTGTGAGGGACAGTATTTTCAAAGAGCATTTATATGTGCTTAGAAGCATATATGACTCACAAATGTTACCCTTCTCTCAGCATCAGATTTTTAACCGTTATCTCAGTATGGTGCTGGTACAGATTCATCACTGAAGAAAGATGTTAAACATGTCTCTAAATTAGTAAATAAACAAATCTCTGGGAGACAGTAGAAATTCTGACTACTTGTATTCATTAAAATTCTATGGTTCTTTGCACAGGAGGAATGCTAATCCTGGAGTCTAAACTGAGACTCAATCCCGCAGTTCCTTAAGACCTGCTTAAAATAGAGAAGACTACTTGCAAAGTTCAGTTTAAGGTCCAAGGTGACTGCAGTTCACCAGTGTTCTGCTTCTCCAAAATGCAGTTTGCTTTTCCGCTGACTGTTATTCTTTCTTCTCTTCCCTGCTTTTCTACAATCTGCTAAGGGCTTGCTATGTTTCTTCTGTATTTCATGCACCAATGAGAAGATGAGGACAGTGGTATGTGAAACATTCAGAAAGTTATTTTCCTCCTACCTTCCTTTCTAAGATTTTTTCAGTAATTCAAATCTTTAGTCTGAAAGTGGAGAGAAATGTGGAAAGAGGATGGGGCATAATTAGCAAAACTGTTGCTTTGATTCTGAAAACACTTATGAATGAGTTGCACTTGTTTTGTAAAAGTAATCATATTAATTTCATGAATATCATGTTTGCTGGAGTATGTGAAACCAGTACGTTTCCAGGACATGTAGGAATCTTCTCTTAATGTAAACACAGTGAGGTTAGTTCCAGTAGCTCAGGAGCACTGCTTACTCATGCAGCTTACTTAAAAGCCAAGAGGCCAGGTAGGAAGAAGCACTCCTTCTAAGCATAAGTCCTGCCCTTGGTAAATACCTTACTATTAAAAAAGCAATATCAGCACTCTAAAGTGACAGCATATACATATCTGAATGAATGTAGTTAATCTGTAAATTACTTTCTTTCACAGCTCTGAAAGTCAAAAACCCAGATCCCCCCCAAAAAAGGAATATTGTTCCTATGAACCTTCCACAATGCAGTTATCTGTGTCTTTGTATAAATAATTAGTAAGGTAGACTTTATGTTTATACCGAGCCTCGCTAGATAGAGATATTTGTGTGGAAAAGAAACTGCTGTGTTCTCAATGCAAGCCAAGCACATCCTATAAATTCTAGAGTCCAAGAAAAAATTTATCTTGGCAACAGAACTGCTCAAGAAATCAGCATGTGGGACACAGGACGATGTGGTCCATGTACAAGCCTCTGGTTAGCAAGTTTTTTTCCCCTCAAGCATCTGTCCTTCTTACTGCTCTCCCTTCTTCCCCCTTCCTTCCACAGCACTTACTATTATGTAGTCACATTTTCTAGCCATGAAAGCTGTGTGAGTTATACATACTCTTAATACATATATTATAGAATATGTTTGTTTTTACTGTTAGAACAAATAAACATATTTGCAACACGTATTTGCTCATGAGATGAAAAAACAAAGTCATGTGTGTTTTTAATATCTTGTTGGCTTCTCTGTTGAGAACATTTGGCCCCAGGACACTTTCATTTACATACCATGCCCCACATCTTTTCGATTATTGTTAATTGAATATTCAAATTTAAGTATTCCTGATTTTGACCCTTATTTGTTCAGCACACACTTTCATACACAGTGGCATTATTTTGGCTATCATTATTATTAATATTATCATGCAAATGATAATTTGCATTAAAGTAATTCCTTTCATCACCAGAGAAGAAGACTTAAAATCAATAACGTGTCTGTCTTTTCTCTATTACAAATAGTTGTACAGATGTACAGAAAATAAATGTGGCTACATGTTTACATGTCAATTTAAATTTTAAACTCCTACAAACTTCAAATTTTTCTGACCATGGCATTCATATTTTTACATTTGGGACTAAACTTCATGATCTTCAACTTTACCCAGACGTGTCCTTTTTAAAGGAATGCTAGAAGCTTTTCTAGAAAGATTTTACATTTTTTTTAGCCATAAGAAAGCTGTCAGTCATAGCCAGAAGCTATAGTATGCTGGAATATGGCATGAAGGAATCTCCAAAGAAGCTTTTCTCCTGCTACAACAGGAAAATCTGATTTGGGCTCTGCATGATTCAGATTTTGACAAGAGTTTCAGATCACTCAGAGGTCACAGCCAGGGAAGACCACCAAACACATGCATGAGTGACATTGCTACCAAGTGGAAAATGTGCTGAAGTGATGAACAGGTAAGGAATCCTGTATCTGTCTCAGTTATCCTTGCACACCTTTAATTGCTGGAAGGATCAGAAGAGCTCCTTGGAAGTGCAATAATAATAAATGCTACTGGGATGCTCTTCCAAATGTTCTGTAGCTCCAGACAGGTTTCCTTGCAAATTTAGGCATAGAATTGGGCTCACTGTACTTGAAATGATGGCTACTCAACCTTTGCCATCTCTGTGGGCAGCAGTTTGGCTTCCTTTAAGCTAAGGAGATGCAGAAAGCACTCATCTCTGAGTGGAACAGGACCCACCAGTCCTGCTCTAATCCAGACAAGCTGTCCTAGACACATAGTACATCAACATCACTTTGTGAGCCAAGATTTTCTGAAGATCCCAAATCTTTCTTCTAAGTTTTCCATCATTTTTCTACATACAAGAAAAACTTGATTTTTGCTCTTTAGAAAATAACTGTCAGATAACATTACTGAGGATCATTTATTGTGCAGTATGGCAGGATACATTTAGTCTTGTTAAGATCCAGTCTCTCTATGTGTAACGTCACATTGACTGCCATACAAAAGTGATAGTCCTACTAAAGCAACAAGTTTCCTGCACGTGCATTCCTATGCATGTATTCAAGGGGAGAGAATCTCCAAAGTACCTATACAAAGAGAGCATGCTGAAGTGCTGCAGATTGATGAATGTGCCAGGCAGGGTCCAGTGTGTGAAAAAGTGTATAAAACATCAACAAAAAGCACCTTGTGAAAAGTAGTTGTTCTTCACATCACAAGAAATATTAAAATGGATAGCAGCAAAAACACACAGAAAAAAAAAACTCTTTAAAATGTGTAGGTATCTATGTTTCTCTGTGAGAAACTGCACCTGCGTGGGTCTATTAGGCATTTTCACTGGCATTAACTTTCCACACCTATGACACCATCAAAGGAGGTCAGTTATGCCATCTGAGAAGAAAAATATGTGCTATGTATTTCAGACACAGTCCATGTCCATCCTACTTTGGAAGTCAATGGGAGACTTTCAAGGGACTTCAAGGAGTGTTGGCTCAGCACCTACTCCTTTATTAAAGCAGGTCCTCATGCAACACAAGAGTAATTGGATCCAGCCTCTAAGCACCAGTACTTCCAAATCCCAGTGTCTAAAGCTAGAAATTCCAGTTCTCCAGCAAAGTGTAGCTGTTCTTTGAGGACGCATCTGTCTTTGTGCGGACTAAACAGCATTCAAAGAAGCACATTTCTTCTGAATACAAGCACCTAAGTTGAAATTTGGATGACAGAGTATAAAGAAGCAGGTTTGGAAACTTCAGTGTAAGTAAGTCAGCTACGTTAAAAGAAAGCAAGCATACAAGAACCCAAAGAGAGGGCTGAGTGTTCTGAAAGGATGAGGGTTTATGGGTTTTTTTTTCTTTCAGCAAGTATTGCCATTTTGCTGCTGGTGTGGTTCTTGGCAAATTTACTAAAAACTATTCATTCTCTGTCATTTGTGGGAAATTAATCTGACTTCTTCATTCTGTGGGAATGCTGTAAGAATATAATTCTCAACTTGTGACTGCACACCTCTGAAGATAAAAATTAAACTCAGAGATATCAGATTGTGTGTTGGAGCTTTGTCATGTTCTGTTCGGGTAGCTGACTTAACCATTATGGCCTTGATCCAGGAAAATGTACTCCCATGCAATAAAAGAAGCCCACTAACACACTTTGCTTTTGCCTGTGCACAGGTCAAGTTGCAAAGCTGGAGCCCTGTAGCAATGTGAACACAAGGCCAGGTGGTTGTCTTATGTACAGCCTCTTATCCAGGCTGGTTTAAACCAGTAAGGCTGTTTATTGAAAAAATCATGTATTCACATACGAGAAGGAGGAATTTCCAGTTTGACCTTTCACGCATCTCATGGTATGTGTATATGCTTATCAAAAATGTAATGTAATTTTGTGTTTTATGGTTTGAATCATATATAATCAGCATAATTTATGCAAGTTCCCACATGCCTGTTATGTAGTCAGAATGATTCTCATGAGGAGAAAGTGTATATAAAGACAGATCTGAGATATCTAAATGTGTATGCGTGCAACCAGCAGGCAAGATTTACTGAGAATAACTTACTGGGAAAAAAAAAACTCTAGATCACGAGATATTTTACTGCAGTTTCCAGAACAGAAGAGGACAATTTTGATATGTATTAATAATTAAGAGAAGTTTTTTTAAATTCTTTTAATCCTTTTTCCTACTTTTTTTTCCCCCCTAAATATTACAATTGCACATTGCTGGGGTGATGGTGAAGCATCACCCTGTGGTTTCTGAAAGCTCAGCAATGGGAAACGGCGCCAGGGCACACGGATAAATGAAGTCTCAGAGAAACAAATGCCATCAGAGGATGCAGTCGGGTGGTGTGCAAGTGCAAGGGAGGCTAGCCTCCTTGTCTATCCATCACTGCAGCCCCAGTACAGCATCACTCCTCGGAGCCAGCACCATGGATGGGTGTGCAGGCTGGAGAGAAGACGTTCTGGCAAATTAAACCGAAGTGCAAGGCGAGTCTCTTCTCTTTGTTTATACTACAGCTTCCTCCTTATCTCTGCTTGTGCTGCACAAGTGACAGCTACAAGATCTGGGATAGCCCCTGTGTCGAAATTGTCTTTTTCACTGACGTACAGAGTACATGCTCATATGTCTAGATGTTTTGATCTTGCTTCCTGAGAAAAGATCTTTTTGCTGTGTATTTGATGTGTACGTATGTATAATCATGAGAGTAAGTGTACATTCACTGATGAAACATAAATCCCATTCTACATGGTCAATAGAAAACATCTGCAGATTTTGATTAAACTCATGCATTGCAACCACGGTTAGAGCCAAAACTTTTTAAAGAACAGTGAAAAAGCAACAGATAGAGATGTACAGCAGAAAACAGTCATGACAAGTGAAAATGTCCTAGCAACTGATGTACAAGGTACATGCACAAACAAATGCATTAGTACAGTCCAAATTACACATAATGAAGAAAGTACTGAGGGTTTTCAAAGAACTGAATTTTCAAATTTTTGCCAATCTGTTCTTTAGAAATAGCTACTTTTTTACTCTGTGTACCTGCAAATTTGCACAGGGTGATCCATGTAAATGATCTTGGCTCAAAACATACTGAAGAAAAAAAAAGAAATAAAACTGATCTCCAAATATTTTTTCTGATTCACGTCAAACAAAATGGCAAAGCAAAAAAGCAGACCACAATGTTTTAGTTTTAGTGCTGGAATATGGCCGCATGTGAAGTGTACGTTGTTATTATAAAGAGTCTTCTGATGCTTCTCTGTGTTTTTCTTTGCAAACCATAAGATGAGGGGGTGATCACCAGTGGGAAATGAACATTCACTGCAGTATCAGATTGGGCTGGAATCTGTCATACTTGGAAACCAGTGTGAATAGCATGGTCTTGCACCCAGGATAGGAAAGGAACATTAAAGTTCTCATTGAGCAAAATGATGCCCAGATAAGAATAGAACAAGATCATTCCAATTTTGGCATGTATTTAAATGTGTTTTGACACGTCACATAGCTTAAGGTTATGTATCTTCTTAAAGTTTTACTGTTGTCCTTTTTGTAATTTAAAAAAAAAAAAAAAGCTAAAGTGAAAAAAAAATGTCTGGATATTTGTGAATTGCTGCTAAGGATTCGGTAATATATTAGTGGAAACTCATAGAAAATCTATTTTTACAAAGATATGGACATTAGGAATTCGGCCATTTGTAAGTGTATGGCAAGTAATTCCAAAGGAGAGCATGGAGCACTCTCCTGAATGCACCACACAAACAAGTCCTGACATAATTTATTTCAGGTCAATATACTAAACATCTTTTTACTGGTACCATATTTGAACAAAGATAATATTTGTTAGTACAAAAAGAGGTCAGGATGGTTTCATCTAAAAAAATAATTGCACTTGATTGAGGTACAGTTTTTTCAAAAGGGGTTAATGATACATATTTGCTTTCTCCCCCCCCCCCCCCCCAAAGTGACAAATTATAAACTCATTTAATCAAAGCAGAAGTTAGGGTCACCTTGACACATATTTTTCTGTCAGCCCTGTTGATGTCAACAGATGCTGTATGCAGAGTGACTGCAGAACACTGGATGATCCACAGTACAGGTCAGAGATGAGCGTTGTACTCCAAATTCCCTATATGGTGCTGGCTGCTGAAGTGATTGATTAGTCTTTGTGATCTTGTCACGCAATAGGCTTTCCAGTCAGGGCTAACCTTTCTTATAAGGAAACCACAGCTTTAGCAATAATGGTTGAGCACTTACCTCTTTATATGCTTTATGTGAACCTATTGATTTGAGGCATACATGACCTTCTCTGCTTGAAACAAAGGGTACTGTATCCAAACAAAGAAAATTGAAAGTTTTGGAAATTTGGAAAGCTGAATTCAAAGCAAATTTTATATTTGGTACTCATGCAGCAAGAATTGTTCCTCAATTTGCTATTATTGTCTTGCATAAACATGATGCGTAGAAATGCTTAAAGTCAGATTTTATCCCCAAAACACATGATATATGCCTACAGCACAACATACTTTGATCACCAATTAAATGCATCCGTTAACCTCTAACCACAACCCAGTAACTTAAAAGAAGCTAGAAAGCACCCCAACAAGTTAAGTATCTCTTAGCCTAATCCAGAATTCTCAGTACAGCTGGCCTAGCCTTTTGAATTTCTAAGGGTTTTCAGGAATATAGGATCAAGCTGTTCCCTACAGCCTAGGGCCTTGTGCTGTCTTTATCAGCTGCTGTCATATATGAAATGATTATACAATCTTTAGAAACTTTTTCACATACTTTGGGAGATCCGTAGATACTACCCTAAAATGTTACAAAACTTATTTTTGACTGACAGGGTCTGTTTTCATACTTCTCAAAGAAAAATCTTGCTACAAAAACATGTGGCACTCAACTCACCTTTAATTGCTATCTTTTTTTTCCTCTCATGTAGAAGTCTTTATTTCTCTTCCCACATATAAAAGGCCAGAAACAGTGACAAGTACAGTGGAGAAGGTACCTTGATTTCTTGTTAGTACCCAACAAGTTCCTCTTCCTCTGAAAGATATTTCTCTGAAAGGCAGTGCTCCTGCAATGTATTGAAAGTGTCTTTTCTCAGTGCCATTTTGAATTGCTTACTTTTTTCGAAGCTTTTGAGTGCAGAAGGCTTAGAAATAGAAAGTAATTTGTGGAAGACAAGGCAAGGGATGATCTAATTTCTGCACTGTGTTTTGTTGCGTGAAGGGGTGGAGAGGATGAAGGTCAACATGGAACACAGATTCTCTTTCTATCCTTCTGAGAGAGAGGTTAATTCTGGCGTGTAAATTCACACCCTAATCACTGAACATTATGGAAGAGTGGACTAATGATAACATTGTTTTATCCTCTTGACATTTTTAGGAGTACTTTGGAAGTAGAACCATCAAGTTTCATCAAGTTTGTTGTTTGAGAAGTTCTTATCCTAAAACATCCTTGGTTTTTTGCGCACAAAAAATAAAGCTGATGCCACGGCATAGGGGTAAATTATGTTTTCCACTCCCAGAATCAAAGATGAAAAAGTAGCTGCATTTTTCTAGACAGAAAAAAAAAATATATACATCTTTTATTAAAAAAAGCTATCTGCTACAAATTGCTCATATATGGAATCCTTCCACAATATCTTTCTTTACTTGAAAATGTTTTAGAAGCAAAGACAGATTTTTGAAAAAGTCTACATGGATAAAAACATATAAAGTAACCTAATTTTACAGTGTCTGGGGAAATCCTCAGCCCTGAGTTGATGCCTGTCTCTGCTCTGCTGGAACGCAGATCTGTACACGTCTCTCTGAAGCTGACATCCAACCCCATGTCTCCAGAAATGAACACGGCTGTCTCCCACGCTGATGCTGGTTTATAACTTGGGGATTAGGACCAATCCTCTGACATACTGGGTGAATGACTGAACAACCAGATTATGCAAAACCAGGCAGTATTCCCAAACCACCCTGCCCTCTCCTTTTCTATTCCCACTATTAAAGGTGTGTTTTCAGAGAAATGGCCTTGGGACAAGGGTGGAAAAGCAAAGGGAGAGGTGACTGCAGGCTTGGCTCCTGGGGATGCTCCCAGACCTGTTCACACCTCTTCCTTCTGAAGCAATATTACCAAATTGCTCTGGTAGTTGAGGATATGCTTGGTCTACAGCATGACTTTATGAAATTCTAATCCTAATTTGATCAGTTACATGCACTTACGATTATGTTAGTAAAGGAGGACTGATAAAGCACTGAAATAAACCAAAGAGTTTGAGTGATCTTTCTCGTGTGTCACTGCAAGTAAATGGGGGAGATCCAACTCTGGCATCCACCTGGAAACAGGACTTGCTCCAGATGTGTCGCTGTTTCAGGGGTGAAAGACTGAAAGGAGAGTAAAAAATCCCTTCTCTGCAGTCTCATGTCTTCAGAAGACATTCAGCAGGAAGCGTGTGAGTTTGACAGTGCTGTTCTGTCAAAATACCTGAGCTCAACATCCATTGTGACCTGACATATCTAACTGCATGTACAAAAAACTCTCCCTCGTTCCTGTCAGGCAAAAAAAATTGATTTTTTTTTTCCCTAAGAAAATGGAGGGAAGTATGTGTTTCAGGTAGCTAAAGAGACAGAAAACTATGAGGTGATTGAAAGTTAAGACCTGAAACTTTTATATTAGGCATGTTATGACCTAAAGTTTTTATGTTTTCTTGCTCTTTCTTCGAATTACTTAGTGTAGTACTTCCTTGAAAAAATGAATGCCATGCAAACAAAAAGTTAACTTGAGAGCAAATGAGAAAGACCATCTCTTTTCTAAAGTTTCAGTGAGATATTTTGTCTGATATTTTGCTGTCTTTTCATTCAGATGCTTTGTTGATTTCACATGTGGAACACCACTGTATTCCCTGTATTGTACAGACTTTTCTTAGGTGAAGTTTCTTCAGTAGTTCCACTGCTGCTTATTTTATTTGAAACTTTTAATTAGTGGATTCACTACATGCTTCAGGCCAAAGGACAAAGGTACTCTTGTTTATTTGAGAAGTCAGTTGTCTACAATAACGTGAATTCCACGCATACACACTAGAAATCAACACAAATCTGGGATCAAAAGGAAAAAACATGTTAATTTTGGGAGAAACAATTTCGAGTTTAGTTTCTTTGTTCACCTTTTTCTACAGGACTAATTCATTGTCAGCACAGATCTACTAACTTTTTAGGGACTACATCGTAAATGAAACCAGCTCACACACAATGTTGTATAGGCATAGAAGCAGCTAGAATTGCACCTGACCCCAACTAGGCTGCAGGAATAAGGCTGATAGTGTTTCATCATATCAAAACTCACTGCTTTAATCAGAGTAAAGACACAAGTATTCTTTATAGCTTTATCCATAGGTGAGAAATTTTTCTTTTTTATCTACAGGTCTTGTCTCTTCAATTAAAGGTAGGTGAGTTTACTTCTTAGGTGAGTTGCAGGTTGCAAAATGTGTATTTGCTTTCTCAGGTTTATATTCCCCGGACTTCAAACTTGCTCCATGAAAATAATGAACGTGGATCTAAAGTGGAATAAGTAATTGCTTGATAGCTTCTTGCTTAGTCTTTAATGTGCTGTGCAGCTGCTGATGTATGTTTGTGCTGGCATTGCGGAGTGGAGCCCTGGGAATAGGGAATCTGATTTCAGAGAAACAAGAGCCAGCTTCAAAGAAGTGAGCAACTCTCCCCAGCTGATAGAACTTTTACTGAAGGAAAACAACAGTGTAGTAAGAAACACACCAGCAATATCTCCTGTTACTCCTCTGCGATCCCTTTCAAAACTTTCTTCTCATTTATCTGATTATGCACTTCCGTTTCTAAATTCTCCCTTGTGGTAGTTTTACCTTTTCTGTTAGTTTAGGTGTTTGACTGTAGATTTCAGTGTGAGACCATGTTACTTCAAAGCACATTATATTGGTTATTAAAGTGGGAGGGGAAGGGGGAGAACCTCCTGTAATTGTGATATATCCTTAGAGGTCTCTCCAGAACGGGAAACCAATTTGAGATCAATCAGACAACACTGCACTTAAATACAGATTAAAATGTTATTACCTTCTAGTAATGAGCTAGTCCAGAGTTATTGTTCACTGATGTTGTGGTATTTAAATAGTAGAGCTAATCTAGTTTGGCTATATGTAGACAGGAATTAGATCATTGAAATAAACACTTTAGGCACTGTGGTAGATTTGCAACTTTTCAAGAAAAGCCTGAAAAATGTAGACGTGAAACAGTGTTGAAAACATTACATGTCCTAAAACATAATTTTTTAAACAAAAAAGAAAGGAAGAAGCAACCATTAGAGGACCCAGTCCTCCCCCTGTTTTATCTATGACTAATTTGGATGTTTACTTTAAGGAGAGTAAGTCCATAATCTCAAATTTGTAGATCTAGCCACTCCTGTAGTATAGATTTCTGAACTGAATTGAACAAAATCGATATACTCACACTGGTTATGCCATTCTGATTTACACCAGCCCAATAACTATTTCTGAGAAGACCTCCCAGTGTGCATTATTGACGTACGATAACATCTTTGCCTTTTGGCTGTGGAAGAATTTTCTTTTTTCTCTTAACTTTCCAAGCACAGTTTCCTGACACTAATAGGTTGGGATATTTCCGTGGGAAGACTCTGTGAAAGTTGTTCCTTGAACAGGGAGAGAACAGCACTGGTTTGTTTATCTATTCTGAGTGTATGATGGATGAAATGTCAGAAATAATTCCACAGGCTGCTGCTGTCTAATCCCAGGGGACAAATGCCTGCATTTGAAATCCCACTGCAGGTTTAATTTGCCAAAATGAATCACTATTGCAACACCTTTTGTTACTTCTGCGAACAACAATACAGTAATACTGACAAATTTTAAGCTAGGAGCAAACTGAGCCTGCAATTATTAAATATCACTTACAATTAAAGTTAGTTGTTAAATTTGAATTGTAAGAACTTTAAAGAAATTTAATTTAAATTTAAAAAGGAAATACATTCTCCAGTCTCCTCCACCTGAGATACAGAGCATCTCTGGACTGCAGAAACTTTAGGAAGTCCCAGGGACGTTCTGGAACCCACTTGATGATAAGCTCATCCAGGTGTACCTACAGGTCATGCGATTGGTTCTCTGAACTGAAGAATATGAGACAGCACTATGGCAGCTAGGTGAGACTTCCAAAGATTTCACAGCACTGAAACATGTTCAGCAGAAATCTGAAAGCTGGGAGGTCCTCTCACTCTCACTGAATTTGAAGGAATAAGGTCATATTAAAGAGCAAGGACAAAATGTTCCTCAGGGAAGGAAATTGATAGATGGCTCATTGCATGGGGAGTGAACCAAAAAGAGTCATAGAAGAAAAGATAAATTCAAGTGCAATTCTCATTCTACATTTGTTTATGGAGAGTCTACCATAAGCAGTAACCAACTATGGCCTTAGCCTTACGTAAGTTTAGCCTTCTCTAAACTTCTATGGCCTCATACAAACTAAAAACTGTTACAAAACCTCAACAGTTATTTTCAGGTCTGCTGATATTCTTTTTGTTCTTACTGAGTCTGAGTCCACAAAAGGAAGAAGGACACAGTTTATAACACCAGCCCTTATATTCAAAAATAATCTCTGATTTTCCAAGCATTTTGTGTATCTCTGCCTCACTGAATGAAAAAAAAAAAAGAGTAGCTTTGCCTCAATCTGTATGAAATATGCACATGGAGATTTGGTAACTGCCCATTTCTTTCACCACAGTATGGGTACAGAGCTGCTCTACAAAGACCATTCCTGTGACCTAACTCTTACTCCAATTAATACACTGAAGGTGGGAAGTCAGACCCTGTTGTGGTTTGCCTTCTATTGAAATTGGTCTAGAATATTCTCCATGTGTCTAAAACAGCTAGGTGATCAGACTGGTCTTCTCTCTCTGTTTACTGAGGCTGAATTTCTCACAAGTTGTAAAAACACTGACTTAAGAGGTGTACAAATATCGTCTAAGTTTGTACAATCACTACTCTGTGTAAGTATACAGGTTAATTCCCTAGAATAGCAGTAGTATAAAAGTATGCATTCTATTTTAGCTGTTCTGTTGTTGATTTAGTTTGGGATTTGTTTTTTGGAGGGAAGGAGTGAGGTTGGCTGTACACACCATGTGTAAAGTTCCTTGATTAAAGACGCACTTTGCAAGATCTCAATGAGACAGAAGTTGGCATTAAGGCATTAAGAAGCAAGATATTCTATAAAAGAGTTTGAGATCATGGTAGCTTATGGATATTTTCATTATGCATATGGATGTCTAATCCTTTTTGAATCCTACTAATCTCTTGGCCTAAGTTATACCTAATATCAGTGAGTTCACCAGGTTAATTACAGCTTTTGTTTTGTTTTGTTTTGTTTTGTTTTTTTAAAAATGCTTGCTTTGATTAGATTTTTTTCCTTATGGCTTCAGTGAACTTTATTTTCTTAAGTGGATTAACAGAAGAACCTATTTTACCTTCTTGTTTCCATTTATTATCTTGAATTGTGCTACTATCCCTTACACTCATCTCTATCTATTGCATAGCCCTAATCTCTTCACTTTTTATTCAAATAAAAATATGCACGTTTCATTCTTTTCTGCAAGGCGTGGTCTATGTATTTCCAGTTATCAGATGGTGATGAAACTGCACCATTGCATCTCCTCAGTTCGTGTTTACATGAAACAGTCTTTAAAAAAAAGGCAGAAACAATCGAGGGAGCAGGGAATGGAACCAAAAGGATGCCGGAGGCCTGGGAGCTGTCCTCCCTTTCATGTTTGGTCATCGGCTCTCTGAATCCTGAATCCTCTCCTTGACCACAGTCATTTTCCTAAAGGGTGTGAAACATGGGCTTGTGTCGCCTGAGGCAGAAGGGAAATGGGACCCATGTGTCCCTCTTCCTGTGTGACTGCCCTGACAATGGGCTATTGCACTTCAAGGAGGGGGCAGGCACTTTCTGTCTCCTCTTCCAGAAGTATTTTAACAGAAAACAGTAATCTCAGTTGCTTTGGAAACAAAGAGAAAGGGATATAAGATCTACATGCATACGAATGTTGGGCTACCAAGTCAATAGGTCCCTCTGCCAGCTGAACTGAGCTCAGCTGAGGCATAGAATGCTTATCCATCATTCGGGATTTCCAGCCTCAAAGGCACTTCTATGTGGGACCATTGTGGCATCCCCAGATGTCAGCAACCCATGGGCTGCCTCTCCCACACACCTGATGGGCTGCACCAGTTCCTGGACATCCCTCTCTTTCACTGATGGTAGAAGCAGCCAGGCTGCCAAACACTCAAATTCATGAAATAATGTAAGATCCCGCTTAGATGATTCTGCAGGTTCCCAAGCAGAAGAGAAAGTCAGAGCCTCTGAATCAGATTTTAGTCTCCAACAAGGAAATACAGAGCTGAGTTTCTGTTTTTGTATTATCATCTTAATGCAATTTGGGTTCTACCATCATACTTTAAAATCTGTGTGTTTTCTGCTTGCACTGAAACCACTGTGGTTAACTTTGCCTTACCATGTTGCATCTTAGCAGGAAAAAAAGGACATATTTTTTTTCTTTTATTTGACATGTAGGAATAAGTAGTAACTATTTGTGATTCTTCACTGCTTATCACTAAATATCACAGCGCGTATTTTGTTAAAACAATGGCATCTCACTAATACAGGTCCTACCACCTCATTCCTTGCTGCTTCTCTCATCAGCTGTTATAGCAGTTTCATTGAAAACGCGATGTGCAGCAGCAAAAAAATCTTTCATACCATATCAAAACACCACCACACAACCATGGTAAAATTTCTAGCAAAGGCTATCAATGTTTCTGGTAAACTGCAGTTGTTTAGAAATTGTCTTTATCACAAGCGTATCTCTACACAGACCAAGAGAAATGTCTTTGGATGAGTATTTATTTAGCTTTGTCTGGTTTTGCTGAGTTCTTGTTCTCTTTTCCAGTTCTGTTTATGAGTTTAGTTTGAATTAGCTTAAAAGGAGGGGGATCATCTATATCCTCACCTGACTGGTAGGACTAAGATTAAAGCACAGCTTGATGATGAGAACTTTGTGGTGACATTTGAAGAACGCTTTTACCTTTGTGCTTGTTATTGATTCTGTAGGCTGGTCAAGGTGGGCAAAGCTGGAAGCTGCAGACTGCTCTTCTTGGTCAGCACAGTCATGCTGGTCTTGGGATCCATGTGATAATCTGTGAATCGAATGGTCTCTTTCCCTGCTTGAAAAGCAAAATACAGGTTTGTTGTTCAGTGAAGAAATTGTTGATCATAAGTTCAATGTTTACCTATTAGATCTCCACTGCCCCTCTTTTTTTTCCAATTAGTCTTTTTCCACAAAGTAGAAGTCTTTTCATCACAATGACTGCTGGTAATGCACATTAGAAGTAAAGATGTGAGAAAATAAGTTTTAGACAGTTTGTTCTTAGTTTGCCATGGTGTGTAAACTGCCATCGCTCTTTTCTCTCCAAAGTCCTTTTCATGCTTAATAACTGCCACCCTATCTGAGGACTGTCTCAAGCACACAGCTAGCATGCATGCCAGAGCTAGAACAGCAACTTGTGAAGAACCTAAATCCCCTTCTTTCATTCTCATCTCATGCTTTCATGAAAGTATGCTAAAAATGTCACTAGTGTTTTAGTTTAATATGCTCCATCACTTTCTAATGGTGCCACGTCTATGAATTACAGTGCTAGTACTGCAAGGTTTATTACTTGCAAGGTTTACAAGTACATTATTTTTCTCATAATTACCACAGATTTCAGCTATCTTGGAAAATATAATTGACCACAGAGTACTTCCTAATGGGGCATGTGTGCCAGAGATGAAAATGATTCTATAGCAGCAAAGAGCTGTGCTTTTTTTCATGAAGATCGTGATTGTGAATTAATCCTTTGAGAATCCCAACATAATGTACAGATCCAGCAAAATAAATCCCAAGTGGCTGACAAGCATTATGTTGGAGCCACAGCCCTGACAACTACTAGGACCCCTTTCTACTACTGACCGTGAAAGACTGACCTGGCAAGGAAGACTGTAGGCAACTGCAAGGTGGAAGAGCCACCATCCTCCAACTCACCTGGACCTACACTTGGGAAGTACTGTATAGCTCTGAGGGATCATAAAAAGGATCCAGAAAATCAACATACACAATTCACTTGCCCCAGTGGCACAGGTTGACTTGACCTGAAAACTGGAGGCAAATTCTTTTGTTTGAACTCTGATGTATTTCATTCCTTCACAGTAAAAAAAAAAACTAAAAAGAGATGCTAATTTTTATGACACTAAGCATTTCCTTCACTTTCTTTCATTATATGTACCATGTCCTACTACTCAGTACAAGTGCAGCATGTGCTGTTAGGTGGGCCCATTAATTACGGTATCTCACTAGACCTTTAAAATGAAAGCTACTGCCTCTGGTGGTTTAGGTGGAACAGAGATATATAACCTCCTAAAATATCTGCAGTAGCCCCAAGTTAACAGCCAGTATTTTTTAATCCTTTTAGTTATATTAATACCCCATTTTTTTTCTGGAATGGAGTTTGCCAATATAATTTGCAATTATTACTTTGCATAATAAATTCATCTTTTTGAGCTCCCAAGTCTAAAAAGCAAATCACCCTGAATATATTATCCATGGGAAATGAATTTGTTTGTGTGTTTTGCCCAGATATATACAAAATATTCTTCCTCCTGGCACGGAAGGGAAGGGTGGGATAGATTTTAATAAGATGGAAGAAGAATCAAGACAATTTTTGCAATAAAATCCTGCCTAAGCCAAGCTCTCACAGTAACAAATCCCCTGGCAGGAGGCCTGACAGTGGACTGTGTCCAAGACCTCAGCCTGAGTGGCGTCCAGGGGCTGCATGGAGCAAGCCCGCCGTGGCTTATCCTCTCTCCCTTCCAACCATTTGTCCCATGCCAGCAACCCACCTACCCTGGGGAGAACCAACTCCCCTTCCCCACCCACCACCCTGCTGCCTGCCACACATCCAATCCCCCTCCAACCTGGGATGCCGAACTCTAGCCACACTGCTGGGAGCACAGTCACGGTGAGCGTGGGCATTTTAATTGACCTCTGCCTCACAAGTTAATTTGGGTAGCCGTGCTTTCCTTTATTCTTCCTGAGGTTTAAAACGGCGCCGGCAGCTTCATGCACATTCTTTCCCTTATTAGTTCAGTTCCCAGGCTGACATTTTTGTCTCTGTTATAATTTTCATTTAAGCTAACAACTTACTTGCTGGGCTGCTCATTTGAGTCAATAGTCATGAGGGTTTGCCGAGAATGCTAGCCAGGAGGCAATTGCTTGATGCTGTTTGTCACTGTTGTTGTTGTTTCAGGAAAAAAAAAAAAAAAAAGGAAAAAAAGAAAAAATATAATAATAATTAGAAACAGTGAGTCAGTGCTGGTACTCTCATGATCAGATATCATTTCTTTCATGTTAACATGAAACTGCACAATGGCTTTTACTGTGTGTCGACATATTCTGCAGGTTGTATCCTTCACCAATTTGCACATCATGTCATTTCGTTTACTTAACTGCTTTTGTGAGGAGTGAAAATTGGAGAAGAATTTGACCTTTTTAGCTTTATAAGCATTTCACAACGAGCTTTAGAAATCCTTCCTACTTCTGCTTTAATACCACCACTCAGTAAATGCTCATATTCGGGCTTGTAATCTGACTGGGTAAAATTATTCATGTATGTCTTTTCTTTCCATCAATACTTTGGCACAGCAACTGGGCAGATCAGGGTACAACGGTGAGCTCTTGCACGTAATGTTCATACACCCTTATGCAGATCAACAACTGCATGTGAATGCAGTATTCAGTAAGTGCACGAGGAAATATTTGTATTACCCTTCTTTTTTTAAGGCACAATGGATTACAGACGTTTTCTTTTTTTTTTTTTTTTTTCTTAAGAAATAAGGCTGCCACTTCCATATGTGATATTAAAAAGCTACTTCCCCCATATCTTTTACTTCTGTAGTCAATGCTGAGATCTCAGCCAAGGGCACAGCCTAGGCATTTGCATGTCAAGATGAAAATAATCCATTTTGATCCTCTATAGAAAATGTGGTAATAGTGGAAGAAGCTCAGAAAACATTACCCATCTCTCTGTGCCTTGGGAGTCTTGAGGGAATAACATTCCTAAGAGGGGTGTGCTGCTGCAGTGCAGCACTGACTGGAATGCTGGGAAGAGCACAAAGAGGAATTCAGACACAGCAGAACTCATCCTGAAAAAAATCGGATCTGTGCTGATGGGGGAAATGAAAGAAAAAGAAAGCAAACAGCTGAAACAAAGGCTGGCTTCATCCCATTTACTCATAGCACCTAAATGAGGTGTCTAAACTCAGGGTATCTGAGATCTCAAACTAGGGATGCTTTCACCATCGGCTCCCAGGTACTCAGTGAGCAGAGGGAGGACCCTGAGATATTTATTAACTGGAGGAAGGATGAATTCAAACCAAGATACATTGGACAGATACTGAAAAAGATCAGTTTGTATGTAGATTTGCAGCTGGCTATGCACTGTTTTGTTCTGGACATTAGATCTGTGCTTTTAAAGGCATTACGTAGCTGGAGCTGATCTGGCTGGGAAAAGTGCTGCTCACGTGGAGCAGTGTGTGCCCGCACAGCATAATGCTCCTTTTTGTTCTGGAGGCAGATGCATTTCTCCATTTGGAAAGGCTCTAGAGAATCAGGAGGAGTGCAGATGAAGTCCTGCTTCACAGATCTGAAGATCAGCGCTAATTCTAGGCTCAGGTCTTCAGAGCCACAGCCATTAGAGAATGCTCATAACTTAAAAATGTTCATAGGTGAATGGTGAAGGCTAAGACATACAGACCACGTTACTAGAACAAAGTAAAAGAGAAAAAAGAAAAAGCAGATCAAGTAAGCTCAAGCCTCATTTCATACCATTTTGTTGCCTTATCAGACCATCAGCCTTTCCAGAGGAAGGCCTACAATGACTTCACATCTGTAAACATCAACAATTCTGACTTTAAACTGGTCCTTCTGAGTGTCTGTAAAGTGCTGTAGGAAGCACTTCCACACGGCTCACTCCCACACAAACATTCAGCATGTAATGCAGTGTACTCCTTCCTCCCTTCTCAGGTCCCAGGGAAGTAAAAGTCAGATTGGACTGGAAGGAATGAGAAGGGTGCACAAGGCTTGGAACAGGAAAAAAGCAGTAATATGAAATAAAAATTGTGGAAGAGAACATGGAAGAAATCCACAGGCCTAGCAAGAAATCTGTTAGAGACTGATTTTTAAATAGAAAAGTATTTCTGTGTATTAATGGGGTAACAATTCTTACGGACATGTTATAATATTCACATTATAATGTGATTGCTATCCCCTTTCATTTTAAGTGTGCTCCTTATTTATTACTAGGACCTTCAGAACAAGCTACTCAATCTATAGAACTGAAATATGGGAGTCAGGAAAATTACTCTCTGTCTCACTTTTGAGTCCGTTAATCCTTGAGGACTCCTCCTAGGAAACTCCCATTTCTGTCCTTATTCTCCAGAAGATAGCTCCATCCTCTTCTTCCTCGGCTCACCTGAGAATTATTCAAGGTCCTAAGTGTTAAGACTGAGATCCCCTCTGCAGCAAAATCCTGTTTAAATCTCCTGGATATTTGGTAGGAGGCAAAGACTCAAAATCTGCAAAAATAATATGTGCTAAAATTTGTGGAAGGAATAAAATTAATGCATATGCCATGGCACTACCCTGTACTACGTCCCATCTGGGAGGAAAGAAATAGGCATTTCAGCTTAATAATATGCATGGTTCTCCCATTAGGTTCCAGAATCTCTTAATGTAGATACACATCATTTTCTGGATATCAACAAACCACTTGAAGTATTATTTATACTCAAGGCTAGAATGATTGCCATGAGAATAATTGTGTAAAGGGTGGAATAGGAAAACAAAATTAACATTGCTGAATGGTATTCAGGCCTCAGTGATTTGGCAAACTTAGCAAAGATCACATGTCAGTTAAATGACAGATATGAGCCGTTGCAAAAAATACAGCGGTATTTCTTGAAAATATCTGATAGAGTAAAGGTTAATGTTATTAACATTCTGTTTGGGATGTAGTTGGTGTGAATGCAATATGTTCTTTATGATTTCTGTTTTCAAATATCAATGATACTTGATTTTTTTATTAATAGTGTGTAAGGACGTATTGATTTTTTTCTTCGTAGAAATAATTAAAGCTGTTAAGCTTGGGAGAAAAAGATCTAAACAGATTAAATCCTAGCCTCTGTAACGGAACCTGCAGAACTAATGCTTCCATCACTCATCACAGCATTTTACTCTTCTTGGCTACATTCAAATTCATTTTCTGTTTTTCTCTACTGGGTGTAGGTGCTGCTTTCTCTCAGTCAGGCTCTGCTCAGCCTCATTTGGATGTGTGATACTAAAGATCCCTGTTTGTACCTTGAACCCGTGGAAAACTTCTAGAACAAGTAAGTGCTCGAAAGAAATGTGAAACCTGTACTTTTCTCCCAGTATCATGAGCTGATTCACTCTGCTCTTTTTAAGGCTGTCATGTAGACTGCTTTAATTCTTAAAGGACACTTGTGTAACTGTAGAGAACTTGTGCAAATGATGCACACATGGTACTGTCTCTGACAGTAGTGCTTTGGGTTAGGCTCTCTTTATCCATCTTTAAAATAAAGACGCCTTGCCTCATTCATCCCTTCTGAGAGCTCTGCACTTGTGTTTCATTTTCTTTCATGTCTTTCCTCCCAGGCTCAGTTTTACAGGCACTGGTTTGTTCTCATGTCCCCATGGGAGAACTGTAAAGGGTGCTGTCATTTCCATAATTACCAATGACTACAGAAGTTCCTCCAGTATGTGAATGCCTTCAGTTACTCATGCAGAGATTAAGGAACACAAGTAAAAATATCTTCCCTGGTTTCCAAATATGTTAGAGCTGTGTTCTTGTTACAAGGGGTGGTGAGATGGAACATCTCGTGTAAAGACCTCTGTACAGCAAGGAAGAGGGGGATGGCACCTAAGAAAAGAGTGGACACCAAAAAAGCTGCACTGAATCAATTCTAAGCAAACATTTCATCCTAGGAGAAATAACCGAGCAAAATTCTGCATGTGGTGCAACTAGTGAGTTACAACTAGTGAGGGAATAGGAATGAAGGCTGAAATGCCCCACACTCAGTGTCCTAACCCAAATGCATCAAAACTATCAGGTCTCATCAGGATCACCCAACACATCACTTCAGCAGAAGATCACAAGCTGTGGGACATGTGCATGCTGGAGAATCATCTGGTGTGCTTGGGCACATCTGGGGACACAACGCTGTCACAGATGGTAACACTTGAGCAGGCTTTTCTACGTCCCTTGATGTTGCACACCTTAGCCTGACAATGAGCAATGTGCAGTCTGTTGACCCGTAACAAGCACTCGTTCCCTTTCATGTTTAGCCATATTACACCGGGTGCTGTTGCACATGATTTCCATGAAAGACAGACGCATGGCCCAAAAGTAAGTGAATTTTCTATTTGAACCAGTTCAGTTTTTGACCTGCCACCTTCTCCATTCCAACCAATCTCTTAATCCACTTGATTTTAAAACTGTGCAGGCTTTGATTTTACCCCTTGTTCACCCTTTAAATCTCATTTCTTATCCCCTAACTCAATTAATACAGCTTAGTTAAAATTGTTACAAACATCTTTTTGGGATTATCCTCTTAATCATAATTTTAAAATGAATGGAATATTAAATAATCTGTACTCATGATGTAATCAGAAATAAAAAAAAAATCCTATGAAAGCTATTTAATAATATTCTAAACTACTCAGCATTTAATTAAGGCTATTAGAAGATTAGAACTGAGATAGAAAGATGAATAAGGAATAAATTTGACGTCTTTACCCATTGTTTCTAAAATGAATGACCACATTAAGGTCTTCCGAAAAATAATATGGTAATACTTTTTTCTCCCACAAGATCCTGCTTTAGAAACATGCTTTTGTGCTTGGGAGGGGAAGAAGAGGGGATTAAAGTCTTTGAAATTGCTCTATAAATACAACGGACCTGCTGAATATCAGCCTGTCTCTTCACTGGAGCCAAAACAGCACCCACATTCTGGGATCATCTCTCTAACCAGAAGAACCCCCTGTAAACCCTCTGTGTGGAGGCTTTTATGCAGAATCCCATGTGAGGAGATGTGCTGTGTGTACAGAGGACACCACTGCCCTTCCCTTAGCTCACAGTTGTCCCATCCCCACACTGTTCTTCCCCATGCTTCCCAGCTCCACTGTCCAGGACACAAACTCACCCACCATGCTCAGGAATGCCAAGCAAGCAGTTGTGACTACATCTGCCATGCAGATGCAAGGCATAATGGCTTTCTGTAGTGCTTTTCGGCTTGGACACTTGCAAAGATTTCAAGCAGCCTCAGTCTAGTTTTATTTTATTTTATTTTTTATTTTGATTCCCAGTAGCCATTCAGAGGTGAAATGCACCAAGCATTAAACCTATTCTAGTGGGGTTTGGGATCTGATTGTGCATTTGTTCTACAAATAACTCCCACCCCAGCCTGCCAGTCATTCTACTTGCATAATTTCCACAAAAGCCTGGGGGAGTTTTTCATGCAGAAGGACTCAAGGGTCAA
Organism: Chrysolophus pictus; assembly: GCA_037305975.1. Lineage (NCBI taxonomy): Eukaryota > Metazoa > Chordata > Aves > Galliformes > Phasianidae > Chrysolophus > Chrysolophus pictus. The sequence goes on along the minus strand of CM074614.1, from coordinate 17,429,201 downwards.
GCACACTTTAGAAGAGATTCATTTTACTTTTTTCAAAGTAAACTTAAACAGCTTTAAAACTCGTCCACATTTCCAAGCCCAGATCAGAGCCAGGCACAAAAGGGCAAATTCTGGTCTGCTTCGAAGGTGCCTGTGGCTTGTTTTCTGCCAGGACAAGGACCACTTGCTGCACCGAGCCACAGCCCAAGCTTGTGAGGAGGTCATCGTGCACTGACGGAGGGTGCAAGAACCTTACAATAATTTCAGCAAAGTCAAACACTCAGAGGCTATGTCATCACAGCAGATTGCACTCTGAGAATAGCAGGCAGGAATTACACTGCGCTCTGTTAAAATGTTAGCAACCACATTTCATTTTTGAAAAGGCAATTTATTTGTCCTGAAATAAAGAGTTGATTATATCTCTTATTACTGTTACAAGAACTTGATATATCACAAAGTGGAAGAGTTACAACATGTACCAACTCTCAACCAGGAAAAATGAACCTTACTCATAATTCACTTTGAGAATGTCTAGTTAGTCAATCAAGTGATTTGTAATCATAAAGGCTGCCAGGAATTGAATGAATAATGGACCGTACTAAAATCCTCGGATTTTCTAGTATTCTTATTTCATTATGTGACTTTTATTGCTGTTTCTGATAGTTGTCTCTCTTTCAGCAGAACAAATTAAACTATTCATATTTACTGGAAGGAATATATTTGACTGTTTAATGCGCATAATGAATACACAAATGCAGTGACCACTGTATGTAACAACTGAATGAGAGACTTTTATCCACAGTCACTAAACTTGTAGGGTGTGAAGCTTGGATAGGAACTCTCTTTATCTTCCCACCCCACACCACCACCCCCATTTTTCCTTTTGGAAGGATTTTTGGGGATAATCAGTCCAAGCATGTATCACATTGTTACAGTACATTTTCTTGAGTCGTTTTATAACTATGGAAGTGACATAATTCCCATATCATATTCCTGCTAAAGAATAACTGCTTCACCCTCTTTCTGTATCTGAGAATCATCTTACACTGTGATCATCTGATAAGGCGTGACCTCCAGCTCTGTATTATACCAGTAATCTGGTAAAAATGGGCAGATGATAGTTCTAGATAGATCTGGAAACAAGAAACCACGACTCTAAATATGAAATTGTGCAGAAGTTGTAGTTTAACATGTGCTAATTATATGCACAAGTGCACATTTTTAATATTTAGATTCTTTTTCCAGATTTTCTGCAAAACTTAACTTCCAAACAATGTAGCTGGCATGAAACAGAAAGTCCCATGCTTGCAGATTTCTCTTGCATTTGAATTTTAACTCATTGTTTGCTATACAATTTATTGTTATCTTTATATATGGTTTTGACATCCTGGCAGTCAAGTCAGACAGTGGTGTGATTTTATTCATGACATTTTCCCTATCAGCAGGGCAGGTCAATGATCATATTTTTGCCCCTTGCTTTGATTTACATTTATACTGGTGTACAATTTTCTTTTACGTGATGTGGACGAGTATCTACCTTAAAAAAAAAAAAAAAAGTGTTAAGTAACAGAATTAATTTTACAGTTTATTTCTACAACTGAATTGCTGGTATTTTAGACAGAAGGACTTCACGCATTCTGATGGCCGTTTGTCTGCAATCCTGATGTGAGGACTACACCATTTCAAACAGAAATTATTTCTTCATTCAGAATTGCACAGGACATGGACAGAGCTTCACCTAGCAGCGGAGTCTGGGACTAGTGGTAACAGGAGAAAAGCTATTTTAAGAGATTTTGGATCATGCTTCCAAACAAACCTGAATTTAGAAAAACGGGATATAGTTAGCCAAGCTGGAACACAGCCAGCCCACTGCTCCTACTGTTACAGGCATCCTCATGAGTTTATAATAATTGCATAGGATATCTGCCCACATTTTACACCTTCTGTGAAACTGCTCTTATCTCAAAGGGACAATATCGAGTCAAATGTACTACCGCTGAAGTGAAACCAGTTGCAAAACTCATGGCCTGGGACATTTGTTACTGCCTGCAAAAACACAGCACTCTGAACTGAAATCTGTGGAAATATATCTTGTCCAGGCAAGGTGTCACTGTGTCAGTGGATGGGAAAGAAAATTTGAAAAGTGAAATGATAAAATCGGTGGGATAATTGTTCTTTGGCTGAGATAAATGATGAGAAGCATAGTAAAATTCTGAAATGCTGTTGTCTTTCAGATGCTAGGGGAAATCACCCACCCCCATGAAAAAAAAAAAAAAAAAAAACTATTACTCAGAAGATTAAATTGTCATTTTTGATAGGGAAAAGTCACAGTTAATTTTTAATGTCATTTCTCCCTGTTAACTCTGTCACACCCTCCCTTCCCCCCCTTGCAGGCAGGACATGACATACTCTCAGTTCGAAAGTTGACTTAGAATTCACAAAAGATAAAAAGCTCAAAGTGAAAACACAGCTTTAGTCCATTCTACAGTATTTTCAGCATTTTCCAGAAGATTTTCCAACTGGAGCCACTGTCAGTGACCAGCTGAAGGGAGACCACAAGAGTTGCTCAGCAAAGTTCTTTACTATGAGAGTGGTGAGGTGCTGGAACAGGCTGCCCAGAGAGGCTGTGGATGCTCTGTCCCTTGAGGTGTTCAAGGCCAGGTTGGATGGGGCCCTGGGCAGCCTTGTCTAGTATTAAATGGGGAGGTTGGTGGCCCTACATGTTGCAGGGGAGTTGGAGATTCGTGATCTTTGAGGTCCCTTCCAACCCGGGCCATCTGTGATTCTGTGATTCTGTGATCATGCTGAGCTCTGTGGGAAAGGACATCTAGCAGGGACTGTGCTCTGGCCTCCAGCTAAAACAGCATTATTATGGCTGTCATGCTGAAAACTGAGGTAGTTTTTAGGGTGAGATTTCTACCTTCCTCCCACTGCCAAGATCTCTAACAAAACACGTGTAAGGTTTACTACAGACAGTCTTCCTGGTATACAGCAAAGTTAGAAAGCTGCCTAGAGATAGACCCATGTTTCTTTTAACATGGTTGATATGGTGTAAATTGAAAGAAATGGCTGGCACAGCTGATTTTCATAGCTATGTGAAGCACTGGATTTCTGTAGAATCCCACCATTTTCAATGCATTGTCTATGATCTTAGTTATGAAGCACTCATATATTGAGCCATTTACTTTTAACTTTCTACTCACTCAGGAAAAATGAAGTATCAGTACAGTAATGACTGTAAAACCTAAAACAAGAAATCCTTGCACATTCACTCATTTGGCAGGTTCATGCATATCCTTTGTGGACAAGCAGAAATTTGTTATTCATTAAATGCTGAGCTCTAACTAAACAAATAGACTTAATTGTGCTATACTTTCCGTGTTTTTGCAAACTCCAGGACTTTGATCTTCAGTATAAGAACACATACAACACAGAGGTGAATTTTACTGCTGCTGGTATAAAATCCTCATAATAACAGAGGTTAATGGATGGGCAAGAGACCGTACTTCCTTTCTAAATACTGCTCAGGAGTGTGTGAGCGTTAACCACTTGAATGCCATTTCATGCATTAAGCAACCTCAGATTTCTAGGTGAATTAAAAACAAATAAATTCATGGGAGAGTTGTAGTTAAACCTCAGCAGACTTCCAAGACACCCACAGCACACCAGCTGTTGCCTATCTTCGTCTGCGTTGATGAAAATATCAAATTTGCTGCAGAGAGAACACATTTCTGGAGGAGTAAAAGGGCCTGGTTTTTTTTTTTGGGGGGGGGGGGGGGGAGGGGGGACTATGTCCACATTCCCAGCTGTTTTCCAGTTCTTCAGCAGTCTATTCGAACTTAGCCCCTCAGAAGCGGCACGGCAACACCAGGGCTGAGGTCCCCCCAGATCTCACTGATCTGCAGCTCACTGCCTGCCCACACATACAGCAACGAATACACAGATCTCAAAACGAGACAAGCTGCTCCCTGCTGCTGAATACATCAAAAATAAACTGGGCCAGAGCTCTGAAGGAGTGTTTACCTTTTCAGTCAGGATCTTCTTAATGCTATCCAGAAGTTGGGCCCTGCACCTAGTAATTGTATTATACAAAGCATATGAAGAGATGGGTCCAGGCTTAGCAAGGCACTTCCCCACAATGCCCATCAGATTGCTTTTTCTCTTCCTCTGGGTCTGTTTCTCCCAGTACCTGTTGGCCTGCAATAGGCCCAGCACAGCCAATACTTGCATCCTCTGGAATGCCAGTTCTCAGCGCTGCAGTGGCGAAGAGCAAAGCCCAAGATTCTCACGGTGTGTCAGAAAGCATCAGTAAGTGCAGCTAGAATTGTTTTCATCTGCCTGAAGGATTCACTTTTAAAACAACATCTTTTGCTTGTGTCTTGCTTCTTTTATTAACTAGAACTTGAAGTGATGGAAAATACTTCAGAAGTGCTGTAGCGCAGCCTTCCAGTGCTCTCCTACTTAAAGAGCTGATGAAATTGGTATGTTCCCCTGAAACATTCTCCTGCCAATTTGGCATTTTCTTTGGAAACAGTCCTGTCTGATAGTTTCTGACCAGTTCACAGTCTGACAAGTTCCCACAGAACTGTTTGTGTACCACGGCTGATATCATGGCTCCTGCTGCATCTTCTGTGTTGGATGGCATGCTTCTAGAACCAGACAGCTCTGTTATGAGGCTCTGAGTCAGGAAACTGGCGTCAGACACATGCTTTAGACACAATCCTTTGCCATACAAAAGGCGGGGCCTCCCCACCACACCAAGCAGCCTCTGGACCACTAGCCTCACGGCACATTCTCAAGTCATGGCAATGGCCAACCTAGCTGTTGAAGTCTCACATTTTCCCCAGTCTCTGACCTCCATGATCATGACATCCATCTGGACATGGATGCATGACTGGGGATCCCAATATCAGCCTCCCCTTACAAGCACCAGATAAAGGCTGCTTTTTAGCCATTCAACGAGTTCTTGGATTGGTTGTTGCAAGCTGCAGTCTTCTCCATGTCCTAACAGCATGCCTGGGTTTCAGCACACATTCTGTTTTCACCCATCTGCCTTCAACAGACACCTTGCTCTGACGGAGGCCCTATGGGGACCAGCTCCAAGGAACACTGATAGTCAATGTCCCATTTGGGGGTCCTTGTGAGACACAGGCTCCTACCATTTGCTGTGCTATTGTTTCTTCTAGCATCAAGGGCTGGAAAGTTCAATATTTGACATCCAAATATTTGTGTGGATCTAACTCCAAGAAACCGTTAGCGTTTAATAAACAGGTTTCAACAATAAGCATTTATTTTCATTTATCTAACTAAAATAAGTCTTCTTTCAAAAACGCATTGATCCTACTGGTACATCTGTGGAATTCCTGTGCTATGAGAACAGTTAGACTAACATGAAAATAGGGTGTGACCAGAGCTAAGCCCAGTGTTTGTACCTAATCCAGCAAAACCTGGGAAACAGTCAACCTGTGTTTTAACAGCATAAAGTTTTGCTATTTTACTGGGAAGAAAGCTTGAAAAACATATTATTCACCCACGCATCTTCTTTCTCATAGATAAGGGGGTAAGGATGGAAAATACTGGAGACAAACAAGTATCTTCCAAATTATCTAAGTGGGAATAGATATGCTAATGCTGTGCAGCCGGTGAGAATCCTGTGGGGAGCCAAAGCCTCAGCAACACTCTGCTGTGTACAAATCCAGCACTGGCATGGGTCTCTGTTTTGCCCAAAGATGAGCTGATTCCAGGGTCACAGCTGGGAGTTGCGTGTGGTCCATATCCTGCAGAACCTTGGGGTGTAGCCTGCAGAGTTCAGCTCATCTGCACTTCAGATTCCATAAACGGAAAACAAATTTTTTAAAGAGTGTCCTCACTGAGCACAAATGGCTTTTTCCAGCTCTGGTCTGTTTTGCTCCCTAGTGGGGAGCACTTCTTCACACAAACTTCTCCCAATCGATAGAGTGACAACCCTAATGTATAGTTAGTGTATGTGTGAGGGTCACACAGCTGTCCCTTCAGTAGACATTAATCCTACATCCAGAACTATGCAAGAGGTTAATGTTTGCTAATCTAACAGACTCTGTTTCTCTCCAGTCCTGCAGGGATGAAAGGATGTGAGCTTCACTTAAGCTTTTTAAGTTTGGTCTGTGATGGATTCTGCCTGTTATTGCAAATGCGAGGGATGGGGGTGGATATCTGCCTCTGCTCCTAACCAAGAGTTTCCAAGTCAAGAATATTGTCACTATTACTAACAAAAAGTAAAATGCTCCTTGTTATCTACCGGAGAGACGGAAGAATTCCCCTGCATAAGCTCAGAGAATAGACAAGGAGGAAGGGGGCAACAGGAACACAATTGCTTCCAAGCAAGGCAAGTCTGCTTGGAGCTGTGCCTTCCAGAGGCTGAGCTACTAGAGCAGGAAAAACACAAACAGTTGCATCTGTACTTTTCCTTTCAGAGCAGTGAGAAATTATCTGTCAGGAATGGGGGTGCCAAGCAGAGCCAGCCCATGTTATGGCTGAAAGGGCCATTATAGGCTTATACCAAAGGCTTATACCAAAGGCAGCTCTGAAGGGAATTTTGCAGCTTTCCCCAGGACACCATCCTCTTCCTTGTTCTACTGCAGGTTTGTTCACGCTGTAGGCTTTACCCAGGTAATACAGCAGCATAGGAATTCCCAGAAAAGAATACATAATTCTCTTTATGAGAATTGCAATCCTTTTAAAAAGCGGTGGAAAAGTTCGATTTTACACACCACAGAGGCACCTCATGGAAGTAAATAAGAGAACATTGCTCAGGCAGGGCAAGGAATATTATCTGGCACTGCATCAAGGAAATCATGCTGTGACCCAAATGCTGGTATTTGGATTCGACCCGAAATTACAGTAAATTAAAATAGGAAGTAGCAGGCTAACATCCTCCTGGAGAGCGGGGGGGGGGGGGGAGGGAGAAGGAAGGAAAGGGGAAAGGGGAAGGGGGGGAGGGGTGAAAAACAAGAAAAAGAAAAGGAAAAAGGGGGGGGGGGGGAAGGAAGAAGTAAAGGAAAAAGAAAAATTAAAAAAAAAAAAAAAGAGAGAGAGAGAGAGAAAGAGAAAGAAACAGGATAAGGCTGCAACTTCAGAATTTCCTAGGCTTGAAATGAGGTGGCTCTCTCCTATCCAGTACGGTAATTGACCATCCATTTGAAAGTAGCCATTGAGCTAGTCCCGTCACAAGGCAGATACCGAGGTGAAATAAATGCTTCTGTGCTGTCAGTGCTACCTAAAAGTGCTGCTCCGGCATGGCGTAGCCCTGCATGAGCCCACGCTGGAAAGACATTAGCAGATGACAACATTACTTTTTACTGCAGGACTAATTACATCCAAAGTTTAACTTGAGAATACCAAATCAATACCGTTTTTTTTTTTTAGCTCTGCGCTGTGAAAACGAATAGATGAGCACAGCTGACCCGCGTCTGTGGGCGGCGGGGAGATCTGAGCACCGGCGGCGGGCTGCGGAGTTGAGCTTTTCCGCCTCTCCGCTCCCAAACCTGCACGAGAAGGGAGCCCGGCTGCATCCCCTGCAGCTCCCAGGCCCGATGTTCCCAACAGATGATTCTAAATGCACGCAGACGGATCGATCGGGTGAGCCCGGTGCCTCCCACCCGCAGCAGACGGGTGGGTGACTGCGGGACCGCGTTCTTTCCCGGTACCCCAGACGGCGGATCGATCGATCATAGACGAGCTATAGGAGGCCTCGGGATTTCAAGAAAGAATGAACTGTGGGGTTTATTCAGCCTTCCTGCGACTCCCACCCCCGTCGCTGAGCGCGAACAAAACCTTTCCCCGCTGTCAAATGCCCGTCCCTCAGATGCCGCTGCTGCTAGTGGAAACTGCTCCCGAAACTGAGCAGCCCCCCGGAAAGGGCCAAAGGGTGAGGGAAGGTGGACCCACGTTCAGAGTTGATGGGTTTGCAGAACAACAACGCGGGGTAGAGGGGGTGGAGGGAAAGGAAAAAAAAAAAAAAAAGGGAAAAAAAAAAAAGCCCTGCTTTATAGCTTTCCTGGGACTTCACGATTTTGCGTTTCTATTTTTACAAGAATGGGCTGATTTGTCTTAGGCTATTACTGTCTATTACTGCTGGAAGTCCCGGGGAAAGGTGGGAAGCAGAGAATTCTGGCAATCTGCCTAAAGAGAAATCAATGAAACAAATTAATCCTTCGCAGGCTGCAATGACACAGTAATCCATCATTCAGAGCTGCTTTTATACACCAAATCAGAGAGCAGAGGAAAGAGCCCTGGGGGACATCACAGACAACAACTTACAGCAACACTGGGAAAATACTAAGGAATCAGTTTATTTAAAGAGGATAGATTTCAGTTGATTGCCTATTTCGTTTTATAGAGATTTTTCTTCCATAGTGCTGCGAAGCTCTGGGCGGATGACTCTATCTGCTGCGCGCTGCCTCTCAGGGTCCCCTCCGTGGGCTTTCAATAGGACTGGAGGAAAAAAAAAAAAAATAGAGGGGGTGGGAGGAGATAGAGTCTTTTTACCCGTGATGGACAGGTGCCCGAATTTGACGGCGGGGAACGAGGAGGCTGTTCGGAGCGCCATGGCTGAGCAGGGCCGAGCCCTGCGGGCAGCGACCACCGGGGTCCGGGGACTGTCCCATTGCAGCGACGCGGAACGGGGCGGGGCGGCTGTCCCGGGCGGGGACCTGTGGGGGGCAGCGGGGCTAGGTACCTGACCCCGGATGCCAGGGGTCCCTGCACGCGGGGTCTCCCCGAGACCCAAAATGGGAGGAGGATGGGGCAGCGCGGAGGCAAGGCTGGAGACTGGTCTGCGGTTCGCAGCGCCCAGGACGGAGCGGGGGGTGGCTGGGGCGGGGAAGAGCTGCCGTGCTGCTGGAACGCGAATTCCGGGGTGCTGTTAGGAAAGCGTTACTTTCGCCCACCCTCTGCACCTCCCCGCCAAGAGAGCACAGGGGTAATTTTGGTAGCCCGCTTGCGTGTTGATTTCGCCACCCCGGATGCTCGGCAGGAATGTGCTATCCTAGTTTTTCCCTGCTCCGAGGAGATGGATAATGCAAGGACCTGGTGGTGCTGCGGGGTCAGGAGAAGTATGCTAATTGGGGAGCCTAATTGCTTCAAGCAGTCATGCCTCTAAACACGAAGAGCGCCACTGATGGAGTCAGTCTGTTACTAATAAAATGAAGAAGCACTGAATTAAATTCCCAAGAAAGGGACTATAAAAGTTTCCACAGTGTAACTAAATGACTTCACCTATACTATTACCCCTCAGATGACATCTTGAAAGAAGGCAGACTCAGTGCAGCCTCCATATTCGTAAATTGGCCGCGTTTAGGCCACTAAATCTGGATTGATTTAAAAAGGCTTTTTCATCCTCCCAATCAGATGAAGTCATTGCTAATTAGTTGTTTTCTGTTAACAACGTCACTGTTCCCGGAGTTACCTGCTCACACATTTAATGAACTTTGTGCACCATCCAGACCAACAGAGGTTGGGGGGTCACAGCTTTTGATGTTGGGGTTTTGTTTGTTTGTTTGTTTGCTCGCTTGCTTTTTAGGGGAGGGTTCTGCAATGTGAGGATGAAAGGTGTTTTTTCTCTCATGATTCTACTTTTTGGGACAAACAGCATTCATCCATTCCTGGCAAAATCAGTGTCACCTCTGGCTGTTCTAGAGGTGTCACTGGAGGGGCTGTGTGAAGGGAAAACTTCCCCAAGGTGTGTTTTGAGAAGCGCACCACTTGCAGTGGGACAAGGGCCCCATTTTCAGTCTGGAGACACCTGCAGGGAGAGGCACAGCCCTGTGAACAAGAAACCCAAACTTCCACCTGGAGCTGGGGATGCCTCCAAACAAAGGAGCACCTGCAGCCCCACAGTCTCGGGCTCTCCCAACCCGTAGTAAGAGGCGATAGAAAGATGAGCTTCCCTCAGTTTAATGGCTTTGTAAAGTGCCTGTTTGCTTCCAACGAGCTGCAGCAGTGCGGCTTTTCCCCATGGCTCGGACGCTGCACAGCGGGGCACACGTGTGGGAATGGATGCGGGTGGGTACCACCGGGCTGTCTGCACTCCGGGAGCGACGGGTTGCAGGGAGTGCGGGGATGCGTGGCAGTAGCTGCATCCCCCCCGGGCTGGATGAAGAAAGCAGGGCGTCCTGCCTAATTGGATGGAGCAGGTGTTTTGCCAAGCGCTTTGCACCTACAGTGCTGACCTCTTCAGCATTCTCTGCAATCTTTTCTGCCGTGTAAGCCCGTCTACATCCTACTTATAAAGATTCGGTCGTGTGCTTCATGTGTCTCTCCCTGAATTGGCTCCAAATAAACGGATCAGGAATGTAAAACTATCCCCCCAAGACATACGACTAGGAATTGTCAAGGAGACTTTGGTCCACTATCCATGTCTATTATGCCAGTCACTCATAATGATCCCTTGTGGTGTGTCATACGTCATCATGACACTGATCCATGACACAGTTTAATGCTATTTGGGGATGCTCCGGCATCGCGCAGCCTCCATCCTGTACCTTTGTAACTCGCTGCAGCTGATTCCCCGTTGGCTTCCACAGGAGCACTGCACAGTCTAAACCCAAAGCCACCATCTCGGGCTCATCCCAACCGCACACACTGCTCGGAGTTTCATCTTTTTCTCTGGTGGGGAGGAGGGGAGGAGGGGGAGAAGGGGCTGTTTTGTCTTTCCTCCTCCTCGGTTCCGCGCCACATCCCACAGCCCAGCAGCTGCCCTCACCCTCCCACTCTCGCTGCTCTGCTCGCACGGTCCCCGCCGCCCGCGGTAGGTTACACCGCGCGTGAGGCGTTCGGTGCTCCTCAAATCACACTAGGAAAGATAATCACGTTTCCACAACCGAGCTATCTATATCGCGCGTGGGCGACAGGCAATGTCTCCTCTCTGCATACACACAAAGTCGCGTATGCGGCGGGTACACGCAGCGAGCTGGGGTGGCCTCACCTCACGCAGGTCCACGTGCCAAGCACCACGCGTGTCTGTGTCTGTGTCTGTGCCTGTGCCTGTGCCTGTGCCTGTGCCTGTGCCTGTGCCTGTGCAGTCATGCCCAGCCCGCGGCCACCGCGTTGTTCCCGCGGCTCCACAACCGTGATGTTAGCATCTCTCAGGAGGAGCGAGCCGGGGAGGGGGGACGGGACCTGACGGGACGCCCCCGGGATAACCCTGTCCCGACGGCAGCTGGGAATCGGGATGCTCAGGTCCCGCATAGGAGGATGCCGACCCTTGGCCCGGCCATGCGCGGCGGCGCGGCCCCTCCGGCCCGGCTCTGCCTGGCCCTGTTCTGTTCGGGTCGGTTCTACGCGGCTCGGCTCAGCTCGGCTCGGCTCGGTTCGGTTCCGGATGCCGAGGCGGGTACCGTGCAGCCGCCCTCGATGCAGCTGCTTCACTCCGGCTGCTGGAGGGAGGCAGACAATAGCGGCAGCTGAAACACCTGCGATCTATCACGGCAATAAAATATGTACAGTAATGTGGAGTAATTGCTCTTTCCGCTTCCAGAGGGAGCTCAAAGCTGGAAAATCAAGGTTGGAGTCCTCCAAACTGTAAACAATTTCCACAGGGCACATCCGAAGCATACGCAGATAGACAGGGAGACAGACAGGGAGAGTTCCCGGCTCGTCTCAGCAGGGACTTTAAGATGCGTTTAACACTGTGCGAAGAGGGATAAAGAGTCTGTCAACGCGTATTAATCTGTTTAGCTGCAGCGCGGGGCTGCGAAACTTCTACCTGTGCGCAGCCGTGAGAAAACCGAGCGGGCGGTGAGAGGTGAGCGGGGCCCGCGCTGAGTCACGGCCGCATCTCTGCCGCTGCGGAAGCTCCCCGCAACGCGCAGGGCCGGCGCCGGTGGGACCCAGGCACGGACCTCGCCTCGCTGCCCGTGCTCAGGAGTGCACCCCGTCTGCACACGGACACACCTCTGGGTGTTTTGTCGCCGTGTCTTCGCGGTGCAAGTGTGTGCCACACGTTGTACGAGATGTATGTACCTCGTTTCTCGCAGCTCGGTAACGGCCGGCATTAAAAATTTAATGATGACTCGGAAATGTCAAACTCTAATCGGGGCCGCCTCGAAGAGCGGCTGCAATTTGGGTTTGAGGAGATGCATTGCTCCTCTGCTACTCCAGAGGCCAAAATTCATCTTCCCCCTCACCATCATCTTCCTCCTTGCCCAGCCTGGGTCTTGCTGCCTGCTCACCTGCACAGCTCGAGCTCACACCCCTGCCCCTGCCTATGCCTATGCCCCTGCCCCGACCTCGCCGGTGCTGCCCCCGACGCTCCCTGCACCGGAGGTCCGCCTCCACCTCCCTCCCCGCCGCCGGTTCCTCGCCCTGCGTATAGATCACCGAGAACAAGTTGCGAGTTCCTTTACTTCAGGGAAAAATAAACAAGTAAAAATAAATAAATTAACCCGGCTTTATTGCTCTTATAGCAGCGAGATGGCATCTTTCTGCTTATGAGAAGCGAGGGGAGGGGGAGAGAGGGCAGTGCGCAAGGATCCCTCACCGCTCCCCTCCAGGTGACTGCGCCTTAATCCCACCAGCCACCCACCCCCGGGGGACGGCTGCTGGAGTCCAAAATCTCCAGCGGAGGTTCTGGCGGGTGCCCCGGCGGGCAGAGCCCCGCTCTCAGAAGCGGTGCAGAGACCCAGGCTCGTACTTGGGCAGGAATAACTTTTATCCATTACCCCCGCTCTCCAGTCTTTACACCCCGCGACGGAGCTCTGATGCGTAGCGTAGTCCAGCGAACAATTCTGTTTATCTCCTCACAATGGCAATCCTGTGAGCTATAATGCGACATACACAGCGGTGATTGAGCGCAGAGAGCTCAGAGTGTGCACGAGTGCATATGGTGAAATGCCACCTTCTCTACCTGTCCCTTTTCTCAGCTACCTCGAACAAAAGGGCGTCCCGGATGCTTTTTGTGACACTGAATTAATTCCAAATATTTGGTACACAAACTTAGCGAGCCTAAAGCAGATTAATTTTCCACAGTAATCCAATTAAAAGATTTCTAAACTAATCTTTTTGGAAAAAGGGGGGAAAGGGGGGAAAGAAAGAAAGAAAGAAAAAGAAGAAAGGGAAAAAAAAAAAAAAACAGTGCAAGGCTAAAGAGGAAAATCGTTTTTATGGCAGTGATTTATTGCACTGGTTCGGTCTATAGGAAGAGGCTTTCCGCACTTTGAGATGACCATTATTCCTCCTTTCCGAGATCGCAAATACACCTTAGCAAATACGTGGATTACGCTTTTGTTTTTAATTTTATTTTTATTTTCCGGAAGTGCAAGAACCGAATCTCGTCCTTAGCACACCGAGGAAGGAGTTCGGTCCCTCGCGAGCACCCGAGACTTTTTAAAGTGCTAATAGATTTATGGTCTCTTTTTCCGACGCCCATCCAGAGTAATTAGCACATATGTTCTAAATAGATGATAGTTTTGTGAGCAATAAAGCAATTACCCATCGCAGGAGCTGACAGTTCCTCCAACTAAACTCCAACCAGCAGCTAATTGGAAAAGTCATTTCAGCTCCATTGTCTGCAATTAGTCCTGATAAACTATTACACCCCAACTACCTGATTTGAGGTTTATTTATTCATTTCTATTTGCATTTACAAACGTTCACCAAGTAAGTCACGCTCAACTTTTCCATTGCGGAGGTTCTCCTGGCCCGAGCTCAGCGGTGCTGCGGGGATCGGTGCTCGCACGCGGCTCTGCACCGTGGATGCACTCGCATCCCCTCGGACACCGCATCCTCACGGGCGAGCGGGGCAGCAGGGAGGGAGGGAGGAAAGCGCTGATGCTGAGAAATGATCGCTATTCTCCTTTCTCATTGAGTATGACCTCTCTATCTCTCTATGCCCTCCCGCTGAAGGAGCCCCTAAACCCTACCAGCGATGCCCCTCTGCCCCTCCCCGTGGCGTCGGGGCGGCCGCCCCTCCGGTGTCCTCGAAGATGGGACGAGGTCTGGGATCAGGGAGATCTTTTCTGCCACCCCTCGAAAGTGTTTGTGCTCTGTGTCCCCCTTTGGAGGTGTTTGTGGGTTTGGTGGAGGGGGGGGGAAGGGAGGGGGATGGTGGAGAGGGGGGGAACTAAGAGGCAGTTCGGGCTCAGTGAGTGCACAGTGAGTGGAAAAAATGTGTTAAACATTGGTTTGACGCCCCACCGGAGCTTCAAAATATACACCGGTTGGATTTCTTCTACTTAATTTAATCTTTACTGGACTGGGTTTCTCCTCGACATCTATTCAGCAGAAGTCCCAGCAAAAGTGTCACAGGGGGGAGGCGGGGGGGGACAGCTCAGCCTTCAGTTTGCCGCGCAGAGTGCAGCAGGTATTTAGTGGAAGCACTCCCAGGAGTTTGAAGTGCGTTTCTGAAGTCAATACTTCTGCCCGGAGCTCTCGCTGGTCCTGGAGTGGGGAAGATTTGTGTGCTGGGATGGGGACGTGTAGCCTTAGCAACAAAGTAGTCACTTAAAGGAATTTACAGGGAAAGCATCCCGGGCTGAGAGAGAAACGTCAATTTCTGAGCAGCAAGCAAAGAAGAGATAGTGCCCCGAGCCTCCGCAACAAAGCTTCCTCTATCTGCTCGCGGCCCCAGAGCCGTCTGCTCCCTGTTTAGTTTTATTTTCCCTTCCCCCTCTGCTTCCAGAGCACAGTCGCCGGCCCTGGCACGAGGATCGCTGCCCACAGCCATCGACCGCCGCACCGCGCACCGCGTTCAGCGCAGATCCGCACGGCCGGGACGGCCCCCAGAATAAACAGTCCCACTCCTCCAGCCCTCCAGCAGCCGGCTCCCTGGCACCGTTCATAAGCACTGTTCTTGGAGTTTAAAAAAAAAAAAAAAAAAAAAAAAAACATGCGGGTGAGAAGCAGGAGGAGCCGGGCTGCCCGCTCCGAGCCCCGACCCTGCGGGGAGCGATGCGCGGGGGTGGCGGGGCAGCGCGAGGCCGGTTCGGTGCGGCTCCCGCACCTCCAGGCGGGCGGCCCCGCTGCGAAAGCCTTTTCGTTACTCCCTGAGCTTCCACTCCCCCGCCTCCCACCCTTCTTCTTCTTCTTCTTCTTCTTCTTCTTCTTCTTCTTTTTTTTTTTCTTTTTCCATTACGAGCGATTAGATGGTGTCTATTCAAAGTTGCTGATCCAGAGAGAAAATAGGAGTAGATAAAAGGAGATTTCAAGTGACCTCCTCGTCCCTTTCACACCAACCTGAGCCCCAGAATAGCCAAGGATCAGCTCGGACAAAAGCCCTTTCCTTTTCCCTTTCAGCTTCAGAAGATTCAGTGCAAGGGGTTAACAATAAAACATATAACTCCGGCCCCGTTTGGTAGATCAGCCAATTTTGTATCCCTTATTAACGACACCGCTGGATGTGCCCGGGCTTCACCCCGAGAAACGTGTGAATAAGAAAAGCCTTCGGATGGTAAAATACATCGCTGTCATCTGCGGCTTTTGTGAGGGGCCGGAGCGGTCTGTGGCGTTTGTTCTCTTTACCCTAAACTTTACCTAAAGCGTATCCCGGTCCTCCCGGCGCAAGTAGAATTCGCTGTAATAAACATATCTCAGAGCTGACAGATTAAGTGAAAATGCGAAGGTTTATTGTTCAGATCAAGTTCTGATGGGGGGTAAACACACTTACTCTGCTGCTACCAGAGCCTCACTGCTGCCTCTTCTCCTGGAAAAGACTTCTGCATCATTTTATCTCAGATGCAGGGCAGAAAGTGACTGCGAACACCCGAACACGTTCGAGGCAAAAGTCCGTCTCAGACCTACGTCTGAAGGACTGATCTCCACCCTGGGGGAGATGGGTGTTCTGACAGGTGACTGTCAGGGACTGGTTGCACAGCTCAGCGATCGCTCGGTCAGGGCAACTTCGTAATTCCAAACTCGTTTCTAAATCTCAGCTCTCCCTCAGAAGCCCTCGCCCAGTTCGGAGTAAGCAATAAAGTCAAATTCACCCGACAGAGCCGAGGGTTTAGAGCACGGTCCCCACGCAGAGCCTCGCGCTAATGGCTTTGGTGCACTTTTGTTTCTTTTGGCTTCGGCGCTGGGCTCACCGCAGCTTTATTTGTGCCGAAAGTAAATATTTGGTCCCGGATTCACCCGTATGCTGAGAATGATTCTCAGATTTGCCTTATATAGGAAGGTTTGATTTGCATCAAGAAGTCATCAGTTTCTGTCCTGGAGCCTGCGTGGGGATTGCCATCTCTTTTTTTGTGTCAAACAAGTGGCCTTCGCTCGGGGTGTTCTCTCCCTACCCCGTGCAGATGTCTTTCTTACTTCCAGGAATAGATCTTTTTGTTTCTTTCTACTTTTCTTCCTTTCTTTTCCTTTTTTTTCTTTTTTTTTTCTTTTTTTTTTTTAAGAAAAAGAAAGAGGGAAAAAGGAAAAGAAAAGGTTGGGAAAAGGAAAGAGAAAAGGAAAGAGAAAAAGAAAAAAAGAAAAAGAAAGAAAAAGAAAAAAAGAAAAGGAAAAAGGAAAAAGGAAAAGGAAAAGAGAAAAAGAAGGGACAGACTTTGGGATGCTAAAACGTTTCTGTGTGGATGGATGGAAGGATGGATGGATGGCGAGAGCAAAGTTGTGATTCAGCGCCCTGCTTTCAGGTTGGCACCGCAGCCCGCTCCTTCTGAGCGCTAACAAATGACAAACCCCGGCACGGCGCGGCCCCGCCGCCGGAGAGGCTGCAGGGACGGCAGATTGCCTTCCCGAGGGGGTGGCGGCTGGGGGGGGGGGGCCGCTGTCACGCCGCTTTTTGCCAACCCCGTCTAAAATAATTCACAGGAGCGCAGGGAGGAAGACGACGGAAGGCGAGGAGGGGGGTGGGGAGGGTGGGGAGGGTGGGGAGGGCGGCCGTCTGCGGGGTTCAGCGCCCGCGGAGGGCAAAGGGGAGGCCGGGGTGTCCTGGTAGGGCAGAGCCCCCCGCCCCCGTCTCGGAGGTCAGCCGAGAGCGGCGCGCTGTTGGCCGCGACCGTGAGAAGGTCGCGCCGGAGGAGGAGTGGGGAACCCACTGCCACAAGGGGTTCAGTAAAAGGCCGATAAATGAGGCAGGAGAAGGCGCTGCGGGGCTGCTGGAGGAGGCGGGGGCAGGGGAAGGCCGTGCTACCCCAAAGGCCTTCTCGGAGTCTAGGGCTGGCAGAAGTGACCCGGGAAACACCTGGAAGGGAGCAGGGGGTGCCCACGGGGGGTGCCCACCCAGCGGCACGGCACGGCGGGGGGGACAGGGATGGCAGTACGGAGAACCCAGTGGTGGTTCTGGGATGGGGCTGAGCCCCGGGTGCTGCCCCCAGGTGATGTACCGCCCCCTCATCACGCTTCCCTGCCCCCCCTGATACAGCACAGCAGAGACCTTCTGCAAAGCGAATAGTGATCCCTTCGCCCTGGGAAACAAAATCTTCAGCCCGCACATCTCTCCCTCTACTTCTTGCAGAGCTCAGCTACCCTTCGGGGCTGGCTGCTGTGAGGAAGTAGGGAAAGGGGAGAAAAACGATATTAAAAACTAGGGAAAGGAAGGAAAAGGCCTGGAAGAAAAGGACCCTAGTGTGAAAAATGAGGCCTGGATGGGCTCTGCTGGCTGTCGAGGCCTGGCACAGCACAACCCTCCCGGTTGGAGGGCAACAAAGCTGAGACATGCTCCTGCTCTATCTGCAGGTGTTCCCAGGGGCCCAGCTGGGACTGGGACAGGCAGAACCCCAAAAACCACTCTGCAGCTTTGGAGCCTGAGCGCACTCACCAGTCAGAGCAAAGAGCTCAAAGGCTGAAAGTTGGGGAGTGAGGGAGGCATCTGCAGATGATCTGGGCCCTGTGGCAGAAGCTTGCATAGATATTGTCCTCCGCCTGCTCCACACCCTTTGAGTATATGCATACACACAGATACATGTATATGCTGGGTGTGCATGTATACCCTTATACACACACTGCTCTGCAGAGCTGGGCAGGTGTGGCTGGTGATTAACATTTTTTGGAGAAAACACAGCACCTGGCTCACACGCTGTCTTCCATCGTGCCAGTATCACCATACCTGCAGTCGATTTTGCATGATGCTCCCTACCCCCGCCCACCTCCCATCGCCAGAAACAGCGCTCATAAGTTGCCATCATTCATCTGCAGAGGGAACTTTTCCTTTGCGGAG
Organism: Chrysolophus pictus; assembly: GCA_037305975.1. Classification (NCBI taxonomy): domain Eukaryota; kingdom Metazoa; phylum Chordata; class Aves; order Galliformes; family Phasianidae; genus Chrysolophus; species Chrysolophus pictus. The sequence goes on along the minus strand of CM074614.1, from coordinate 17,411,092 downwards.
GGGACAAGAGGGCGTGAAGAGGGGCGGCGCGGTCCTAGGTTGGGTTACACCGAGGAAAGACACACAGAAAGGGGGTAAAAAAAATAAAGGAGACTAAAAGAAACACACAATTTACCCTACTTCCTCCCAGGTCTCTGCGACCCAGGATGAAGAACATGGAGTGGCCAAGGGGAAGTCGAGTACGAGCAGGTCCCCGTCCCTCAAATCTCTTCCCACAGCCAGGTTTGCAGAGGTTAAAAAGCAATCACAGCCCATTTCTCAGCTAACTGTGAGCTGTGACCGTTCCCAGTGCCCAGCAGTTTGTCGGGGGCAGGGAATGCCTCCCGCCGGCCCAGCTCCGCTCGCACCTGGCCGCCCCACGGACAGCCCCAGCCGGCCCCAGCGCTGGATCAGCCCCACAGCAGCGCTGCTCCACCAACTTCGCGTCCCTCCGAGCTCCGCGTGTTCCGAGCCGCCCCCCCCGGTGCCGCGCAACCCATCCCGCAGCAGCGCGAGTCGTGTGGGTCCGTGCTCCCTCCCCGCCGGGTACGGAGGCATCTGATTGCCGCCCCCGTAATCTGTTGACACTATCGCCCGGATAAACAGGCTGCCATCGATCTTTTCATTAGGTGATCAAATAACAAACGGAGCAGGTGAAAGACAGCGGCACCGCTCCTCTCGCCCTTCTCCAGCCTGCTGCGAGATGCGCTTGCTCCTCACTTGTGGCCGGAACTCTCCCGCGGCCCGTGGCTGTGCCCCCGAGACCCGCGTGGGTTCGCCCGCGTGCTAAGGGAGCGGGGCGGGGGGAATGGAAGTACCCACGGCATTGCGGGGGGGAAGGCGGGGAAGCGGGGGGGGTACGTCTGAGGGCAAACCGCGGCCCCACGCCGCTCCTGAGCAGCAGGATGCCCGCACCCAGCCCAGGGAAGCCGCACGGGGGGGGGCCGCTCTACCCGCAAGGTGCTGCGGTGATGCGGCCCCGCTGCCCTCTCCCCCCGCCCCACACCCGAGGAAAGAAGCGGCACTTGCCTGGGGTCGGCCGGCGGGGAGCGGGGCCGCGGCCGCGGAGAGCGGGTCCCGAGGAACCGGGCTGCGATGCTTGGTCCGTCCGGCTCCGCTTAGGCTCTCTCCCTCTGTGTCTGTGTCTGTGTCTCTGTCTCTCTCTCTCTCTCCCTCTCTCTCTGTGCCTTGCTCTGCCTCCTTTACTCCCTGTCTCTTCACAGTCTGGAGAGTAAAATCTGGATGATATACATACCGAGCGTGCTTTTTTTGTCTGATTTAATCTTATTCGTTTCACCTTTTCAATGACCAGGAGACAGGACCGAGAGTTTATTTAGAAAGAGGGAGAGAGAGGAAAGGAGCCCACTGTTGCATAGTCAATAACATCCTTTTTATCAATGCGATATACAATGGGGACGGCTTGGCCGAGGGACTCATTGAAAATCTCTTCATTATTTCGGGACAAAATCGGGCGTTTATTCTGATCCCAGAAATGATGACGGATTCTCCCCCGCAGCCGGCTCCCGTCTCAGACTTCAGAGTGACAGGGGAAAAAATAAAATAAATGTGACCGCGATACATCAAAGTGGAGGGTTTGGGGGTTTTTCTCATTGAAAGCGACATCTCTTTGCGAAAATAATAACAATAAAACTTTCGTCAGATATATTTCATCCCCTTTCCCATTGTAGGGTTTACCGCGGCTTCCAATCTGAGGATAAACTTTTATGGGAGCTGAGAGGAGGACAGGCTTTTCCCTTCTTCCTTTATTCTTATATATGTGTGTATATGTATGTCTTTTTTTTTTTTTCCCCATTGTTTGTTTCTTTGTGTCAGCCACAGTCTTTCGATCCGAAGCAAATCCCAGACCTCTCCCGAAAGGGGGAAGATAGGAGCGGGAAAGGATGCACACGGTCACAAAGAAGGGGTTTCTCCTCCTGGGCAAAACTCTGTTTATTATCTTCCCCCGTTTTTAAAATAATAATTAGAAAAAAAGATTGGGGAGGAAAAAAAAAGAAAGAAAGAAAGAAAAAAAAGAAAGAAAGAAAGAAAGAAAGAAAGAAAAAGAAAACCAGCGTGGATTGCGGGGGGCTGATGAACCTCGCGGAAAGCTTCGCAGGGAGCGGGACCCGGCGGGGCGGAGGCCGGCGAGCGGCTGTCCGCTAGATGGCAGCCGGCGCCAGCGATTCCCGCTCGGCTCCGCGCCACCGCCGGGGCCGCCGGGGCCGCGCCGGGCCGGGCCGAGCCGAGCCGCGCCGAGCGCCGCGGGGCGCGGAGCGCGGCCGCCCCCGGCCCCCGCCCCGCCGCCGCCGCCCCCCGCCGCGCCAGGAGTCGCGACCGCCGCCGAGGTTTGCTCTGCGCGGGTGGAAGTTACTTGGGGTGGGGACGCGGAGGGACCGCGTTGTGGAGTGAGGGGGGGGTGTCCCGAAGCGGGTTTGCGCGCGGAGGGGGCGATAGGGCCGTTGTGGATGGTTTCTGCCCGTCCCGCTCTCACCAAATGCTGCTCCCGGCGGGTTGAGGAGCTCGGGTTTCCCATCCCCCCTTCTCCCCCCGCCCTCCCCCCCCAGGGGGATATCGGTCCGGGTGGGGGTGTGGAGCGGAAATGGCCTCGGCGCGGAGTGCGCGGGATGCGGAGCGGTGCGCTCCTCCCGTGCTCCTCTACAGCCCCTCGCGTGTTTCTTTTTGTGTGTGTGTGTGTGATTGAAAGCAGAGAGAAAAATCCTATTTAAAAATGTGGAAAAAAAAATAAAGGAGGGGGAGGGGGGAGAAGGAGGAATCGTGGTGTAAACTTTTCACGGGGTGCCCAAACCGTCCCCTTTTAACTGCCCCTCTCCGCCTATCGCAGTGCACCCTCCGCTTTTGATGTGTGTGCGGGTCTGTGCGAGAGAGAGAGCGGCGGTGAGACCGCAGCCGACCCATACTAATCAGGTCTCAAAGTAAATAGCAGCGCAGGGCGATCTCAATGTAAATTGCGCTTGTCAGAAGAATCCCCTCGCTCGCTGCCTCCCTGCCTCCCTCCCTCCCTCCCTTCCTCTCTCCCCGCTCTCTCCTCCCCTCCCTTCCCCATCCCAGTCAGTAGGTAGCAGAGAATTAAAAAAAAAAAAAAAAAAAAAAAAAAAAAAACGCTGGGGGGTAACCAATGGAGCGCGGGAGGCTTGGCTAACCCCAGCCTCCCATGTTCTCTCCCCCCAATTCAGGGCTCTGACCAGTCAGTCGCCTTTGATTATCAGTTGCCAGCAGCCCTTCTCTTGGCTCCTTGACATGAGCTCCATATAAGGCAGCGATCTCCATAGAAACGTGTCAGTTTCAATAGTAGTGTCAAAGTTCACTATATACAGACATTCGCGCAGATCCCCCTTTCGGAAACATTGCTCTGCTCGGCTTCCCGTTTAAACGCATTCATTTTTTGGGTCTCTCTCTCTCTCCCTCTCTCTCTCTCTCTCCCCCTCTCTCTCTCTCCCTTCCTTGCATATTCTATTAGTTGTTTTTTTTTCCCCCCTTCATCTCCCTCTTCTCCTTCCTTTTCTTCTTTTTTCCACCCTTCCTCCTCGTGTCTCTCGCTTCATTCCTGCAGGAGGAGAAGAGAAGAAGAGAGAGGTGAAACTAAAAAAAAAAAAAAAAAAAAAAAAAAAAATCGGAAAGAAAGGAAAAAGGGGAAAAAGCCGAGCGAGAGCCGGGGGGGCAGCGCGGAGCGAGAGCGAGCGGGCGCGTTCCCACCGTGATGCCGTTCTCATTTTGACCGTTCTCGCCGATTTTTTTTTTTTTTTTTTTATTTTGGGGGAGGGTTTTGCTGCCGGCTGATGAGTTTTTACCCGAAATACTTTTTTTAGGCAAACAAACAAAAAAAAAGAGGACCTTTCGGGGGGCGATCTCCACCGCTCTTTTTTCTTTCTTTTTTTTTTTTTTTTTCCCCTCGCCAGCACCGTGTGTTCGCACAGGAGGAGAAGAAGAAGGAAGGGGCAAGGAAGAGGAAAAGAAGAGGATTTATTTACCCGACCTACTTTGGATCTCTCTTTTTCCTGCGTGTGCCATTATTATTCCCGTCCTCTATTTTTACACTTCGCCGTGAATTCGTCTCCTCTGCGAATTTAGTCACATCCGATTTTTTTTTTTTTGTAATTTTTTCTTTTTTTTTTTTTTGGAAAAAAAAAAAAAAAAAGAAGGAGAGAGAGAGAAAGAGAGAGAGCGAGAGCGAGGAGAGACACAGAGAGCGCGAGCGCCGAGCTCGAGAGAAAGAGCAGCGCCCGGCACCCTCCTCCGCCGCCGCCGACACGAGATCAAACTGCCTCAGCTCCCCGCCCGCCCCCGCCGCGCTCCCCGGCTCCGCCGCGCTGAATGGCTGACGGCGCCCTGCCCTGGACCTGGCCCCCGGACACCTCCGTGCCCTGATCTCTCCGCTCTCCGCCTCCACCTCTCGCTCCCCGGCCCGGCGCCCCGAGAGCCCGCAGCGGCGGCGGCGGCAGCGGCGGCAGCACTGCGGCGGCGGCCGGGCCCCGGCGGCGGCGAGCGGCGAGCGGCGACCTCCTCCTCCTCCTCTTCTTCCTGCTTCTGCTCCTCCGGATCCAGCTTCGCGGCGGCGCCCCGGCTTCCTCTATGCCTGCGCATCCTCCGCTCCCGTAGCACCCGGACCGCGTGTGCCTGTGCCCGTGCGTGTGCGTGTGCGCGAGTGGGGAGCCGTGTGCCGGGCGTGTGCGCGCGTGTCTGCCTGCGTGTGCGTGTCCGGCGTGTGCCTCTCCTGGATGCCTCTCCCGACGGCCCTGTTCGCCGCTTCTGATTTTGCAACTTGAAGTGGTGGGGGGGGGGGAGGGAGAGGAGAAGAGGCGAGAGAGCGAGAGAGGGAGCCGAGAGGGGAAGCGGAGAGACGGGGGGCTTCTAGGCGGGGGGGGGAGCGCAGGGAGCGGAGAGGAGAGAGAGAGAGAGAGAGAGAGAAAGAGGAGGGGGAAAAGAGCGAGAAAATCCTCCGACGCCCCCTCCCCCTCCCTAAAAAAAAAAAAAAAAAAAAATTAGCGAGAGCGCGAGCAAGAGGAGGGGGGATCGCGGCGAAAAATAAATAAAATAAAGAAAACGGCAGGAGCGGCTCCAGCCGGCGGCAGCAGGGCAGCGGCGGCGGCGGCAGCCGAGGCGGAGGCAGGCGGCAGGCACGGTCCCCTCGCTCCCCGCTCGCCCCCGGCGCCCGGCCGCCCGCCTCCCCCCCGCCCCCCGCCTCTCTCCCCGGCAGCCCGCAGCGAGACGCGCCGCTCCCCAGCACTTTTTTGGGCCCGAGATATGGCAATGGTAGTTAGCAGCTGGCGAGATCCGCAGGAAGACGTGGCCGGGGGCACCCCGAGCGGCCCCAACCCCGCAGCGCAGCCGGCCCGGGAGCAGCCGCCCCAGCAGCAGGGGGGCTCGGCCGCCCCGCACACCCCGCAGACCCCCAGCCAGCCGGGACCCCCTTCCACGCCGGGCACGGCCGGAGACAAGGGCCCGGGGCAGCAGGGCTCGGGGCAGAGCCAGCAGCACATCGAGTGCGTGGTGTGCGGGGATAAGTCCAGCGGCAAGCACTACGGCCAGTTCACCTGCGAGGGCTGCAAAAGTTTCTTCAAGAGGAGCGTCCGCAGGAACTTAACTTACACATGCCGTGCCAACAGGAACTGTCCCATCGACCAGCACCACCGCAACCAGTGCCAGTACTGCCGCCTCAAGAAGTGCCTCAAAGTGGGCATGAGGCGGGAAGGTGAATATTTCTTCCCTACTATGCTATCGCTCTCCCTTCCCGTGGCCGTGGCAGGAGCGCGGGTGCGGGTGTGCGAGCGGGGGGCGGATGATGCGCGCAGGGGTGCGCGGGGTGTGTGCGCCCCGAGATACGCGACTCGCGGCGGCGATCCGGGTCCCTCCGTATTTACATGCACATGTCAATCTCTCCCTCTGCCTGCACTCCATCTGGCAGCCCAGCGCCAGGTTTTGTTGTTGCTGCGGATGGTGGTTGGCGATGTTTTCTTTTGCTTTTCGGTTCGTGCCTCCTGCCCTCCTCCCGCTGCTCCCCACCCCCTTCCCCGGCCCCGCCGCTCTCTCCCCGTCCCCGCTCATTGTGCCCGGGATTTATCACCACGGTGCTCGCTACACGTTTATCGTGCGGTGCCCCTTCGCGTGTGCGTGTGTGCGCCTGCGGTGGTGGATGTGGTTTTGTCTATTGTTGGCATGAGCCCGGGGGTGGGGTGGGGGGAGATGCATCCCTCCGTACGAAATGTGCTCCCATTCAGCTTCCTTTCCCCCCCATCTCCCGCCCCACCGTTTCTCTTTAAACTCAAACACTTCTCGGTAGCTCCATTCTCAGGCTCATTTTTTCCTGAAAGAAAGATGAAGGACATGTAAGTAGGCAAGGAAAGAGTAAAGGGGGGAGAACGGGGGGTGAACAGGAGGGAAATGTGGCACGGTCTCCCCTTTGCCGGTGCCCGGACCGTGCTGCTCCGCGAGGTTTGGCCTTGTTTTCACTCCACGCGTTGTTCAAAGGAAAGTTTGAGAGTGAGCCGGGTTCCTGTGTTCCTGTCATTATTATTATTTTTTTTTTTAGCACGCTGCTCGCTTTATTTCTTCATCAAACTCCACCCTCTCCTTAAAGCCTGCATACAAATCGTGATTTATAACCTATTTACCGATCCTTCTCCTCCTAGCAGAACTCGCGGCTGGCAGCAGGCTCCGCGCCCTCCAAGAGCTCCTCCGCTCCTTCCCTTCCCCTTCTGCTTCTTCAGCTCTCCCCGCGTTCCCTCGAAGGAAGGTCCCTGCCCTCCTTTTCCCCCGGTTTCCCGGTTTGGCCGCTGGAGTTTAACCCTGAGATTGAGCTAACGGTGTCTGAGAGCCACAGCAACCAAACGCTGTGTCCCGCTGACTGTCGCAGCCTTCATGGGCTGTAACACTGTATTTTGTGTTGCCACAAGAAAGACAAGGGTGCCGCTCTAGACCTGAAGTGTGACGGCCTCGTTGGTAGCTCCAGAGGCTGTAGGTCTGGAGGAAAAATGAAAGGGGGAGTTGGGGGGGGGGGGGAACATCCAAAAACTTGGAATTGTACTCACAGTGAATTGAAGAATCAGTGCTAAATTTAAGGCAGAGCCATGAGGCAGAGGTTGGCCGAGGGCAGAGGAGGGAAGGTGAGGCCCACGGGACGCGTGGGAATAAAGGGGAAAGTTGTGGGAGTGTGCCGCGTCGGGACGAGGGACGGTGCGCCATGCGGGTGTGTGTGGGTATCCGTGCGGGGACCGGCCCGAGCAGCAGCATCTCTCCCGAAGTTACCTTTGTTTACATGGCATGCAGCTGAGAACGCGGTGTGGCAGTGCTGGAGGGAAACACACACACGCTTTTAAAAAAAAAAAAAAAAAAAAAAAAAAAAAAAAAACTTTGGTCAGCGCTCGGGACTGGCGGCACGCTCACGCTCTGTGCGGAGATGGTTAATGAATCCGGTGTTTTTGCAGTTGCAAGCCTGTGCATTCACTGTGCAACGCTGACTGCAGGCTTTTGCAGTGGCGACAGCGCACCAAAGATATTAATTACACCGTCCCCTTTTTTTTCCACGAATGTTTGGCTATTGTAAGTGCGGACCTTTTCGTCTCCTTTTCCCCCTTTTCCTCGATAATATTTAATCTTTCTCTTCCTTTCAGCAGGGAGAACTTTGTGGGGCGGGGGAGGGGGTGCTCTCTGGACAGCTGGGCAACAAAGTTAGCGGTGGGAGTGGGGGCTGCGACCCGCTCCGCTCCGGGGGAACGAGGTGTATTACAGAAGAATACAGACGCGTTTATTTTATGATTATTATTATTTATTTATTTATTTTCTGAACAAGCAGCACAGCGGTTGACTTGTAAATCTCGGTGCCAGCAGCAGGGCGATCGGCCGGGATCCGCAGCGAGCCGGGCTGTGCTTAACAGCTGGCTGTGATTTTTAACCCCACTTTCTCACCGCCCGGAGGATTTCTTTGATTTTATTTTTACGTGCGGGGCTGCCTTTTGTCGCGGGAGGGGAGGGGGCCGCGGAGGGGGGAACGGGTTTGCCTTGTTTGCCTTGGCTTTTTTTTTTTTTTCCTTGTTTCTTTCTTCCTTTCCTGCTTTCTGCTTCTTTTTTTCTCTCTCTTTCTCTTTTTTTTCTTTTTTCTTTCTTTATTTTCTTTTCTTTTTTTCTTTTTTTCTTTTTTTTTTTCAATCTGTGCTTATGTTTGAAGCCTGTCTGTGCCTGGGGCGGGGGACGCTTGGCTGCTGCTTCTGTGCTGGGGGTGCCGGGCCGGACCGGGCCGTGCCGTGGGGCCGATGCTGCTGCCGGTCCCGCGCGGCTCCGGCTCCGTGCCCGAGTGTGCTGCGGCGGGGAGAAGCTCGGCATTGTCTCCGTCCGGCTGGCAATGCCCGCAAGCCTCCAGGATGCACATTTCCTCTCCTTCTCTCCTTGTTTTTGTCAGCGGTTCAGCGAGGAAGAATGCCGCCCACCCAGCCCAATCCCGGCCAGTACGCCCTGACCAACGGGGACCCCCTGAACGGGCACTGCTATCTCTCGGGATACATCTCCCTGCTGCTGCGGGCCGAGCCCTACCCCACCTCCCGCTACGGCAGCCAGTGCATGCAGCCCAACAACATCATGGGCATCGAGAACATCTGCGAGCTGGCCGCCCGTCTGCTCTTCAGCGCCGTCGAGTGGGCCCGCAACATCCCCTTCTTCCCCGACCTGCAGATCACCGACCAGGTGGCCCTGCTGCGGCTCACCTGGAGCGAGCTCTTCGTGCTGAACGCGGCTCAGTGCTCCATGCCGCTGCACGTGGCCCCGCTGCTGGCCGCCGCCGGCCTCCACGCCTCCCCCATGTCGGCCGACCGTGTCGTCGCCTTCATGGACCACATCCGCATCTTCCAGGAGCAGGTGGAGAAGCTGAAGGCGCTGCATGTCGACTCGGCCGAGTACAGCTGCCTCAAAGCCATCGTTCTCTTCACCTCAGGTGAGCGCTGGGAGCACCGGGGGGAGGAGGAGGAGACGTGGGGGGTGACAATTCCCATGCGCGTGGGGTGGGAGCGGCGCGGCCTGCCCCAGTCTGTCCCCATAAACACTCACACGTATGGATATAAACACACGTATATATCCGTCAAATTAAGCAGAGGCGGTGGAAACACGCGTGCACGCATGTTAACAATTTTTCCCGGTGATAGATGGTTCGAATTAACTGGCAGGAAAGTGCATTAACAGCGCCTTTGAAGTGCTCTGGTTGTAGCCTATAAGAATATAATACATCTTCTATTATTGTAACCTGCGAGGGGGAAATTTATAAACATCAAAGGCGAACGATGCGAGGGAAATGTAGGAAATAGGAGAGAAGCGAGATAAGGGGCCTCGCAATGTCATTTTTTAATTATTATTCTAATTATCGCCACGATGGGGCTAATTGCCACTTTCTCCACTTGTTTGTTTTCCTTTTTCTCCTCTCCCTGTATTCTCTCCTTTCTGCTCGGTTCACTGTTGCGGGTTCAGTTGTGGTGCTGCTCTTGTTGTGTTTAACCTTGTCTCCCCACTCAGCGGTGCCCAAAGAGTCCCAATAAATCTGACTTAAAACCAGGGCGGATGCAAAATTAAAAGCATTCCTGAACAAAGATGGCAAATCGTTCAGAGGCCTGGTTTAACAGTAAGCAGTTTATAATCCATCAATATCTGTTGCCTCCCATGCATGAAAAATAGTATTTACATTGTATTAAAATGACTCCTAAATTTGCACAATATTGTAATGTAGCAAACGCAGTATTAATATCGATTTGAACATCGGATAATTTATTTAGACAGGAGCACCTAATTTGTATGCAGGGTGGTCAGAGCCGTGTACTGTGACTGCCCCCTTCTCCTTCCCGTGCAAATGCAGGCGCTCGCGTTGGAGGGAATGTTTCTTTGCAGAGGATCAAGTGCAGATCTTAAAACAAATGGAAGATGTGTCGAATAGCCAGGGCCACATTTTAATGCATTTTATCTTAATAAATCTTCCTGATGGAAACACGTTTTTCAGAAGTGACAATGAGATCTGGCTGCATTTATCAGGCGGGTGCATTGCACTGCAGCCCTGCACTCCCCACCCCATTCATTTCTGGGTCTCATCAATAAGTGAGGCCGAGTTGAGAGAGCCCATCCCTTCTCCAGGACCCCACTCGGAGGGGTTACATCCTGCAGAAAGGGGCTGCCCCGCACCCCCTTCGCAAAGGCTCAGGGGAGGAGACTGCCCCACATGAGGACATTTGAGGATTTTTTTTTTTTTTTTTTTTTTGCTTGGTTTGTGCTTTGCTTTTGATTTTATTATTGTTATTGTTATTATTTTTCTCTCTCTACACCCCCAGCCCCCTCTGCCCTCCTCAGATGTCCGACCTTGGCTGGAGAGGCAGCCAGGGGCTCCAGATGAGCCCCTCATTTACATATATTAAAAACAAATGTAATAATTAAATGTTTACGAGGAGAGGAGACCCTTCCCTCGATGGAGCAGAGCATGAATGAGGGTTGGAGGGAGAATAATATTATTTTGGAGCAGAATCACACGGGGCACCTCAGAAAATGGAAATACAGCTGTCAGGAGTAATCCACCCCTTACCCCCATCCGCACATTTCCACTTTTCACTAAACTTGTTTTGATTGCTTAGCCAGAGGGGAATTCATGGGAAGCCTTGCTCAAAGTCATCCAACTTTTAAACAAACTTTGACTGATGGAAAAGACATTTTTAGGCATATTGTCCTAAGTCCTGATGACTTAGCATTTGAAGCTGGTATGCGTTCCTCCTGTTGTGGTTTTTACATTTGGGCGCTGGATAGTATATTTAATGCGTAAAATTCTGGACACCATCCAACAGCTGGGTCGTGACCCAAAACCTGCTGCTTTTCTTTAATTTGTTATTTATTTATTTCCCTTTTTCCTTATTCCCAGTTATTAATTCCTGCACCTTCTTTTCTTCCCCATAAATAAGCGTTTCCAGGAAGGGATCGGGCTAAATAACACAAATCCAATAAATCTATTTGCAGCGCAATAAGAACTTTGATTTCTAGTTAGATACCGGCTGATTACATCTATATTTCCTGAGCACTAAACTCTTCTGAAGGCGTAACATGAAATACATTCCCACCAGTACAAAGGGGAAGGCAGGAGTGTGCTGAGTAGTAATGGTTATTTATTTACATAATTTCTTTTCCATAGACTGCAGGAAGAAATATAGCGCTTTCCTGTATTGACACTTCACTGTATGAGAAAGTGAGGAGCACAGAATTTCCACATTAGCCCACTTTCTGCGATGGGGTAATAATTCACCTCCAGTAAACGTGGGCTGTGTTGTTACTCCCATAGACTGCACCTCCCTGGGCTCAGTGAGCTGCGCACCTCTTAATTATTATTATTTTTAATCTCCTCCTAAAGAGAGAGTTAAGTCTCCCCACTGCCATCTTGAAGGATGCGATATACAACCCCAACAAATGCATCCACTGGAATATTTGAAATAACCACAGCTCCAGGAGTGCCCTTGGCACGAGTACACCCTACATGGTTTTGGAGGTGAAGCTCAAATCCAGCCCTAGCTGCACCATGCAGCAGCACTGTCCCCATCCCTAGCGCTGCTGACCTGTGGTATAGGTGGACCTGATTAATATTTTACTAACCTTAAGGGTATGACATATGGGGCATAAAGAGAGAGCCCTGCTAGGGTGTCAGTGAGACCCTTTCATATTGCATTGTTTGGAAGTTGAATAGGATCCTAGTGCATAATGGGCAGATAATGCATGTAAAATAGCAAGATATATGTAAATATGGAGTGTGATTTGTGGCAATCAACATATGAACAGGCCTGTGGTTTTGATATATGTTGCAAACAAGAACAGGCCCAAGCGTTTGATATATATATATTCTGCAACCTGGTGCTTTAGATGTAGGAAAATATCACTGCATTAAAGGTACAGTATGGATTAGCAGTGCAGCCTGGCTCAGATAATTGTACATCTGAGGGACACCAGGTCCACGGCGTGGGTCAAAGGTGCCCTCTTCAGAAGTTCCTGAATTATGGCTTGTTTTATTTGTATTTTTGCTCGAGGCCACAGCATTGTAGATGAAGGTGTTCAGAAATCCGTGTGAGGCCACTTCTTGATACGGGAAGACACAAACTTCAAATATCCCATTGCTGCAGAATCTTTTTCCCTTTTTTTTTTTTTTTTTCCCTTTTCTTTTACCCCCACTTTGAATAATTTGTTGTGTCTTTCCAGGGTCATAATTCCACATTCGCAATTTTGTAGTGTCCTTTTGGGGGCCATTAACATTCATTAATTCATATACGGATCTATATATTAGCAAAGTCTGCCTTTGATCTGCGCTAAACCGCACTGCCAGCTGACTGCTTCTCTCTGATCCTGATGTGTTGTTGGGCTTTTTCCTTTTCTTTTCTTTTCTTTCTTTTTTTTTTTTTTTTTCCTTCCCCCCATATATATGTATTTATTATTAATCGGCGAAACAATGTGGATGTCGGAGGCGCTCCCCTTTCGCGGCGGCACCACCGCCGCCGCGCTCTGTGCGATCGGGGATGCAAACAGGGCCGCGCGGGGCAAAAGCGGGGCTGTGACCGCGGGCTGCGCGGGGTCAGGGCCCGCCCGGCTTTGTGTGCCGAAGATCCGCGGGTCCCCGCGGGCCGGGCGCGGTGCCCGGGGCGGGGCGGGAGGCTCAGTGCGGCATCCCCCGGCTTCGGCCTTCCCTTGCGGCTGATGCGCAGCCATGTCGGCAAACTCGCTCCGTGTGCGCGTGTGTGTGTGCCTGCGCGCGGCGGCAGCGCTCGCTCTGCTTCCCCCCCTCTCTCCCCCTCATAATTTTCGCTCCCGTCCGCCCCTCTCCCGCCGTCGCTGTTTACCGGGGATGAGCTCGAAAGGGGCTCCGAGATGGGGGAGGTCTGTCACACACTGTGGGGTGGGGGGTGGCGGGGGGGGTAGCGACAGGTCGCGGCCCCCCTTACACCCGCGGGTGCGGTGGTTATTATGGGGGAGGGGAGAAGTGCACTGAATGGGGGGGGCTGCGCGCAACCTTGCGGTCCATCCGCCGCCACTAACCGCTTCCCTTCCTACTCCCTCTCCTCCTCTCCCTTCCGCACCCCCCGGCCGCCTTTCCGCGGGCGCGCTGTGGCCCGGGCAGATGCCTGCGGGCTGTCGGATGCGGCGCACATCGAGAGCCTGCAGGAGAAATCGCAGTGCGCGCTGGAGGAGTACGTGCGGAGCCAGTACCCCAACCAGCCCAGCCGCTTCGGCAAGCTGCTGCTGCGGCTGCCCTCCCTGCGCACCGTTTCCTCCTCCGTCATCGAGCAGCTCTTCTTCGTCCGCTTGGTAGGTAAAACCCCCATCGAGACCCTCATCAGGGATATGCTACTGTCGGGGAGCAGCTTCAACTGGCCTTACATGTCCATCCAGTGCTCCTAGAGCCCGGCCGCAGCCCGGCGGGGACGCTGCGCGGCGGCGGAGGCGGGGGCGCGCGCACCGAGGGGCGGTCGGGGCGCGGGGGGGGCCCGGGAGGCGGACACTGAACAAAAGAACGGCGCGAGTGGGAGCAGAGGTGTGGCCGCGGTGGGGAGAGGGACGGACCTCGCGTCCGTGCGGGTCGTGGTGTTGCGGTTGGTCTTCGGTTTGGTTGGGTTCCGGTTATTATTATTATTATTTTTTTTTATATATTTTTTTCCGTTTTTTTTTTTTCTTTCGGAGAGGAGGAAAAAAAAAGATAATAATAATAATAAAAGACAAAAAGGCAAAAAAAAATTAAAAAATACAAAAAAATAAAAATATGAGTATTGAGGGGATATTAATCACACCTGAAGGGGATACTGGAGCTTCCAGGATTTATTGTGGACTGTTGTTGATATATGCTGTACAGTAACAAACAAAACAAATCGCGTTGAAGCTGAACTGAACCTTGTGTAGAATGAGCAACAAACCAACGAGCGAACAAACCGATAAACAATTCCACGCGCAAACACTTACCACGAGCATTGTTACTCATTTTGTAAAATATTAGTCTTTATTTTCATTTTTTGTAAAACTTAAGACATCGTATGCGCATAAAGGAAAAAAAAAAAAAAAAGAAAGAAAGAAGGAAAGAAACAAGAATTAGGGGGAAATAACATTTTCCAAATAATTATAAAAAAAAAAAATTGTCCTGTGTCTATGTATCTATATCTGTTTTGTATTTTTTTCTGGTTCCAAACCAGGTTTCCTGTGATTCTATACTAATAATTTTTGATATAACCCTTTGCTTCTTATAATGAGTGCGATATATGTTGTCGAAGCTGTTCTTCAAGAATTAAAATTGAAGTGAGAATTTAAACAAAAATAAAAGAATTTAGCAAAAAAAAAAAAAAAAGAAAAGAAAAAAGAGAAAAAAAAAAAAAAGCACCAACAACTTATCACCCCACAACCCACGAGTCTTGTTGCTTGAGACATGCCAACAGTTCACCAAAAAGAGAGAAAAATAATAATAATAATAACCAAAACCACTAGAGCTGCCTGGACCTTTATCTCCTGTACCGACCCTACAGGGGAGGGCCGAGGCCCACGCATGTATCCGGTGTGGGACGGCCCGGCCGGAGCACAACACCGCGCTGCCTCCTGCGGGACCGCGGGACGGGGCGCAAAGTGGCCGTGGCTGCTGCACCCCTCGCAGAGACACGGTCCCTTTTCGTCTTTTTTTTAGTTATTATTTTTTATATTGCTGCTTTGATGTCCTTTTTTTTTTTTTTGTCTTTTCTTTCCCCCCTTCCACCCCCCCTTTTCCCCTCCTCACATTCTCTCTTCACCCCAAGGACTCAGAGGGCCGCGCTGCCCCAGCCTTGAGCGGGCATCTAGCGTTGTGCCCACGGCAGACATCTGCCCTGTCTCCGCGCTTCGCACGTATCCCGAGCGTCCTTTTATTTTTGTTTTTATCTTTTTGAGCCAAGGAAAAATTAAAGATTTCCGTAATGGAGCTGCTGTGGAGGTGAAGGCTTCGCAATGCTGCTCGGTCCCTGTAACAGCTTCCATCGCATTAATGTTTTATGGGATCCGAGACAGAGCTGTAAGAACACACACTGCCAGGGGATCTCTTTCTTAACGTATTAATAAAGCCGGATCTTTAAAAATAGCACTGCCCCCGCGCTCAGGCACCCCCCGTGCCCCCACCGAGCCCGGATGAGGCAGGTTCGTGGAGTCACGGGCGGTGTTCTTTTAATTTGCTGTCCTCCATCCTCTCCTTCTCTCCCTCTGCCCTCTCTCTCTCTCTCTCTTTTTGCATTAACAAGATCCTTCAACCCAACCCGCTTGGGGCTTTTAATATTCCAGGCGCAGCAGATCCGAGGCGAGCGCAGCTCCACGCTCACAGCCGGGTACCAGCGCTGCGGGCAGGCGTTGCGCGGGGGCGGCCCACGGGCGCTGCTCAGGGGGAGCGGGGGCTGCGGGTGGGGATGGGGCGCGGGGATACCGCTCTGTTCCCCGCCCAGGTGGGGGTTCCGGGAGCAGGCCAGACCTTGGGGGTGCTGAAGGAGCCCCCCAGCCGTGCGCTGGGGAGGGTGGGTGGGTGGGAATACGAGGGGATCAACAGCGGGGGGTGAAGCAGAGGAACGAAAGCGCGCGCGCACACACGCACAAAGCCACAAAACACGACAACAACAGAAATTCAGAAATCATTAGATGTTACAATTAAAAAAATAAAACCACAAACAAATAGGGATAGCGGAAGAGAAAAGCAGCTCTCGGTGGCTTCCAATGAGATGTAAATATATTCATTACAGTGTTATCCCACTGATGAAAACAGATAAACTTCTTTTCGTAGGTCAGAAGAGTATTTTTCAATTAATTTTCATATTTATGGATAATTATAATGACCCACGGATTGCCAAGAAACGTGCAGTTGTGGAGGAGGTGTGCGAGATGCGCGCATTTCCATGTGTATGTCCGAAAGAAGTGTTCCGACCCCTCATTAAACTTTGCTGACACGACGGTGCTGTGTGCCGAGGTGTGAACTGCCCTCTCCGCTCTGCTCTGCGGCTCTCCTTTCCGCCCCGTTGCAGCCCTCGGGCGTGCGGCTGAAAATACCGCGCGTCCGCGGCACCGGACGGTGCTCTGCTGGGGGAAAAAAAAAAAAAGAGAGAGAGAAGAAAAAGAGAAAAGGGAAAGAAATGTGATTGTGTAGAGGGGCCGGGTTCCATCCACCACCAGCTCCCGCTGACTCGCCCGTGACTTACAATACACTGCTTTGAAGACCGCTCCTTGGTTTGAAACCAACCGCCCTCCTGCCCTGCTGTCACGCACGGTCCCTCCGCACCCCTCATCGCCCCCTCCGTGGTCAGAGAGCGGAGCGGCGGTCAGTGGGAGCCCGAGCCCACTCCTCCCACCCCAGTCCTGAGCGCGACGGCCCACAAAGTGTCCACCCCAGCTCAGCCGTCTGCCCAAAGAGTCCTCTGTCCTCCATCAAACAAATATTTGGAAATACCCCTAAATGGAGGATCGAGCCCAGCGGGGACGGGGGGCGCGGGGTCAGCCCTGCTTTCCCCGGCGGTGCTTAGGGCAGAGCTGCGGTCGGGCTGTGTGTGAATGAAGGGGAGGGGGTGCGGGAAGGGCGATGCCCTCTCTCGCCGCCTCCACCTGCGGATCAGGGGGCTCTGAGACACCACTCCCGCTCCCACAGGGGTCAGAGCCGCTGCCCTGAGCTCTTTTCGTGTTTGAGGAGTGGGGCCTCCGCGCTGGCAGCGATGGAAGTGTCAACGAGGGAGTTCCAGGTGCCCCGGCCGAGGAGGGGCCTGCTGGGCCGTGCCTCGGGGTCACTCGGGGGGACAGCAGAAATGATAACAACAGACGAAGTGAAATCCACCGCTGCCTTTAGTGTCACGCGAGTGGAATCCGCCCGGCTGTCTCCACGAAGGAGGGAGAAGCTCCTTTTAGCAGACGGACAGGGTTCTCCGGATTTTATTTTCCTTCCTTTTTTATTTTTTTCTTTATTTTTTCCCCCTTTTCACCCAAATTACCTGCGGTGTATAGCAGTAGCCGTTCCCTCTACACAGCCACACTAGGGCAAAGCGGATCCGTGCGGCCGCAGGGGGGAGGCGGCTCCGGGCTGCGACCGGGACAGACCCACAGCCGGCGGACAGACTGTCCCCGCAGTCGTGACCACGGACCTCCCCAGGCTGTGTCCCCCCCCGCGTGTGTGCGTGGCTGTCACGGGCACTGCTGGAATGCCTCCTCCTGCTTCGTGGAGCGCTTTGGCTATTCAAAGCATTCATTCATTTTTAAGTCTTGAAATATCAGCCTTAGGGTGGGTGGGGGTTTCGTTTGCCTTTATTGTATGTGTGATTTTTGTTTTCGGGTGGGTTTTTCTTTCTGTTTGTTTGTTGGTTTCTTTCTTCTGCTTTTATTTCCAGAGCCCCATCCCGTCCCCTCCCTGCCTTATTGAGGCAGACAGTGCCCGGTGCCCACCACATTTCCCCACTCACCTTCCAGTTTCTTTCCACCTTAGAAAGCCGTGACCACCACTAAATGTGCAAATACATTTTTAAAGCCTCCTTCTACAATTGGCCCCACTGTCACTGGCATTGGCATGATTTTTTTTTTTTTTTTTTACAAATAACTTTCCCTCACTCCTAAGGTTTTCCCATCGTGTCAGGGCGGCCGAGGATGATCGTTCTGCGGCGATACGGGAACGCAGTGAGAACTACAAACAGGAAAATGTCACAGGGCACAGAGCACAGCCCCTAGCGAACATGCGGATCCTCCGCGCCGTGACGTGGGGATCTTTCCTGGAGAGGCGTTCTCCAGGAGAGGGAGAGAAGAGAGAGAGGAAAACGTGCAAAAAAGGGAGGAAAAAAAGAGGAAGGCAGGAGGTGAGCGAGGGGGAAGATGTGAGAGTGCAATTGGAAACTAATAAAACTCTTGTTAAAGTGCTTGCTCAGGATCCATGGCGTCACCAGGTCCTTTGCTCGCGAAGCCAAAGAGTTTTATTCCTAAATGAGTTAAAGAGCCATTTACCTCTGTCGTGTTCTATTCATCAAGCCACAAGTCGAGAGTCCCTAACATGAAACTATTTGTTTGCTTACACAACCAGCTGGGTGCAATTTCACGTCTGAGATATCTATCTGAAAGCGCCTCTCATTTATTATCCCTCCTTGTCAGCGAATCCATTTTCCAGCTTTCCCCCCACCCTCTCACCCCTTCCCCATTCATCGCAGACTCCGTTCTTAAACGATCCCTTAAATTTTTCGGCACCTACACCTCCCTCCCCTCCCCGCCCATCGGTGCACAGAGCCCGGGAAAGGCTTCACGCCGCGAAACACTGAGAGTTTTGACCGAGCTGCTCCCTGTCCTTCTCCATTTCTCCCTCTCCCCGCAGGCCTGGTTGCAGCAGAACTTTTTCCCCTTTTCCCTTTCGATCGGACTTCACCACGGGGATGCCCGGCGCAAGGTGCAGCCGCCGGGAGATGGATGCACAGAGCGTGCAGTGGAAGGGTCCAAAACAGCTGCGGGGACCCGGCCCAGCCTCAGCCCGGCCTCGGTGGTCCCGGCTCCGCGGGGGCCACAGGGCGGAGGGGGCGGACTCGGAGCCCGGGTGGGAGCGGGAGCGAGGAGGGACTTCGGGGTCTTTTCTGCCGCCCCACGTGGTTCCCACCAGAAATACAAAGACGCTACGAGCAACGGGCCCGGTCGGGCTTCAGATATAATTGCGAGGAAAGAAAACAATTAACAAAAGGGGCAGTGGGAAACTGTATCTCCCCTCCCTCCCTTTATCCCCAGTTTTGAAAAGTCGAGATAATGTGAGCAGTGTTTCCATCAGGGCGCTCTGGCCAACAAGAGACCACTGTCAGCGATGGCCGTACAGCAGTGCATGTATGTCTCCTCTTCAGAGCCCTCCGTCCTTTAAAGTCATGGATCAAACCCACAACCACCGGGCACGACATCTCCCCACTTGCTACAAAAATAAGAAATTAAAGGAAGGAGGGATGGGATGAGATGGGAAGCGTGGCAGGCAGGCTGCGGGAAGGTGCAGCGTGCTGCGGACCGGGAGCCGTCCCATTGTCCTGGTCTCAGAAGACCTCCGCTGCCCATAGGGCTCGGGGCTGCCCACGACGCCGCTCGCCCGAACACCGGGAGCCCCGGCCGCACTAGGGTCCGCACTCGATCCCCATGAAAACGTCCACGCATGTCGGGGTCAGAGGGTGTTGCTTCAGACCAGGGCAGGCAGGGGCCCTGCCGACGGCCATCGCTCCCTTCCCGCCGCCCTTAGATTTCCCAGGGGGCCATCAGTCCCTCTTTTTTTGGTGTTTTGTTTCACTATTTCTCAACCGCTATACGTGCTCTGGGACCGGGCCCACGCGTGATACCATGGACGGATAGGCGGGTCCCCGCTTTCATTCTACTTTGGTCTTTTTTTTCCTTCCTCGGGCTATCCTGGGGGGTCAGATCTGTTCTGAACGTCTGCACCCACTCGGCACAGAGAACCAGAAGAGAAAGAGTTGGGACTCAGCTCCGAAGGCCAAAGAGCTCTTTAAACCCCCGGGCTGCAGCCGCGCCGCTGCTCTGAGCGGCGCTTCGGGGACCGGAGAACCGCGCAACTCCCAACACAGCGCTGCGGCTTCGTGAGCGATAAAGAACGCCGCTCAGGTACTTTTTATTTCAGAGAGCCATACAAATTGGCCCGTGTTGACAGATGTTTGTCACTTAGTAACTTCTTTCCAAGTTGTTTTTGTTTTTTGTTTTTTGTTTTTTTTTTTTCCTCCTCCCTCTTCCCTCGTCTAAGCCTTCTTCCGAGCCCGCTTTGTTGTTTTAAAATATGCATGTCTCTCAGGAATGCGAGTCACGAGTCCAAACTTCGTGTCCAACCTCCCACAAGAAATGATCCTTTTATAGGGAACCCGATATGTCTCAATCTGCACTTCACTCAAAGCCGCTGGATATAGGGCGCCGCTCCCTGCGCTCAAATCACCGCGCCGGAGAGCATTTCCAACCTCCCCCCCTCCCAGAAAAAAAAACTATGCGTGGTTCCGGGGAGGAAATACACCTCCCGCGGTATGGTGAGAGGGGAGTGCAGCCTGGAGGAAGGAAAAAATACATAGAAAAGGGATAATAAAGAAAAAAAAAAAAAAAAAAAAGGAGAATGGAAGGAAAGTTTTGTTGCTGCGCGCGCCGCACAGGGCCGTCGTAAGCAGTGGGTTTGACAAGGACATGCCCCTGCGCAGCTCCGGGTGCGTGGGGAGAAGGCGTCAGCTCGTGGCTAGCGAACGAGAGATGGAAGGAGCGGAGCCCAACTTCGGGAAAAGAGTAAGTGACCTCCGTATAGCGCAGGACGGGAAGCGCCGGGCTCCGCCGGCGGCCGAAGTTTGCAGCGAGGGGCGAACAATGGCGCGGGGGCGGCGGGGGGCGTGGGATGGGCTGGGGGGGTCCGGGAACTGCAGCCCCCGCAGAACGGAGATGGGATGGGGACGGGGACAGTCGGGAGGTGCCCACGCCGTAATTTACGTGGGGAAAATAAAATAAAATCAGAGGGGAAGGGGAGGAGGGAGGGAGAGAGAGAAACTTCCCAAGTGATGAGAAACAGATGAGCTCTGCCTGGGTCACGCTCGCTGCCGGGCCGATGCGCAGTGACGTCAGCGGCCGCACACCCTATCGTCGTCGGAACGCGGGGCGCGGAGCGGGGCTGCCCCCGCCTCCCCAACCCCCCTCCGCGACCGGGAGTCGCTGCCAGCGGTGGGGCCGAGCCCGAGGAGCCCCCGGCCGGCGCCGTATTGCCCCACGGTGCGCGGAGCGTCTGGGGCCCGGGAGCCGTGGGTGCGCGAAGCTCCGGCAGAAGTACCCGCAGATATTTCCGAGCAGACGGCTCGGAGCAGGCGACATCAGCCCCAGGGCTCCGGCTCTGCTCCGCAGCATTTTGTTGCCATTACGCTCCTTGCCGGCACCGGTCCGGAGGTGACCCATTTTTTTCCATTTGGATCATTTGGATCATTTGGAATGCTAAAGCATTGCGCACAGGACAGGCGGCCCCCCCGCTCCGCTAATGGCACTGCCGCCCGTGTCTCTACATGTGCGCGCAGATCAATAATGCATGGCCATATTTATTCTGCGTGTTTGATAAATAACGTTCTGTTTGTTAAACCTCCATTGAGCGTGCTGATGGCAAACATCATCCAGCGATGAATACTGCTTATGTTTAATTACCATACCCGCTCACCGCGCTCCCACGCACCCAAACCGCTCGTCACACGGAGAAACAGATTTCGCTGCCGTGAGGGACGTCCCCATCTCGCAGAGCCCCTAAGAGTCCCAGCCGTGGAAGAAGGAGTTCCGAGGGCACTCCCGGCGTGCGTTACGGGGACCGTGCCCCCTGCGGAGCTCTGCGCCTCCGCGCAGCGCACGGCTCAGGTGCCCCACGCAGGTGCGCGCGCCGCGCGTGAGCTCTTTCCCCACATTTGTGGGAACTCTTAAAATACATATGTATAAAATAAATGCAGCCGAAATCGCAGGGGTTGGGTTCGCTGCTGTGACCGTACCTCGGCTGTGCCGAGGATGATCCGCCCCAACCGTGGCACAGAGCTCAGAGGAGAGGCGCTCCGGGTATTCTGCAGCGTTACACATGTGCGTGGCCACAGAGCGGTGCGTGGAAACATTAATATCTGTTTCCCTACAGTAAAGTGCTCCACGTGGCTCCTTACGAACGCTTCCCTCAGTTTGAAGAGAAATATGTGGAGATAAACTGGCATCCATATGCATATCACATTGGTAATGGTTTTAGGCTCCGGAGGTAGCTATTCATTGCATAAGCCATTTAAAACTGACGTTTTGAAAGCTTCTTAACCTTAGACATCCCTGCATCTTAAAGGATTCCCAACGATGTTATTTAAGGAGGAATTTGCTGTAATTTAATTGCACATCAAGGGGGAATGGCACGGTCCTGGACGCGGAGCCCGCCTACGCTGCATCCCGCAGCTCTCCCACGCGCGTCCCTCAGCGGAGCTGCGCCTACAGCCGCCTTGTGCCGCAATGACAGGTCGGACCGTGCGGGACGGCCGCCCCTCAGGCAGCCGAAGGGACCCCCGCTTTCTTCCCCTTTCCCCCACAAATGGGCCTTCCTCCCACCCTCGCCTTTTCCAGTGATAACTGTCACGATACGGGGGAAGAGAACCCCCCGCGGGGCTCTGAGAACAGGGGGAGTCCCAACTGCACCTCCGCCGTGGGTCAATGTGGCAGTCCCGCGGGGGATCCAGGGGAGACACCCCAACTCCGGGCCTCGCTGCGGGGGCCTTGCAGCCGGGGGTGTCCCGGGCGAGATTCCCTCTGTCTGTGTGTGCACTCCGCGCGGGTGTGAGGGTAGGGGGACTCAAGCAGTCAGATCCCCCCCGAGTCACAGGGAGTTTCTTTCCTTTTCATTTTCTTTTTTGTATTTCCTTTCCTTTTTTTTTTTTTTTCTTTCCCCTTCAGCCCCCCTCCCCTTCTCCCTTTATTTCTTTCTTTTCTTTTCTTTTCTTTTCTTTTCTTTTCTTTTCTTTTCTTTTCTTTTCTTTTCTTTTCTTTTCTTTTCTTTTCTTTTCTTTTCTTTTCTTTTCTTTTCTTTTCTTTTCTTTTCTTTTCTTTCCTTTCCTTTCCTTTTCTTTCCTTTTCTTTCCCTTTCCTTTCTTTTCTTTTCTTTTCTTTTACCATATTTTTTCTCCTTTTCCCTCCCCAAAGGCCATAGCATCGCTGCTCTCACGGACACGCGGACCCCCAGCCCTCTCATTCTGTGCCTCGAAGGGGCGGTTTGTGCTCTCTGCCTGGGCAAAGGGTTAGCAGGTGATTGCCATGTGCAGTTCTGGGACAGAAATAAGCACAAACCCACAGTTCTGTCTTGGTTGGTAAAATCATTAAAATATGTGAAGTGACGTGAAGTTTGGATGTATGCGAACATAGTGGACAGAGCCTGCAAGGAGGGGTCCCACTTTAGGACAGGGTCTTTATTTAAAGATGGTGTATTTGGAGGGGGGGGGGGGGGGGGGGGGAGAGAAAGGAATATCCCACAAAGCCCCGTTATACACCGATAACAAAACGTGTCACATCTTCACTTATTGCCGGAACAGAGCCGTGCCCTCATCTAAACACCTCCGAAGTGATTATTGGATTCCTCTCTGATAAATCAGTTTGTGAAACCGAGCCGGGAGCACACAGACAAAAAGGTGGGAGGGGGGGAGGAAAAAAGAAAGGGAGAGAGAGGAGAGGGAGCTTTGCTCGCGCCGCGTCTCTCATTGCACCTTCCCAGTTCCGCGGGAGTGTCCCTCCGCCCGCTCTCCTTCCGAAGGAGCTTTCGTTGGTGACAGCTGTACATGCTTTGAAATAAGCGGTTTGCACTTGGGGTGAGGAAGGGGGTAACCCAGACCATATTTTCTATTATTATTATTATTGTTATTGTTATTATTAGTAGTATTATTCCCTCCCCCCCGATCAGATATGAGAACTTTTTTTTTTTTTTTTTTTCTCCCCCTGAGAGTGTGGAATGAAGGACACAGAGATGGTGTATCGGTGAAAGGAAGAAATTGGCCTTTTAATGAGAACTAAAGGAAACCAAAA
This sequence comes from Chrysolophus pictus, assembly GCA_037305975.1. NCBI lineage: Eukaryota > Metazoa > Chordata > Aves > Galliformes > Phasianidae > Chrysolophus > Chrysolophus pictus. Next base: position 17,387,581 of record CM074614.1, on the reverse strand, counting down.
CGCAGACGAAGTGCACCCTAAAGGCTGCTTCAAAATGCTGTGTGGTCCCCGAGCGCAGCTACCGCGCAGGTTTGGTGATGGTGAGCGCACCGCACAGAGGTGTGTGTAACACTGTTTTTCCCTTCGATAATTATAGATACGTGTCACAGACTCTTTGCAAAGAGCCAGGAGACAGCAAAGACCCTTTGCTGCTGCAAATGAAGGAAGAGAGCCAATGCCATTAAAAAAAAAAAAAAAGATGGCGAACCCACCCGTACCTGCGCGCTGTAGGATGCGGCGGTTCCCGCCTCACAGTCGTGCCCCGTGCCCATCTCCCGACCGTGGCTGTACTGCATCACAAGTCTGCACAAGCAACGGAGCGATAAATCCTACCAAAAATAAGACAGATCTCCACATCGATGTGTAATAAAGTTAAAGGACATTGTTTTGTCAGACAAGCGCTAAGTAGAAAATAAATCTTTGGGTCTGGGGAAACAAAACGCAGTGCTGTTGGCATGTGTGTAAATTTACTTTTAAAAGCAATAAATCAATGTTAAATTAAACAGCTGGGTTCCTATCTCGGAGAATGTTCTGCAGTGAAGGAAACCTCGGCGGAGCCCGCTCCCTGTCCCGACCACATCCCCGCGGGCTGGGGGGCACCCACTGGGGGACACCCAGACACGGGGCACCTATCTGGGGGGGCACCCGAACGGGAGGCTCTCAGCCGGGGCGGGACTTGCCCCGAGCCTTGGGGCCCCGCCGAGCCGCCCCCGCTGCCTTGCGCCGGGGTTAAGCAGAGTAACCCGCCGAAACTGCTCAATGCTGGCATTATCTGAGCGCTAATTTCATCATTTCTGCATCAGGAGGCAGAGGCACGGCACGCAGCGCGCTGCCCTGCCTGTCGCTGGGATCTAATGGGGACTGCCCGTCTGCGAGGCGGCCGCGAGGGGTGCGAGGAAATGGGGTGCACCTGGCACGCTGTGTGTGGTGCGATCCTTCGGATGCTGAGAGAAAGAGAGAAAGGGGGGGAAAGGATTGGGGAGAAAACGGGGAGAGTAGAAAGAAGGGGAGAAAAGAAAGGGAGGAAGGAGGAGAGAAAAAGAACGTGAAGAGAGAGAAAATGAATACGAAGACAGGGAAGGAAGAAAGGAAAATGGAAAGGGAGAAAAAGGAAGAAAGGAAGAAAAATAAGAAGAGAGAAAGAAAGAGAAAGAAGGAAGAAGGAAGGAGAACGGAGCTGAAAAGACGTGCAGTAACGATGCAGCACTCTGGTGTAGACACAACGCGAATCAATAAGTTATTAAAAGCCCCGAACAACAAAAGCAATATTGCTGAGCAGAAAACAGCTTGGTTTTCTGTTAGAGAATGTCTGTGTCTGACTGAGAAATTTGAAATTGTCAAGTAAAATTTTAGAAGGACTGAGAATAAAGGTATTTGAATGCATTGGCTCTCAGTGGTGTTACTCATTCTCTCCCAAGTATGGGGACGAAGGCTCGTGGAGGATTCGCGGTGACACAGTAGTGCACTGCCTCCCGTTCCTCTTCCCGCTGTGTGCACACTGTTTGTTCGCTTTATTTTTGCAGGAATAATGCAAACAAGACGCAGAAGCATTCATTTTTTAAAATTTATTATCATTATTATTATTATTATTATTTTCCCCACGAGATTCCTGCAAGTTTCAAAAAAAATAAAAGGTGACCCTTGGCGGGACGGGCACCGCAGCGGACATCACACCCGGTCTGCCTTTGTTTTGCTCTCTTAGAAAGAAAGATCCCAGCACACGGCAAAGTTGGACGCTGTGTTAGTTTGTTTGCAGATAAGGGCATTTTGGTCTCCAAGTTCCACCCCGGGAGCTGCGATCAGGTAACAGTCACAGCAGTGGGCTCTGCTCATCACAAACAGCCTTGGCCATTCGGCCGCACTCTGAATGCTTCACGCATAGCCAGAACAGAGCCGTGCTTGCATTTTGCTGCACTTATTTCAATTTCCCACCACAGCAGAGTCCCGAAGGTCGATCAACACCGCTCAGGTGCTCACTGCGCACCTCCCCCGCACTGAAACGCACGCGGAGCGGAGCGTGCGATAGGGGAGTTAATTAGGAAAGATGGAAAAATAGATTATCCTAATAAACAGGCGATCAAATGAAGGACAAAGAACCGAGCGGTCCCCTCGGATGATAAACGGAGCTGCCCCCGCTCCTCCCCCGACGTCTGAAGCGTCCGGGTGGCGGAGGAGATGCGGGGGCCTCTGCGTTTTCTCCACGCTTTGCTCCGCGCTCAGCTCCGCACTCGGCTCCGCACTCGCTCCGCGCCGCCGCGCCGCTTCCCGGGGCCGGGGCTAGATGGCGCTCCGCCCCGCGGGACCGCAGCTCCGCGCCCGCGGCCGCGCAAAGCCCGCGCGGTGCCCTGGTGGGAGGGAGTTGGCACCCACGCGTGTTTGCGCACCGCGCGTGGAGTCCGCGCAAACGGGGCCGGGTTGTGCCCGTGGTCACGAAGGGTGCGGGGAAGTTGCGCCGCGGGTGGGAATAGGAACGCGTGGTGTGGAGTATCACTCTTTTATTATCCGATCAAAGCAATTGTGGCGCGTTTAAAGTGTGAGTGTCATCAGAGCGAATGCGGCCTTTGGTCCCTTCAGGGCTTTCCGTGGGTGTCTGAGGGCTTTTCCCCACCATAATTGGTAACACCCGCGGCAGGCATGGACAGCGCTCAGCGCTAGGACCAAGGGAGCAACTCCCAGATCCCTTCCAGGGCTCCATCGCAATTTTATGTTTGAAGAGCAACTGAGAGTTCTGTGCGGGAGTACTCCTTTTTGCAGAACAAATCTCAGAAAAGTTACCATGAGAGAGAAAACAGAGCCCTAACTATTGATTTGGACCACCGGGCTGTAGCCACCATCCGAGCTGTTATCACTTGGGCTGGGCGCTCTCCATCACCTGCATCGGTCCCTCCGTACTCGAGGGGAAGTGGCTTATGGCGGGGGAAAGAACAGTATCAGCACACCCCCGGAGCACTCCTGCAGAGGAGCACGGGGGCGGTGGTGCCCAGAGCGCACCTTGGTTGATTTTCCGGAAACGTGGCATCTCCATTCCGTCGGGATGAAACCGAAGGAAAGAGTGTCCCGACTGGGAAGCCTCACTGAAGATTTTGAGATGACTCGGACTCAGTGCCGTGGGATTTCCCACCCCAATAGGTGTTGGGCTGTGACCAGGAGGCGCTGAAAACCTAAGGCGGAAAATTTACAACTTGATCAGCTCCAAACCACACACACCAAAAGAATCTGCTACTGTTGCAAACATATGTTATGGATTAAGTTAAGCAAATGGCTGTAGCTTTGCAAGGTTGAGAGCTGATAATGAAAACTTGCACGCTAAAGAGCTTGGATTTTGTTCTAACCGTGGTTGCTAAAATGTCAACAAATCCCCTGTAACTTTCTGCACAAAAGCAGCGCGAAGCCCCTCACTCGGCTGCGGGAAGCCCTGCCAGCCTCCCGCCCGGGCCGGGATTCGTTCGGGGCACGGAGCACCGGGAGGCGCAGAGCTCCCCAGAGCTGCCGCTCCCGCCTGCGCCGGGTCCAGCCTGGGGCGGTTCCAGAAGGGACAGCCACTGCCCCGCGTCCCGGCACCGCGGGACCCTGGGTTTGTTTTTTGTCCCCTCTCTCCTCCTCGGCGCAAACCCTCGGGGCAAAGTTATCTGTCCTCCCCCACCTTGCACTGAGGAAGACAGCGGTTGTGAGGAGGAAGGCTGTATCCGAGACCCCCCGTGCTCGCCTCCTCTCATCTCCCCGTGCCGTTCCCGTACCCACGCCGGTCCCTACTGGCACTGAGCGTCACTACTACAGGGACGAAGCCACAGCCGCAGCGCGCCCAGAGGCGTGGTGATGGTCGTCGGCCGTCGGCCTGGCCCTGGGGTGAGGCTGGGGCGTCACTGGGCATTGAGCTGAGGGGGGCAGAAGGGGGCTCTTCCTTCTCATCGCGAGCAGACGGAGCTGGTGTGACATTGACAAATGGGTGAAAAAGGCGACAAGTCCCTTCCGACGACTTTGAAGGGTTACGGGAAGAGGAGTGGAGAGAGCAGAGGGAGTCTGAGACTCCCTCTTGGGCAGGGGAGGATTTATTTCATATCAAAGAGAAAAGGAAAAAAAAGTTACTGGGAAAGCAAATAAAATAGATTTCCCCTTATTAGGGGAATCTCTTCTCCGGGGCAGAGAGGAAACTGAGGGGAGAAATATGCATCTGAGCATGGACAGCATGGGAACATTGTGGGGCAGTACGGGACTGCGGCCGATGTCACAGCCCTGCGGCATGGGCTGAGCTCTGTGGAGGGAATGGGAACCTAAAAGAACAGTAACAAAAATGTAAGAAAACAACCACAAGAGAACATAACTGTCAGCGCTCGGGGCACAAACCACGAAAGTTGGGGCGGATTCAAACGAAACTTCAGCTCCAGCGTTTGCTCTCAAAGCTCTCGGGGTGCACGGAACGTGATGGGGACTGGGAGATATTTCCTGACCATGGCAAAGGAGTAGTGAGAGCAAAAATTTTTCCATTTTCCCTTAATATAGATTCAATTTTTTTTTAATATACTATACTTATAATGAAAGAAAGGTAGGACGAAAAAAGAAAAAGAAAATAAATAAAAATAAGTTAAACGGAAAATTAAACCATTCCAGATGAACATTCAGAGCTACAAAATGTTCAAGCCTTTGGTTCCACTGGCTCAGCCCGTGTCTCCCTCAGTACCGCAGTAGTTGGACGAAGCCCCGCGCCGGGGGAATAGGGCAGGGGGCAGCCTGGACCCCCCCGCGGCAGTACTGAGTCGTTGGCGGCGTGAGTGGGGCCGGCCAGCTACAGCGGGACGAGAGCCGCCAGAGCAGAGCACCCTCAAAGGACATGAGGACGGCGAGCCCCCGGGCCGCCGAAGAGGTCATGGAAAAAACGGATTCCCCGTCGCGGTCCTAGAGGTGTCCCGGGAGGGGAGCACAGAGGTCCGCTCTCCCCGGGGCCATCCCTGCGGCCAGGTGTGGAGCCGGAGGACAGGCTTTCTGTGCCACCCCGGATCCGGGGGTCCCGCACCCACAGCGGGAGAGACACCCTAGAGAGCCGGGTGCAGTATCACAGGCATTGAACTTTTGTCCCTTTCTCATTTTCCCTCAGTGAAGCGCACACAGAAAGCCCCCGTTCCAATCCTCTCCCTCCGAGGCAGCCCAAGGGGCTCCCAGGCAGCGGGGTCCTAGGCTTCCCCTTTTTCGGAACTTGTCTCTCCGGGGGTCCCGGCTCGCAGGAATGCGGGGGTCTTCCTCCGAGCCCTTTCCCCACCCCCGGGCCAGATCCCCGAGGAGCGGCGGCGCCCGCAGCCCGCGGCCGTGCCGCGGCGGTGGCGCTGTCCATGGTGCTGGGTCCGCCCGATCGCCGCGAGCACCGCGGAGCCCCGAGGGGGCGGCGGGGGGCGGGATCTGGGCAGCGCGGATGGGACTGGGGGGGGTTGCGGGGATCCGTGGCTTTGCCCGCGTGGGAAGCGGTGCCACAGCCAACTTCGCCCGTGTCCCGAAGGTTCGTGCTTCCTTTTTTGTGCTACCTCCCGGAGAGAGGGTGCGCAGAAATGGCAAAGGAAAACATTTCGTATCCACGTCATTTGTATTGCTATAAAGGTAATTAAAAATAAATAAATAAGGTGCACTTAAAGAGGTATAGGGCGTGAAAATTTCCCATCTAGCCTTCGTCCCAGGATCAAATCAAATCCGTTGACTAAGCTAGCGACAGTGCTCAGTGGGAGCGAAGGTAGAAGTTAAAACGTGTGAGAAGGACACCGGGAGCCCCTGGCCGAAGCTCCCTGCAAGCATTGCATACCGATGGCACTGCCACGCTCCGTGCCGCATCTAGCGGAGCTGCGGGACCCGGCCCACTACCGGGGAGGGGAAGTTATTTCCGCTCCGGCCGGTGGCAGAGGGCTCTTCACTTAGGGTGCTTTACAAAAAAAGAAAAGAAAAGAAAAGAAAAGAAAAGAAAAGAAAAGAAAAGAAAAGAAAAGAAAAGAAAAGAAAAGAAAAGAAAAGAAAAGAAAAGAAAAGAAAAGAAAAGAAAAGAAAAGAAAAGAAAAGAAAAGAAAAGAAAAGAAAAGAAAAGAAAAGAAAAGAAAAGAAAAACAAACAAGCAAGCAAACAACAACAACAAAAAGAAAAACAAAGAAAAACCCACCACCACCACCACAAAAAAAAAAAACAAAAAACCAACAACAAAAACAACAACAAAAAAACAACAATAATTCAGTATTTGGTGAGTTTGGATTAAAAAGAGAGGGCGTAAAAGGTTCTCGGGAGTGGGGAGTTGCGCGTTTGGGTTATTAATCTGATTGTGTCCGAGATGACAACTTTAAAGAGGGAGTTTAAAGGCAGAGCTCTGGAGACAGCTCTTTGCCAGGCATTAGGGGATTAGGTGGGGCTTGAGCAAAGGGAAATGGGAACCACAAAAGAGGACGGTCCGGGCCTCTCTGATGAGGGGTCAGTTCTCCCCGTGCCGCACTTCGCGAGCAATAACCGCTGTTGTCTGCGCCGGGACAAACCCGCCCGCAGACCAGTCCTCGGGTGCGTTCTTATGTGCTGAACCCCGCGGAGGGGTGCGGGGCAGTGTGCAGGTAGAACGTTTCGGCCGTGGACCCGACGGATCGCGACCCACGGCCCGGGGCTGGGCGACCCGCGGTCCCACGTGGGCGCTGCGAGAGGCGGAGCGGGACATATAGTGAGACAACTCCCCGCAGGGCAGCGCCGCGGCGGCGCGATGCTCTCCCCGGCACTGATCTCATTCCCCACTCATGTTTCAGGCCAGGAAAGTCTTCCGGGGTTATGTTCACGGAAAATCTCGAGGCCGCGTGGTATAGCCAATGCTGCTGCCCTGAGGGTCGGCACGCGAAGCCTCCTTGTGCCGGACGCAGGGCGGGCAAAGAGGGGTGCTGAGAGGGGACCTTCCCCTACGTGCCTCCCCGGCAATGGTCACAGCGTGACGAACAGAGAAGCGCCTCAGTTTATGAGCAAAGTTAAACTGGGGCGGCACGTCTCCGAGGATTCACAGCTCACCTACACGTCTGAGAGGTCCTCAGAAAGTGTGAATGAATACATTTCTGAATACATTTCTTCCTCTTTTTTTTTTTTTTAATAATCTCAGAACAAAAAACCGGGATGCTGCCGGGGAGGAGGGCTCCGCCGCCGTCCGCTTCCCATCAGAGAAGCCCTTCCTCCCCAGTCTGCACCAGGAGAGAAGCTCGCAGGGTGCGCGCCACAGCTACGTGATCCGCAGCGAACACTGCGGCACGGCAATGGCTCTCTTCGTGCTTATATGTCCGTCTGTGTCCGACGCCCACATCTTCACACGGGGCCAGGAGGGAGAGCGCTCATAAGGAAGAATAAAAGTGCTCGGAACAAGTGGGACCGCACCCTCCGTGCTCGGAGATCATTTGCCTCTTCCCATTTGGCCACTTTTTATTTTTGCCACCATTGAAATGACAGTACTTAGGACGGCAAAATGCGGAGATGCAGTAAAGCTGCTTGTCTGAATCCACTTTGAAGTAATAATGCTGTTGGTCTGAAATCCAGATCTGCCCGCTAATCTCTGGTTTTGCCTTCAAACGGAATTCAGATACAAAGAGCTTGGAAAGATTTTGCGTCTATTCAAGAGGCACAAAATCTTCAATTTTCTGAGGAGCAAAAACTCCCCAAGAAACTTCATATAGCTCCTTGGGTTTTGCTTAGCATACGTGATAAAACATTGATTGTCGCAGTCTGGTGACCCATGAAATTTGGGGGTTAGTTTTCTCTTCAGACCAGAGCATATAATTATGCAAATAAAGAGCTGTCACCGATCTAGTGAAATACTCACAAACACACGCAATCCGAAATGGAACAGAAATGTGAAAATTTGCGGCATTACTATGGTACAATGATAAATGACATCTCCCCCCAACTTTCTCGAGAAGTGCATATTTCACACTTCGTCGACACAACGCGGGCGCGCACCGAGGCGCGCATACCCGTCCCTGCAGGATCCGGGTACCCACAGCTGCGTGCACACACACACGCGCATCCCACGATCCGCGAGATGCAGCGCTGCCCGAGTGCTCGGCGCGGGACATGCACGCTCCTGGCAGCTCTTTTCGGGTTTGGCTGAGACGAGTAAGGTGCAACGTGTGGCTTCGCGCAGCCTTAGATGTGACACTTTCTTTTGTACTTCTGAATGAAATACCTAGAGGGGGAAAGAAAACAATCTGTGATGTTTCTCGGGGACAGGGAAGGAATGTCCTTTTCCACGAAAAGCCGCATCTTTTGACCGAGTCCTGGAGAACTGCACTGTGATGGCTGTAACCGGCGTGCAGCAATGGGCGCACGATGCAAATGAGGGGTTGATTTGCCTACCCCCACCCCCCTCCCATTTTATTTTCCGCAGTCCCGCTGTGTTGGGGGGTTCACATGGGGCCGATGGCTGCTTTCCTGGAGGAGCGTTTTCCCCGCTCCCCTTCCTGGAGAGGAGATGCGGCTCTTGTCGGCCCGTGGCGGGGAGCCGCTCTGCTACGAAGCACCGTGAAGAACCCATCCCACTATGTATTTATATGTATATACTTTTGATTTCCCCTCCTACCCTGAAGTCCCGCAAGGCACGCGCATGCTACGCACACCACGCGTCCCCTCGTGATGCAATGTGAACAGGCTCAAGTCAGACCTCGGCTGCTAAGAAACCACTGCCTGAGACGGGAGATGATCAACTTTAAAAAACATCATCCAAAGGAACCAGCTAAACCCACTTGTCCCTTCTCCTGAGTGCTTGAGAGGCTCGCACCGTCCTCTGACCGTGGGCGTGCAGATAACGGGGCGATCTCCCACCCCCCCTTCCCCGCAGTGCCTTCATCTCGCACATCCCACACCCGCGCATCCCCTGCGGACAGAGCAGAGCTGCCCGCCCCTCCCGGCCCGCCCCGCCCCGCAGGGTCCCCTCCCCCGCGCCCCCGGAAATCCACAAAGCTTCTCCCCAGGCTCCACCCAGTTTATTATGACTAACATTTTATTTAGATGATCGACTGAAGGGCAGAGAGCCAGCTAGGTGTTCCGCTCAGATGTTTCCCAGTCACTGGGGGGGTGGGGATGGATGCAAAGCCCCCCCGGAAAGGTGCAGTGCAAGGGGCAACTCCAGCCCCGGTTGGGCCCACCGTTTCCAACGTGGAAGGGCAAGGAGCTCGGCGCTGGGACAGAGAAGCACAAGCTGGGATGAGAGCATCTTTATTTTTGGTCGTGGGGGGCTTGCTGTGCTTTACAGATCCTTGTGGAAGCACACGCCAGGTGAAGGCACGATAAGGAAAAGACGTAAGAACTGGGCGATTGTTACAAGTAGAAAAATCATTTCTTATTGACACTTAAAAAAAGAAATTAATTCCCATAATGTTTGGCAACTCGGCCCTCCAATGGTGTCGGATGGCGGCTGGGAGACAAACTTCTCTGGCCCTCTGCTCCTCCTCCTCCTCGGAATGCAGATGTTCTTCCCCTCCACATCCCTAAGGGGACAGGGCTGAGCCTCTCTCCCTACCTCTCCCGGCCGCAGTTCTCTGTAGGAATCTGCTGTGCAAAACCCGCGTAGGCTGCACCTGACATAGCAAAATCGAGGTTTCCCTAGAATCACAGGAGTGCAGAACAATTCACGCTCAGAACTGGGTCTCCCTGTGAGCCCTCCAGGGGCACAACCTCAGCACACCCCCAGACCCTGCCCTTAAGTATGGAAGCATCACAGGGGAGGGGTGAGCTGTGGGGGTCCCGAACTCTGAGTGGCATGGTGAGTTTCACCTCCTCATCACTAACCACATCAGAGGCGAGGTGGGCATGGCCACTGCAGAAAAGATCACTTCAATTTAGCATCATCAATCCTAAAAGAGCTTAATTAGTGTGCTCACAGGCTGGGCACGCCGTCGGGCATGTCGTGCAGCTGATGCAGTGCAGAGCAGCACCCAGCACAGAGGGAGCCATAGAGTGGGCGGGGGTACACACCAGTGGCAACGTCCTTAGAAACCCAGCATGTGAAAACGGAAGCATTTTTTGCATTTAGAAATAAACAGGAAAACGTGGCCTTTCCCTTTTTGTTTCTTTTTTTTTTTTTCTTTCCTTTTTTTCTTTTTTTTTTTTTTTTTTCTGTCATATTTCACAGTGTGATCCAGGCAGTTAATGAATAGCCACTTTTTAAAGTAGAGCTTTCAAAAGGAAGATATGATCCACAGATAATGCCATTGATCCGGCAGGTGGAGAAAATCTCTAGAACAAAGGGGCTTTTCCATAAATCTGGACCAAACTTCTCTGACCCTCCTACCAGCAGAAAATGAAAGACTGAAGAGCTGATCCCACTTGGTCGCCGAGAAAGAGAAGACTACTAGATCTAGAAACACAGCCCCGGCAGGGCTATGTCAGGGCAATTAGAGCTGCACGATGCTGCACTGTGCAGTACCACTGTCAGCCTTAATCTGTGTGTTGATGGGCAGCACGAAATCCAAGTTACAGCCCACAGGAAGCACAGCCAGTGAACCCATATTGCTTTGACAGTTGCACTCATCTAGAAATAATGCAAAACGTTATTTAGATGTATACATCACGACCCTGTGCTCTAGGAAGAAAACAATCTAATGAGGGCTGGGAGACTCCTTGCAGAGAGCGAGCAGCGAAGAGACTTCTCCCCCTTCCTCCTTTTACAATTCTTCGTATTTTATCCTATTGGAGCGCCGCATTGGGGCTGGCTTCACTGAGCTGTTCTTTGCCTCTATTGCTTCGCTGAAGAACTTGAAAATGGATGGAAAGCTCTTCCAGGAAGTCAGTTCATGACGCTCCGTACCTGCAAAAGAAAGTCACAGCATGAGTTATTTCTTGGTGGCCTGGGCATTGCAGCCAACCTGCACCGCAGACATAGGCATGCGGCACACAGTGATTGGGCTCTGCTTGTGTCAGAATGGCAGGAGTCCAGCGGTGTGCCTGTCAATGGAACACACAGTGCTCCATGATGATTGGCTCCATGGAAGCATCTTTTCTGTCCAACTGAGAAGACCTGGTGTATTTAGTCCTGTACCTTTTGTTTTTCACTGCTTTTAGCTTGATACACGCATACTAGCAAAAACAGAGGCCAGACTTCAGCAACAATCACTGCAAGGCAGTGGTGCTTCCTTCCTCAAAAAAACCAAACCTGACACATGGGCAGAAAGCGAGTGTCATTCCACTCCTCCTTCTGCATCCCACTCAACCGTATCTCTTCGTTTGCTGAGTGTTTCTATTGCTTTACAAGTATTTCCTTGAATGTGTGCCGCATTAGCTCGACTTATAAAAACAAACAGCAAAATGTCCCAAATCAATCCAAGAGAAGTGCTCACCTTCCCGTGGAGCCAAGCACCGGGGAAGTGCAGGGATCTCTTCCTGGAGACCCCAGTTATGTGGAGACGCTGCCTGGAAGTCTCTGGATCCCAGGCCTCTATTTGATACTTTAACACTGTTAATGATAATTCTTTAGTCTGTAATAGTAGGTCATTGCTATGGTTACTCTACAATGGCGCAACACTTCACTTTCCCCTTCAGCTATTCGCTGAGACCCGGTAACCACATTTGTTGCCTAGCAACAGTTTTGTGACAGTACCGCGATCTGGGGGTGACGACAAGGAAGGACGTGGTAGGCCAGCGGGGACAGCAGGCACAGACCCTTGTCCTGTAGGACTCTCCCCCGTGTCCCAGCACAGGACACGAACCCTCGGCGCGGCTGGTGTCACTGTGATGCCTGAAGGCCTTCCGTGGTGTGTCGCCAGGCAGTGCCACATGTGTGTCACCTGCCAGTGCGGGTTTTATGGATGGACTGGATGCCAGAGTGCAGGCAGACGGTGCTCCTGACAGACAGGTCCCCTCGCACACCTGTGTCACACACATGGAGCACAGTGCAGAGCCCCGCCAGGCACAAGGCCTCACAGATGGCTCCCCAGGCCCGCACCAACACAGAGCCGGCGCCATCGCCTGCCTGCAGCCATCCCCTTCTGTCCCTGTCGCATTCATGTGCATTAATATCTGCTGGATTCAATTAGGTGAAAATACAGGCAGTGAACATTATGCTTTTCTTTCTCTCTCTCTCTCTCTCTCTTTTTTTAATCAACAACGTTCCTCCTTTGTGAAAGGGCCATCCAGAAACAAAGAGTGACAAAACAATAAGTTTCAGAAGCCTCCCCTTCCCTTTTTCTGCCTTGCCTTCTCCCATGCACTCTCCTCATTTCCTCAAGAGAGATCAGGCTCATATTCACTGGTGCTTCTGAAACTGATTAACCTAAAGCTTTCCTGTAGCAACCCTTCTCAACCCACCCCTCTCAAAAAACAATTCAAGCTTTGAATCTAGAGGGACTCAATGATTCAGTGGTCTAAAGCAATTTTAACACTCCCTATTTTCTCCTTCCTAGTGACTATCTTACTGACAGATGAACAATTTCCCTGGTGATAAAATCACTACAATGCCTATTTAGTTTCTGGGATTATGACGATTCTTTGCTTGATTAATACTGCAATAAGAAAAGCTTGCCAAGTATCTGCCTTGGCCCTTTATAGTCATTTAAAGGTCAAATTTTGTCCTTACTTATTCACATTCAACTACCACTAAAGGGAGAGCCCTAAAAATTTAACACTGCACAGACTGTGCATTTATGATTTATATACCAAAGGCTTGGGAAATTTGACAGAAGTGAGAGGAGTTATGTCCTCAGGGTGATGACAGATTTGGCCATAACGTTTTTGCCAGAGGAAAAATATCACTGATGATTGCAATCTCAGTTGTGTATTTAGTAGTAGGCAAATCTAAATTAAATGGGTGAGGAGCCATTTATTTTTTGATAGAAATAATCATTTGTGAGGGCCATATAATAAGAAACTTCTGTACTACAGCTAAGATACTCAAAGGTACATATCCTCATAGTGCTCACTAATTTCAACAAATATGATTAAAAATTGCACAACTCAAAACACCACATTAAGCAATGTTTTGGAGCATGACCTATGGAATGTGGTGTAACAAAAAGATGTATGCAAACTGCTACACGTGGCAGACAGCTGGGATATCCTAAACTATGCTAGGTCTACTGCTGCAGAAGGACAAAATCCATCAATCTTACTTCTCCCAACCCTAAAGAGACCCAGAGGGGGGTGCCAAAGGGGTCACTCGGAGACCTGCAGATGGACGTGAGATAGTACTGGGGAATCATCAGCTTGGCACAGTAAAAAAAAAAAACACAGAAAGGGTTTGAGAGAGAAGTGACCTCCTGGCTTCCAGTGCAAGAGGAGGTAAGGAGAGATGGATTTGTTTTTTATCAAATGCAGGACACAGTCCGGGAAGAACTCCAAAAGTGGATCCAGCAATATGTGAGGTAACACAAGTAATGTAAAACAGTGAACAAGGTACAAGAATCAATTTATACACTGCAAGAAAGAGATACTGACAATTAGAAATAATGTGGACTTGATGATACAGTTGTTAATACAAAAAATCAGGTAAGGGAATACTTGCTAAAATTTAATATACAAATCACCAGGTCTGGATGACATGCATCTGAAAGTCTTCAGGGAATCAGTTAATGAACTTGCTGAACTACTGGCAATTATTTCTGAGAATTCATGCACAATCAGGTAAGCACGAAAGGACTGTGATGGGAAGAGGGAAAAAAACAATCCTAATCTGAGAAAAGAAGGATTAAATGAAATTAACACACGTAATATTTATGTTTGAATGCTATTAAAGCAACAGATCTGAAAAACAAGAACCAAAAAACAACCCTCCCAAAAAAAAACAAACAAAAAAACCCCAATAACCCTGAAAGTACCTTTAGGGTAACAGAAGACCGAGAACAAAACAGGCTCAGAATTAACAAGAACAAAAAGGAACCAAATTCAACCACTTCACTGAATAACAAAATTGGTGGGCAAAAGATAGATCAATTTCTGCATAGGTTAATCTGTGTGGGAGTAACCTGAGGAATCACAAGTGATTATGGCCTTCCTTATCAGGTAGGCTGCCACTGTCCTTGCCTCTTGTGCATCAGTATGCTTTGCTCCAGTATGGAGTCTTCACCAAGCCTGAGATTTCTGGGGCCAGATCCAGCCCTACGTGACTCCTTGCAGATGTTGTGGACAAGCCCTTCTGCAGGCAATCCTACAGCACTCAGCATGAGTGCACTGGTGATGCCTGTGCTGCTCTTGTGGTGACCACAGTCACTGGGTGGCCATGGTGGTTCAGGCTCTGCCAGTGGGGCTCCAGCCAGCACCTCACCTCAGCATCATCCCTCACCTCCTCACACGCTAGGGCTTCATGGACTTGTGAGTAAATGCTGTTGCACCTCTTGGGAAGAGGTAAGAGCACTTAAGAAGATAACTAATACATAGTGATGTGAGGTGGAAAATATATCTATGGTGTCCCAGTGGGATTGGTATTATGGCTCAAGTCTTTTAAACACGGCTATTAGGGAGTGATCTAAAAGAATAACGAGATCGCTTATTATTTAACTGGATGAATTAAAAGATGACACGTTGAATAGGAGATAAAGCAAAAGGAAGAGACAGAGAAAAATAATAAAAATAATAAAGTAGAAGGGATCTAAATGGGTAGAAAAAATGCCAAAGCGAAAAAAAATACGAAGTTTGGATTGATGACTGCAGAGCTGACTGTGTGTTGTGGCCAGGCACACAGTGAGCACAGGCATGCAGCCATCCTTGCTATTTCCCCACTTTGCTCCCACCCAGGAAAGCTGTCCTTTGTTGGCACCAGGAAGGAGCACTGCCTGCCTGCGTGCTGCCATCGCCATCACTTGCTCTGGCGCAGCGGCAAGGCGGTCACTGCGGTCACCAGCTGTGCAGCACAAAGGTGCCCCCCTGCCGTGCCTGCCCACTGCGCGGCACAAAACCCTCCTCCCGTTGTGTTTAGAAGTGTGCAGCACAATGGCGACTCCCCACGGGGACGACACGATGTGTGGGACAAAGGTTTCCCATGCTGCACAGGAGCAGAGAGTCCTCGAGGCACGGCTTCGCACTGAGGCACGTCTGCAGAGAAAAGTTTCCAGGTTGAAAAGTTTCTCCACAGATATTAGCCACAACGCTGACCCAGGGTCTGATTCTTTAAGCAGCAGTTCAATACTTCAATACCGCAGGCTTCAAAAAGCATTAAGGGTGCTCCACGCCTCAGGATTTACTCCCTGATGCAGGAGACAGCCTGGCCGTTCTCAGTGGAGCACCTCGCATGGTGGAAAGCTTCCAGTCGGTGTTGGTAGGAGTGGATCCTATGCCAGCTGCTACATCAGACCTCGTTCCCCACCACACTGCTTGCCTCTGTGCTTGTGGTGCCAGGCTTTGAAACACACTAGTGCAAAGAGCCTTATCAAAGCTCTCTCTGAATGTTTCAAAGGGTGAAAGGCAGCCTTCTGGGGCCATGTGCACAAACAGCAGCGATTTAAAACTTAGCAAGTGTGTTTTATTCATATTTATACAACGCGGAGAAGCAATGCCATTCATTCTCCTTTTACAAACAAATGAACAAATCAACAGTCACATTCCCCTCTGACCCAGTGATGCAAATACCATTCAGAAGAATTTAATGGAAACTTATCTTTCTCCCATGATGCACACACGCACAAATTAAAGTCTTCATGTAAGACTTTATACTCTTACATATGCCATTCTGCAATAGTGTTACGTGATTATACCATTCAAATCTTCACGTGTGTGTGAGAAAAAAAAGCATTCCTGCCTCTGATGCTACTAAATGACTTCTATATCACAGAGTTATTTCTAAACAGGTATTTAACTTTTTAATCTTTGGCTGTGTGAGATGTTATCCAGAATGACAGGTTTAACTATTTTTAATTCATAAGGTTTCTTCATTTACTATTCTTGGAGAAGGATCCCTTGGATCTGTACAAAGTGGAATGTGCTCTGTGGAAATTACCATGTCTGCTGAGTCTGTTTTGCTCTACAGATGTAAACTTCCAGATCTCAAACCCCAAAACAGAAGACTCTCTCAGAGCATCACGAGTAAAACTAAGGAAAAAGGAGACTTAATAAATGCCTTGTTTAAAGTCATTAAATGCTTCTGACAAGGAGCACGAGAGCTTCAGGAAAAACACTGGAGTCTATTAGCTCAAGATGTTTCAGAACTGATGATCTTAGGAGCTTCTACATATGCTGCAGACTTCTGAATGGTGAAAAAAGGTTAAAAGCTTGGGAAAAAT
The DNA here is from genome assembly GCA_037305975.1 of Chrysolophus pictus. Classification (NCBI taxonomy): domain Eukaryota; kingdom Metazoa; phylum Chordata; class Aves; order Galliformes; family Phasianidae; genus Chrysolophus; species Chrysolophus pictus. The sequence continues at coordinate 17,371,355 of CM074614.1, read as the reverse complement.
TAAGAGAGAAGCCATAAACCAATTAATGAAATGGAAGTAGTGATTTCTGAGGGGATATTAAAACAAACAAACAAACGAAAAGAAAAAGAACAAAACCTCAGTATGTTTAGTTTGGCTTAGAAGTAATTGTCTGTGGAGTCGTGGACATGATAACGATCTAAAAGTGTCTGGGTAAGTAATTAATTCTTTGGAGGAACCAAGAGGGAAGAACTAGACAAAGCTGAAGAAATAAAAATACAGATTATGAAGAGGGCTTAGACTCACAGTAAGCTTGTTCAGATGGAATACTCATGCAAAGAAAATTGTGGGAAGCTGCTTGGCAAAGCTAGAGAATAGACTACACATACTAAGAAATGTTATGCTAAGTTATTGTCTCCTGTGACACTGACAACAGTGTTTATTTTTGTCGGCCATTTATTATCTCTAGTATCTTTAATGGAATGGCAGAAACAGGGCAGTAAGAATCCCACTCATCCAGTACAAAGATTACCTCTGAGCTTCTGTATTTGCAGGGTTTTTTTTTTTTTTTTTTTCTTTTTCCCCCTGCACACAATCTGCACACAAGGAGCAAGTGGCTTGAAAAGGTAATCAAATTTGTTACATCCTCCTCTCAGCTCACATGTAAAAGATGCAAAAATACATACAAGAGCTGAGTGCAAGCAAGGTTTTTAATGCAAGAAAGAGATTGGAGGCTAACACATCATCGTGGCTCTCATTTTCCAGCACTCTTCATTAAATATTAAGGGCAGTCCCATGAGCATGGGTCATTTGTTTGCTCCTCTGAGTGCTAACTGGCTAAATAAGTGAAAGTTGTAAGGTCATTCACATCTGAGCAGAGGTCACTGAAAGCCAAGAAATTTTCTGTTGAGTATGCATTATAAAAAGGAAAGAAAGAGTGCTGAACAGCTATGGAATCTTCCTCGTCAGAACATGGCTCTGTGGCTGGGACAGACATTTCATTTCCACCAGTGCAATGGTCAGACTGTAGGCAGCTGCAGTAATGCAAATGGTACGCGAGTACATTAAAAAACAGTGAATCAGAAAATGGCAACAGCTGAAGTGGAGGCTGATAAAATGGCATTTCAAGAGACAGAAATGTCACAATCCCTGGTTTTAAAGGAGTACCAGGCAGGGGGCTGGCTGTGGGTTGCTCTGGGGCGACTGGTTCTACACAACAAAACAGTTCACAGATCCAGAATTTCTCCAAAATCTTTTTACAAAATGGGCAAGAGCACAGGCAAAAGGGCAAACCCAAACGAAACTGCTGCGATCTTCCCTGCAGCCTGTGTGGCCGGCAGAGACACAATGCTTGAATTGGCTCCCGGCCCCACAACCTGGGGTGGATGGAAACTTGTTGCCAGCACAGCTTCCACAAGGTTCAGCAATGGAGTTGGGACAAGGCCACTTGGCAGATGGCAGGGAGGCAGTGGGCAGGACACTGGCTAGCAGTTCATGAGGTCTGCAGCAGACCTGTGTGCTCCAAGAGCCAGGACACAGGAAATGTCAATGAAAACTTGCTGCCAGTGAAATGACACAGATGACTGTCCCATCAGCCCTACAGTTTTCCAGCCATCACTTGGTCAGACTGGGAGCATGACTCTAAGCAATACTCTTGAACAATGTAGTTCTAATAGTAGTGAATGCTTGCATGAGATCAAGACACATCCTGGAGGAAAGGGTCCCATATCAGTACAGTGCAACTATAGGCTTCCAAAACACATGGTAAAGTGGTACTGCCCCAGAGGTAAGCAGGTGGGGATTGAAATTACATCAACATCTACATTTATGTTTCCTCACAGCTATTCTCATATCTATATCCATATCCAAACCTATACTTTATATCTATCTATATCAATATATTTATATTTGTATCTACACCTACAACATATCTGTATTATCTATACCTACATCCATTCTTGTATTCATATATTTACCTGTATTTACATATAAAATAAAATTTCTGTAAAATGTGAGATGGGGAGTTCAGATGTCATCATAGGAAGATGTTTTTGAGCTGAGAAAGTACCTATGGAAGTTTTAGAATCTCAACACTTTAAATTAAGAGTAGGTTAGGCAACAGTTTCTTTCTCGATGGAATACCATGGGTGACACATTAAATAATTCCTTGCATTTTTTTCCATCAGTCCTGTTTTTCATTAGTCTGTGATTTTAACAGCTGTATCTAGACAACAGGTAGCACTGATTACATTTGCAAGGTATGTCACAGTAACTCTGAGGAATTAGAATAACATACATCAGTGAGACAACTAAATTTTTGAAAATGTATATTCTTTTTCTTCTATCAAGATCTAGAAAAAGAACTATAAAATTGCACCCAAGAGCACAAAGTACTTAGCATTTGAAAATCATCATCTTCTCAAGCAGGACAAAGGAAGATTATTTTATGAACAAAGGAAATTTTACCTGTTCAATACCCTATACTTCCTGAGAACATACATCCATGTGGCTTCTTCAGAGACCACTATAAAATGTGTATTTATGCTCCAAAGCTTCCACAGGTTATAAATCTGAGAAATACTAATTTACATGACTGAACTTGACATACAGCAGTGCCATAAAAGAAGTCAGTGGCATCTCCTTATCCCAACACTTGCCAAGGGAATGTATAACATGGTTTCCAAGCCAGTGCTCACCAATGCCATGCTTAAGCAGATCAAGATGGTGCAACCCAGGCCAGTGGTAGCACCGGGCACTGACGAGCACACAACATTTGACTCCTACATCAGACTGCGGCAGTAACTGTGCATTAAATTAATCAATGCCAAATGAAATACTTGAGAGCAAAATCCCACAGCTTTTCAGTGCTTCTAGTGCACATAAGGCACAGATCTGAAAGTTGCATTCCTTACCTGAAAACTCTGCTAACATGGGAGAATGCTACTTACGCACTGGGCATGTGAAAGGACCAGAACTTAGAAAATAGCTAGTCTCCATGATGGTGTTTTATGATTATTTGCTCCTACATAGTAATTGTACCATCAAACATTCAGATGAGAATTAATTATTGGAAATAATTCAGAAAATGCTGATCTCATCTTCTTTCACTGAAGAATATCTCAGATTTGTAAAACCCACTCAAGCAAATAAAATTATGTAAATCATCCAAGGAACACCTGTTCCAGCAGCATGAGCACAAGCATATCCAGCTTTAGTGCTCCCAAAAATACGAGCAGCCCAGGCGATTCTGTAGAAATGGCAGTGCCTGCACCAGCAGCTAGGAAGGGCAGTACTTTAAAGTCCCATGTTATCTGATGGTGCACTCATCTAAAAAAAAAATGGAAGAAGATCCTTAATCACCAGAAGGATAAGCACAGACCTGCAATTGCAATACCACTATTATAAAGTAAAACAGCTGAATATAATTTTCTTCCCTTCCATGTCAGAACTGGCATGGATGCCAAACACAGAAGTGAAAGAAGTCCTTCTAGGGACTCCCATTTATGCAACAAAAGGGCCATGAAGCACTGCAGCAAAGACCCAGTTCTCTTATTTCATCAAGAATCTGAGTTCAAATGTCATAAGCCTGTAGTGAATAAATTAACTCCTGCACTGCCTTGCCCTCAACCTCTGGGAGAACATGTTCATATTAAGGAACATTTCAAAGGGTTTTTGTTTTCTGAAGTTTCTCCTTGAATTATAATCTCCTGTTCTATTTTTGTAGGCTAAGGATTACAGTCAACACAAGCCCAGACTATTTTTAGAGGTACAGGAATAATGGTATTTTACTCTTTTACTTTTTCCAGTTAAGTGCAGAAGCTCAGTCTACTATTTCCTGCCACTAAAACTCTCACAGTACTCTCTATCATTGTAAAAAAGCCCTGCCTTTGAAAGGAAACCCAACCAAACCCATTCTAACCTGACTCAGCCCAGTCCCTTCATGGTGCCTTTGCCACCTCCCAGCCTCTGCCTTGTTCTTCAGCATGTGGCTGCCCCAGACCAGTCACAGGAAGGGCATATTCCCCTACTTGTCCTCCAGAGTTTAAGTGTGTGATGATGAAGGAGAGGAAATTCCCACCCATGCAGTTGCCGCATCTGTGATACTGGTTGTACCTCTCAGGAAAGGCTGAGCAAAACTCATCCATCCTCCTGCTAGCTGCGGCTGCCAGAGTATAGGATTAGGGTAAACAAAAGGAAAGACTGGAGGGGGGCATCCACTCACTCTCCCACTACACACCTGTCCCAGGTGCCATGAGTTGCCAGAAAGGACTTAGCATCTTGTGTTAAGAAGTGAAATATAACAGTCTAAACCCAATTGATCTTGAAGATCCCAAGTCAGTTGCTCACCACTCCCTAATGTGTCTGAACTCCACTGACACTTCGGTGCCTGATCTTAAAGCTTGTGACTTATTGCAGCATTGCTTCTGTACATGCTCACAAACACCTCAAGCTTGACAGGGCAAATACCTTCACGGGTCTCAGGCAGATAAGCCATCCTGTAATCCTCATAGGTACATAAGCCTCAAGAGGGAGGAATGTCCTCTTTACTTCTTCATTTTTTCCTCAAATCTCCTCTCACTCCCTGTCCATTTTTCCTCTATCCAAGACATCTATTAGCCTGAGAGGAATTTTTGAGTTTCTCCCCCTCAATCTGTCCACTTTCTAGCTCTTTCCAAGACCTTGCCCACCACATACTGCTTAATTCTTGTTGCATCTCATCCACTCACCTAGCCCATCTCTCAGTTCCTGACATCACCGCAGTTCTTCCATTCCTCTGACTCTTCTTCAAAGAGGCCTGACTCAGACCTTCTCAATCTAACTGTAAAACAAAATCTGAGATCTGCTTTTGGCAGGTAGCCCAGTTACAGGCCACACTAACTATCTGAGTGTAGTGGTGGGGCAGGAAAAAGAGGACCCATTCATGAAAATATAGTAACCCTATCCTGAATGGTAGGGTGACTTAGTGGAAAGGAGAGATGCCTGTGTTTAATCACATAACAAACGGAGTTTAGAATTCAAGTTCTGGAGTCACTGACAGACTCTCTATTCATTTGGATAAAATTTGAATAATAAAAAAAAAACTCTATAAGAAAACAACATAAAAAAAAAAAAAAAAGCAAAGATGGGAAGAAGACAGTGCTGTTTCACCAGTTAATTTACACTGATACAGTGATACTGTGAGCATTAACCTTCTTACATCACTGTGATCCTTGCTGGTTACTGCTAATGAATATTCTTGAAACAGGACATGGACTGAATCCAGACTGTGAGATTTTATGGACAACGATCATCGTTGTGGGTCAAGTACAGCTGTGTTGCAATTATAACATTAATAACCTCTACACCAGCAGCTTTACATGTGGCTGTCTCTGAAGAATGCTATTTCTGTAACTCACAGCCTTTGGAGATGCTATTTATAATTTATATGCAATCTGAAGTACAAAGATTTTTCTCTCCTGCAAGTCATGGTGATCAATACAGGTCTGCACCCATTACAGCCCAGTGAGGAGAAGTGTGCGGCTGGGACTGGCTCACAAAGGCAGCTCTGCTCCTTTCAGCCACCTCTAGAATTTGAGCTAGAAACGCAAATAAAGCAAAGGAATTCTTTGTAAGGGTGCCACCCCAGCTGTTAGTGTTGCCAACTAAATTAACTGCATATTTGCCTTAGAACTCCTCAGAAACTTCAGTTTTCTGGCAGGCTTTTCAGGAATTCCAGGCTTTCACACCCTAATTTGTAACACACCAGGACTCAGTGCTCGATACTCTGAAGTTTCCATATCGTGGAAACCTTCAATTTAAGACTAAGCACCAGTTCGCAGAGGCTTTGCAGATGTGAATTACACTAAATTTAACAAAGCTGAGTAATATCACACTTCCCATGACATAACCTCAGCAGTGTCATCAGAAGGAGCTATGTAGTGTAAAGCAGCAGGGAGGGAAGCCAAAGGCAGTCATATCTCTGGCGAGACGAATAGATTGGGTGTGGGCAGGGTGGGGTGACCCCTGCCAACGCCCGCCTGAGATCCTCTTCCTGGGGAGTCAGAAGTGTGCATGAGAGATGGGTCTGCCACTGGCAGTGGGAAGAACTCACAGTCTGGGGTGAACACGGAGAGAAATGTTAAATTAGTGATGGCAAGAGGGAGAAAAAAGCCTCAAAAATAAGGCTTTCATTCTGTTTTTTCCACATGTTTCTGAGTTGCGGCTGGAGAGGGCTCAACAGGATGAAGGACAGATGTGGGTTGCTCCTGGAGGAATTGCATAGCATGTTCTGCCTGGCATCCTCAAGAGTAGCAAGACCAAGACAGGACAGAAACCAATCTCCAAATCAGGGTCCTTCTGCAAACCAGGTTTTAATCACCCAGCTGCAGAGCTGAAAAGTTTTTAATGTACTTTCAATCTTTATCTCCATTTGAGAGATCAAATTTCTTCCAAGATGGGGACTGATTTGCTATCACCACTAATAGAAGATAAAAAAAAAAAGCCATCAAGCTCCGAAACTTGACGTTGCAGTCATCTTAATGCTAAGGAAACAACTTACCAGGCAGAGAAAGAAAAAAAAAAGATAGAAAACAACAGAGGTTAATGACCTTATTGCATTTCCAAATAAAGATTCTTGTTTCAAAATATTGGCCTGACCTAACAATTGGCCTTTCTGTCTTCCGACAGAACCCGTGCTGCTAAGTCAGGCTGCCAAATAATCAGAAAAAGCATTCAAGGAACTTCATGTCATGACAGGGATCTTCTGCCAGGCACTCCACGGGTTCTGAAGAAAACTTTAGTTTAGTCTCTCTCAGCTGGAACGATGGTAAACTGTGGGAGCTGGAGATGCAAAAGCAAGAAACTGCCAGGAAAGTGTTTGGAAGTGGAAGAGAGATGAAGTATTTAAATGAGTTTTGAAACTTGTATCAAATTATTTTTTTTCTTACATTGAAAATCTTAACTTTTTTCAAAAAATTAAAACAAAATGAAAAGAAGTTGTCAGGGTAATTTCTCTCTGAAGAATCGCTGAACTGGAATGATGTCATCTTGTATTAAAATTATCAGTTATTGCCACAGTTGGCCTACAATATTATATTAAAAAAGCAGGAAGAAAATCACTTAAATACATTTGGGGAATTCTTTTGTTTGTGCCCCGTGCATATCTTTTAATACTTATTGCTCCAACTTGGCTTGCTTTGCCTAAAACGCTGTAGGCTGTTTTTTTCAAAACAATTCTAAAACAACTGTTGATATATTAGGGAAAAAATGGCATGGGGAAAAACAAGATTGAGGTGGGAGCTGAAGTTCGTCTAAATGAGAACAATATCAGCATGCACAAATGCACAGACAAGCACAGTTTGACAGTCACTGCTCATAAAAGATCCTGCAAGGAGTTAATATAAAAACTAAATCTCCTGTAGAGGGAAGTTGGAGGGGAGCTCATATACAAGCACTTAAGGAAAACTTGCACTGTGGCTGGAATACATGCAGTGCATTCCCTGTTAGTCTAGGGATAAATGAAATGTTATAACCACGATATATTGCTGCATTAAATTATGAAAACACTTTTTCAGTCTTTTGTGAAAAGAGCGAATCTATGACTAACTGAAAAGCAAAGAACTCTCAGTCAACACCATGCCCATCTGTTATGGCATACTTTTCAGTTCCAGTACCACAATGACATGAACGTTTTGCATTTGTGCAGCTGTAGCTGCATTATGCAGGAGCCTCACTGAGCTTTGCTGTGCAAATACTCCACATCTTCAGATGCTTCAGTATTGCTTTGCCACTGGAAGCCTGTGGCATTGCTTCAGTTGGGAAAAGAGGGCAAATCAAAGGGATAGACACTGTACATACAGGATTTGCTCCCACACGGACTGCTTCCTGAATCCAGGAAACCATCCCCTGCTTAGGAAACTTTGCTCCAGGCTTCGGTCTGTGCATCAGAGCATCTGAAAAGGGCAGGACCAGGAGGACTGGGCCTGTGGGAGATTACTAGCCTTCTCTCCCTTCAGAGAGCTCATACAGCAAGGCAAACGCATCACTGCACCATGTTTCTGTGGGATTTGCCTATGGTACATCTCTCTAAGGCACTGCGCTGCTGGACTTGTGCACAGCATTGCCCAAGTTTGAATTCTAATGTGCATAGCAATACTTGGATTAAGTTTCACAGCAGAAGTGTTCCAGTAAAAAAAAAAGAAAAAAAGAAAAAAAGAATATAATATATCTATGACAGGCATGCTTAGCAAATCAAATAGATGCAACAACTTTGGTAAGGGCTGGGAAGTGCTAAAGCCAAATGCATTCTTAGGACACTCACTGCTTATTGTGGCTTTTTGAAATACAAAAAACAGACACTTTTAAATTGGGTTTAGTATCCCAAATGGGTCATGGAGATATTCCTATCTTGACTTTTGTGCATAAAGCAAGTAGATCCTTTGTAGTTAGGGATCTCCATAGTTTTGATTCTAAGAACTTGTTTTCAGTTGCTTATAAATTTTGCCAAGCAAAGTATTTGGGATGAAAATTCCCATGCTCTGTCTTCGCCTCAGGGTATTTTTATTTTTTTTATGTTTCAACTAAAAGGATTTAGTCACTTCAGGAAATTAGATTGAGGAAAAACATGTTTTGCCTCTGATGGGAAGAAGAAAAGAGAAAATAAAAATAAAGCCTTACAAAAATTCAATTGAGCAGTTCCTGCATCTCTATTCTTCACAGCCAGTTTGAAATTTGGAAAGTACGGTCTCTGTTGTCCTTTTGCAGTATCCCATGAAAAACCACCCAACTTCTCCTGGTCACAAGCCATTAAGTCCCATTTGCATGTACTCAGCAGAAAGGCCTCAGAATTTGGCAGCTAAAATTGGCCTCAGATGGCTCTGAAGATACTGCCTGCAATAAGCAAACTCCAGCCTTAGGACACTTGCTTATGGGCACAACTTCCATCCACACTACTCAGAGCTTTGAGTAGTGTCTCTTGAAGGTCCCTTGTGTCTTTTTCTACCAGGCTCCTCTGCTGACACACAGTTGTCACCTGGAAGTAGAGATATCTGGTCCAAAGAGACTGGGCTTTTGTAGCAGAACTTGAAATAGTTTCATTTTTAATGATGTACAATGAGGAAATTAAAGAGGATGTAATATAGTTTGGATATGGGAAACTCATGTAATACAGTGCTTTGAAATGTATGCTTGTCATTACACAGGTAGTGACTGAAATTAAGTGTTAGGCTAAAAAAAATATATATTTAAAGTGGAAACCGATGGCTACATTAAAGAACATCAATAGGGAATTAATGTCACTAGGGGAGACAAACCTGCATGATTTCCCAAGTCTTGAGGAGAGTTTTTAAGTACCCACAGACAGAAGCCTCACCACATGAACACATCCTAAAGCACTCAGTCAAGATGTCTTTCCAACCTCTCCCATGGAAAAGCCTGGTTCATGCAGTTTCTTATGTCAGAATTTTCCAGGTCACCTAACTTCTTAGAAGGTGAAATTCCCTCTGATGGTTAGTTAGGTCATTCCCTTCCACCAGAGAGTTCCTCTGCCCCCTGTAAGGAGCTGCAGGCTGCCATGAGCTGAACAAACCCAGCGACATCAGCTGCTCCTCACACATATAAAATACATAATGTTTGCACTTTCTCATTGTTCACTCCAGCACGAGCTTGAACTGATTGGGCAATACTCCGAGAATTTCATAAATTGTTGGAGCTGAGAGTGGCTGGTCACTAAAAGCAGTATTGTTCTGTAATTGCATCACGTGCATCTCTGGACTCATCCTGAAAGCGCACTGCAGGGGCTTTAGTGAACAGTTACTTATTTGACGTTTGGTTAACAAAACAGTGAAAAAAGAACAAATGAAAAAGCAGTATAGAGAGGCACACATGGCACCACAAATGTAGTAACAGATAGTTGTAAGGATAATCTTATCAGAAAGAATTTGTGCAGCTAAACTTTTATGTGGAACGATGAGAGATGCCATGACGTGTGTTTTGGAGTGACAACCACACATTGATCCTTTTCCTTGCTTCAGCTATTAGCATGTGCATTTCTGTGCTAATGTTATAGTATTCTTTGAGTGAGATAAGAAGGAAGGGTGACACAGCCACAGGCCACTTCACAGCAAACGGAATCAATTACTCCCAAACAACAATTTAATTGATCAATTTCAAATACAGAAATTCTGCTGAGTCCACCAAAGTCATAAAAGGCTCAGTTTCAAAAGCAGGCATGTAATACTCACACAAAATGTGTAACAGGCCGGGCAAATTATAAGGCCATTAATCTGCCCAAGCAAGCGATCATCTGTATAAGCATCCATGTTCAGTGTCATATTAATAGCAATTACACCATTTGTGGTTCATAATATCATTCAGAAAACACAGCACACTTTGCACACTTTTATCTTTGTTTATGGCCAGCATCTTTTAAACATAATCAACTAAACTGTTTGCTCCTCTGATTACAACATACCTCCCAGTGTGGCAGTGGATGATGTTGCTGTATGTGCTCATATGGACATTCCTTTCTCATCACCACACAATGCCATACATTTACCCAGTGTGATACAAAAACTGCTAATGCCAAAATCCCAACTATTAGCTGCTCTAAGTTGTCATAATATCAAAGCATTGTGATTTACTCCAGGCAAGACACTCACCTACACATCAAGCTGTACCACTTTAATTTATATGAAAATAATGGAGCCTGTAAGAAAGAAGGAATAAAGGAAAATGACATCTTCTTTCCTTCCATGGGCAAATGCATATGTCCCAGTTGATAGTGCTCTGGTGTGCATCAGCTTCTCAAGTATTTGGTAAAAACTCTGCAATTATACATTGACTTTTCAGGATAAGAACTCTTCTACCCTTTGTTCACTGCCTTGAATGCAAACTGGGCAGTAGCATAGACGTTTCTCTCTTAAATGGCTATATTCCATGTATTTAACTTGCAAAAGCTAGAAATTGGGCAGCTAACATTTTACAGAAAGCCAAATCTCCACGAGACACAAATCAATTTGAGCAACAGTCATTGGGTGTTATTGACATTCCCGGGTTTTGCATATTTGTCTTTTCAAAACAACTTCCCCAAATTTGAAGTAATGTCATTAAGTATAGCAGACTACTTGACAGGCTTCTACAGTAACAGGCAGCACAATGAATTTTCTTTAAAGGGCTCATAGTGTGAATGCTGAAATAAGGCTCATTTTTACTTAATGTGGATAAAGTGTGTGAATAAAGTGTGAAAAATATGAAGTAGGAATAAAAACAGGACTAAAAGAATTAGGCTTTTCACTCTTTAAAAATAAATACTGGAAAATTGTTTCATTTAATAAAATTGCCAGCTTTGCAATCCATATAACTCCTCTACAGTCCCTTTAAATAAAACAAAGATATATCATTACACAAGCAGCAATATAAATCTGTTCTTCTCTGGGATTTGTGAAAAGGAATGTTTAAGACATGGACTTACAACAAGTTTTGGCTATGATGAAAAACTGGGACTTTCAGAAAGCTCCAGCAAGAATGAAACACTCTGTATCTGCTAATAGTACTTAACCACAATGTCCTGCGCCTTCCTGTGCATGAGGTTTGGTTCATGACCCACAGCCCTGTATGCGTGCCTAATACAGCCCTCACTCTGGGGGAATACAAGCAACTGAAGGAATCAAGCAAATAAGCATGGGAAGCTCTTCTGTGTCTGATGCTTTGTGGATCTCCCAAGATTTAACTCCTATACCTGGGAACTTGAAATGCTGGGACATGGAACCAGATGACAAAGAATCCTTTCAGCACCACCCATTTTCATTCACTACATAAAAAATAAAACCAGCAAGATTCTTGAACAGCTACTCCATGTCCCACATCGTCTTAGGAAGGTTTTGTAGATTTAAAGACCTTAACATTATTTCAGAGTGCCACGCTATCACGAAGGGGCATTTTAAGTGGGAGGGTTGTGAGTCTGTTGAGCTATCAAAGGTGAGTTCACGTAGAAATGTATCACATCCTTCATATAAGCTATTCAAATCTGAAATTACTGACGTGTCACTTTGAGGAGGAATTTGATTTATTACTTGCAAAGTAATCCAGAAAACAGCGAGATTCACAGATGTAAGAACTACTGTTACACTGACTTTGTGACAGTACATTAGTTTTGTTGTTCTTTTTGTGTCCGCACTAGATAACAAAACTTCATGGCACTAAGTTGTCTGAAGAGCAACATGTGAAATGTTACTCTAAGAATTAATAACTCAGTTCAGATATACAACCACACAGGAGCTGTTTCCTGTTAATCAAAGGCATGTAACTGTAAACACAAGTGTGTACAGCCATTTGTCCTCTTTGCAATGGCCCCACACCTGATGGGGAAAGGTTCCAAAAGTCATATTAGCTCTATCACCTCTCTTGCTTGTTTCTCCCCATTGGGCCTGTTCCAGGGGGATCGGATTTTAAAGGTTATGCAAATAACACAGAAATTTTAAAATGTCATGCAGTTTAAATGCATACCTAATTTGGAGCATATTTACTTATCCGTGCTCATAAAACACAATGCCTGTAAATACAAACCAGGCAAGCCAGTGTGTACATGTCTTACACGCACAAATGCATGCTAAGCCCATCTGAAAATCTGTCCACATCAGACATAACTCAACTTTGTCCTGAAAATAAAGACAGTGTTAAGATCTCACTAAAAAAAGTCACATACCTAGTTAAATTGAACTGCAGTATTCATTCACCCTGTACTACAGATTAGCAGATAGTACTCATGTATGCCACCAGCTAATTCTTCTGAACTGAACATTTATTTTTAGCACTGATATTTGCTCTTAGTTGTTATGCATAGTTTTGTATATATATAAATGTATGTTTGTGGCACAACGTAAACAAGAATTTTGCATTTGAGATCAGCTATCCTGGTGAGTAAATGGCTATGCATATAAACAAATCTGTTCACTACCTTCAAATATTTTTATTTGTCATATAATTATATCATATATATATCTTCACAGATGTATAAAATATATTCTTAGGAAAATTGCCACAGATTGTTGTTGCTTATATTAAGTAAATGGTATATATTTGTATACTGTGCTCCATACTTATATACATGAAGCATATTTGTATACATATAGAACTGCCAAATATTTCACTCCTGTTACTATACAAACAGGTTGAAATCACTGGGGGGAAAAAAAAAAAAACCCACAAAAAAAAAAACCAACCACAACAAAAACCAACACAAAAACAGTAACTTTCCAGAGTGCTTTTGATACTGGGATACCAATATACTTTTTAGAAAATGTACATTGAGGAGCTCTATACTAGAGCTAAGTGAGTGTTACGTAGCACTGCAGCTGAAGATGCAGCTTTTATCAATCCAATTAAATCAAGACTTGCTCACACCACAGACTTTGCTCTCACTACCTGCTCTAAGCACAGCTCCCCAGCTCCTGCCTGGGATTAACCAGCCACATTCAAGCAACTCATCAGCATCTGCACTGCCAGTGGAGAACTGGCACAGTTGCCACTGTTGTCCCACTGGACACAGAACAGAGCTGGGATGCTCCCCGTGCTTCCTGATCCTCCAGCCTGGTCCTGCAACTGCTTGTAGGAGCATGCAAACAAAACCTCCTTTGCTATCTGATGGGCTGCAGACTGTAACGCCATAAGTTCCTGCCCACGAAATGAAGCCTAGAAGTGTGCAGAGGAAATAAAACAGAACTCTGACTTTTGCCCATATTTCAGATTTTCTTTTTATCCCCAGTGTGAGGCACTGAAAGCCTAGGTGAGCCACAAAAGGAGACACAAAGTGCATTTTCTGGTGGCTTCAAAGGGGCTTGCTTCAAGCGGCATTGATGAGATCAAGAGAAAACTTAGATTCTGAAACAGTGTGGGAGTTTTCAAAATGGAATTTAATTGACCAAAAAGGCAACAAGAGATGTGAGGTGAATTTCAAAATATTAGCACCAACAACTTCCTTTTTTTAGACAGGATTTCTCTGGCAAATAAAGCTGTTAAGTGATTTCAATAGCATCAATATTATACACAAAACTGTGATATCACTAATAACAATGAGAAAGAAAAGAATTCTCATGGGAGAGACTAGTGTGCAACAAGTTATACTCTCACTCTCCTAATCCAGTCTGCATCATTTTATTTCATGTTTTTTGAATATTTTAAAAGGCTCATTTTTTCCACCCCTCATCTCTCCTTCAAAAGCCTTTAAAAAAGCATTCAGAGCATTTCCCCAGACTTACAAAAGTAGACAGTGACAAGGCAGTGGAGGTGACGTTGCATACTGCTTATTGCAGGGAGGGACAGCCCCTGATGCCAAGGCTGAAGCTGAACCAATAGATCAGACCCTCAGGGTCCTAAATTTACATTTCATAAGCTTAATATCTTGCCTGATTTATGATTTGCCTTCTTGAACAAAGAAGGCTGTACTTAACAACTTTACTTTTGTGTGGGTAACTGTTGATCTCAAAGTGGCACATGAAATGCATTTACATCAGCACCGCTAATAGGCCCATAATGATTCTTTATTATGTTTCACTGAAAGGCAACTGAGTGACAGGTAACTGATTTTGTAGATCAAATAACTTTCTACCACCCCCACACAGTTCCCAGCTGCCGCACACTTGGCACGCCAATACAAATACAGTCATAAAGTAGACAAATATATTATAACTACGTTATTAGATGAGACACAACACAAGGTGCTGGAAGACTGCAAGCCGATTAATACCATGGCAGGGAATTGCAGGGACATGAAACCAAACCTCACAGGGTTTTGGTGCATGACTGGTGCCTGCAAATAAATGAATTTATTTAAACTGTGAGTAAATAAGCCTGTCTGATGGTCTTTGACAACTCCAAGCCTGCCATCGTGGCTGCAAGAGGAACTGGCACGTCCTCAGCCTCGACCCTTTATCTGCCTGTGTACTCTCCCTGGACCTGCAAATAAAGGGCAGCCGGTGATTTACACATGAATCAACATTCTTGTCCCCTGTCTCTGCAAGAAGAGGCAGTCGGGCTGTTGTTCATCTCCCCAGAAATTGCAGGAGCAGCTGACGGTGAAGGGATACTCAGTGTGAGTGGCAGCCACCAAGGAGCGATGCGTGCTGAGCCGAGCTTCTTTGTGCTGCTCCCAGAAGGTAATGTCACACGGGCTGAGGTGGAGATACACTCCTGATAAGAAGTGATACAAGATACTGGTGGGTATCTGTGATGAACTCAACCTGCATTTTGATAAGGCTCAAGGCTTGCGGTTCTTCATGTCTCAGGTCTGCTTGCACACAGCTGCTGTTGCCAACTACCATCAACACCAACTGATACAGTACTCCATGAACATAAGTCTGGATGAAAATAAGCCTGAAGTTTTGCAATTCTATTTTTATTTTATAAAATTTACAAGCACAATTCACATCCTGCTCAAGGAAGTCCAAGCAAGGACTGCTGTCCTTGCTGGCAGCTGACAAAAGGCAGCATTTAGAGAAAGGCTTTCTCCTCTGCTGGGCTTTCTCTTACTGCACTGTTGCTCTGGCTTCCCTAGACCCATCCATCACTCTCTCATCCTCACTTGTGCCACTTGTGCTAACATTTGCACAGGAGCTGAAGGCGAGCCTGTCATCACTGTCTGTCCTGTGGTCTAAGTCTTTGTAACTACAGGAAAAAGAAAATACTAAAGCACAACCATTTAAAACAAAACCAAAAAAAAAAAGAAAAAAAAAGAGAGAGAGAAAGAGAGAGAGAATAGTTTACTATGCCTTCTAAAAATCTGAAATTGAAATACAAAACAAAAACTGAGATGTTTTCCTTCTCTATGCCCTAGGTGAATCTCCTGCCCAGTTACTCCTTTTTACTGAGGTTATGTTCAGCCTATCTTTGTTTGACTTCCCTGAAAACATATTCATTACTGAGAATGCTTACATGTTTTTGCTTCTCATAATACACAGGGGTACAAATATGATTGCAGAAATTGATTCTGCCTTTACAAGAATGATTCTATGACAGCTAAACCTATATACCTGATGGACAGAACAGATCTACTGAGTCAAACTGTTTTAGTGTTTACATGATGATATTCTGGTGTAAAATAATGATACAGTTTGGATACACATTCATTTGAATTTAATACCAACATAGCTAACATCAGATCTGCATTTATTAGAGCAGTACATTTTCTGAGAGTATGGTTTGACTAGATGCCAATGATTCTTGAACTATGCAGCGAAGCCAATTAGCTCTAAGAAATAAACTGATACTTCTCTCTAGTGTCATACTAACTGCTACAGTATGAATTATGCTGCTGATAAAGATGTTGCTATGAGCCAAAACATAACTACAAAGACTTAATCAACTTGCAACATTTACATAATCAAAATAAGAAATTAATCTCTGAAGGAGTTGCATTTATATCGCAAAAAGTACGTCATTAATGGACACTAAAAACAAGGGTAAAAATTAATGAAAAGCACAGTTTATTTTCCATGGAGACTTATGCTCTGTCCCCTTTTCCAGGGTTGACCACCACCCTCTGCCACATCAGCCCTGGTTATAAACATGCTGCTCCCTCTCCAAGCGCACCCTCCTTTTTCTGCTGCAGAGCTCTCCTCTCCAGATTTTCTTCCTCCTCCTCCTTTCACAACTTCAGTGTGTCCATTTCTGATTTCTCCTCTAAATTCATCTCCCTTCCATCCCTCCCAGGAATTCACTGCTATTCAGCATTTCTTCCCAGGCCTTTCCACACTTCCCTTTTTAACCGTGGCAGACATCATCTGGGCCTACAGGGCAGACATCCTTTCTAAGTCTTATTCTTGGCCCCTGTTGACTACTGTTGTTGCCTAAATCTCTAGAATCAATCTTACCGTATTTACTGAAGCCAGCACAGATGCCCAGACTCACTAACTTGACCACGGTGACCTCATCACCTTTTCCTCTGATTCTACCATTGGCCTCTTGCCCTGCAGATACTCCTTCTGAATGCTACCACAAAGATATTTCTCATACCTTGCTGCTTTGAGTCCACACTGTTCTCTTCACATCCCTCACTTGTTCTGCTTTTTTGACCATATGGAGGGTGAGCACATTTTTTTTCACCTTCAGAACCTGTGGGTTATACTGATAAACTGAACATTCCCAGGAACTTTGCTGGGTGCTGAGTCCAGCTGGCACCAAATGTCTCATCTGTGTGTATGACCTATATAGAGTTGTTAATGCTGATAATTAATGAAGACAGACATATGTGAAGGCCCAACCTGCTGCCTAACTCACCCATCTTCTTTCAAAGTCACTCCTACCTCCAGTCTGCTCCTCGCACATTCTCCAAGTGCCAAATTTGTGCAACCTTTCCTACAAACTTCTGTAGAGTCACTTGATTAATGATCTTCAAATTCCTTATTATAGCTTTATATCCCTACAAGGGAACAGAATAATTAGGCAATCTCTCCTTTAAACAACCACTGTCAGACCATACAACAGGGTTATGACTGCATTTGCCCCTCTTCTTATATAAGACTTGAAAATTTTGAGGATGTTGATAACCTCTTTTGGTGGCTTATACCTTGTGAGTCTCATGAAGAAATCATTTTTCTGGCACTAGCTGAACCTCTCAACCTGTGCCCAGCAAACATGAGAATCGGATGAGGAGGAGGTTGGCACTTTGTGCTCACATTAAATCCTGTCTGCCCATCCCAGCACATATAAAGAGGTCAAAGACATGTTTTCAGTCCAAACCAATGCAAGGTGTCAGCTCTCTCTCAGTCAGCAAGCATCCACATTGTTTTATTTTTCCAGTCATGTTCTTGCTTTGCCTTCACTTGCCTAGAGGAGCTGAAAGAAAACTTATGCCTTTCTTCCGTTTGCAGAAAAGCAGAGTCTGCCAGAGAGCACCGGAGTACCAGCTGAAAAGACAGAGGTCCCTTATGCTTCTGTTGTGTTAACCAGACACCTCTGAGTCTGGTTCAGTTGATACTTATTTGGGACTCTGGAGCACAGCTCTGTCTGTGCTTGTTTTCCAGGTTCCTTGTCATTTTTTTTGCACAGATTGGTCAACCTTCTTCATATTGTCTAGCTGTAGTGGAGCAAATATCTCCTCCTTTTATTAAGGTGCCGAGACAAGAACAAGCATTCATTCCCTTACAGGACACATTAAAGTAATATTTTCAGGAACATAGTCTTATCTTCTATGTATAATTAGAGGCCAGTGATGCACTGAATTAACACTATAAGGAAAGTAATGACTAAGTTTAGGACATAAGAGCAATGAGATGGCACCCAACATCATCAAAAAGTAGGGCAAGTGATTGGTGTCTGTGAAACACAGCAAGTTCTGTCACTAGATATAGTTGACCAGAACATGCTCATAATGACCCAGGAGAAGCTGGAGCACCTCATTATCCTGCCCAAAGCACCCAAGTTGTACAATCCATGGGCAAAAGTCAACTCCTGGACTAACCCCACTAACACAACTGCTTTCTGGACAAAGTCAAAGTAGGCTAAGTGGACAAAAGTTGTTTTCATCTGCTCTCCAAGGCTGAATAAACCTTTCTATATGAGTGAGAATTTCATGTACAGTACACTGCTTAAACCATTAACATTTTTAATGTGACCTAGCCTCCTATTTTTAGCTAGTTATGGTCTGAGGTAGCAGCTGCTGAAGGAATTCACACTCGGCAAGACAGTTTGCAAACAAGAAAGAAAAAGAACAGGATCAGGAATAAACAATAACATGGTATGTAATTCATAATTTCAGCAGCTAATCTGAATATTTAATTTCCCACATAACGCTGCATTCCTGCAAAGAATAATTTGAAGCAAGACCTGGGTCTTTTTTTGTAGCAGAACTTTAGCACAGCCACACTGACAAAATTTGCTGTTAAAGCCTTCGGTAGCTTCGTTCATTCAATCAATAATTGTACTTTTTCATTCACCGTTCCTATCCTGTGTTCCCAGTTGAGCAGAGCCTCAGGGCAGCCCTAAGTATCTCTGCCTCTACCTCTACCTCTACCTCTGCCTCTGCCTCTGCCTCTGCCTCTACCTCTGCCTCTGCCTCTGCCTCTGCCTCTACCCCTACCTCTACCTCTACCTTTTTCTCCGTCTCCATCTCCATTCCATCTCTATCTCTATCTCTATCTCTATCTCTATCTCTATCTCTATCTCTATCTCTATCTCTATCTCTATCTCTGTCTCTGTCTCTGTCTCTGTCTCTGTCTCTGTCTCTGTCTCTGTCTCTGTCTCTGTCTCTTAGATTTTTCCCAAAGCTGACACAGGGAACCACCAAGACTTGGACAGAGTTTGGTGCCTGTTTCCATTGTGATACGGAAACTCAGAAACCTGTGGGACATATGGTGTCAAGTCCCTGTCTCATGTGTGGCCCTACAGGACAGCCCTATGCAATGTATACATAGTGGAGCTGGAAATACATAAGGGGGTCACTCATAGTGACTGTCCATGGGAGAAGACACAGAAATGGTGCAGGCAAGCACCATATTGATTAGAGTGACAATTTTGTGTGTCAGAAATAATGCTGTATGAGAAATACTTGCAGATGTGCTGTGCAGGATATGCTTCTCCGTTAAATAAGGATTACCAATCTATTTAAAGAATGTGTCTCAGGCTAGGTAGTTAAATGAATGACTTAGTGGGATTTATGGAATTTGGATAAGTACCTTTTCTTGTCATTCAGGTTAGTACTTTTATTAATCTGTGACCTGACACCAAAAATAAACATAAAACAGGGATTTACCCAACTTTCACACATTACAAGCTTTCACAGTCATGATCTCTCTTTCTTGTATGTATGGCAGACAAATTTAACTGTTAATAATGTACAGTGAGAGAATATGACTCAAACTTCTATGTTAAATATTGTTTTAAGGAAGACAAAAATATTTTTAGAACAAAAGCAGCTAGAGGTTTAGCTAAAATTAGTTTAAACTGCAAAATATTTGCATTAATTTTATTTAGATATTAGCTGAAAACATCTCATTAAGAAAAAAACAGCAATCCTCCTGGTTTGTAAGACTGAAATTTTATTGAAGCCTGGAGTGCTACCCAATAGAGGAACAGACATTACCATTGCTACGGTCAGACATAAAATGGACTTTTTTCATTATTGCCTACAACTTTTTCCTTTCTTTTTTTTTTTTTTTAATACAGAATACATTTTATTTAAATGAAATTTACATTTTAAACGGGGCGAGATCTGAAACAGCAGCATTCAAGGGGCTGCTTAGATAGTATTACTCGTTTGACACTGAAGGTTTTGTTTTAGCATATAAAACCATTTCCTCCAGATATTTTGTGTTCAGCATAAAATATTAAAAATGTCTCATTTCCAAGAGATCTGGTGGGAGTTCATGACAGATGTGTTATATCTTTTTTTGAAATTTTTTGCAGCATTATTGAGTCTAATTAGCCCTGATGATTTACCCATGACAGTATGAACTTCTTGAGAGGAAAGAAAAAGTGGAGCATCATGTTTGGGGAAAAAAAAAAAAAAAAGAATAAACACGTTTTTGGGGAGATGGCAGGGAGAAAAATCACCAGTTTGAGGTGGTTCCTAATGAATGCCCACAAGTAGACCTGGGAGCGTTCACTTATTTATGCACCACCATATGATCCATCCTTTTGCCTTCAGCACTGCAGAACAGCCTCAGCATGAAGAGCTTTCCAGGTGTTAGTTTAGCAGCCGTGTCACTACTCCTTACCTACGTTTTCTGATGAGTTATGGGGGACAGATCACTACTGATGAGCTCAGCCCGACCCCTAGAGCCTGCAATGGAAGTGGGGCAGCACAGCTAAGCATCCTTTGTCAGGGCCAAGAGCCAGTACTTGCTGGAGATGTGAGAAACCTGAACACAAAACCATCCTGTAACCAGTATGCATGGCAAAATTACCTGCAAGGCCATTGCTACAACAATCTTATTTTGCCAGAAGGGCTTCTGCCCACTCAGGAATACCCTGTCACCATTCCTCATTCCTCAGGAGATATGAGTGCTGCTGAGGACACCCACCAAGGAGTGCTGGCACAGTAGGGTAATGTGCTGGGACTGTGCACGTTGGATCTCGCCGGAGCAATGGCAGCAAGCTAAGGTTTCTCAAGTTTCCATTAAAACATCTTCCGTGCTGTTTTCACCCGAGCACAGCCCCATATGGCAAGGTCAGCCCTTCCTGTGAACAAACAGCTCAGTCGCCTCCAGTGTAGCTGTTATCTTCCTCAACAAGGGGAGACATTTGGCACAGCCTAAAGCTGGGGCACGAACCCTGGCTAAGCTTAAGACATTTATCTGACAGCATCAGCTGACACTCCACAAACACATTTGCTCTTCATGACCCCAGAGCATTCGTGATTAATCAAAAATGTATCTCGGATCTTAAGAACAAGCTACAAGCAGGCACACAAAAAAAGAATATGCTCTCGATCTCGCTTATCGACTCCAGAGGTATATTGAATTTAGAAATAGCAAATAGAATAAAATGATCAATACGTTCTCACTTGTCCATGGAAGAGCAAACTTCATCCCTCCAGCAACAAACATTGATCATGTAAATGTTTCGGAGCAGCATTCAAGTGCAGAAAGGAAAGGTTCCAAGATTTTTGGGGAGGGGTGGGAGGTGGAAAGTCACTGTGGGCACTGAGCTGCAGAGCATGCAGGGTGGTGAGCAGCAGCACAGTGATGCTTCTGAACCACCTCCATGCTGTGGTCCCCTCACTGGGATGTGCTGCTGACATCCAGTGTGGGAAATGCTGCGCCAAGCGATCTTAATAAAACATTATAGAGGGGACTTTAAAACTTAATGAAGGCACATAATCTGCTTCAGAGAAAACTCTCTGCCTTAATTTAAATGAGACACAGTTATAACATATCCCCTATGCACTGTTTACAATTTATAATTTATGTCTCAGTTCAAATACACTACTTTCTGCAGTCTTCTGCTAAGTGATATGATTAGCATTTGAATATTGTAATATTCTGCTTCTCCATACTTGGAGCAATATGATGCAGCGTGTTTCTACTTTAATATTTTTTTATTCACTAATAAGCCTACCAAGCTCTAATTAGTTACGAAGAAGGAAATCATGCGCCCCACCCAGTCTAATTTGAAAATGGTTATATCGCTGTAAAAACCCTCCACCATTCCACTTATTAAATCCCACTCTTTTCTGGTTACCTACTGCTTGGGCTACAAACCGCTTGTACTCGTGCAGCACCATCACTCTGCCATAGCAAAGCTACTGTGTGCACTCCAGTCCCCATTGGCACAGCAAACAAACTTTCATTGCGTGTGCTGTCTATAAAATGGTGATACTAATTAGAAGATATAAACTCATGCTGAGATGTGATATGAATTGGCTTTATGCATCTACTCTGTTCACAGCAGTATTAGATTTATACTGTTGATGCTCCCAACTAATATTCAACTAGAAACTTGTGATTTTTTTAGACCTGCACAGAAATGAGACAGAAGTGACTGCATCCCATTAATGTGACTGCAGACCCATGATCCACCGATATTTGTATCCACAAGCAGTGCACACAGAACACTCTCCTGGTTCTTTGGCAGGGACTGAGGAACAGAGCACTCCCAAACAGAGCTCAAAGGGCAGACAGGAAGGCTCAGGGAGCAGGAGCTGGGTGCATCCTGCACCGTGGGATGGATGGGGCTGTGGTACCCTGCAGCACATCACCAGCACTCCATCAGCTACCCATGAGCTTCACCTCAAAAATAAACACAAAGGATAGGTCTGCTGCTCTGCCAGGGCTAGGAGGCACCCTGGCACCCCAAGTTCAGCCCGATCCAAAACAGCGTGTATGCAGGTTGGTGACGGCCCTGCTCAGACTCCTACAACACAAACTGTGAGCACTAGACATCACAGCTGTGTGTTTTGACATCCATGGTGAAAATGAGCAGAAAATCTAACTGTTCCATATCAAGAAGTATTTTTACTAGTGCTAATGCGCCTTAAATACCTTGTTCCACAGATGAGTGGCCTGGCACCTGCTGCATGAGAAATAGCCAATTACTGCTCAGTGTCTCTAATTTTCTGATTCAATTAGCATGCTTCAGAGCTTTCCAGTTTAATTGCAAACTACTTCACAGTTAGCTCTCTGATTAATCATTGCCCATCTGCAAGCCATCGCAAAACTTGGTGGAACAAATCTGTGTACTTTGGAATGCTGGGAGCTTAGCAAATCAAACTTGTTTTGGTATATAAAGCTTTAATTTTGTTTGCCCTTTTCAGCTGCACTTGTAAGAAGCTCTGTACTGATTAAACAGGAAGTCCAGACAATAATATGCTACATTATGCATATAATCACTGTAAATACAGGCGAGACTGTAGAAACATCGTTTAAGGTTAGGTGCTAACGTGTATGGAGTAGGGGGTCAAGAAAACACATTTGGAACCAATTTGTCCCCTGTTGCAACAGAAAGAGGGAGTTGGGGGTGTCGAAACAAGCATGAGGCAGTGACGCCACTCAGCACCCATGCCTCTGGAGGCATTTCTGCAACACAGTGCTCCTGTACAGTCAACACACGCTGTCTGTAAACTGTTTTAAAGAGATCTTGCCAAAACTCAGAAGAGAGTTCAAGAAGTTACTGATTTAATACAAGATCTATACTCTTTATTTACTCATTTTAATATTTCTGCCAGCCTCTCCTGCAGCAGGGACACAGGGACGTTTAAGTGGGGATGTCCCACTTACTTTTAGCTGAAAGTACAACCCTTACTACAGGCTCATGACACTGTTCAGCTGTCATGGAGCTACTATTTTTTCTGCCTTTTACTATGGGAACAATACTAATACCCACTAATTAACACAGTATCCCATTAGTTCGTTTTAGAACGACCTTACTCAGATATACATAAACTACCTGCCTGGGAAGACTTGATTATGGAAGTATTAGTGCAGTACACAGCAGGAAATTAGAAACTACATTTAGAATAAACTATTTTGCACAAACAGAAGTATACACATAACTGAAGCCTACAGATCTGAAAATTCAACTTGTTAGGCCTAAATTCCCCCAAGGGTTCAGTGTGCGCTAAATGCGATTTATAAGACTGATGCATCAATCCTGCACAATGTTATACATCCCTGATCTGTATTAAATTCAATGAGACACTGTGGTGTCTCAGTGTACTATGGCATCTTACTTCAAGTAGCTTCCTGAACTAAGGCCACACCAAACATTTTATATCTTCCAAATCCTTAAGCCAATCTCCATCATAATTCACCTGCAGAGTAATAAAAGAAATGCTATTACTACAAATAAAAAGCTAAGCCAGCTCAGTGAATTCTTCTCTACTCTCAAAAATAGACTCAAATTGTGATGCATGGATGGTACCGGGCAACACTGCTAGCAAGCAGAACCTCCTGGACAGAAATATAGCTGTACTATCAAAACATAAAAGGATACTATCTAAAGCTGTATTCCTGATTGTCAGTATGCTGTCACCACACAAATGTTGGAATTCGAGCTACCTCTTCAAGGTCCTCAGGTTCTGGTCAGAATTTCAGTTAGCATAATCTATTTTGCTCATCACCAAGAGCTCCTCACAACTCTATGGAGTAGGGCTTTGATGATCAAGGCTAAACCATGCAAGTCTACTATATTTCTCTGTATCAGATGACAGACATTGGTCAACTCCCAGAAGTCTATCACTAAGAATGATAAAGTAATTACAAACTCACGGCAGTAAAACTTTAATTCTGATGTACCAGCTTCTTTTTTTAATTTATGTGCAGGTAGACATGGTACACCCGAGTAGAGGATTTGTTTCCATAGAATACACAATCAGATTATAGATTTAAGATATGTGTTTCAAACCATGCTCAGGAGCACGCTTCTGCTCTGGGAAAACAAATAAGTTTTGCTCCTCCATGAAGAACCCCATGTTTTGGGAGTTCTACTTGTTTTATTACTTTCAGGTTTTTACTCTGTGTTTTTGAAATAACTGCAGCTTGCAATATCTTTGTAACTGAAACATGAGTATATCAAAGTAATCTTTCTATTACGATCAGTTCTACATATGACCACAGAACTCAGGAAATAAAGTTAAAAAGATATGACTTTAAAAATATATCGAAGAGAATGCTTCCTGGATCTGTAGTGCGTTGCCTAAAGTTATAGCCACACAATACCCATTAAGGTCAAGCCTAGTTATGAAGCTCACACACTGTAACGCTCTTTGGTAACGTGCTCCATGTACAGGTGACATCCTTGAGGTGTGGGAATCTGCGTTCAGAATCCTCTGGCCAGGACGTTTCCTTTTGTACCTGCAACTTTTCAATTCCTACTAGGATATAGCTGCTATGCAACTCCCAGAATTTGTAAAATTTGTCTTTTTAAAATAGGTTTTAGAAAAAAAACACGTGGCGTTGTTTTTTTGAGGGAGAGGGGCATTATTTCAGTTTGCTTTCCTCAGGAAATATCTTTCCACCTCAAACTGGTACCTTTCTTTCTCTTCTGAATTGCTAAAGGTAGGAAAATCATGTTGAAAAAAATGTTGGGAAACCCTCCATTACTTGTTCTATAGACCTTTTCCTTTTTTCTCACTATGAAAAGATAAAACTTAGAGCTCTATGCATGGAGAAGGTCTCATCTCCCTTTATCTGTGTAACTCCTTGGGCGTACTTAGTTAGCCTCTGTTTCTAATAAGAAAGAAAGGTAAAATCTTCACTTCTATTAGCTGAAAAAATTTTAAGTTACAAGAGTGACTTTTACAAATGACGATATTATCTTCCTTTATTTGTTTTTTGGAAGCACTCCTCATCTTTCTTCCAGTTTCTTGGATGCAACAGAACAGAGGCATCCTTCAGCAGGTGTGAAAAGCAAGGAATGGACGCTTTAGTCTGAAATGCTGTCCTAATATCAACCTGGAAAGCCACGAAAACGGATAAAAAATCTAAAAAGTGAAATTCCTTCCAGTCCAGGCAAAATGAAGAGAGGACAATGCATGACCATCCCATGTCCCACACAACCCTGCAGACAGGAGTGGCCCCACACCTTGGGATTGCCACCCGCAATGACAGCATCTCTCTGTCCTAAATACGTGGCTCCAGCAACAGGGAGGATGTTAATTATTCAGAAACTACGTGACTCAAAGAGTAACTACAGAGGTAGCTTCTCAGTGATGAGACTCCCATTAATGAGTTTACTGAGAAATTTTAGACTTCATTAAGAGTTATTCCCAAATGGTGCCAGTCTGCTGAGACTCTAGCAGGATGCAGTAACCTGCCTGCTGTCAGACATCTGTAGTTAAACCAAGGCACTGGCTGCTGATCCTGCCTCTGCAGCTTTCTGCTGGTAGTGCATTTCCCCAGGTTTTGACCTACAACAGTGGCTGCGGTGCAGCTCACTTTGTTCCTTGCTGGCTTTGAGCAGAGCAACAAATCAGGGAAAAGAAATCAGAAAATATCCACAGATGAAACTCTAACAATAAAATATAAAAACAATGCCTTTTCCATAGTATCAGAGGCACTGAGTTATCATGCTGTGTTAGTATATATGTGTTAAATATTCATACAGCCCAGGTGAAAATATATTTGGCTCGACAGCTTGCATACTGCAGTACCTACTTTTAGCAGAAACACTTGCGCTGCCAGTTCACAGTGAGGAGTGGAACAGAGGCTCAGAGCATTTTTAAAGCAGAAATTGCATGGCATTGCTATGCTTACCTGTTTCACTTAACTGTGAATAAAAATTAGTATTGTAGCCAGTAAGGCCTTGCTTTCTCCAGGTAAACTCATCCAGCCCCTCGCTGGGAATGCAGAGTATGTTCTGCTGCAGAGAATTGATTTATTTCACCAATGTAATGCCCAAAGCATGGCTCCCAGGGTTAAGGAGAATCCTCTCTTCAAAAAAGAAGAATATGCTGTGTAAGCAAAATCACAACATGTTGGAAGGAGAGGTGAATGAAGAACATGGACACTGCAGGGAGCAGTAGTGGGGAAAGGGTGAGCACAGCCCCACTGCAAACCATCTGCTGGTTCAAGGTGGTCACTGCTTTTGTTTTCCTACCCCTGCAACAGCATGAACAGGAAAAAAAAAACTACCCAGTGTTTGCCCAGAACTGGGACAATACTAAATATACTTGTTTATGCTATTTGTACATAGCATTTTGTTATACTTTTTATTCATTTCAGTAGCTGCTGAGCCATTAATCATATTTTAAACAATTACTTCAATTCAAGCCTTTCAGATTCTTATAAACACAAACTCAATACATTAAAACAAACTTGAAAATCAGCTACTGTGCATATTCTAGAGGTGGTTTAATACTTCCATCCATGTATGTATGTAAATGCTTATGAATAACCTGCTGCTTTGAAAAGGACCCACTATGTTATTTCACCACAATTTGCATTGTTATAATAGGTTATTGACTGATTTTAGGTTTAAGGGACTAAGGTGGTATGCAGTAATGACTCTGTGCTACAAGTTTATTGCAAGTGCCCAAGGTTCATTCACCCCAAGCAATTCAGTCAATAACCAATTTTTATACTTCTATCTCCTTCAAAATTCCAAACCAATAATCCCTGCCTTTTTTTTTTTTTTTAATTATTTCAGTATCAGACTAACATTTCCCATGGAAATCAATATGGGTGAGATCCATTAGCCAAAAATCTGCAGTGCTGCAATGCAAACATATTAAAAATATTGATCTTTCAGGCTACTGATGTTTTGATTGACTTTAATGTTTGTAAGCAGCAATAACAGAATTTCAATGACTGAAACAAACTTTTGATTAAAATTATAGATTTTTAATTTTTTTTTCTATTTTACTGTTTCAAAGGGTATCACATGGTTTACTTGTTTGCTGTAAATGATCATAGTAGTAAATACCTATTCAGACTCTCATTTGTAAATATTATGGTCCGATGCAGGTTACACATCTTCAGACACACTTCCAATCACTCTTGGTGCTTCAGTTCCACTCCATCAGATATGTAATGCCAGTATGGGCAGGGCCAGATCCTGCCATCTTGAACATTCCTTTCCCCAGCAGGGACAGAAATTAGATCTCTCTTTTCCTTCCTCTGTAAATGTCCAACACTTCAGCTGATGTTTTCATTGCAGTTGGCTATGGTTTTGCTAAGGCTATATTCTTAACGTAGTTCCTACTTGCAAAATAAACAGACTTTCTACACCCTAGCACTCTCCGTGTTGTGTATGCATGTGGCTTCATGTCCATAAAATCTGAATATCCTGTAATCTGGGTTTCATTTATGTGATGAAGCAGTGGCATTCCTGCTTCATAAACAAGTACCTGACACAAAATTTATGTCTCTATCATTGCCCATGGCTCTTGCATGGCTGTATGCATCAAGAGTGCCTGGCTCAACGCCTTCCTGTGACTAGTTCTGCAATGGTATTTAAGAAGCAATAAGAGCTGCATGCTTTTCCAAAGTAAATAGCCTCAGAGCATACAACTATTCTGTATTACCACTTCTGAGTTATGGCCTGCTGAACTTAGGGCCTCCTGCTTTCTCACTTTCCAGTCCAGCAGACACATGGCACATCTCACAAAATCCCAAGTTTGCATCTGTTTTACTCAATTCACACAGTACAACACACATTTCATAACTTTGATCTTCTACTTAGAGATTTTCATAGAATCATAGCATGGCTTCAGTTGCAAGGGATCTCAAAGATCATCTAATTCCAGTCTCTCTACCACAGACAGGATTGCCAACCACTAAATCAGGCACTAAATCATGCTGCCCAAGGTGCCATCCAGCTTGGCTTTGAACATCTCCAGGGATGGGGCATCTGCAACCTCTCTGGGCAGCCCATCCCAGTACCTCATCATGTTTAAACAGAGTAAGCATACTAACTTTTCAAGAAGCCATAGCGTTTCAGCACTAAACAACAGTAAAGCACAAACAAAACTTCTTGAATTACTGGAATCCGTAACCTGATGGGATCAAGCCCACCTTGTCACAACTCTATGATAAGCCAGCTCTGGGGCTGCACCTGGCACACAGAGAGACGACCTAAGCTCCGCAACAGATGCTAAGATGACCTGACGAATCCAAAGGATGTCACCTCCCTATTGCAGGCTTTTAAGGAAGCAGTTCATGCTTGTTATTAGATGGCTCAAGGAGTCAGAACTTTTGTCAGGATCTGCCCTGAGATCCTGGGAGTTCTGAGGAAACAAAAACACCGTTAAGTAAGGAAAGTTTTGGACAATGCAAGCCCTCCTGTAGACAAGGAACAGGAAGGTAGAGAAAAACTGATCATGAGCCTTCGACTATCTTTGGACAAAAAACAACACCACACAAAGTGACAGACTAAGCATA
The DNA here is from genome assembly GCA_037305975.1 of Chrysolophus pictus. Taxonomy (NCBI): domain Eukaryota; kingdom Metazoa; phylum Chordata; class Aves; order Galliformes; family Phasianidae; genus Chrysolophus; species Chrysolophus pictus. Next base: position 17,342,109 of record CM074614.1, on the reverse strand, counting down.
TAAGAAAGTTATGCATGTAACTACAAAATATAAAGAAGTTAAACTGGTGACTGTCAAGGGGACTGATAACACTGCAAATGTGTTCTGCAATAGCGCTGCAAACAATGAGGAATCAATTTATAACCCTCAAAACTGAAATACCTTGTTGTCCAAACTGTTGCAGAACAGGCAGTCTTAGTACAAGCATTTCTGTGTACCCTTGCAATATGTCCACACAAGCTCTGAAAACCATTCCAGACTGGGAGCATATTTCAGGGCTTCCTGCAGATTCAGCTCTAGTGCTTGAAGGTGCTGTTCCTCCCTGTGCCTCTGCTGGCCCTGGGAATGAATGGGCAAGAATAAACACACTCAGAGTGTTAGCACAAAGCTGTGTCTTTTGCAGCTGAAGTTCTGTGGCACCATCACTGCTGGACAGTCACCTCTCCATACCTATTCGTGGCTGAGGATGAGAGTTATGAAGATGGGCACTACCCCATTTAAATACATTAATTCTGTGTTTTGTATGTAATTTCACCTATAAGACAGAAACAACTCTGGCTTTAGTATCAGTGACAGAGAGCTCTGTATCTTAGGACCCACTCTCCAAGTTACTTCATGTTGCTTCTTAATTTCCTATATTGCTTGGGACAGAGTATGAAATATTCACACCATTTATGTGCATATTCACCTTGTCTGTCAAAACAGATAGGCAAATTTAGAATTATTTTGGTAAGACTCTTCTTCAGTTTGTAACTGTGTTTGTAACACAACTGCTAGTGAGTTACCGTTTGAATGAAGCAGCTTGTTATACAATGCAGATCATCCTGATTTTGTAATGTGAGCATGCATGGTGCTGCCCATGCCCCCACGGTTCAGAACACTCACAGTAAGCTGGGGTAATGAGAAGATTCTGCAGGCTCAGGAATTGATCACTTAACTGCAGCGTCTCTAAAGAAAGCACAGACCACCATCAATTTACTATAAAATCATAAATGAGAATAGTTGTTTACATTTGATACTTGCAATGTATACTGTGGAAAGTACTTGCTCAGAGCTGGCTTGATAGCTTCCTGATTCCTTGAGATGACCACACCATCTTGATATGCTAACAGCAAATTCTACCTATGATACCCAATACCATCATTCACAATCTTTAAATTGAATTAAATCTAGACAAGAGGTATAACATAAAAAGCAATGTCTTTGGAATTTGCAAGTACAGATTTGAGAAATGGCTTTAGCAAGCCATAGCAATTGCTCCATCTAATAAATTAGCTACATCTTTGGCAGACCGATTCCCCTTCTCACCAGATCCTCTAACGCCAACTCTTCCATTTGTCTCTGCCAAATGGATTTTAACCCCCTCTGTGCTCAGTCCCTGTAAAACAAATCTGCTGTCACCACACTGTGGCCGAGGAGGCCTACCTCTGCAGCTTCCATAGGCAATAAATACATATACAGAAATAAGAGAGAAAGAAATCACGGATCACAGAAGCTTAAGGCATGTATGCGTGGTGACAACAGAGAGATTTCCTCTGCTTCCAGTCAGGGGGTTAACCCCCTGAATCAGTCTGATTTGTTACCTTAGTATTAAAGAAGTGCTTCTAGCTGTCTGCTTTTATTTCACTGCCCCTGGGAAACAGCAGAACTCAAAAGTAACCCAACTGCTGCTGTCCCAACGGTACTGAGAAGTGATGGGAACTCCGGGTGCTCAGAAGTTTCAGGATTGATTCATTCATACAAGGCTCATTAGGAGGAGTTATATTTTGAATTAACAAAGCAACTAAAGACAAACCCTTCAGGGCCACAATGCCTTCTCTTATTTAATCTTAAAAAAAAGGTGATTAAAATGTCACTACATTTACTGAGTATCGTACCAGTCTATAATGCAAAGAATCAATTGTAGGTTTTCAATTTTTTTTTGCAGTTGGGTTTTCATGGCAAGCCTTGAAGAATGAAATAGGAAAAGAACTTAAAACTGTAGCGAAAGAAGTTATGACACAAATACAATTAAAAAGCCCCACTTTTTGGCACTGAAACATATGCTCTGCCTCCTGCAGCTAAAAGTCACATACTGAGAGTGTATGTTCTGTCAAGAATTACTAGTTTTAGGCATGGCTGGTGATTTTGGACGATAGCATTTCAGAAACCCTCAATCTAGAAGTTTTATCACCACATTTATTAAAGCATCCCCACTGTCCAAACTCCCAGGAGTTCTGGGACCTGACCTCTGGGAAGGAAAAGAAAAAAAGAGATGTTCCTAGGGTACTGTTTTGATCGGATCCATAATTCTTTTTTCAGCCAGATCACTACTACAAACCACTCCTTGGTCCTCAGAAAAAGTAGTAAATGCAAGAGTTTTTGTGCTCCTCTCTTTCCTGTGGAAGCAGACTGGAAATGAAGCTGGCTAGACCCACACAATTGCTGTTAAAGGTACTAGTGTTCTCAGCAAAGAATTCTTTACAAGCTGTAAGATCAGAAGCAAACTCAGCACATCTTATTAATTTCATTCACTGCAATTCACTTGCCTGAAAATGTTCTGGAATTAGCATGAATAAAATGGATTTTACTGTGCTGTACAAAGGGTTTATTTATTTATTACATATAACATTGGCTATAAATGCTTTTAAGAAAATCTAGCTAGCACATTCACAAAGCATTCCAGATTTCTATATACTGTATGTATGCACTAAATGAATTTGTAAATGGAGTGTTTATAAATGCTTTGCTAAAGCTTATTAGTTATTCCTAGAATGTGGTTGCTCCCTCAGCAATGTGATATATTTGTTTTACACCCTGAGCGGGGGTGTGGACATCAAAACCAATGACAAGGGATAGTATTCTCCTGGTTAACACTTCCTAACAGACCTACTTTTGCTCTTGGATGTCAAACTGGGGAGGACAGTTATCAGTAACTGTCAGTTCTCTGCATCTTGCCAAAACCAACAGACAACATTACTCAAAACATCCACTTCAGAAAACAAAACTCAGAACTTTCACCCATGGATTGCTTATGCAAATATATATAAAAAAACCCCATGTTATATACTGCATTACTTCAGCTGCTTTGCCTGAATGAACTGCATAGTCTTCAGTACATCTTCTAAAAAAAAAAAAAAAAATTGGAAAGTTGGTTTCCAAAATTATAAAAACAGCTCAAAAATGATGAACTCGAGAATCTCTGTGCTTTTTTTCTGCCTATTTATGCAGTCATCGACAAACAAGCATGAAAGAAATGTCTTTAGACCACATGCACCATGTCCTGGTTCAGAGCAAGATCAGCTATACCTATGCTGATCTCTGGTACGTATCTATCTACCCAATCTGGATACCTCTAGAACAGAGGCAGTATCCTCCAGCAACATCATTTGAAAGTTTATCTTAAATCCTAATCCAAATTCTTCCAGCTGCAATTTAATTTTCTTGCTTTTATACTATTTACCAAGTACACTGAGAACGGACTGTTCCTTTCTACTTCACAATAGTCTTTCACACACTTGATGATTTCTATCATGCTATTTCTTTCAATCTTTTTTTTTAGGCTAAGCTTTCTCAGATCTCTCAATCTTTTCCAGAGAGTCACATTTTCTAGGCTTCTAACAATATTTCTGATGCTATTTTTGGAGGTTCTCCACCTTCTTCCCTCTTTCATCAGTGATGCCGCCCATCAACAGATGTGGTATCCCAGCTGATGTCCAGCAAGCCATAGACTTATGTAGATATTTCATCAAAAGGTTTGTGTTTTCTGCAGCAACGTGCCATTGTTGACTTATTCTCTGCCAGCTATGAAAACGGTAGTGATTTATTCTCCAGGGGGAAAAGGAACTATTGCCTAACTTCTGCTACTGTGATCCGCTCTGAAGCCTCTGATAAATTCACCCTTTACAAGCCACACTCCTCTTCTTCAGGGTTCCACTTCTGCTAGATCTGGATCAAAATCTGCTGTGGCTGTGATCCCAGCACTGTGTGACACGCAGTCAGGAGCAGCAGTTCTTTCATGTCTCATGGCATTTGATAGGAAGAAAGGCTGTCCCTCAAAGAGGGACTGAAGAGCTGCTGCTGCCTATGTCAAGGCATGAGTAGTTCTGGTGCTGCAGTTCTGCTAGCAGCAGCACTTTCTCTGGGCTTCTGTGAGTACCCAGTAACAGAACCAAGCCTTTAGTGCTCTTTGTGAGCAATCTAAAAAGTTACCTAAGTCATTAATACGCAGCCAAACTCTGGTGTCTTTGCCACATACTTCAGAAGCTAAGCTGTCTACCAAGCCGGGTGCCCCAAAATTGCCTTCTGGCAGAAAGAGACTTCATTTTCTCCAGCTTGTTGCTTTATTGCTATTTGTTGCTGTACACTCATTCATTGGCCAACACAATTAGCCCAACAAAAACAGTCCCCAGATAATAATTCTGAAGCAAGGCAGGTACTCCTGTGGCAGAGACTTTGCATAAAGTCTCCTTGTAGCTGGAACAAGTTGAGGAAATAGGAAGGCACAGCTGTTCCTAAATGTGGAGACTGATGCATTCTGCAGAGCTGTCTCAGTTGTCTTTTCCATGCAGCTCTGACAGCTGGCCCAGCAGAGTGAGCCTTGATGCCACTTCTTTTTAGGGAGGAAAAATATCCCATTGCTGCAGAATGACACCTTGTTATGCTACAGACAAAGCTTCTCCCACTGCAGGAAATGCAGCTAGTGCTATAGTGACATAACAACAAGTACTAGAACTTTTTTTCTTCATTTCACTGTAAATACAATCAAAGAGTCTGGGATGGTTAAAGTAGGTTGGAAAAAGATTTATATTGCAGCTATATAGGGAAAATGCATTCCAAACAAAACCTTAGAAAACATTATCAGCATCCAGCAGATGAGCTCAACTTTGTGCCAGCAGAACTGCCTTCATATTTCACCTGCTGGAAATTCAGGGCACAGAAACTGAACAGATATGCACGGTAACTTGTAGGTCCTGACAGGTCACTGGAACATGCAATAACCTCTACAGTTAAAGGGTGAAACTCTAGAACAGTTGCAAGAAATTCAAAGCAATGACATTGAGCCTCTGTTTTCAATGCATATGCCCTTCCACAGAGAAAACCATGGAGCCTGAGATGAAGAATGAGTCTAATATATGCAGAAGCTGATGAGCTATTTCTTGTTCCTGTCTAGATCATGAATGTCCTCTCACCACCATGCTGGCACTGCAGCAGTTAGCTAAGTGGATCTGCTGCTTCTCAACACTCAGAATCTAGCAGACTGCCCAAGTTCATCTCAACACACTGTAACCTTGCCAGAGACAAGTATGTGTACAGCAAACACACATTTAGCTACTGACTGTAAAAAAGGAAACCAACTCTGACCTTGTACCTGACTGCAATGGACCATATGTGAGTGAGATTTATGTGTGTGCATGTGCTGTGTTATTATTTTATTATTTATTATTGTTCTTGTGCAAAATTGTTTTGTTCAGTCTTACTGTTTATCTAACTCTAGTTAATATGGCTTTCTTAGTCTTACTTAGCTGATACCTGAATGAAGGCTTGACTGTTTCCCTAGCATTTACATCCCACCTGAGCTATTTGCTATCATAGCACATCACAAGAGAGGCTGATGGGAAGCATGTGGGAGAGATATAGCTGACAAAAAAACACTGGGACACAAAGACAGCAAATTAATTCCACACTGGAAAGTTCATAAAGACACAGTTTACTACCTCCATGCAAAAATTATGGAAGAGCAGCAACTTTAGAAGAAGATGAGTAAATCAGTGTTTTTTTTAAATAAAAACTAATGATCAGCACAGAAAAATTTAAAATTCACTGGAAGTCTGTTGGCTTACAAGTCACCACAAATTTGGAAGTTTATGGAGATGCCAGTTTCCAGGCAAAATACAGGGACTGTATGAAACAAACAACATGGGAAACCAGGATACACAGGCTCTGCAGCGAGTCAGATTTTGAATCTCAGCTCTTATGTTATTGGATAATATGTGTACGCGAAATATGAAAGAAAAATTCATCCCATTTATTCCATGTAGAAACAGATGTCTCATATGCACATGGTCTGTCTGCCAAGAGAACTTCCAAAACTTTCTGCAAGATGTTCGTGATAGAGGAAGGGAATGTGATCTATTACTGATAAAGAATTAGAACAAAGTCAATCTAAAATCATTACAAATTAACAAATCCAAGCCCATACCAGTCCAACACACACTAGATCTCTGCTTTCATACGTACGAGAAATTGAAGGAGATACGGTGGCATAGCAGGGCAGTGCTGCATAAAACTGATATACTGATGCTCCCTGCTTATAATCTGTTTTTAATTTTTGAGAAAGAAATCAATAAGCATAGATAAAACACAGACAACTTTAATCCCCTCGAGTAATCTTGTCATAACATGTGTTACTGTAGTTCTACACTTTTACCTTTGCACTTTGTTGTGTGCAACTGAGCAACATAATTAACCACTGGTAGGTAGTGTTTACGTTAGTTCTCAAAAGGTTAAGAAGCTGATTATAGCTAAAATCAGCTTTGCCTGGGGCTTCAGTGGCTGTGTAATCAAATTAGACAAGCAGGGCACAGTGTCACCTAACACAAACCAGTGCCACTTTCTTCTCTGTTTTGACCTTTTTCATTAGATGAGCAAGCCAGGTTTTAGCTTATTCCAAACATTTTGAACAGATTAGTTCCCAGTAAACTGTGAGTGATAAGCCAGGCGTTAGTCCACATGGTTTTGTAGATGACTCAGAGAGACTGCATTCAAGAGATTCTTCAGGAGTAGCGTCAGCTTTCCTTTGCCCTCAAATAACCAAGTTTCTTTCTTTTTGGTGGAAACAGTTTTCAGAAGGCGAATGGCAATAATTTCAAACCCCTAAATACTTGTGGTCACTTTCTTTGTCCTGGACTTTATAGTGTTTTCATTCTAGAGCTGCAGAGCGGTTTCCCAAATCCAACAGCAAACAGAAAACTTCACAAATACAGCAGATAACACACTAGCATTTCTGAGAAGCCACAGGTAGCCAGCTCAGTGGAGCCAGAGCTCACCCATGTGATGCAGCTGCTGTACTCTTTGAAATCAAACAAGGTGAATGCTATAATGGAGGTTTAAGGAAGTATAATAATGTAGAGAGAAGAGCAAACCAGCCTCACATCAGAAGAGTGTTTCTGCATGGCTGCATCGCAACTGCATTTAAATGCAGACTACAGCTTCCGTAATCTTAGTATCTTTGAACATAAAGGGAACAAAAGATTAACCAGGCAAAGATTATAGAAAGAAAAGTGACAGCAGATTTAGATAAAAAACTGCAAGTTAAGAATGCACTACACCTTTCTGAGTTTTATGCAGTAATGTGAGAGACAGTAACTACATACATTTGTTGGATATTCACATGTCTGTCCCCCAACTTCAGCTGCAGGTTTGCCTGCCTAGCTACTGTGGCAAAGTTACAGGGTGTTTGTGCCATGAAAAAAGGCAGGATGTAAAACAATGGCCTCTGCAGATGATTTGTGCCTATTCATTTACAGCCAATAAAATCAAAATTTGTTATTTTAATTGATTAAGTCATAGAGAGTTACAGTAGTCAAGCCTCTGTACTTGCACAGTCTGATGATTCCTGCTAATCCAGCAGTACTTAACAAATTCACATGTGGTTAGCTTGCCTGGCCATAGCTGTAGATCACATTTCCATGCTGCAAGCTGTGCAAAAAAAAATCAATATGCCAAGTTTAACATACGGACAGGAAACACAGTGTCCTCCTATACTTTCAATGATCTTCAAATGACTGTGCTGTTCCTACTCTCCAGTGTGTTACGGTGAAATGCATTCTTTCAGAAGATCCATCACGCAGAGAAATACACAGATTCACAGAGGGAGTCATACCTATTGTGTCAATGTGTTTCAAATAACCTGACATTTTGATTTCACCATCAGCCTGTCAGGATCATCAGCCTCCCCCACCTTCACTTGCTAAAAGCAGCGGCCCCCTCTCCAGACCGAACACACGTGTGCCTCTTTTAGATGTAAGAGCAAGCCCCAGCTCCCTCACACCCGGCTCCTAGAAGGCCATGCAGGCCATGTCGTGCCACAGCCCTTGGTAGGCACTAGGCCTGTGCCATCCAGTGCCATCTCCATAGGTCTTGGAGTGAAGTGACCAGAGTGCTCTATCCCTGAGCCAGGCTGACAGCTGCCAAAGGGCCTCTGCGTCAACAGGAGGACAGGGGGGCTGACTTTTCTAAAATGCAAGGCTATGCAGGGTGGTGGAGAGATCTGCTGCTCTCTCACTGGTAATTTCTCTTCATTGTAGTGAGCAGCTGTAAATGGATTAATGGTATTTAGCTCTAGAGAGCATGTCATTGATCTGCACTGAACATATAAACTGTTATATAAAACACACTCAGAGACTCACACTTGTTCCTCACTTTCTATTAATGTATCATTTGCAAGAAAAATTTTATTCAGAGATTAATGTACCATTTTGAAAGCCCTGGGCATAACGCTTCCAATCAGAAAATAACAATGTAATAATTCTAAATGTTGAATAATATTAATATTGCAATACATTATGACTTAGTACACTTCAGCTTTCTCGTATCATCTCGTATCAGTTCAGAGGATGTAATACTGTCCCCTACTATTATAAATGAGCTCTTTCAGGGACTCCAAAAATAGCAAATATGCAAACTTTGCTTTTACAGTCCCTCCCGATAATGCTGGAGAATCAATAACTTTACAACAATAAATGGTGATCGTTGCACAGTGCTGGCAGACTGCTTCCAGGTTTACCATATGGATGTGTAGGAATGTATGTCTGTGCAAATCTGAGGACACTGTAGATCTGTCTCATCAGCATGTGAAGGCCTGGTGGGGTTCTGAGGCAGTTCTGTTGGTATGAAGTCAGCACCAGTGCTGGCTTCATCCACCTGTCAGGACTCCTGTACCAAACCCCTGTCTGATAGCTAACATCTGGAACTAAATATTGGTCTGTACAGCTTGCTCTTTTCACTCAGGGACTTCTACAGAGGAATATACCAGCCAGGAGACTTCCTCCGCACAGACGGCATCATTAGAGCTGGCCAAAGCAGAATATGCATAGGCAAATCACTGTTGAGTCTGTACTAAGTCTTTAGCACCTTGACGGTCCATTTTTGTTATTTCTTTTTCCCCAACTTTGACATTGCTTCAGCTATATTTAATTTACAAGCCGTTTTTTTTTTTTCCTTTCCCCCAAATCAGGAGGCAGGAAGTAGAAGGGTGTTAACTTGCAGAGGCAGCTAAGACGAGCTGCTGGCAAGGTGAAGCAGTAGGTTTTAGTAATAGCTGGAAGCTGTAAGTGGTTCAGAGCTTTGAAGTCAGTGCAGCTTTGATGTACTGCTCCCATAGTTAATCGCAAGATAGTCTTGAAAGAAAAAGATTTCCCAAATACCATCCAAGTGTCGTTGCTTGTGAAATCCTTCAATGATTTTTTTTTTTCCCCTAGTGAACTTTACTGTTGGGCTGTTCTCTCCCTCTTGGTCGCTCTTAAAGTGTTTTAATCAGTTAAAAAGAAGACTAAACCTAGCTCAGTTCAGTCCAGGCAAGTCGTCTGCTGTGTGCTGCTTCACCGATAGATCTGGAGCACTCTCCTCCCTGCAGTCGTCGTGCTTAGCCATGGTGATGAGCTGCAGAGCAGTATGGTGGTGGTCTCCTTCATGTCTATTTCACCTCCATACTAAAATGCTGTGCTGGATTATCTACTTATTTGTCCGAAAGACAAACTCTCATTGAGTCACAAACTCAAGCAATCACGTTTACTGAGAATATAAACAGAATTATCCTTGGCTGGTAAAGAGATCAGTTCATGAAAGTGTGGCATTTAGCATCTTCTGAAAACAACTGCATGTTACCCAATTTATTTCAATAGCTAGATTTTAAGCCTGATCCTGCTCTACATGTCAAACGTCATCTACCAATCACAAGTGCAGCAAAACAATCAGCCTTTCCAATAAGCCTGAAGTTAGCAGAGCAAGAACATTAAAGACTTAACTCACAATCCCAATCCTACATCAAAAAGCTCTTTACCTGTGCACATTTGTATCTGAACAGAAAGGGGAGACACCATTCCCTAAGACCCATGCGTGTCCAAATGGACAGAAATAAAGAAAGTGGCATGTGACCAATAAATTATGAGAGGGCAACACGTCGAGGTTAGAGGTCAGTGAAGATTTCAACAAATCTCAGAAGATATGGCAACAGATTAAGCCAGGGGATAGACTGCCCTCCAACCTTAACCTGTTAAGACCTTTGAAGTCTCGTGGTGACCTCTGTTCTGCTCTTTCGTATTAGTTGTTAGTTACACTAATTACAGCCCAATAGTGCACTGGAGCCAGGCACTGTTTCCAGAGCCATATGTATATATGCAACTGTGACCTTCAGCCGAACAGTCCTATGCCCGTCACATGCACTCTCGCCTTTTAGACAGCGGGTTGCATTGCCTGTGACAGGCTAGGAACCTTCAGCTATGACTAGCTTCAAGATGTTTGGCACATTCAAAAAGTGGGTGCAATGCTTTGCAAGAGAAACTGTTACACAAATCAAAGTCAACCCCAAAACATGAGTCAGTCAAAGAGGAATCTGACAAAAAAGCTGAAAGAGATTTAACTACAAGAATAGTTTAGTGTGCACTGGCATAATGATTTCCAAAGTAAGGATGTAAAGTGAAGTATAACCCCACATAAATACTGCATATTCAGCACTGAAATCAAAGAAACAACTTAGTGTTGCTGCCAGTAAGCTTGAGCGAGGGAGTGTGGGATTAGTTGTGGAGTCTATTTGCACTGATTTTGCATCAATATCCATATTAATGCTAACAAAATATTGTATCATATTTGGGGACAGCATTCAGCTCAAAGTCTCTCTGGCAACTGAAATATCACTTGTAAAGCTTCAGTAAGTCATTTAGCAGCATTAAACAAAGTCAGGCAGTAAATCAGAAAAAAAGTTTAGAAAAAAGATGTAGTGCATAAAAATCATACCAGAATTAACAAAATGTATAACAAAAGAGCCTGTGTATGGAAAGAATAGCTATTCAAAATCAATTTCTATTTCCTCATTCATATGGGGAATATTTTTTACATGGTAGATAAAAGCTTTGCATGATGACAAATCAATCCACCTGCGATTGCTGGGAACTCTGTTACCAAGATAACATTATTTGTCTGCAGGTGCAAACTACAAGCTGTGAATACATCTTTAAAGAAATACTTATAAAAATGTCATTTTAATGAAGACAAAAAATCCTGACTTCTGAGCCCTGAACTATTCTGGAACAAAGATACAAGGATATGGGGAGATATAGGCACTGATAATTTTTATGCATGCATATCTTTTAGTGCTCAATTTGCAACCCATCTCCCTGCTCAGAGCATGCTCTTGCTGGTCTGGCTTGAAGACAGCAACCTGTGCCTACTGGCTGGCAGGAAAAAAAATACACTTAAGCATTTGCTATTAATTCACATTCAGTCCTTGGTTTAAACAGTAGTCTCCAGAGGCAGAAAGACTGATGCAATACCCACCAAAATCAGGAATCTTTCTTCTGGTTTTTATGGCAGATAAATCAGGTCCCCAGTAATGAACAGGAATTTGCAAGATTCGTAAGCTATGCTAAGTTTGTATACAGAACACATGAATTCTGCTGTGAATAGGAGGAAGCAGTCAAAATCCAAGATGTCCAGAGCACTCCTGAAATAAAGTAAGTTGTACCTTGCAGCTCTTTCATGCCTTATTGTAAGACTCTAGCAATGTACTGCTTTAGGAAATCTTCAGTCATTATCTCATACGTGTTTGATTTTATGGGGAAATCCTGATAAGGGAATACATTTCACTAAATGAACCAAGTTGCATAAGAGGATGACTAGACTTCTGTTCCCAAATTCCCCAAATATTTTAACTTAACATGGTAACCACAAGTCCTCAAAGGCCATTTACCCCAGTACGGCAAAGTGAGATCAGCTCTTAGGGAGTGAGTGTTCTCAAGTTTTGTATAGACTCCATATGTGCAGACATATCAGAAGAGCATTCCCATCCCAGCATTGGCACTTTCTGTCAGCACAGTGCTGCTCTGACTCCTGCCCAGCAGGAGCACTCAAAAGCCAGAGAAGCTCCTCTGAGTTCAACACTTGATTTAGAGTATCATTTAAACTCCAGCATAAAAGCACTGACCACTTGGAGGCAAAGAGGGAAATTACAGTTAGAAGAATAACCTGTTCTGCTTAGCAAAGCTATGGCGTGCCCTCATCAGATGTGGAAGCTCTATGTGGGACTCTAACAGATCCTCATGTAGATATCTAACAGTAAAAAAATTGGACCAGAGATTCCAAATACATGTGTGTTTTATTTATATGTAGTAAAAGGTGTATACAAATATACTGAATTTTATAATATGTAATTTCAAATGATATCATAGAATCACAAGGTTGGAAACAACCTATAAGATCATCTAGTCCAACCGTCTTCACACTACCACTGCTACCACAAGCTACTAAACCGTATCTCGCAGCTCCTCATCCAGACGCCTCTTGAACACTGCCAGGGATAGCAACTCCACCACCTCCCTGGGCAGCCATTCCAGTGCCTGACCACTCTCTGAGAGAAAAAGCTTTTCCTCTTGTCTAACCTAAACCTCCTCTGGTACAACTTGTGGCCATTTCCCCGGGTCCTGTTTGTTGCCTGGGAGAAGAGGCCAAACCCCTCTTCACCACAGCCTCCCTTCAGGAAGTTGTAGAGTGCAATGGGGTCTCCCCTGAGCCTCCTCTTCTCTAGACTAAACAATCCTCAGCTGCTCCTCATAAGACTTGTGCTCCAGACCCCTCACCAGTTTTGCCCTTCTCTGGACACGCTCCAGGGCCTCAATGTCTTTCCTGTAGTGAGGGGCCCAAAACTGAACACAGTACTCGAGGTGCGGCCTCACCAGTGCTGAGTACAGAGGGATGATTACCTCCCTGCTCCTGCTGGCCACACTATTTCTAATGCAGGCCAGGATGCCGTTGGCCCTCTTGGCCACCTGGGCACATTGTCAGCTCATGTTCAGCCGAGCATCAACCAACACCCCCAGGTCCCTTTGCTCTTCACAATCATCCAGCCACTCATCCCCAACCCCACACAGGGTTGTCGTGGCCAAAGTGCAGGACCTGGCACTTGGCCTTGTTGAACCTCATCCTATTCACCTCAGCCCAGTGATCGAGCTAATCTAAATCCCTCTAAAAGGCCTCCCTACCCTCAGGCAGATCCACACCATCTCCCAACTTGGTGTCATCTGCAAACTTACTGAGGGTACACTCAATTCCCTCGTCTAGGTCATCAATAAAGATATTAAACAAGATAGGCCCCAGCACCGACCCCTGGGGGACACCGCTTGGAACGGGTCTCCAGCTGGACTTAACTCCATTAACCTCCACCCATTGGGCACGGCCCTCTAGCCAGTGCCTTACCCAGAGGAGTGTGTACCTGTCCAGGCCACGGGCAGCCAGTTTCCCCAGAAGAAGCCTGTGAGAGACCATGTCAAAGGCTTTGCTGAAGTCTAGGTAAACTACAGCCTTTCCTTCATCTACCAGTCTGGTCACTCAGTCATAGAAGGAGATGAGGTTGGTCAAGCATGACCTGCCTTTCATGAACCTGTGCTGGCTGGGCCTGATCCCTTGGACACCACGCACATGCCGTGCGATCTCACTCAAGATGATTTGCTCCCGGTACTGAGGTCAGGCTAACAGGCCTGTAGTTCCCCAGATCCTCCTTACGGACCTTCTTGAAGATGGGAGTCACACCAGCAAACCTCCAATCCTCTGGGACCTCTCCAGTTAACCAGGAGCTGATAGATGGCCAAGAGCAACTCCGCAATCACCCCCGCCAGCTCCCTCAGCACCCAGGGGTGTAGGCCATCCGGTCCCATGGGCTTGTGACAGTCCAGATGGAGGACGAGCTCTCTGACTGTCTCCACCTGAATCCCTGGGGGTATATTCTGAGTGGCGTCCCAGACTTCCAGGTCAGGGCATAAAATGCCCAGAGGATAACTGGTCTGGCTATTAAAGGCAGATGTAAAGAAGGCAGTGAGGACCTTAGCCTTCTCCTTGTCCTCAGTGGCCATGTTCCCTGCTGCATCAAGTATAGGATGAGAATTATCCTTGGTTCTTCTTTTGCCGTTGATACATTTATAAAAGGATTTCTTATTCTCTTTTACTGCAGTGGCCAATCTGAGTTCAAGTTGGGCTTTTGCCTTCCTAACTTCCTCCCTGCATACCTTAGCTACTCCCTTGTCATCTCCCCAAGTAGCCTGTCTCTCCTTCTACACTGACATAAAAATCTCAGATGAACTAGTATTTTTACAATGCAATGTCTTATTTGCACATAGATTAAACAAACAAAAAACGCGTGTCTTTTTTTATCCTTAGAAATAATGATAGGCACAGGTGTTTGGTTGGAAGTATATAACATTTGCTTCAAACTGACTACTACAGCAGCAAGAATGAACACTATCTTCATGGTTTACTCTGTTAAATGCATGGGCTATTTCTCTATTAAAATGGTGTAGGTATGACTTGTACACTTACCTAAAATAAAAGGAATAATGTGGGAACTACTCACTTTTTCATATAAAATTTGGAATACAATTTAACAAATCTTATTAAGCAAAATCAGAACAAAAAGTATTTCCTGGAATAAATAAGCATTCATAACATATAAACAGTTATCACACTGAGTAGGGTTTTCATGTCATAATGTAAAAATGTAGCATGTCCATTTAAATTAGCTTTATACTTAAAACTACTTGCGTAAACAATCAGCATCTGAACATGAGTTAAAAGCAGTTGTTTGCTTTTGCTTTTAATAAATAAGTAATAATCACAATGCATTTAAAACAAGTCAGTTAACTGTCCCTGCACATTAACATGATTAGATCAGTTGCTGGCAGAAAATGACAAGTCCTTCCACAGAAAATGGGGCCTCACAAATATAGGCATGTTCCTTGATAGGAGAAAGTTTAAAGTGCAAATATACTGTGAAAAGGACCTCTAAAAATGGCATCACAAAGTCCATGTTTCTCATCTTTTGATTATTTCACAGGTTGGGAAACTAATCTTCTCAGCTCAGAGCTAGTCAGAGCAGTCAGAAAACTGTTAAATTAGCAATTTGAGAGCAAGGTGCTAAGAAGGCAAATGTGATACAAATTTAACCTCCATGTGTTGCAAATAAATTTAATTTATGTGGCATAGAAAAAGAAAAGGAATGTTAAAATCAATTCTATGCCACTGCTTGGAATTTCTCTCATTCTTGCATGTTGTCTAATCACAGCAATGAGCATGGATTTGATATAATAGGCATTACTGACAGCTGTTAAGATAATTTGTATGCCTGAAATATTAAAATGTCTGTTTATTACCTATTTAGAGTTATTTGATTGAATAAAAGCAGCGAGGATATAGTGCTCTATTGTAAAAAACACTGCTTCTTATTCCAAAGACAGCAATAAATATGATTGTAGGTCTTCAGTGGATACATGCCAGCGTGTCAAAAAATGTGCAGCAAGAGGTGCTGGCAGGGAGGCTTGTAACCTTAGCAAACCAGAGAACAGAATAAACTGCTCCTTAAGCATGGATCTGCAGTGCATGAAAAGTCCCTATGCCATGGAAGACATCAGATCGAGAAGTGAATACTGTTGGCCTCTTCTGGCAGCTCTACAACAAAATTAATGAAGAGTTCCTAAAAATAACCAGCAGTAACTTTCTAACACAAAAAAGGTATAATGCTTTCTATGAATTTACCATTTTGGACAGTGTTGTGATGGATAAATATGAATGAAATCACTGGGCTGGAAGTGGATGGTTGCCTGGGGCCAGTGAACCTGACCTGATTACATTCAGTCTGACTGAACAGAGAAGTCTCAGCCAGCAACACGCAAGCTTGGTGGTTTGCATGGCTATTTTTTTCAAGGTAGGGAAAGCACTAGCAAATTTATTCAAGCCGAGATATTTCAACATAAAAGAAAGAGCAATATCTTAAAAAAATTGCTGCATGGCAAGAACAAAACAAAAGAAAAATGGAGAGCCTTAGCCCTTCTGGTTCAGTGGAAAAGCAAAATCAATTGTTAGGTATAGAAAAAGGTGGTAATAGCTTGTTATCGGTATAAAAAGATGATAAGGAAAGCTAAAATTATTAAAGCAAAAACAATCTATGCCTGGCAAGCTTAGCACAATGAGGAACTTTTTTTTATATACAAGTAGCAAATGCAATCCATAGCAAACATATGTTGATTTTCAGATAGAGACTGTGGAACTGTAAATAACTGTGCAGAAGAAAGTATGAAGTTGTTCAATATACGTTTCCATTCTCTATTTGGAAAGAAAAAGACAAGGTGTTTGATGAAGTTCATTCTATTTCAACTCATCAATATCTTCTCTGGAATGAATATTTCTAAATTGTCAGACTTGCAGAGTTTGTATTCAAGAGCCATAAAACTGGCTACCAAAATTCATTTTAAATAAAAATATCAGAGAAATCAAAGAACATGGGAGAAATCTCAATCCAGCCTTCAGAAAAGACTATCTTATCAGCACAGTTAGCTTGGAGTACCTGTAAATCTGAAGAAGAAATAATGAAAATGGATATATAGTTCCACAAATTCCATAGACATGAAGAATCATCTATTGTCACTTTTTTTTTCATTGCAACATTTTACATGTCTCTCCTCCTCTGTTGCTTTTCTTCAGCAAATCCGGGCTCTTTATGGAAGACAATTCCAGTTCATTCAAATTTTCATTGCAAGCCATCTGCTCTAGACTTCTAATCATTTTCAGTGCTTACTATTCTATCCAACTGGCTGATGTATTTTGGGGGGTAACCATTGCTTACCCAGCTGTTCCTGAGCTTACATGAATGCAACAAGGAAGAGTAACTAAATCTGGAAGTTTGAAAGAAACTGCCCAAGGAGGATATGGCACCACACAACACCTGGGCATCTGTCAGGAAACAAGGTAAAAATATTTAATTTTCTTTGGGCTCAGAGATGAAACTGGTCCATGTTGAAAATCCCTTTTGGATCTACAGTTCTGTGGTACTAGAAACTACTAATGAAGGATCAAGATAGAAGAACTGATTAAGGACAGTACAACATACTAGCAAATAAGTCTCTAACAAATAAATTCAGTTTCACTCTTGAAGATGTATCATGTTTAGTGGATAAGGACATATATAAACAGAATATATTAATTTTATTTCAAGCATTTGGCTTATTCCTCCAGAATACTCTGAGCAGTTGAACAAATTATACCAAGTTTCCCACACATCTTTGGGAAGTGCTTTGTTTTCCTTTTCTTTCCTGCAACTATCTCTTGCTCTGCTTAAGTTTCCCCTTAAAACTCTGGAAAAAAGACTCTATATGGTGTCCTTATACTGAAAACAAAGATGCTTTGCTTGTTGTTTGTTTCCAGGCACCTTGCATCTCACCTGAGTTACTCCCCCTTGTTTTTCAAAGGAGACAACAAAACTCTTCCTTTTATTAGGAAGATATATTTCTCATTACTTCTTTTAAGCAGTCTACTACTATCACTAAATTTGGAGCAGCTTAATTACCACTAAAGCTTCAAAACTGATCAATACTTCATAAAGTCATGAGGAGACAAACTGCACAACTACAGAATTCCTGTTTACTTGTGAAAACATGTTGAAAATCAATATTACTCAATATTTCTAGGAACCTGCAGACTAAGTAATCTGCAAACGTAGCTGTCATGAAGAAACCGGTACTGAATAGAGGTGTTCTTGACGGAGTGTCCTAAGGCTACTCAGCAACACAGGAAGTAAATGTAAATTCACCTGTGGTAAAATTTGTGTGAAGACTGGCAGAATGATTATTAACAAGAAAGACTGTGGCCTTTTAGTCTTCTTTTGTGTGTTAATCTTCATTTTCTTTTTTAAGGGTACATGCAATCTTTCATAACACTTCTTTAGTATCAAGATGAAGGACAGCAGTTATAGAAAGCATACCAAGATTCTGGACAAGCTCCCCCAAAACAGACTCTACACTGTGGTACTAAAAGGGTCAAATCTGACTCTTGGAGGATTAAACAGGAGAAAAGCAAGTAGTGAAGTTCTGAAGTCTGTGTATTGCATTATTCTGCCTTAGAAATGCAGACAAGTCCATTTCAAAGAAAAGATGTTGAAAGACTAGAGACGCCACAGAAAAATGTTTGAAAGCACTTGAAATCTGAAGAAATTAACTCCAGTTAACTGCAGTGAGACTTAAAGAACTCAAAGTGTTCTGTTTCTCAGAAGAAACTGGAATGTTGACTTGATTCCAGTACCTAATTCACATGGAAAAAAACCCAATTGTAGTCGATAGCTCTATGACTTAGAAAAAGATGCAACAATAACTAATGGCTGGAATCTAAAACCAAAGGCAAACCAGAAATGAGCTGCTTCTGCTAATAGTTTGACAAATTACAAAAGGAAGCAATGGATTTCCCATGTCTTGAATAATTCCAGCCAAAGCTGAATTACTTCTGAGAAGAAATACTTCAACCAAATGCTAGTTATAGCTATATATCTACATCTGCTTAAAACATAAAGAACTAAACATGAATGGAGAAAAAGTTACTGAAACATCCTTCCTGGCTTGAACTATAACCACATACGAAAAAAGATCAAAAATTTTCAATGGAATGAGAACATTTGAAAAAATTCTGCCAAATCTGCAAATTTGCATTTTTAGAGAGAACATAAGCTGAAATGCAAATGAATTTTTGGATATCAGGTCAATACAAATAAAAATGTTGCCACTGAATTTCAGACTATGTCCCTCAAGGGTCTGAATATCTCCTTACAAGCTCTGAGCTTTGTCAGAATTACAATTGCAGTGGTGCACCAGATTCCACCTCTATAGATGTTCTGGCTTTACTTCAGCTACTGAGAACGAAACACAGAAGACACTTCTTAAAATGAGTAACAGTCCATGGAAACAATTTAGTATGCCAAAACTAATATTCAACATCAGTCCCACAAAGTACTTAACCAAAACTCACAGAAACCCATGTGAGGTGTTTCACTCTTGCTGGCCTGGAGCCTGCGGATATTCCAGAATAGATGACAGGGAGAGGACAACAGCCTTCTTGCCTGCCCTGCAGAAGATGCTTTACCCCCAGTGCTGCAGTAAGGATTGAGGGGTACTGTTTGACACAAGGGTGCCTGTTTGCATTGTGAGGCCAGGAGGCACTGTGGCTAGCAGTGGGGTTGACAAGCCACTATGAAAGGAAGTTTCAAAAATCACAAAAAACAGCAGAAGGTAGAAAAATACCTACTTCTGCTGGGGTGTATTCTAACATAATCTGGATGAAAAAGCCAGTTTGAATTCCAGCATCATCTGTTATATCTGGGGATTTTCAAGGGTCTGGAAAATACAGCATGTCTTGCTTTAGTTGTTTCCCTTCAATGGACAGAACTAGTGTTGAATGCCTTGGCACTATATATTTTTATTTAGCAACAACTTAATTATACTTAAAGTAGCTTTTTTAAAATGTCAGTCTGAACTGTCACATGGAAATCAGCATTAAAGCAGCATCTGCCTATTCACAATGTGAATGTATTCATTCTTTGTTGCACTGCCATAAAGCCTGTAAATGCTAGTGAGAAGACAAGGCTCAGGTGTTCTGGGAGTGCAGCCATGCTAATGACTGGCTAAACATCACTTGCTCTGGCTAGCATCTGCAACTGATGAGGCAGAAGTAAAAGAAAACAAGATTCTCAACTCAAGAATTTGCAATCTTGCTTCAGAGTAAGACACTGACCAGCAATGCAGACAGACTTATGTCCCTCAAGGGTCTGAATATCAGGTTGCTCTGGAAGTAAGGCCTCCTATTTATTTTCATGAAAACTACAACAGATACAAAGAGCACAATAACACCGTTTGATAGAGCAAATTCTCAGCTGTAGAGTGCTTTTTTTTTTTCAACATAGTCACCACTATGAGTTGTGCATTTTCATCAGTGATGAAGAAGGGCCTGCATGCTGTGCTCATAACAATCTGCGCCAGCAGAGCTGACCCACCATTGCTCTTGCCACTGCTGAAACACTCCACCCATCACCCCAGTGTCCTCACACCCACTGTTTAGTCTCCAGAAATGTTCAGAAAGTGTCAATGAATGTCAATGGCTGCTGTTTTTTTTTTCCGCATGCAGGAATTAAGTGACAAATCTTTGCTCCACTTCTGTGCCAGATGTCATTTGGTCAGACTGCCTCTCTGCTGACATCTATCACACGGCAACAAAATGTGATGGAATATTGATGGGAAAGTTCAACTTCTACTTGCCGTACCACTAACAATTGCTTGTGATGTCATGGGCCAACATAGTAACACAAGAGGCACAGACTTTGAGACACTCTGTGTGCTAAGAATGGAAGAAATCCTACTAAGCAGTAGGAGAAGCAACAGTTACGGAAGGTCAACTAATCATTGTCAAACATTTTGTCAGAAATATCTAGCTGTAGTAATTCACATTATACTTTATTACCACTATCTAAGACAGCCTTGGGGAGTCTGAAACAAGCATATGTCACCCTAACAAGTTAACTGTACTCTAAAAAATGTACAGATGCTTGAGTACTAGAGTAATTTTTGATGAAATAATAATTTTTCTGATGTCAGTACTAACCCAAATACATTACAGTATTTTGTAGAACATTACGTGAAAACAAGTACTTTGTGCTACAAGATAACAACACTAGGGATATACAAATGCCTAATCACTCATATAGGGAGTTACCAAAATTAATGACAAATTTGAAATTCTTACAAAATTGAATTCTCTCACTGCTGCAACATCAAGTAGTTCAAGTCAACACTTTCAAATTCGTATTTTCATATTTACTTTTGAGGCTCTGGCTTTCTGGAAATGAATCTGAAATACTGCTCAACAGGTCTTTATAGATTTTTGTCCTTTCCAAAGCACTGTGAAACTAAGGGACTCAAAACACAACATGCAAGCTCACATCCAGCTAGGTATCATACATGAAACAAAAAGCTGCCTCTAACCCTGAAGCTGAGCAGGAGACCAAGAGCAGAGCTCTTTTGAAGAATTGGGAGCAGGGAAAAAGCTACTTACTCCTACACTAAGGAGACATTAGTTGAAGTCAGACTTAGTGCACATGTGCAGCAACTGCTAGAGCCAGTGCTGAGACAGGCTGATGCTTCAAAGTATCTGTAATAACTTCCAATCCCTGCAGACAATGTACAGGGGCAGAAACGGATGTGCCGAACGAGCTATGCCAGCATGGAAAGATGCTCACACCAGGCTACAGAGTAACCTCCATCCTGGAGATCTCTGCACTCTCAGCTTGCACTATTAAGGCTGCAAATACCTTAAAACAAATTGACATGTAAGTAAATATAGGAGCCTGCCACTCTGACAGAACACTGGGGTGTTTAATCCTTTAAGTGAAAAGCTTTTATTGACAGAACTACATGAAGACATAAAATGCAAAGAGGTTTACAGTAAACACTGATTACTGTAATCTTAATCTCCATGAATGACTACTGAATGCAAAAATAACATTTTTAGCAAAATGGGTAAAATGCCTAATCTGTCTTATTTTAAAATGTGTGTGGTTTCTACTTCCTTCTTGAATTTGTAAAGCTATTGGACACCAATCTCTGGTCACAAAATAGGAGTCAGAAAATACTCCAGATCAATCTTCAGAAAATTGATTAAAGAGTGAAAAATCAGCAGCATTGGTAAAATGGACTAAAAAGCACTAAGGGGATGAGCCAGGTATTGTCTCAGTGCCTAATACAGTTTATGGCTGCTTCTGCCTTGTCTGCTATGAGCAGTTTAGGGGGTTTAAGTAAATCTGAGAGTAAAAAGCAGAGACAAGTAAATTGGTCCTTCTCTGTGGTTGTCACAGACCTCTCTCACATAATTAAGTCAAAGCACAGACCCTGCTGCTCAGCAGAGCCCATCTGACCACGCTGGAGATCCTTCCGCTTGAAGCCCAGGATCTGCTCAGTATGCACCTGTGCCTTAAGGAGGTCTGCATAAATTCTGAACTTCTCCAACAGTGGGGGAAAAAACAGTGGTCAGACAAAGCCAATAAAACTAGCACCTCTGTAGTCAAATGGATAATTCTTGGTTTCACCAGTACCAATGCAAGCTTTGCCACAAGAGCGCTACCTGATGAGCTGGTGGAAAGGCATGCAGAGGCTCAGATACAGATCTGCCCTTCCAAAGGAAGGCTTGCTGTGCAAGCCATGCTGTCAGTTTCTTGGATCAGTGCTTTTAAGCACATCTAACAGTCCAAAATAACTTTACTCAAATTTACTGTAGCCCCATGGAAGGATTACTGATGCTATTCTATTACTTAGCACAAAGCAGTGGTCTCCAGGGGACTGTTTAGTAGCATATTCTTGTCTGGATATTAAATCAAGCTATGCCAACGACTCAAAAAACAGCAGGTAACAAGCTTTTTCCTGTTTTTCAGTGAGCTCTGCTGAATCTCATCTTTCATTTGTTTTGAACTGCAGTCTCTTATGTGCATACAGAAAAATCTCCAACTTTCTCCCCTTGCCAAAGTACATAGTGTGTGATTAATGCATACAGGAATGTTTTTGGCTGTGGCTACACTGAGAGGCTCAGTGGATAGTGCTGCTCCTTAATGGGAGCAACAATGGGGCCTCTTTCTCCATACCTCCACATCAGCAGTATGATGGAACCAGAGGGGCACAGGTGGCAGAACTTGAGGAAATACCAAGCTCAGTGGGACAGGTGAGTTTAGACATCAGAAGTTTGAAACAGCAGCTCAATCTGTTGTAACTAAGTTCCTATTGTTGTAATACAGGTAGGGCAAGTATACTAATAAAAACCCCACAATTTATCTGTACATGAATTACTATGACCATGGTTTCTTTACTGACATACAATGAATGTTATAGAAGGTGGAACATACTCCTGAGGAACAGGGGCCAACTTGGTCACTCTTCTTGAGAAGGTGGTTGGACCAGATGACCTGCAGAGGTTTCTTCCAACCTCAGCCATTCTGTGATTCTGTAAAACCATCCTTTTCCTTGTACTTATTTATGTATAAAAAAGCCTAACACCTGCAGCAGCCTGTGTGAAATAATATTAATGATATTTTCTGAATTCAGAGTAGAAAAGGTTGCACTTGGCTTGCCTAAATGAAACAAAATGTTTTATATAACATACAGAATCATGCTTGATGTTTGGTACCAGTATCTATTACCCCTTCCTCAAAATACTATTCCAAAGTTCACAGTTTAACACTGGTCACCAGCAGCACTAGAAAGTCTCACATCTCTCCCATACTGAAGAGTTTCTTTTCCTGCAGCCAGCTAGAATGCAATTTATTCAGCTACATGGATTCATTCTTGCACTATTTTCCTTATTATACAGACATATATTCATGTCTCATCTGTGAAAAGAGCTTTCCTTGATTACTGTCAACATTTCATTTCATTACATTATCTTGTTTGTCCTTTGATGCTATAGTTTCCTTACTTTACAACGTTTTAACTACACTGGCTGCAACTGTTAAAAGAATAACTGTAATCTTGAGGATCAACTAAAAAGGATTTAAAAGGGTTTAAGCAATTCATTTTACTGACGTTACAATAACTTATTTTTATTTGATTATGTAAATGAGTATTGGTGCATATCCACTTGGCAAAATACTGGAAAGTTTAATTTTCTCTCCTAAACAAAAAGCTTTCAGTGTTAGAAGCACATGAGCTAAGGAAGGTATCCTTAGCACAGACTCCCATGACACATCCCAAAATTACAGTATTCAGGAAAACAAGGGCCATGCTTACCTGACAAAATTTACCATGATACATTCCCTGAGCTAATGTTCAAGATTGCAACAGAGATGGTCACAGACCTATGGGCCTGCTTTCTCCCAACCTCAATCCCTGTCCAGCACCTACTCCAATAGGGTGCTTCCCAAAGGGCTTGTGAACGCCTTTCACTAAAAACAGGGGAAATGATATACAGTTTCAGAGACATTAAGGGAGCTACAACTGCGGTTATCAGTAACACGAAGCCACAAATCATTAAGACTTCTGTTCCAATTCCACCTACAAGCTGTATGACTCCTACTGCCACTGCATTTTATACGACGGTCCTCAATGCACAGACTGCTTTTAAAGTCTTCCCCTCCCCCCACCCTACATTTATCTACATCTTTAGACAGATAAGAAATAGATTCATTTCCTCTGAGAAAGAAAGAAGAGAGGACTTTTGGTTTTACTTCATTAGGAAGGTGGATTAGGACCAAGGAAAAAGACCAAAAGTCTAAAAGGTTTTTAATGAGGCTGAATGTGAATAGGGTGAAAGAAGTTAGGAAACTGAAGGCAGGAGACAGAGAGATCCTCCAAGCCAATGAGTTGAGAGGGGAACAGCTGAGGACCTTATGCAGTGATCCACAGCTGGAAACCAGAGACAGCTTTGAGCTGAGGAGACTGGTGTCTGCCAACCCAAACCAACAAACTGAAGAAGACTGCTGGAGTCTTCTCACGTAAGGAAGAATGCCTGGTTCTTGTCAGAAAGAAAAGGTAAGAGTAACAACAAAAGAACACGAGTAATACTGGACAGCAGCTGGACACTGCTCACAAATAACGTGGGTTTGCCTGTATATCTCAGTATGCTGACTGCTTGAGTACAAAATCTTTCATGGAAAAATTTTCTCATGAGATTTGCCCAGGAGACAGTTACTCTAAAACTTACTTCTCAGTACAAACGCAAATGAAAAGTGGGGTTCCAAGCAGAAAAGAGAACTTAATCTTCTTTCTGCAGAAAATTCATTAAAAAGAAATCTCTCATTGCTGTGATTGCTCTGTTAATTCACCTAAATACCAAGGACAGTGCTGCCAGTATTTGAATGTGGGCTATTTCAGTACTGCAATTCTCAGAAAATCACATTAAACACTAATGCTCCTATATCTAGTAGCAATTCCTGAATTTATTACAGACTGCCCTAATGCAGGTTTTTGTCATTGTTCAAATAAACACACTGTAATAATTATTCAGTTGTTCCTCTGTTAACATCGTACAGTTGGCCATGTATAGAATGAAAAATAAACAAAAAACATATGAGTTAAGTGATAATTCAGCAGCAGTCACATAAAGCTACGCCGTTGTAAAATGTCCTTGTATTATAAAGAACCAAGCTGGAAATAGTCAGCTTCCTAATCTCCTGGCATTGTATACAAGAAAAAAATACAAATAGCCAGTTTACTATTTTACAACTTTTATTTGCTGAAATCCTACTCTATTCAAATTAATTCTTCTGCCAAAGACTTCAGTGTACCCCGGACTTCGTTAAGTTGAACACAAATGTTACACCTACTATGACCCTTCCTCGACAGAAATGTAAAATTAAGACTTATTCATAGTTCTATCAAAGTGACAGTCTGTTTTTTAAATAACACTCAGGATTTCCTTTATATAACACTCTTTACATATTTACATGGCATGAATACAAAGAAAGAGTAGAGAAGCTCAAATGGACAGCTTCCAGTATTGGCAAGAACACTATAAACTCATGGGTTGCTATCCAAGCCCTTATTTACCAGACTAAAATGACCTCCATAACGTGCTCTCTTTCACAAAAGTGACACACAAGTCAAAGATTGAAAGTTAATTCTGTTTGGAAGAATTCTACTACTGAACAGTATTTTTCTTTTAAATTGCCGTATTTTTCCCTAAAGGAGGAAGAAGTTGGTAAATGAATGTTGAATCTATGAAATTTTTAGTAATATTTCATTTCCCTAAGCACTAAAGAGCAATGTCAATGCTATTGCACTGAGTCTGTACAGAGCTGATGATTTGCAGAATTAGATCCCAACCCACAGTATAGACATGATTACTGGTCTCTAGTTGTTTTGAGCTCTCAAATAGAGTACTGCTACATTTTTTGAGCCTTAAAAATAACCTGCATAAACTAAATTTCATCTGCAATGTGAGGTCTCATTAACAATGTCACATATCTAGACAGATACAAATCCCTAACTTAACAAATGAACAACTGAATCTCACAGTGCAAGGTCAAACAGCGCTCCAGCTATTAAATTAATATTGTAAAGGCATAGTCATGGTGTTCCTTTGAACCCGATTTTATATTCTACAGAAATATGCTACCTATGGCTTTTAGGAAATCTGATAATGAAACATGAACAATCAAATCAAACATGTTCAGTAACAGCTTTATGTATTTCAGATTACTTTCTTATAGAGACTTGAGATTTTCCTGCTACACTGACAATTATATCTACTTTCTGGAATTATTACACATCAACAAAACTCTGCATATCATTTTACGTGCTCCTTATGATTTACTATTCACAAATGGGAGAGCATATCTGTATGCTTCCAAAACAACAGAAATCTCACGTCAACATTTTTGGACACTGTAAATGATTTGCTTTATACACCAGACTTCTGTTTATCAGGACTCAGAAAAGAGTCTTATTTCACTTAGGTGTATCCTTCATTAATTCTTCTTGCTTACATAAATCTAGGTATTTATTCAAGGACATACGATAAATTTCCCAGTCTTCATCATCATTGTTGTTTTTCTTAAGCTTCTATCTGTAAGTTATTAATAATTAAACCCAAAGAGAAAAGAAGATTAGAAAAATATAAGTAGACAGGAGAGCTTACGTGCTACCCAAGAAACAAGTGTGTGTAATAAAAGAGCCATATTCAATCAGCCATATGCTTTCAACCATATCTTGCTGTAAAACTGTTAAAATACACTCAAAACCAAATGCATTTTTAAATAACCAGGCACTTGGCAGGCACAAATAGGTACACCCACTGGCTGCACACAAAGCAACATACCTGCAGAGACGCGGGGGCAATCGGGCAGCATGGACTCCACGGATGTATCCAGTGGCTCAGAGCTGGACACCCAGTTACAACAGTTCTGCACGAGAAGATGTGCAATTGGTAAGCCAAAAACTCAGAGTAAGAATAAACAGAGACTTTGTAATGGTCACATAAAAACTGTACAGAGCAATCTCAACAGCGATTGGAAGGTAGATGACACTAGCTTGGTAATACCAAGCGATGTCCAAATATTCTGATTTCATCAAATATGTAAAATGAGGAAGAACTCAGCAGATTTGTAGCTGTCTTTAAGCATTACTTTGAGTGCCAGTGGACTTCAGCAGGTCCTTAGGCCAACGGGAGCCTGAGCTAATCATTGTACATTTTAAGCCATTCCCCTCTGTAATCATTGCACAGGCATTTATATAAAACATTGAAGTGAAGTAACGAGAAATCAGAATTCTAAGGGAGTTTTGATGGAGTATGTTGTACTGAGAAGGCTGTGAAATTACAATACAAAAAATTACAAGTGAGTGGAAGCCACTGAGACAGCAGTACAAATAATTAAAAATATAACTGAGATGAACTAGCATGAACATTTAAAAATGTAAATACTGGTCTTTGGGGAATTAGGTTGATGATAGTACTTACTTTCACTCCTGAATCTGTAAGTAGGATGAATTTACAAGTAAGTTTTGTTCCAAATAGTATCTATTCAGAGGAGTCACTGAATTAAAGTATTAAATAATACACCTTTAATAAAATACAATGAAACTATGTCCAATATATTAAACTGAAGACTTAATTATAAAACAACTACATTTTTAATAGGATTGCCAGCTGAAATACAAGATCTATATGGCTTCCCTTATTAGAAATCTGAGTTTTGCCCTCCTCAGAAAGTGATTAACTTCATCAAAGAAAAAAAAAATACCAACCCACAACATTTTTCTGGGAAAGACCCAATGAATTTTCAGACAGATTTTTAAAAAATCATCCCATCAATCATGACTGTAAAAATGGATGATGGCTATTCCAGTAAACAAGCACGTATTGTGTATTTGTAGATGCTTGCTGCCCTAGTTGTGCACCATGGAGTCTGTCCTCACTGTGGAAAGATCCTTGACTGGTAGATCAAGTGTCTTATTGTATTTCCTTAATTCATTCTGTCTGGAAGAAGATGTCAGCTGTGTTGCAGTGAGGAGAGAATTTCAAAGGCTTCAGTCCCCACCAATAAAGGCCGAGGAATGGCTTTTGAATAGATTTGTCAAGGCAACCCTACTGTTCTGGGACCAGGGAGAGCAGGAACAACATAAAGGAAGGGTTGCTGTATGAGATTAGAAAGTGAAGTTCACAAAGCACGGCAGATTTTTGTAAGAAACAGTAGATCAATGAATCTATTGAACTCAATGGACAAAAAAAATAAAAACAAACACACTACCCAGGAATGTAACTTTTTAGTAAAAAATGGTTAAAATGGAATATTTCACAAAGGCTTTAGGGTTTAAAGTAGTAAAGTATTACACATCTTACAATTTGCATATATAATTTTAATTAACAGCTAAATGTGAAATTGCAAATGTAAGATGGTAAAAATTAAAAGAAGTAGAATTTTTATGAAGTATTACATTCATTTGAAATAAGTAAAATTAATATTAACTACCAATAGAACACTACATCAGAGAGCTGGAGATAATACAGAAGATTAGCACACAATTAACCAGCTTTTATATACAGTGTGACACTTGCCTGTAAGAAATAAGTATTCTCGAAAGCAGTGTCAAGATATGTAAATGGATGATTTGTTTTATCATTCATCACAGCTCCTAATAAATTCAAAAAATCATGACTTCTATAGGTACTAAAAATAGGCCACCAATGATACAGGAGAGATAGCTCGATGAAGAATTACTTTTTTAACAATTCATTCTTTCAATGACAGCAATTAGCCCCACAGACAGGCAGCGATTAGGTGTATATTTTAATTATTATTCATTTTACCAGTAGCCTTAAACCTGATTAAAGTAAGAGATATCCAGGTGATGTGCTAGTCTTAATACCACTCAGCCACACTTCACATATGTAAAGTTCTTCTTTCTTATTGGAGATTTTCAATGCTAATGTAAGTTATGACACTCCATCCACTTTTTAGGCCATTAATCATTTAACTTATTCTTTAAGATCTACATTCTGCAAATGAAATTAAAGGTAATGCACTTGTCTTACTCAGACTAAATGCTTAAAGAAAAATGGAGTTGTCAGATTCAAATTACAGGATTTAAAATTTCAGTTTTACTACATAACATATATTTTAAGGTTTTGATTTCCCATAAAGAAAATGGGGATTTTTCTGACAGAGCCTGTAGGGGTTACCATTCTTCATATTTTTAACATTTAAGTCAGAGCTGTCAGACTACATCCCAGGTGATTCTCTACTCCCATCAGTCATGGCCTGTAAAATGGTAAGGTTAAGTCCAGAGTAGGCAGTCTACATACAACGTTTCACTAAAACCACAAGAAAAAAGTCAAGACTAACAAAAAATTCAGTATAGTTTATATTTGCCACACACACCTACTGTTTTACCACTCTGAAATGAATGTAGAAAACATGGGCTCAAGCTTGATTTGGCAAGAAAGAAACTCAGAAATTCAGTTAGTCTCACTTAAAAAAATACTTAAATCACAACAATCCCATACTTAAATATTAAAATGAATAATGAATGCAAGAGTTACACTTCACCAAAGAGTGGAAAACTGTGCTTGCTGGCCATAAATCACCGCTGGACCATCTTGGACTAACCAGTGGTTTCCCTCCTACCGTAGTAAACACTCTGACTTCTCATCAGAACATCTCAGAGCACTTTAGAAGTAATCATGTCTTATAAAAGCAAGATTTTTTAGCTAGCTGTATAAATCAGCAAGCTGAATCACAAAGAACATGAAGGGGCTTTTCTACCACCATCATACCGGGCCAGGAGCAGAACTCTGGTGTTCTGGTTGCTCTCAGAACTTCACACCAGTTACCAAACAACACTTGGGCTACAGCAGTGCATGCTTCCACACTGCACACTGGAGCCAAACCTTATTATTTTGACTGTTAGCTTCGAAGCTCAGAAATTGCTTTCATCTCAGTTATTTTAGGGGCTGGTATGGGGACATGATTCCCATGGTTTTGAAACATGCTCTTTTTCACAGCCTAAAGAAATGGAAGAGGTTAGTAGATAAAGAAATGTTTATAGAACCATACAAAGGTGTATATGCCCCAACCCTTTGAAAAAAAGTCCTCACCTCTCGCATCCACTCTCGAATAGTTTTGCCAGCTTCCTGATGCCACACGTTGTGAACAGAGTCTGTCAACGCCACAGCAGTTACCTTATTCTTTACTTCTGCCTCTCGCTGAATCATCTGTTAAAAAATACTGGCTTTAAGTTCTTTATTTCTATTGAGCACTGTCTGCTTTGCAACAGATAATGGTCTTAAATTAAAAAAAGAAGAGTAATGCAATTTCAATACTTGACTTCACTTGTTTCAAAGTTTATACAAATCCTAACAGCTCTGGAAACACAGAAAGACCTAATATTTTTGATAAAAGAAATAATACTAACTTTTAACTGACTGAACTATTCAGTCCTATTATTTTCCATGTGGCTTGACAATTCTAGGATTAAAGGTATCATAGTGAAAAAATGTAAGATTCCCTGAGGACATCTTTTACAAGCTTCTCCAAGTTCCTATTTCTGTGCTTCAGGGAAGCTGGTACCCGTGGTTCACTGTAAGCTACTCAAGACTATCATCTACTAATTTTCAGTAGATTGCTGTAGTTTTTCAGATGTCTAATCTTACTTTGACTTGTATGTTTTTTCTTTTTCCACCCAATTTAGCTACCTCGCACTCCCACCATGGCCCCAAAATTCTTTGTGCTCTCTCTCATACATATGCTTACCAGGGTAACAACAGAGCCTCTTAACATTTGTAACATATTAAAGAGTCTCTGTTGCTGGAAATGACAGTATGACTAAATAATATTTGTACTAAAACCAATTAAATGATTGCTGCAAACAACATGAACAAAATGACAAAGATGCTGTGGAATTCAGTGCTGCTCTGCAAGATAAAAGGGTCTGAAAAAGAATAGTTTGATATCAAAGAGAGACAAAAAGGTTTTAATCTCCTGACACAAGTGACCCTAATTTGTAACACTGGAACAAAGGAAGTATAATGAACTATACCTAAAAAAGCAGCATTTCACAGCTAGTGTCTTTATCACTGGGTATACCACACTAAAGTTAATGTTTTTTTGGCATCCTTTTCTATTAATGGCAACACATACAACATTTCTAAAGCCAGGCTTTCTTTGTTCATGGTCTAGTAACTGCTTATCAGTATACGGGCTGCACCTCCAAAAACAATGCTCCAGAAGGGATGCAAATGATGTTTTTTTTGCATCAAAAACTCAAAAATAATCACTTAAACGTCTGTTCAATGTGAAAATAGCATTTATCAATATCTGATACAAACAATCTCCCAATATCTTCAAAATACCACAAATGTAAACCTTTTTGACCAAGCATTCTTCCAATTCTACACAACAGTAGTACAACATTATGAAAGTTTCTTGTCTTTATTTTTGGTCACATAATATATTTTAAAGATTAACTGTAGTCAAGCTAATTCTTAAGTGACAAGTATTCATCATTACTGGAAAAGAAATACAAATGTAGATCTCCTCACTCCAGATAAAATCAGATGTCTGCCTTGCCCAGTACTCTTCTGTTCTGTCAGCATTACATGATTCAGAAATTCAGCTAAGCTTAAGAAATTCTGGGCAAGTACATATGGAGACACTCTTAAAAATGATCTTCATGTGAAGACTGTCTGTATGTCCCTTTTTTTTTTTAGATACTGTCCCATGGGGCACATACAGTATCTACAAAAGTTGGAGGATGAGACATTCTTTACAGCTGTGCGAATGGGGAGCAAAATAACTGATTAAGGACAAAATAGCATTTACTGTAAAAGGCTGGGCTTCAGTCAGCTGTGAGATGGTACTGCTGTTTTCAGCCAAACATCTGATACTGAACACTGAAGTTCACCATAAATACAAAGTTGTGCATAAAACCTCCTCCACTATGAAATTTAAGAATTGTATGTAATAGTGACTTTGCCAGGGCAGTCTTTAGGCAATTAGGTGATTCTGCTAAATGGAGGCGCAGCCTCAAAATGGAGATCTTTACCAACACTATAAATCACCTTCCTGAGGCTGTACAAACATCTTAAGTGCAACTGAACGTTTTGTGCCTTAAAGACAGATCTGAAATCATCAACCAGACTATTCTGTCAGAACTTGGACTCACTGTATCTCATCTACAATAATCTCACTAGGATTACACCAGGTCCCAAATGTAGTTCAGATCTACAAAATAACTGAAAAATTGTATTTTTTAATGCAGTGTAGAAATTACCAGGATCAGAACAAAGAGGGAATGAAGGGATTAACTGAGCTTCAGTTACGCATGACATTATGTTCAGCCCAGAATAAACAAGTTTTGGTAGATATCTATTCCCTTATGAACTGACCTTGAAAAAACAACAACAACAACAAAAAAAACAAAACCAGAAAAAATAGATAGAGAAAGAATCAAGGATATAACATTCACTTAAACAAGACTAATGTGTCCATATTTAAGTGACACACAAATGTCACAACAGAGCATGTCAAATCCGGGTCACTTAGTTTCTACTTAAATTCTCTGCTATGGTGGGATATTAACTAATAATAACAACCAGGAATAGATCCAGGTGTCTCTCAAACAATAGATTCTCTTAGCAAGGACCCTAATTTATCCTACAAGAAGATAAAAGAAGCTGAAGTGCTCACAGAAGCATCAATGGTTCAGATTCTGCGGACTGATAGTTTTGAGTTAAAACATAGATATCTTCAGTAAAAATAGCTTTTAATTCACATACAGTTAAAAAATTAATTGAGCTGAGTAGAATTGTTACAGTAAAATACATTAACGTGCATTGCAAAATTAGCAGCTAGCTGTTATTCAGATTTGATACAAGTCTGTAATTCCAAAGGAAGGATGCTAAGGTGTGCACGATTTACACCTCCCAGGATTAGTTTTATCCCAAGCAGCCAGTGCAGTCTTACAACAGATATACTAAAATCAAAGACATTCAACATAACACAGACTATTTACAATATAACAAACTGTATTTCTTTTTTACTGAAGCAATAACTGCAGATAAAGACCTAAGGAATTCATCTGAAGTTTATTTTATACTTTACACTCTTTGTACATCAGTAGGTTCCACATAAACCCAATTCTCATAGCCTGAAAATTACTTACTTTTTTCTTCAATTCCAGTTTTCAAATCTCAACTTATTTTTATCAGAACATTGAGAGATTTTGCAGGAAGCAATCTTTCAATGTACCCCTTCATAGGATGGCTTCAAGCTCCTACTTTGTCCTAATATTCCTTCTTTGAAAAATTCATTCATAACCAAGAGCAGTTAAACAGACACTTCTGTGTCAGGTTCTCCTTTGACTCCACCCCCCTAGGACTTTCTCGAACATGTTTTCTAATAAAAAATTTCTATTTAGCCTCTGTCTGTTTTGTAGTCACTGTACAGTTTGTTTTGTAATTTTTTTTATTGCATCATCACTGCTTTACATTTATTCTCTTGCACGAGGCATATTCTTAGAGCAGTATTCACTGTAAGGATTTAGAAAGCACTGTGTAAGTACTGTTGGGTGAAAATTTATTCCTTTACTTTGCAAGGCAAAAGTGTTACACAAGTGTTCAACTGAAATCCTTTAAAGCTTAAAACTTTCACCAAGTTCAAATATATTACTGACATGCTTATTGGTCAATTTAATAAGCTATTTACTTCTACATTGTTCATAATGTTGGATGGCTGCCTTCTGTAACGTAATATTACACAATTACTGTAACTTTGTAATGAAAAAAAATTGGTACCTTCATATTCTGTTGTGTGTGCATATAAAATATTGTCTCTTATCACATATGTAATACATTAACTGTACATACAAATATTTAGAATAGATGATGAGATGTAATTTTGGCATGCAGTATGCTTTGCAGCACAGCACTCAAATGTGAGCATTAATATATTAAAAGGGGAATCAAAAGTCTTATACTGTAAACATGAAAATCCATGCATGTTCCAGCTAGAGATTAAAACTTCTTCGGTGGTAGACAGGTTAAAAAAATACCTTTTTGTGGGCTCAATCAAACCAACTGCCATTACTTGGTATTTACGAGATACTAACTCTTTTGAGTCACCTGTAATCGGGAATTAGGAAAAATTGATAAATATTTTAAAAATGCCCACAAGTCACTTTCTCTTGATCTGTTAAGAAAACCTTTCATCTACTTCCCCTGCCTTCCACTGCAATTTCAGTTGTGGTATGGTATTTATGTGGTGTGTACTGGGTTTGAAGGGGTATGTCTACAACAAGAATTTGGCTTAGAGCAAAACTAAATTTGATAAATATTTCCCTTGTCTCCAGTTGCCTCATACTAGTTTGAGTTTTAAGAAGCTCTGGCATGTGCTAACTGAATTCCTTTCAGAGGAAACTGAATTGGAAGCTTCTGTCCAAATGCACTGAATGATTTCCAGACGTGCAGAAGAAATTCTGCTGGTCACAATGGCATCAGTTGGACTATGCAAAATATGTAACAGCAGTGGTAGATAGGAAGAGAGAAGAAATCACCCACAAGGAGTGGCATGTGAGTGAGAAAATTTTATTAATACTTTTGAAAGGACATGCAGATTCCTAAGAACCTTGTGTGCTCTCTAGGGAACTGGTGCAGAACTACCCTTTCAAGATCCTCTTCAGCTCTCCCTTCACTCAGTGCCATACAAACCAAGTAACAGATCTGTCTCAGGATGCACCCTTCCTGAACTCAAAAAGGCTACTCTTCATCAAGAAGCATGTAATTCTTTTACCTGCAGTGCAAGTTTGCTGGTCTGTGATTCTCAGACTTTTCATTGCTTCCTGGATACAATTCCTGAATTTTTTAAATACTCAGTTTTTTTGGCACATCCTCAATTTTTCATAAAATATCATTTGTTAGGGACTAGAATTCCAGAGCAATTACACGAGAACAGCATATAACAAACGTAATAAATAATCCACAGTAAGTCAAACTAGTTCCCATTTTCAATAAGCACTGAGAATGATTTTCTCTTAATTAATTTACAGATGTGCAGA
Source organism: Chrysolophus pictus (assembly GCA_037305975.1). Classification (NCBI taxonomy): domain Eukaryota; kingdom Metazoa; phylum Chordata; class Aves; order Galliformes; family Phasianidae; genus Chrysolophus; species Chrysolophus pictus. Next base: position 17,307,046 of record CM074614.1, on the reverse strand, counting down.
AATACCTGCTTGCAGTAGACAAAGCATTTGATTCCTCGGTTTTTAAAGACCAAATGAAAACATCTGCATACACAATCATAGAATGACCATAGCCGCATATTTTCAGATATTTTTCTCAAAAACCTACTGGATACTACATCTGCAGTTGTGATGATGGTTTTCTAAATCAATAAATCACATTGTAACAACAATAATGTAGGAACATGTTAGAACAGATTCTTCTAGAGAATGTGGAGTCTAGGACAGTGAAATTTACATTTCTGCTTCAGAACCTTTACTGATAATTTCCAGACATAACGAATTTTAAAACAGACCATGATAAGCAAAACATAAACTTCTAAAGTAAGTGCAGGGGTCATCTCCCTTATGCATAGCACAGTTAAAAATATCAAAAACCAAAAACCCAAACCAACCCTGTTCTCCCCCATCTTGTACACAAAATTCTGCTGGTAATCTTTTGTGAACACAGCAAGAACTTCTGGACCTTCAGTACAAGAGCCCCAGCCTCGCTCTCAAGGAGAGTCCAAACACTCCTTGAACGCTGGCAGGTTGGGGGCCAGGCCCACTGCCCTGGGAAGCCTGTTCCTGCCCCTCCCCTGACACAGTTCCACGAAGTTCCCTGGGGCCCTGTCACTGTCCACAGAGAGCAGAGCTCAGCGCTACCCCTCTGCTCCTCTGAGGAACCGTGTGGCCGTGAGGCCTGCCCTCAGCCTCCTCTTGTAAAGGCTGCTGGGAGATCTACCTTCCAGCTGCTGAGGAACCTCAGTGAAAGGCAGCAGCAGATGTATGGATCAGCTAGGCCTGGCTGCAGTCTACCAGCTGGTACTCCTTCCTTCCTATGAGCAGGAACCTCCAGAACTGTGGAACTGGAGAAATCTCTGTATGTTTCTCTCCTCCCCCCCAAACAAACAAACAAACAAATGCCCACAAACCAACATTTTGCAGGGTGAACGACTTCCACTCGTCTCAAGTGGGAACTGATGAGTTTAATTTTTAATCTTCATGTACCTGCTGACTGCAGTATGGGGACATTGGCTAGCTTCTAATAGAAGAGCTCATAAATGGCCATAACTTATGCTAGTGGAGCTCTGCAAGGGCAATTCATGCTGCCAGGAAGCAGCCTAAATTCACAAGTATGTGCTTGGCACAGCTAATGCTAAAAAGCATCTGATACTTGAGCCAGGTTGCTTAAAGGTATCTTGGTTATGTCCACCACAGAAAATGAGCTGCAGGAAAATCATATTTGAAAAATCGGCTTAGTCTGCTAAAATGCAGCTCATTTTCTATTCACAGCTAATTTGGACTTGGGCAGTGGCAGAAGTTGTGAGTGCATGATCATGCTTCAACTAACAGCACAGTGGAAGATCCTCTGCTTCTCTGGCTTTACCGTGTGTCTCTGTCAGCAGTCCTCTTAATAAAGGAGGTTTTCTGGCAGGAAGCTGCATTGCATCTCCAAATGACACAAGCTAAGCCAGCAAAAGCATTCTTCTGTTGGAACTGCTATGCAAAACTGCACTAGAGGTTTTGCTAACATAGTTATCTTGGCTGGGGTGGCAAAGGATTTTTTCAAGCTCTTAGCTGACACATCTTTGCCAGTAAAACCTTATGCTGTAGGTCATACCTTTGCTTTTTCTTGGTTTACCTTGATTTGAGTGTCATGTCTTATTTAAAATAAAAAACATGAAATAAAAATAAAGCAAAGCTGTTAGTAAACTGCCAGAAGTAATCAGAACCATCCAGACCCACAACTGTATGAAAGTTTAAAATATGGCAGATTGAAAACAGGCCAAGATCTATGTACTCTAGGAAACAGAGGTGTTTCTGTTGTTTCTGCCTGTTGCCTGGACTCAGTTTTGCACAAATTGTACTTCATAGCCTTGCTCACTTCTAGCTAGGATTTGAATTTTTCCTTCTTTCAGCACATGTTCAGTGCTAGGTTTTCAGTTGATTTTAAAGCTAATATGGGCACAGTTTACCAGCAATCAAAAGGACAGCAGTCAGTACAGATGACCACAAGCAGTGATGTACAACTGACATCCCTTCAGAGCTGCCCAGCCGTATGTGCGCTGGTTGTTGAACAGTGCCTGAGACTTCATCATAGAATCACAGAATCATAGAATTGCCAAGGTTGGAAAAGACCCACAAGATCACCCAGTCCAACCATCCACCCATCACCAATAGTTCTCACTAAACCATGTCCCTCAACACAGTGTTCAAATGTTTCTTGAACACCTCCAGGGTCAGCAACTCCACCACCTTCCTGAGCAGTCCATTCCAGTTCCTGACCACTCGACCACATGAGTTATCGTGGCAACTCAGACCAGCCCCTATAGCTTGCAGCTTGCCTGGGCTCTGCTAAGGGCTGGCAGCTTACAGAAGCAGGGCCATTAATTCTGCTACCAACTTTGTCCATCTGGTCCAGCCATCCAAGGGATATGACTGTTGCAGTTCAGAGACTCATCTGCTGCTCAGCCAGACACCACACCCTGGCAACTCTCAGCCCTGGGGAACTAAGGCTGGTCAGTATCACTGACATTGTTACTTTGAGTGATTGCCAATCAATCAGAAAGAGCTGCTGGACTGAAATGAGTCCTTCTCACACAGTTCTTCCTAAAATAAGTTGTTTGAGCTGAACAAACAATTTATTTTAAACTGCAGTGAACCAGCTTTTCCGAGTCTAAACAACTTGTAACACAGACTGATAAAACCAGTCATTTACTTTTAGCCTATCTTACCAGACTCCTCCATTGCACTGTGTGGGGTGAAAACCTCTAAAAAGCCTTGAACCTGAATATGCACGTTCTTGAATATTAGTGAGATAAATGTAAATATGGAGTGCATACTTAAATTTCTGTGATAATCAATTAATTAAACAATTCCTGAAAACCAGCATTTAACAAAAACATTAATATACAAGTCTTGAAAATAATAGAAGCAGTTGGATTTTTGTTTTGATATTTTACCATCAAGAAAGTAATGGCTCATATCTAATGAAAAACGTGGCCTCAAGTAAGTTATGAAAATAATTTTATCATGTTTTAATAATGTGTAAATCCAGAACTCAGTCTGTAAGTGAACAATCATACCAGTTAAATGAATGTGAAACTATCAAATAACTGTTTCTGCATTAAGTATTGAATGCAACAGGGCAAAATGATATTCCTTCTTTATTGCTTTGATGAAAACAGTTCTTGGAAATTTTTATAAGTTTTAGGCAAATATTACTGTGGCACATTTTTCAATGAAATATTCAGCTTGCTTATGTTTTACTGCATATTCACAGAAACAGAAAACTGCCTAAGTTTAAATGCAAGTCCTCCTTAGATTACTAATGTTGGTTGAGCAAGAACTTTAAGAAGTTGACCCTATTTCTGTTAAATGGGTTCACGTCAGCATATACGTTATTTTTTTCTGAAAAGGCCTGACTTAGAAAATAAGGAAAAACTGAACGCTAAACTCAGCACTTCACAGATGGACATGAAGTCTAACACCCTTGTTATTTAAACACAGACAGATGGATTTCCACCTCAGCAAGAGGATAAGATAACATTCATCCTTTCTGTCCTTTGAAGCTTCAGCTTTGACTCTTGCAGTTTCTGAGAAACTTCAGGGAGGAGGAGTCTCCCCACAAGCAAAGTCTCCAGGCTGGAGGATATGTAAACTGAAGGTTTTGGTGTCACACAATCCTATGAAGATTATCTCTCTTCACAGCTGGGGAATGGCAAATGATAATTTACTATTGCATTCAACCAAAGAAGAAGAGCACCGATTTCCATTTTCAGTCCCATTCATATGCTGCTGTCACACATGATTCTTCACCAAAAAAGAGTGTGTATCTGTGGCAGAAAACCAAATTAAACCAAGTACACTTCAATTTGGTTGAAATCTTCAAAGTCCAAAAAAAAAAAACAGTAAAGCAGAGGAAAATACTGAATAAACTTTTATCGGGTCTCTTTATAAGACATTGGACATGCTACCAGATATCAAACATTTTCCATCTAGTCAAGAGATGAGGAAGTAGCAGCACAGCTAAGGCGGCTCCACAGAGGACAAAATCTTTCAAAAATACAAGGCCTTTCTGAAGCACTCGGAAGGATGTATAACTAATCTAATATGACAAATGATTCAGATAAAGATCTTCCAATTCAAAGTACAGAACAGATGCTCATAACTGGCCCACATTAAAATTAAATGTCTGGTCCATGCCCCATACCTGTCACTGTCAAGCATGGCTTTACTAGCAGAGGAAGCCTACAGCTTCACTCTCTGAAGATGCTGAGCACAGATCTGCAACTTGGTAGCTCTGGGAGCAGGGGCACTGCCCCAACACTTGACTTCAATCCAGCATCTATAGAAATGGAACAGGACCAGAACGCTACCTCAATGAGATGAAAGGTCACACTGATACCCTCTAGACCAAGTTGGCTTTGAAGTCAGGTTGACAGGAGAAACAAGCATTGCCAGTGATAAAAGCGTAAGAGCCTGCTCATTCCAGGTTGTGAAGAAATGCTGTTTTTGTGTTTTTCCTCCTGGTGTGTTTCGTGATCCTGAGCCAGCCTTTATGATGACCGTATCATCATGATTACTGCTGAATAACCTAGAAGAGAGACATTACTGTCTCCCCATTGCCCTCACTACAGTAAGAGCTGGTTAATCAAACATCTCCAAGTATTTATGACACATTATTAATCAGAGAAGTTATGCCAGGTAGTGATGAGTCAACAGAAGAACAAGGAGGCTCATTTAAGACACTAAGAGAATAATGAATGACACGGTGCCTACGTTTTCGGTCAGTGGATACTGCACACAAACACTGAAAATTCCCAGGTTGTCATGTAGGAGAATACTTGCTTAACATATGCAGGCTTTTTTTAGCAAAGTAACCTACAGTTCCATACACACAAGCATCAAAAGGAGACTCTGGCATGATGAGAATAGTGAAAATAAAACACTACTCTTAGAAAACATTAGGAAATTAGGGTACTGTCTTGAAAATGCTGGATTGGACTCTCTTGGTTACAACAAGGCTACCAGCCCAAAGTTTCTCTGCAGCTCTTGCTCAACACTCACTAGGTCAGTCTTGAAGGCAGGCTGTACCAGAGGGCAAGCTGGCATGACTAGGGAGAGTGCTGGGCAGGGAAGCCAGCCAGCCAGGGCTACTGCAGCTGGTGCCTCTTGGCCATCAGGCCAGGCCTGAATAATCTTCTCCTGTGCTGACAGGAGCCTAGGAAGCTCACCAGGGTTCCACAAGATTGGGGCCATCAGACAAATGATGTCTGCTAAACTTTCTGCACATGCTCTTCAAAGTTTCTGATGAGCTTTGTAAAAAAGGCCTATTAGCTACTTATCCATCTTTTTAAGCCAAGAGCTCATCACTTCTGACTTAAGAAGTTCCACTTAAAAAAATAAAAATCACAAGTAAAAGACACTGTGTGAAATCTGCAAATTCTGGCCCTCATCAATAAAAATTCAAAATGTTAAAAACGTGGGGTAAAGTAGGATGTCAGTTCCTCTTTCCCACAGCATTTTGTGCCTGCTTTGTGTTATATATCTACCAAATGATAAGCTCCTTGAAAGAGAACCATTTTCCTTTTGTTTGGTCCTGAGCACACAGTTGGAAGTTCAGGCATCTAGCACGCAGAGAAGCATTCTTGTGTGCTCTTTGCCTAATTTTAAAATAAGTTAAATAGAATATACATAATAGCCATTTAGTTAGATCAAAGGCAGATGGAGCCACCCCTGGTGTTTATTTCCAAACCATTACACATCACTAGCAAGATATTCTCCATGACCCTCTGATCTCCTAAGTTTCATAAGCAATGCTAAAAGCAAAAGCAACTGTGAGCTTTAATTCTGTTCCTTTTTGTCCAAAGTTCTGTTAAACAACCCAACACACTGGACAGGCTTCATTTCACACTCCTCTACATGTGATATGGCTCTTACAGCCATGTTAAGGTACTCCTTAAGCTGAATCACTAAGCATGGTCACACCAGGATGAATGCCGCACAGGGAGGTTACCTCTGTTAACTGGTGTTTTCTAAAGTGTTGGCTAGGTTCACAAGAAAAGTGATGCACAGGCAAAACTTGTTCTCAGGAGCTCAGTCCCACAAGTCGGCCGTTGTGCCTGTTCCTGAAGCACTTCTGGTGCATCTCAAAGCAGTGGGCCTGAAGTAGCAGCTGGAACACTAACTGAGTTCCCCTGTGGAACAGGAGCGAATGTTCACAGCAGTCTTGAAAGGGAACTGTTTTGAGCTTAACAGCTGTGCAGCCAATGTTTTCAGTTTAGTTTTTTTTTTTTTTTCCCTGTAACCTTTGTGTGAGCTTCTGGAAGGAATGGCTCTGGCTTCCAAATCCTCACTCCTGGACAGAGTGGCCCCATGAAGCCCAATGGTGCTTCTCATCCTCACCCCCTGCACTGTGCAGTGGATCCCATGTCCACAAGATTAGCAGTTGGACTTGATTTCAGAAGTGTTTTCCAACCTCAATGATTCTGTGATTCTAGGCCAGAGATGCAGGTGCTAGCGTGCTCTGACAAGACAGAGTCCTGTGGGTTTCCAAGACACGTGGTATCTGCGGAAGGTGCATTTTGGATGTATGTAAATATGTTAATTGAGGTTTCTTTTTTCCACACCTGTACTTTTTGACCTGTGCCTCCCGCTCTGGACACAAACCTCCTGGTATCACACTAGCCTCTGATTGGGACTGGAATGGTGAAGAGTCTGGAGGGGAAGACATGTCAAGAGTGGTTGACATCCCTTGGTGTGCAGTGAATGGAGCAGAGAAGCTGAGGGAAGACTTCGTGGCAGCTGCAGCTCCTGATAGGGAGCGGACGGCAGCGCTGAGCTCTGCTCTGTGTGACAGCCACAGGGCCCGAGGGAACGGCATGGAGCTGCATCAGGGGAGGGCAGCTGGGGGTCAGGGAAAGGGTCTGCACCAGAGGGTGGTGGGCATGGAACGGGATGCACAGGGCGGTGGGCAACGGCCTCAGTGCCAGAGTTCAAGGAGCATTTGGACAGCACTCTTAATGTAGGGTTTGAACGTTGGGTGGTTTTGTGTGGAGACATAAGTTGGCCTCGATGATCCTCATGGGCCCCTTCCAACCAGATACTGCACAGTTCTATGTGCCTATGATTACCACAGTCCCACAGCTGACATGGTTAATATTTCTTGTTTCTTTTCAAATTTGTCTCTGAAGGCACTGACCAGAATAATGACACTCCCAGCACCAAGTCCTTATGTCTCCTCAGCCATCACAAGAGTTCTCACCATCTTCTGTCTCCCATAGTTGCCCCTCTTTGCTTGGGACAGGAGAGCAGATGCACGTGCTCAATCAAAGTTAAAAATAAAAAAGGGAATTAGATAAAACAACAGGTACTCACAGAAATTCTTAGCCTTACAGAGCATCCATCACAAGTGCACAGCATCACAGAGGATGGAGCCTGAAGCCCTGAACCGAGCTCCTGCCAGCGGGCACACGCGCTATGCTTTGCAGGCTGAGTGCTACCACTGCCGTCCTGGCAGAGGCTTATGCAGGTAATGAGGGAGCTGGTGGATGCGATCTGTTTGATCAAACCACGCTTCATTTATGATTGATGAAATACCTAGTTCTGCTCTCTGTACAAAAATATCTACATGGCGTAGATGCAGCATTCCTACTGTGTCAAACAAAATACAGTTTTTCTTTATTTAATTTTGGGGAAAGAGCCACAGTTTCATAATGGCTTGCATCCATCCCTGCAGACTAAAAAAAACACCTCTAAACTGACAAAGTGATTCTCATGGAAATGTACCAAATACACAGAACAGTTGTTTCAGGTTCATGTATTAATGAACCAGAAATTACATTCTCTTTACAGCAACTGTCCTCTAGCATTCCCGTACCTGGAGGAAAATAGCACTTCAAAATGCTGACAAGAGCAAAGTCTGTAAAAGTATCATTTAAATATCTGACAATAAAACCTAGCAAGAGCTGGCAATAGCTAATGTACACAAGAAAAGGTTCTTCTGCAGGAACTGAGGAATATTCTCTCTTTTCCCTTATTTTCCCTATACAGTTTCCCTATACAGTTTAAAACACTCTTCCAACATTTCTCCGAGCATGTTTTGCTGATGTAAGTCACATACAGCAGTAAGAGCCTACCAAAGTTGCAGTCTCATAGATTCCACAGCATTAATACAGCACTAAAACCATCAATAAAAATGTTTTCACACTCTATATGTCAGAATCAATTTTACTAATAAGTATGACATTTCTTCTAAGATGAACAAATTTAGTAATTTTCTTTTTAGTTCTCTCTTTTTTTTTTTTTTGCAATTATGATGGTATCGCTCTAGCCTAATATAGAAGTAAATTGGAGTGATATCATGCAACTCAAATTGAGGGATAGCAGTCCGATTCTTAAGAAAGCTGGTAACAGTTTTTAGAGGCAGCGCAAGTGAGAAGTGATAGTGACAAGTCCTGGGAAGCAGAATTTGCTATTTAAGCCCAGAACAGCTGTGACAGTGCAGATTCAGCTGTGCTGCTCCACTAACTTATTAAAATTATTTTCTGGAAAATAAAACGCCAACCCCTTCAGTGTGTGAGTAGGTCATTTATTCCTACTTAAAGGGTCTCAGTTGAGACTCCCAACACAACTGCTCGCAGTGATTTTCACTAGACATTGGATATAGATCACTAATGCATTTCACAAAGGCTACTGAAAAGCCATCAGCTGGGAACAGCTTTTGGTCACTACTAAACAGGGGGCAGATTTGAACCAGTGACCTAGAAGTGAAAGACTTTGTAATCTGATTACCAATCCCTTGAGCCATCCCATCCCTCCCCTTTTCTTTTTTACTGATAAGAGAAAAAGAGTCTTATTACCTAAGCAACTTTTGTATCCTGTTAGCAATGCAAAAGCTTTCATTTAGTGCTTAAAAAGGAAAGTCTCATGGGCACGCTTATTAGTCCATCTCAAGCACAGACTCTGTACTATTTTTCCCTATTAATTTCAAAATAAATGTATTGGTATAAAAGTGTAGCACAATGCTTTTTCTGATAATGATTTATAGTAAAGTTCTTGCTGATTAAAATAGGTGCTGATGAGAGATTTTTACATAGCTGTGGAGTCAACAGATCCCTTACTGGCAAGTGAAGAGACAACACGCTCCTTTTGTCAGCAAATACTCCAAAGAATATAAATGCTTTACTGAGGTACGCTGCATATCGCAGATGATAGGCACCTAAACTGCTTGCTTTTCAAATCGAAATTGCACTTTTAAGCAATCATAAAGATGAGTTTTCTTATGCAAAAGTGGGATAATTCAGTAAGTATTGTAGTCTCATCGTAAAATATTATTTGAGTGTGCGAACGCGTCTCCCAAGTATGCCAGGACCTATTTAAATACCAGTGAACATGAGCTTTTGTGACATGACGAAGCTATTGTTTCTCCTTTTCCTTCTTGGTCCTCTTCTCAAGACCCTCAGGAAGAAAACTGGGAGACCTTTTCTGTCAGTTTCCTACTTTTTTTTTTTTTTTCCCCAGACATTGTGGCCTGCACATTAACACTGCTTCCTTTGGCTTGAGGTAATAAACGATTAGCTACAGCATAGTGGTGTGGTGTTCATGTTTTTCTTCACTGTACTACACTCAGCCAGTGTCTCAAAAATTAATGCAAGTGTATCAGGATCTGAAATTAACTTTCTATAGCCATGAGCAACATCCTGCTAGGAGGGGGAAAATCCTATTATAGCAGTTCTGGCATCTCACTGCTCATAGACTGTTAGTACTAACAAAGTAAAATTTCAAATTATAAAATGGTGAATACAAAAAAAGCTGTTCTGTATTGATTAAGCATTTTTTCCTTTTTGCTTATGAACCAATAAAGAAAAACTAGGTAATGCTTGCTCCTGTTAAATGACAGATCAATTACTAAACATCAGCTTGGAGATCAAACTGTCCAAAAATACTACATTATTATACAGAAATAATTAGAAAATCCACATATTTATAACAAATGTATTACACCATCCTCTGAAGTTGTGCAGTAACTGCCAGGAGAATTTTTTCAGAAAATTATGTGCTCACTGTAATGCTTAAAATACACTGCTAGTAACTGAGATGGCTCATAATCTCTTTGGTATTTACAAGAGATTAGGCAGGACTTGTACAAAATATTTTCAATTCTCTGCACAGCATATAATCTGTTGTTATATCGATCTGCCTTTTAGTGGCTACAGATAGGGCTATGGCAGTATTTCAGAAGTTTATTAAAAATTACATTTGGTGTGTGATGAAATCATCAAGTTTCAGAAAGGTGAACGTTAAGAGCTACTGTCTGCCCAGACCTCTGGTTACTATGAACGCCTATCACCTGACTAGCTGATCATCTGCAGCAATAAGGCAAAACAGTGGTTAACACACGCAACTATGCATGCTTTCTCCAGTAAAATGTACACGCTAAGTGGAAGTCAGCAATAGCTAACCAGGAAGAAATATTAAACAGTGGAATACAGAGCCAAAAATACATCTGGCAGCACTGGGGAATGAATGTTCCTGCTTCAGAGGGCAGCTCCTGCTGAAGGGACAGGCACTGCTTTGAGTCTCACAGCTCCAGCCCTGGATGCTGAACTCCACGGCCACAGGAACGGCTGATCCCAACAGCACGCTGTGCTCCACACAGCTCTGCTGGCTATGCAAGGTGCAAATGGGGTAACAGCAGAGTTCTGTATTTTCGTTTTGAGTTAGAATGCTGTATTTTGGTTACAACTCTAACATTGATATCATCCTTCTGATGTTTGTGAAATAACACCTGCTTCTATTAATGTGATTAATCTGATTATTCATCATTTTTACAAATAACATAACTAAGAGTCCATACACAGAAAGAAAAACAAAAAAAAATCTGAACTTAGAACAGCTTCTTGTCATCCATGCAATCAATATATGCTGTGCAGGAGCAGAAGATGTGCGTTGTGAACTTCCCGCTCCCGTCCCGTGCTCATCCTCCTCCCGACCTTTGTGCCAGTAAGTTACCAAAGCCCTCAGCGCTCTCCGGTTCCTTTCTAAAGCTGCCAACTGCAGCTGCTGGCCGCAGGCGCAGCTGGCGAGGGACCCAAAGCCCGGCTCAGCACAAACGCGGCTTTCCAGCATCACGTTTCTGATGGGAAACAACTGGGAGGCGGCTGGGCAGGACGCTCGCCCCGCACTCCCACGCGCGGCACGGCGGCGGCCGGGAGCAGCAGGCTGCGTGCGGCCCCGGACCCGGCGGCGGCGCGGCGGCCGAGGACGAGCACACAGTGCCCCCTAGCGGCGGCGCGGGGCACGCGCGGCTCGGGGGAGCCCGTCGGAGGCCGGGCCCACTCCGCGCGTGGGCCGGCGCGCGGCCTGCCCGCGCCCACCGCGTTTTGATGCTTTCCGCCCTTTTCTCGTTATTTGGAGGCGAGCGCCGTCAGCCCGGCGGCAGTCGCTTCACAGCACAGCCTCAGTGCCTCCTAGCGAATTACCTTTTTGCTTACAGAAACACTCCACCAGCATGCCCCAAAATTCCCCTCCGACGCACCGCGCTGCGAACTTCAGCTCAGCACGTGCGGTTGCTGTGCCGGGTCGGCGCGTCTCGCCGTTCTGCTGCGTGAGCCCTCGGCAAAGAGGAGCGAGCTGCTGTCGGTCCCGCGAGTGGCAGCGTGCGTCACGCGGCCATTAGCATCGGCGGGGCGCGGGCAGTAAAACAGGAGACAAAGGCACGAGGCATAAAGCAGCGGAGCAAGATGGCACCGATACAGGTGCGCCGCACAGAGGCACACGGAGCGCCGAAGAAACCCCGCTGACAGCGACGCAAAAAAAGAAGAGTGGGACCTGACAGCGCTGCCCGGTTTCATTTGCATAAAAAGTGAAAGCGACTATTTATAAATACATTCTAATCACAAGATGTTTGTGTTGTTGTTGTTGTTGTTTTTCCCCGTGTAAGGCATTAATAGACATTTATTCCCATCCTTGCATTTCAAAAAAGCAGCGTACAGCATTAGGCTTTTACAAAAAGATTACAGTGTACATTCTAAATTGATTCCCGTGTAAAGTGAAGGCGGAAAATAAGAGACAAATGACTGGAAATGCAGTGTTGGGAATGACAGTAGATATGTATTTAGATACAGTAACTATTAGGGCATAATTGCAGATGAAACTTTAATTGTGTAAGATTCATTATAATCTCCAAATGGCGTATATGCATTTAGGCTTAATATGAACCACAGAAAAGTGGATCTAGAAGTTCTCATCATTAGACTTTAACAGTAACTCGGCACTCTGAAAAAGCCGATAATAATAACTGCAATATTTCACCTGTGTTTCAGGGGCAGACGGTGTACTTGCGGCTACCTCCCATTAATGTTTTTGCATGCAGTATACTCCACCCAAGATCCCAACCTGAGCAGAACAAAACTGGACAGAGGAATGTGAAGGTACGTGTGTACGTCACAGAGATGAGAAGTCTTTCCCCAATTATTGTTTGTGCTGCAAATGCAAAAGCAGCTATTTTAAGGAGCAGGAGGCACGACGAGGTGGCCTGGTGCCCCGGAACATCAGTATCACACCATATAAGATACAGAGCTCAATTCGGACTGGCCACCAAAAATTAAATCATACCCCCTAATTGCACAGTGCACATAGTTGGCCTGAGGATGCTAAGCGTACACACAAAGCACACGTTAGTATGTGTGCACTTGCTTTGCACGAGTATCACTGGCAGAAGAGGAACCTTGTGACCTGTGCACTCCCAGCACAGTCCGTCACCTCTGTGGAGGAGAAAAAGGGTCACACTTTCCCATTACGGTCATCAATGCGTCTCTGATGCTAAAGGAATTAGGCTGCTAGAACTTACCAGGAATTCTATGCTGATAATGCGCACGGCACAGCATGCTGGCACACATGCATGTTCAGCTGGCCAGCCAAATGCGAGTGAATGCTTATTCCTGTGGGATGCGTCTCCCATGCCACCTGATTTAGAGATATTTCTTTAAGCTGCAGAAAGTTACTTGAGTACGTATCGAAGAGGAGCAGAAGGCAGAAAGACTTTTTCTTTCAAAATAAGGTGTCTCGGCGAATGTGCATTATATAACTAATTTTAATTTTGCGCAGTTACAGACTATAGACTTGCTACCCCTTCCACAGTTTCATGCAAATCTCCCAAATATAGTGACATTGAAATTTCAAATTTCTTTTTCTATAGCACTTGCTTCACAATTATGGTGTAAAAAACTTCACTTAGATTGTACTTAGCAGAATGCTTCAAAATATAAAAAATGTCTCAAGTGCACACAAAAGAAGTGAGATTCAATGCAATGCAGAAAATATTATTTTCTATGTCACGTAGTAAAAATCAACTTTTCCCCAGCAAATAGGGGTTTAGTCTTTACTTCAACAGGACAATTGCTTTTATTCATATAGAAAGAAAAGGTGGTGGGAAAAGCATAAGACTCTGCAGAGCAGGATGATTCTAATTGTTTTGTCCTTGCTGTGTATTATTCAGTCAGAATATCACCACCCATTGCCCTTTCAGCAGTAAACTGGGGCTGAAATGATGACCTCACTAAATCTAGTGCTAAGCAGACTATCTGTATTATACCCAGTACCATCTTTTCTCAAAATATGAATGTGACAGAAAATCAGGATTTTTGAGGTATGACTGTGAAGCTCTATCAGTGCCTTTTTCAGAGTGCTGCATCAAATCACAATTGTCTGGGAGTTCTTGATCATTTAAACACTCCATTTCATCTTAAAAAAAAAAAAAGGGGCATAAATAAACTTTAATGTCACATCATAGCTCTCTCTCAGAAAACGCACCAGACTATCTTACATGTGATGGAAGTTTGCCAGTTAATTCATCAAAAGGCTTTGAGTGAAGGGCAGATACCAGAGATGATGCATGGAGAGTAAAAATGTTTAGGTAGGAATGAAATAGTGAGAAATATTTTTAATTGCTACATGATGTCTGTCACATTAGCAATACCTGGACTTTGAAAAGATCTCCCTAGCAAAACAACACAGAACCACCTTTTATCTTTAGTAACATGTTTGTAAAATGAAAATGTCTTAGTGACACGAAAGAGAGATGACATTTCAGATTTCTCTGTAGTTTTTCCAATCTCAAAATACTACCATTTTACAAACAAAAAATAAAACAACACCAAAAAAAACCTACAGACTTTGGAATTCCATTATTTATGTGCTTATTTGGATAACATGGATAACATGTCTGAAAAACATCACTTTGCCATGGAAGTTAAATCTTTTATAGGATAACTTAAAAATGTGTTATTCACTTTGTGTAACTTATTTTATTCAGACCCCATCAGTAAAAGGGCTCTCCTGCATATTTGACATTGAAGATGCCCAGCAACCACGCAGTTATTTACATCGATTCCAAACACTTATTTAGACAAATCCAGAACTTGGGGCTGCAAATATCTGCTGAGAAAACCTCACTGTACAACACTGACGGAGCATATCTGAAACTCTGGAAGCACCTACATATGTCTTCACTGCATTTTTCAAATACATCCACTATGTTTAACGGCACAGTGTTATTTATGCTTTGAATACTCTTTTTTTTTTTTTTTCCTTCCCCAGAATGTTTGTCCATCTAAAGAGATCAGATTTCCTTTCCTCGTTTTAACTGCTTACAAACAATTGTTTTCTGCCCTTCCTTTTCAAAACTGAATCTGTTTGCAAAAGATCTCTTTTACTACCAGAAATTTGTGGGGTCTTGTTGCCCTGTGTAGTTCAGACATACAACTAAGTCCAGTGTTTTTCTTCAACTGAATAACATTGATAATGGGGAGCTACGAGACGCTCAGACTCTTCTTTCATTTCAAAATTAAAAAGCAAGTTCCACTCCCCACTTAAGAGATTATCTCATCTTTAGCCAGTGCCTATCTTCTATGTTCATGGACTCAAATCTCAGCAAAAGACAGCTTACAGAAAGTTGAAAGTACTGGAGATGTACAATCTGTGCACAATGCAGACAATACGGTATTTATACCACTTACACAGAACATTATTACATATAGCAAAATAGTCATCGGTATAAATATGCACTGATTTCATTTATACACTAAAACAAAAAAGAACAGATTTCCGGCTACTATCCAACTTTTTTTCGTGTACAGTTTTGAAATCTGTATTTAAACGTTCCTCCTCTACATACGGAAAGCTCAGAATTCATCATAGATGAAAAAATCAGAAAAGATCCTCTGTACCAATAGGTCAGCACATTCTTTTGCGATTTTAATAATGGCCTGTCCTATTACATTTGTTATTCATATTGAATAAGGATAGACAATTTTTAGGCATTATATAGCTTTCTTCTGGAATATTAGCTTTGTGGCTTTGAGAGGCCATTTTCTAAAGATCCTAATAGTCAAATGACATCTTGGGAAATGTTACGTTCTCACTGCATTTGCATGATAATGAAGATGAAATTTCATATACGCTACCTAAATTATACTTATCTAAGTTTTGTTTTACTGAATGACCAAAGGAATATGTTCCCTAAGCCAAAGTATTGCAATACAATGCAATACATTATTGCTTCTGTGAAAGACATGAAACTATAATCCAAGTGATAAAGTAAACCCTGTGCAATTTATGTAATGGTGTTAATATGATCTCATCTGTGTCTCTCTGAATACTTATTTCTTCTAAGAAAATTCTACAGCATCCACAAAAATACCCACTGTAAATTTTTAGAAAATTACTAAGGAGCAACTCAGTGATGCTCAGGAACATTATCGTAACATTTTATTTTTCAGCAACATACAGTAGCATCGTGATCTATGTAAAGTTCATATGCCAGCTTATTCAGTAGCTGTGAGCTATGTACCGTTCAGGTACAACTACATTTCACCTGCACCTACAGGAAAATCCACAAGTCCAGTCATTTTCAGGCTACAGATATATGTTTGAGGGATGACAATAACGGGCATCTTTTCCATCATTAGGCACATAGGCAAATGCGTAGCTCTCAGAAACCCCAGCCGTGGATAGGAGTGCTCCTGCATGCAGCTTGTGAATACAGGGATCATTCAAAAGCTCCATCCTGTGTAAGGGTGTGCAAAGAACCAACTCTCAAACCTGGTTTTTGAAAGTAAGCCTGTGGCATACCTCTTCTATAACAACAAGGACATTGTAAGAAAGTATTTGCCATCCCTGATCAGCACGCGCAGAGATGATCAATCATCAGTCTGCCTAGCAACTTAGTATTATCTGCATGATTCATTTTAAAGTACAGATCTAGAGAACCAAAATCTAACTGCAGTTTTATTCCAAAGACGCAATTCTTAGAATCTGAATAAGGCTGAAGAAAATATCAGTACAAAACCACACAAGTTACAAACTGGCAATATGAATCTAAGCAAAGACACAACACTCCCAGACTAAGACTCTACTTATAATTGCTAACTCTTTGAAAAGAGAATTTTTTTTTTTTTTTTTTCCCCTGGAAGATCTAGGCATTATTATTTTAAGAAAAAAACAAAGCAAAACAAAACAAAGCAGCATGGAATAAGTGGTGATTTTGTTTAACATAGCTTTTCAGTGCATTCCAGTCTATACTGCACTATGACTGCAGGAACAAATCCAAATTAAAAAAAAAAAAAGAAAGAAAAAAAGAAAAAAAGGAAAAAAACTTATCCTGGAGAAAAAAAAAAGCCTATACTCAAAGGAACATGTGAATAAAATTGAGACATCTGCAGTAAAGTTTTACCTTCTCCCTAGAATGTTTGAGATGAACTCAGTGTAACACTGTCTTCCAAGAAAAGACACAGTGATCAATGTGAGAGCACATCAGGCTCCCTTGGACAGGCCAATCAATGCAAGAAAGAACCTTGCCCAGGGCCTTATGCAAATAGGAGCACGTCCTGCAACCCAGGGAGGGAACATGCGCAATAGATCAATGGAATCTGAAAAACCTTACAGCTATATCAGCCTCAGACAGTAAATATATAATGATGAATCCCTCACGTTCACGGTGAACTCTTAAACTAGGTTATTTTCAACAGCTGGTTTAAAAATCTGCTGGGGCTGTACACAGTAGCAGCAAAGAAGTAAAATAAGATTATCTGTCTGGGGTTAATTTGCCCAGATTTTTTAAGACTGAGGAAATACAATCTACATACCTTAAAAAAATGCTGGAAGTTATGTGCCAGCCTTTGGTGCAGTGGGTGTGGCTGGGGATTTGTGTTGTTTATTTGATATTTTGATTTTTTCTAAAACCTACTGAGTAAAGTACTCATGATGTATAAAAAGGTTTATAGCTAGAAGACTACAATACCAGAGAGCTAACATCACAGTCGTCACCCTCTTGACTGAAATTTACTCTTTCAAAGAATACCGTGATTATTATTATTTTTCCATCCTCAACTATATAAGACTGTATTTTAAAGGAGCTGGAGAAAATACTAAGGCTTTTATGCAAAGCAGCTGACAGATGTAATACATACTTCAAAAGCCCTTGAAATCTGAATTAAAACTTGGTAAGGTACACAAAGCAATATTCATGACCACAGGAATGTACAGGTTCACCAACTACTTGCTGTAGTTGGTGGTGACTTGGTATATCAAAAATACTAAAATAGTTAGTTTTCTTATGGAGATCTGCAAGGAATGGTTTCCTAAACATTATTCATCATTTGTTTGTGGGAAAAGGGGTGGGGAGAGATGGGAGCATGATGAAGGAACAGGCAAAGATACCTACAAAAAACTTTTGCCTTGAAATCTCCGCTTTTAAAGATCACTGACTGCTCCATGCTTCATAGCACATGGGTACAAGGCTCCTGTCAAACAGCTTCTGCCACCCTAGAATAAAATATAATCTAAGTATTGACAAGCAAATAAAATGGCTTGGCTTAATCAAGCAGAAACCTTACACACTTTGTGTCCTGATGTGGCACAGGTGGGATTCACTATTACACTTAGTTAGCCTTGGAAAATGGAAAAAAAAGAGAAAAAAAAAGAAAAAAATAACTATTTAAACTATTTATTTTTCTTGTATTTGTGAGGAAAATTTACACTTGTGTTTTGATTCTACATGTTCAGGTCTCATTTTAATTCTGTGGTATTAGAAGCACAATTTTCTCAATAAGTATATGAGGAAAATCTACTTACATATTTTTACTTGATATCATATTCAAGTAAAGCCCTTAAATAGGATTATTTTAACATTTAAACACTGGTTCTCATGCTATTATTAATATTAAAATGCTTCACTAATATGAGAAAGCTACATAACACATCTTCACTAGATTAAAGACAGGAAAGTTTTAGGATAAAATGCAAATTCCAGCTGCTTCTTACAGTGCCACAGTGCGAGAGTTCCCTTCACCATGTTTGGATTGCTTTTA
Source organism: Chrysolophus pictus (assembly GCA_037305975.1). Lineage (NCBI taxonomy): Eukaryota > Metazoa > Chordata > Aves > Galliformes > Phasianidae > Chrysolophus > Chrysolophus pictus. The sequence continues at coordinate 17,288,672 of CM074614.1, read as the reverse complement.
CTCCGTGTGGATTTGCAATGCCTAATATATTATTAACTTGCAGTTCCCTTGGTTGATCCACTAACCCGGGTCTTAAAGTCTTAAAAAATCTCTGCTGTTTCACACAAAAGCCATACGTATACTTTTAACCATAATTAACATTTAAACTAACAGTAACACAATACACTTGAGTAGTCTAATTGGCATAAGATCCTGTCACAGAAATGGGAAAATACGAATTAGCAGTAAGACAATTTCCTTTTTGATTTTTTTTTCATTTTTAAAAAATACAGTATTTAAAACAGTCTAATATTTCAGATAAAATCTGAATATTAGGAAGCCAATAAAGAGTTGAGCTCAGATCTTTTACATCAGAAAATTGGAGATAAGGCACACCTACTACAGTTGATGGATTTCCCCCAAGTCTGAAAGATCATGATGATGATTCAGACAGAAAACACTTCCATAGAGGTGCACGTGTAGAGATTACAGTTTTTAACTCTAGGAAGTTGGGGCCACCAAAGAGGAATTTAATGGCCAGGCAAATAACTCTGTTGAGAATTCCTTCTGGTAAGAATGAGTTCCCCTGGGTGTAGGGAGTTAACTACTTGCACCAACAGTGTACTACAAACTTTGGTTTCACACAGACATCATCATGTTAGCCTTGACAGGCTCAAGGGCTGAAGACAGTGCTGCCAACTGAAAGGATGAACCATGTATTCTTTCAGTAAGGTTCTTTTTTTTTTTTCTTTTTTTCTTTTTTAATAAGAATTTGAAATGAAAAGTAAACTATTAAGTGAGCTGTTTCACAGAATTTAAGATGGAGAAAACAGAGGAGGAAAGGATACTAATACAAAGGAATTTATAAAGCCAGAAGGAAGTTTCTAGTCAAATATAAGGATAGATGCCAAATATGGTTTTATTTAATATCTTCATTAATGATATGGAATTAATGAAATTTGCAGGTGACACTAAAGTGGGAGAAACTGCCAAGAGAAGCATGAAAGAAATATAAAAACAAGCTTCCAAGATTCACAGACTTGTAGCATAAAAGGGATCATTATGACAATCTAGCTTGTCATCCTATGTAGCAAGGGTAGATGAATTTAATTTGGAAGAACGAGATATAATATTGTTGGAAAAAGAAGGTCATCTACTTGATTCCATATGACTGGGGAAAGGGAAAAAGAAAAGATTAAAATACTATGAGGGAACTGTGAATGTTAGTGGGTACCATATTCAAAGCAACTTTGCAAAAAAATCTAACACTGTGTTGGCTGCACTGACCACAATGTTGCACAGAACATTGCTGAAGTTTGCCTTCAGCTGGCTATAATAACTACACTTACAATACAGAGCTCAATTCTCAGCAACTGCAAGAGAAATGTTGACAAATATGAATTCAGAAAAGAATGCAAGAAAAGTAAAAAGAAAAAAAGAAGACCTAGTTTTATATAAATCACTGGGCAACGACAGATACAAGAGGATGGAAGTATGAGAACAACTGAGAAAGATCAGAAAGCTCTTCATACCAGAATCTAAAAACAGCTCACTGTGTAGTGTACAGAATGTAAGATAATACAAAGAAATTGTGAAAATATGTAACTACTGAGATCATGTGTCTCTAAAAACATCACTGTGGGGAAATGCAGGAAGTGTTTTGCCATTGTCCTACAACAATGAACATATATTTCCAAATAAACTGACTTCCAACTAACTCTAACTTTTGCCCTTCTCCTGTTCTTCATTCATTTTATAATTAGCCTTCCAACTCCGATGTCAAACTAGAAAATTAATATGAAATGGCCAATGAGATGTAAAGTAATGATGGGTGGTGCAGGCAATTAGCATTCAGTGTATCGTTCTGGGCCATGAAACACTGCCCTTCTCCTTTTGGAAGAAGCAGGGATGGGCCATATATACTGCTAGCCTGCAGACCATGGACTGAGCTGAGTGAAGCATGAGATATTAAATTAGCAAATGATTAAGATGAAGCAAAAAGTAATGAGGCTGAGAAAGTTATCCAGAGTAAAGTAGCAAGTCGGGAAGAATATTCAAAACTTGAGTCCTGCTCTTGAAGTGGCAGCACAAGAAGCTCTTACGAGAGACATGATTTTGTTTTAGTGATCCTCTCCTGACATCCAGTAGTAAGGCTGAGAAGGATGGGGTTGAACTAAGAAGAAACTGGATGCCTACACAGCATCTAAACCAAAGAAAAAAGTAAAAAGAAAATGCAGCTGTGGTACTCTGAGCCTCTACTTGGTGATTGTTAATCGTTCCTCTGCCTCTTCCTGTTAAGACTCTCTAGGCAGCAAACTCTTCAGGATAAGATGCTAATATATAGCTGCCACCACAGAGCAAATAGATAATAATAATACATGGTAGCACGGGAAATAATGGCATCAGTGCATAGTTGTTAGCTTAATTACTTGGGCTGAAAGAGGAAAACTCAACAGTTATGTAAAATGTTTATATGCCCTATATTAAAGAGGGCAAAGAATATACACACGTACATATGCTTCTGTGTATATATCAGCCAAACATGATAAGTTGCAATCAAGAGAGCAGGCAGTGACACTTATTAAGATACTTCAGTGTTTCTGATAAATCCATTTCGTTTGCTCACTACTGTAACCACTCACAACTGAATCTGCAATCCTTGTTGCTTTCTACTGAAAGCTGAAACTTACACATTTCAAAAAGCACTGGCAAAAACAAGTCTACTATGTCCAAAAACAAGTGAGGAGGAAAAAAAAAAAAAAAAAAGTTGTTTGCCAACACTGGTATTTAGAGGGGTTGATCTTGTTTTGGATCAAACTCAGTGTTTTGTGAGTTTGAGGTGGGAAATTTGGCCATGGAGTAAGCCTGGAGCCAGCGAGGCACCATCTGTAGAAAAATTAATCCAAAGTGGGTCCAATTGTTTGCAGCTGTAAATAGCCACCTGCACACGCTTGCTTTCACAAGAACATAGACTCCTGGGTCAGATCAAGGCCTGACTGTCCCAGTCAATTACGCACATAATTCTTCTCACATGTGTGTCTAGCTGGGTAGGAATTTTGTCCCAGTCCTCTTGTTCCCAAATAGGCCTTCCTGATCTAATGGTGAGAGACCTAATTCTACCCTAAATTTATTCATGGCCACTTTTAATCCATTTGTTCCTGTGCCAACATTGTTCTTAGGCTTAAATGGCTCTATCTCCCTGCTGTTTACTCTCCTGATATATTTAAAGAGTGCTATCAATCCCTCTAAGCTTTCCTTTGCTGGGCTGAACAAGATGTGCTTTTTTAAAGACTCATGTAGCAGAACACAGTGTAGGCACCTGAACCTAGCTTTTTTCAGAAGCTACCAAAGTTAATGTAAAAGCATTAGCAAATTACACAGTTCTTATTCAGACCGATAAGCCTGGAGGGTGTGTGCATGGTTTCTACGACAATATTGATCCTGGTGCTTAGGGCAGGTAAGACATCCAAGTGGCACTGCATCACATCACACAATTGAGTTCTTCATCTTTTCTAGTGAAATGGGTTCTCCATCGCTCTGAGCATCCTGACACTTCTTCTCTGTATCTCTTCCAGCTGGAATTAATCTTTCTGAGTGTGGGTAATCGGAATTGCTTCAAATTATCTGAGATAAATCTCACGAGCATGCTGGCCAGCATTAATATTTCTCTTCCTCTGATAGAAAGAGCGAACAAATCACAGGATCACATTTGCCTCCTCTACTGCTTTAACAGGTCATTCACTTACACTATTGCTGATTAAGTCCAAGCGCTTCTCCTTCTTTGCTGTTTTTCTATTGATGGAATCACAGTTTATATATGCATCCAGATGGCTAGCTGTTAAATGTATCTTGAAGTTTGCATTATTTCATTTAAGTTCTCTTACTATAGAAATTCTAATCCTGAGCATTAATGGTAACTTCACTATTTTATGTCATGAGCCAATTTCATTACTGCACACTTAGTTTTTGTGACAATCAGCAACACAAATCCAAAAACCAATCCCACCAAACCTGCTAGCAACCTTATTCTTGATCAACTCTTTTTACAGAATTCAGTGCTTTTTCTTCATTAGGCCCCACCATTCACCATCATTTCTTGTTTGTCCTGTTTCAGAGGAACAAACGTCTATTAACAAAGTACAGCTAAAATAACTAAATGTTTCCTCCAGTATCAATCTTGGTCACCAGATTTGCTTCTCGGCTCCTCTTTCCTCATTACAGGTCTTGTGTTATTACTGCTGCATATCAGCAGATCTATTTCAATTTAATAGGTCAGGATGGGGTATTAAGAGTTGCATATAAATAGTATCCAATAAATGCTTATCAGTTCTTGACCCAAATAACTAAGTAAATAAGTAAATGAATGTGTATGAAAATATATAAATAAGGATCTGAATAAACAAATGATTCCATCTCAAATTTCAGTAAATTAAATTAATGAAAAGCTAATGACATGTTCACAGCCAAGTCATTAAGGCTCTTAAACTGCCTTTTGCTTGTGCCAGAACAGTGGTGCAGCCACAGAGACTCCCAGGTAGTCCAGCAGGTGTCCATTTATCATAGCTATCATTACAACACCTATTATCTCTAGGTAGGGTCAGGTCTCCTCACTGTACTCAGCACAATACAACAAAACATAGTGGCAGCGTATTGCAGACCATTTCTCAAAATGATGAGACTAAAATTATTTTAAATTGACAAAATTGGCTGATTTTGATGGAATGAGCACACTACAGTGGGTGCAGTAACTGAACAGTGTGTGTTTTAAGGGTACTCACTTTAACAAAGCTGCTTAAAAATGCACCTTTGTGCAATCCAACATTTTAGCTGACAAATGAATAGTCTCTCATTTACTCAAAGACAATGACTTTCTTTTTATTTAATAATATCACATTCGCTTTGTATTTTAAAGTGAATGGTGTAAGTTGTGGATAACAGTGCTGATTTTCATAATTTCATCATGATTATCATGACATTTGACATTTTTCTCTTAAAGATATCATTTAACCACAGAATCACAGAATGGCCATGGTTGAAAGGAATCTCAAGGATCATGAATCTCCAGCCCCCCTGCCACATACAGGGCCACCAACCTCCCCATTTAATGTTAGACCAGGCTGCCCAGGGCCCCATCCAATCTGGCCTTGAACACTTCCACAACCTCTGTGGGCAAATGATAGAGTTACTGCAGAACCAAAAAGGTACGCTTCTGGATCTTTAGGTGCTGAGTAAACCCATAAAATAGCAAAGCCTAAGGTCTCAAGAATATACAAAGCAAAGAGGAGGAATATTCCACTTTTTTTTTTTTTTAAATTTAGATCCCATGATACTGACTACCTGACAACTTTGAAAGCTTAGATTTAACAGTTCTCATGATTCTGAAATGAGTAGTTGTCATGAGTGTTTTCTATAACGACAAACATAGATAGTTTTAAATATCATCCAGCGTTCAAGGACCACCACTTCCTTTCACCTCTATCGGCACACAGGACTTAGAACTGTAATTAGATGTGCTGTTGATGCTCAGAAGACTCAGGTAAACACTGGTGCACAGTTTATCTGTTCTCCTTCTGTGAGGGTCTTTCAGGCAGGCAATGACAAGGGAAAACATTCTTTTTAAAGTTGAAATAATTGTAAACCTGCAAAATTTGGCAGAAAAACTCACAGGAGGCGTTGTACCAGAAACTTATTTTCTGTAAACTAAATATAAAATTGACTCCATCAACTTGAAATTCTCAGTTTCTGTTAAATTTCAGAAAATTATTATAAACCAGGAGTTGGGAAAGTTCCACGATTTACCATCAACTACAGCAAGCTGCTTCTGAAAATAAATCCCTGAACTACACTGGCTGGGGAAGTAAGATGAGGTGTGTTCATGAATCATGTTTTGAGATTTTTAAAATCAGTAATTAGCGCAACACAGTGACCCCCACAACTATTTTTAGTGCTGTGTATTTAAAAAGTAATTTACATTTAGACATTATTAGATGTGCATTTAATTTCAAACCAGAATTACACAAAGTTTTAATCACTAAATATAAAGATGCATTTTAGCATATGGTTTATAATTAGCATTTGTAATTCAAGCCATAAACAATATAACTAACTACATTTATTGGTGGAACTTTACTTCCCACACATGTTCAATTGCTTTCAATTATTTCCCCAGTAGTCTACAACTCAGTACAGTACAGAAAATGTGTGCCTACACTGCAGTATCTGCATAACAGTTTCTGTGCATTCACTTACAATGTTATAGATCTGTGCTGCTTTTCTTCATGGCCATGACATCTCATGGCCACAAACATGAAAACAAAAAGTTGCAAATACCAAATGAAATATTAGATGTGGCATATATTTGAAAATTGTAGCCAAGTATTACTGGCTTGTTTAATAAAGGACTTCGAAACCATAGCTTGACTTCTGTTGTAAGATCAAATTCCAAGCTAAGACCATTTACTAGGAATAAACAAAAATGCTTCTCCTTTTTTACTGACTTCACCACTGCTGGTCAGTTACATCACTGTGAGTTTGGTTTCTTTACCAAAATGAGTGTCAGGTGCCTGCATTCCAGCACTGGATGTGGAGAACTAACGAGTAGAGGAGAGGTAGAGCTGAGCTGCTTTTTCTGTATCTTTTCCCTTAGAAACTGCACACAAAGGAGCACCTGGACTTTCTTCTGCCCTTACAAGGCTGAAAGTTTTCCCGTGCTTCTTCTGAACAGCAGCTCTGCCTTACTGTGCCCACATCATGCTACTGAACTCCATGAATGAAGTGCTGCTTCGTATCAGGTTTCTTCTCTGCTTAAGTTCTTTATCAAGTGCCTTACATAATGAGGAAGTGATGAACTTCAGATCTCTGGCGATCGAGACAATTTTAAATAATTGGGACAGATCTAGCAGCACCAAACATGCAAAATGAGTTTAAAAGATTCACTGAAAACTCAATGAATCAATGAATCAAAACTTTTCTGTCTTTTTGGCTTGTTTTTTTTTTTTTTTCTTCCTGAAGGTGCAATCCAGGCATAAACCTCTGCTCCAAATTAAAGCCATGTGCCTCACAAGACTATCCTGTAAGAGAAGCAGAGTCAGGAGCAGCTGTGCAGAGGGTCTCTGTAACTTCTGTAACCTACACTTCTATAGACTGCTTGACCCAAAATGCTTGTATAGCAAGTGTAGGGGTGGTGTGGCTGCTACATGGTGCAGCTGCTATACTACCCCATCATCTAGCCCCAGCAAAGAATGAGAGAAAGTGAACAAATACATATTTGTTGAAAGACAGTAACTGCCCATCAGCTGCTCCATTTCTATTTTTTTTTTTTTTTTGTTAATTGCAAAATGTCATATGGATATAAAGTTGAAGAGAAAGGAGAGCATAACAAAATAAAATTCTGCAAACACTGTGAAAAAATAGTTCAAGATTTTTTTCAGTTATATCTCAAATCTGCTTAAGTGTATATATTATATTATTAAACTTCTTTCAGTGGAAGACTGACTTCAAACTACTTCTACCAGAACCAGGTGTCAATACCCTTTGATTTTTTTTTTTTTTTTAAACAATTGGGGTACATTAAATATACTTCTCAGGTCTAGTTTTGCATGACAGATATGTGATGTGCCAATGGTTATATATTATATTCTTCCTCTCAGGCATGTATCTCCTGCAGAGACAGCAGACTACAGAAGCTGACCCTTACTGAGACCATCTTGTCTCTCTGACAAAGATCCTTTTTAACTTCTTACTTACTGGTTACTTCCTGTGATGGATAAAAACTTTAGCTCAGCTTGTGATAATTTCACAGGCCCTGAGCACCCTGACCCTGGAAGCCCCAAGGTCAGAAGTCAAGTCTTGTTCTGAAACATCTGCGTGCTTCATATTAAAGTAGAACAAAAGTGAAGAAATATCCACCAGTGTGACAAGAGAAACAGGCAAAATGGGAATGACACGTTGGTCATCTGTTACCCATGCCACCTCAAGCCATTGACTGAAATGTGATGGAAAAACTCTGCCCGCTAGCTTTCCAGGCCTCCTTCAAATAAGTGCTTTGTTTGGGAAATGGTGAGAAAGGTCTCCAGTCATTTTTTATTTCTGCCTTATGTTAACTGTATGTATCTGTAGGTGTCCAGGCACCTACACAACGTGGCTTCACAAAGTCTAAAAAAATTCTGCTAACATTTCATTTTCAAAAGATAAGGCACATTAGAATAACCTAGGTTGAAACACACGTCAGCTTAAAATCACAGCTTAGGAAAGAGAAGATAGCAGAACAGATTCTTCCTGCTCTCCATGTGTCTGAGGAGCATCAACCATGCACAACACAGCCAGCTTAAAAAACTGTTGCCCAGAGTTATGGTTAGTTAATCATCTTCACTAACCTGGTCTCTTAAAATTTATTTTTGAGAGAACTTATTAACATGGTAATAAAATACCTGTGGAAAATCATCAACAGAGCTGTTCTCAAGTTTCAAATCTATACATATTATACTCTTTAGTTTTAAAAATATTTTTCAGGAAACACAGAAAAAATCAAAGTGGCCTTAATTTCAACAAATAGAAAGAGTTAATAACAATCTAAAATTCTTAAACTAATAGAAGTATTACCTCTCTGAATTCTTCTTGCTTAGAGTAGCACAAGAATAAAACTCAAATGCCCAACATACTTTTTCATAACTAAAGCATTTATCTTACATTCAGGCAGGAACTACTTTTAATATCCTTAAGTTAGACTAAACTAGTATGTGCCATGAAGATGATTAGAGGGCTGGAGTACCTCCTCTATGGAGACAGGCTGAGAGTGCTGGGGCTTTTCAGCCTAGAGAAAAGAAAGCTTATAGGGGTAACCATATAGCAGCCTTCCAGTACCTGAAGGAGGCCTACAGGAAAGCTGGGAAGGGACATTTTATAAGGGCATGTAGCAACAGGACAAGGGGAAATGGCTTTAAACTGGAAGATAGTAGATTTAGGCTAGAAATTAGTAAGACATTCTTTACTGTGAAGGTGGTGAGACACTGGAACAGGTTGCCCAGTGAGGTTGTGGATGCCCCCTCCCTGGAAGCATTCAAGGCCAGGCTGGATGGCGCTTTGAGCAACCTGATCTAACGGGAGGTGTCCCTGCCTATAGGTGGGTCTTGTGGGAGATGTCCCTGCCTATATAAAGGTCCCTTCCAACACAACCCATTCTGTGATTCTCTGAATATTTTGTAGATAAAAGTTGTACGTATGTATCAGCTAATTCCTGTGTCTATAAACTAACACACTTCTTTAGTGCTGAAAGAGGGCTTTTCTTTTTAAAGTTTTCTTCAATAAAGCATGTCCTGATTACATCAGTATTTTAAAATTTAATGACCACACCTACATTATTTTATACAAGCATGATAAATTTACCAGGTGAATTCTTTCTATATTAGACGAGATGAAGAAATTTGCCTTGTAGAAATTAGATTAAAAAAACTGATGAAAACGATGGATCTTCAGCAGTCCTAAAATCAAGGGTAAGAAAGCCTTAGACTGGCCAGAATACTTCCCAGCTTAAGTCACAGCAGGGTTTATCCAGAGCTAATTAAACTGAAGAAAGTCTTTCCAGCAGATTCTGTACTCATTTGTGGAAAAACTGCAAAACTGTGTAAACCTCCAAATCTTTCCTCACATTCAACTACATAGATGAATGTGCATCTATTAATTATGACTTAGCATTAAATTGTTATTTATTCCCAGTCTTGACCTCCAGCCTCTCTAACCACAGACCAGAAACTTGCTGAGTCCTACCTTTACTACAGAATCTGAAAAAGAAGGATTCAGTGAGTTTTGTTTTCCCACAGTTTTTCATGTTAGTGGATACATGGAACCTACTGTCTAACTCAGTAATAGGTCCATGCAGTGACCTTCCATATTCATAGAAAACCTCACAGGTTTGTATGTGAACACTGGTCAAACTGTTCCTAACTGCTGTTTGAAGAAGATAATAAAAAAGAATTTCGAAAATCTGTGAAAGACCTCAGGAAAGAAGGCAATGAAAAAGGCATACTTACCAGCTCTACAAATGCAAGTCCTCCGTAACTGTGAGCAACAAAAAACACATTCTCCGCTGCTGACTGGGAAATAAAATGGTCCCAAACATAAATTGCATGTTCTTCCGGAGATCCATTATCCTGCAGAAAAAAATCACATTTGCAACAATTACCTGTTAGCAACTGGCAATTCTGTCTAAAAGTAACATGTTCCTATATGCTAAAATGTATTGTTAAAACAAAATTCAAGCTAATAATACTCTGATGTCAAAAATGAGCAGATTCATTTGTCCAAATAAAAGAAATCTAAGATTGCAATTTAAATGCAGTAAAACTGTTGTTTTATTGCTACTTATTTTAATAAATACAACAAAAATTATGCATCTGCAAAATTTTGTCTAAATACCATGATGGCAATTCAGCTAAACAGAGGCATTCAAAGAAATTATGAACCACTGCTCTGGTTTTCATTCTTTTGACAACTCTTTGTCAAATATTTGCTCACTGATGGTTTGTTTAAAGTAGTTAAGTCTTAGTCTGATAAAACAAATAAAAACGAGTATGAACAAGATAAATATAATTTCAGTCTTTAGAATTTTTTTGTATTATGCTCCAATGGAAATTTGCCAAAGAGTAAAACTAGGGTATTTGCAGCTACTCTTTGAAATGCTATTTTTATTTGTTTTGAAACTGTAGACTATGAGATAGAGGGCAGATAAACCACGTTTTGACTGCTTACGTATTAGCCATTATTTCGGAGTTTCTGGTAGTTGGAGGAATGTTTTTTGTTACTGAACAATAACCAATGGATGTAGTCAGAGAGCCACTGAAAGCACTGTAATCAATCACACTGATGCTAGTGCACTATCCTCAAACATGTGGGGATGTGCACTGCTATCTCTACCTTTGAGACTATCAGAAAGATCTTTACTCCTCTGTATTTTACTTCTTTATCAGGCTGTCTGTGGCATCACTTCAAATTTGTCTAGTCTCAGGTGGCATAAGTTTGATGCTCTGTTACTTCCTGCTTCCCACTAGGATTTCACACCTCTGTAGCACAACACTGCAGACATTTTCCAGCTCCAGAGCTTTTGTGCCAGGAAGAGCTGCTCAGTGAAGGTCATGTAATTTCCTAATATTTGCATCCCTTTGCTCTTCTCTACCAGTGCCTTCATATCACTAGAAGACACTGACAGATCATATAAGCCCCATTTCCTTGGGGAAAATAAAGTATAAACCAGCAAAAGCCACTGGAATTAAAGTGATAATTACACTGTATGAACAACTGTAACTTTATAAAGAACACTGAAGTCACAGTCTCACTCTAAAATACAATTTTGGAAATTTAATCTCTTACGGTTGTCGAACATGAGTGAGAAGACAGACAACTAAATAACTTGGTGGATGTAGGCTTTTACTTCTATTTTCATGCCTAGTTTACTATCCTAAATAAGAATGAGATAGTTACAAAACCTCATGGATCCGGACTGAAACCATTACAAACAGTCATGTGCTTAATTTTTTTTCCTAATTTTGTAGAGATTACAACTTTACAATCATATCTGCCTAAAAGCACTAAAGATATTCAATTTAATTCTGGACAGATTCTTCACTTGACTATGAGTTTTAAACAAATTTGTATTAACTGCCATAAACCACCTCAAGACAAGAAAAGACTTATTTTCTTTCAACCAGAGTTTGAACTTTGATTGTAAAGATAGAAGAAGGAGGTAAAGACCCCTCCTTTCATGAGTAAAGAGGTACATTTTTCAAAAGAAATTTCATATGGAAGATATGATTGGCAGACTAGTTATTAAGATAAAGCCAAAGAACACCTCAGATGTTTCTTAAGGAAAAGGGATGTATTCGAACTATGATACATAAGGAAAAGGCACATTCGAACATAGAGAGAATTTCTAAATGACCAGTTTAACTAGAATATTTACTTTAAATAATTTGTGGAAGATATTTATATATATATATACTTTTTAATAATAATGTTACAATGAATTCCTGTAACAACAATTTTTGTGTGGTATAAAACTGTGGTTTAATACTCTAAGAAAAAGATAAGGCTATTTGTGGTTAACTTTGTATTTTCATGCATTCTGTAATTATTATTCGCTGTGCTGCCGTCAGGAGAAGCACACCATTTCAGGTTTCCACAAGACAAAGATAGCAGCAAGAAGCTTCTAAGGTTTCAAAAACTCAGCCTGAAAACCTGCATCAATTAAATCATAAGCAGTGGTTATCAGATCATTAACTGCACGACTTCACAGTCCAGTACAAAGACTCAACAGAACTTTATAAAAACAAAAAGAAATGAACTGGAATTAGTTACTTACAGACTGTAACTACACATTCCTTTGTTACTGGTGAAAAAAAAAAAAAAGGCAGGATAAGCTGTACTGCTGTACTTACTCTGCCACATGGTAAGGGGCAGAAGTATGTGAAAGATGGAGTTTGGAGGAGCAGTGTATGTTTAAAAGAAAAGCCCTTTCTTCATGGCATCTGCTTATTTTTTTCCTCATAGCAAGCCACTACTTTAAACAAGTTGGATGGAGAATAAACCAGTGCTGTGTCCATACAAGAAACATCTGGCCATGTAAGTGGGCACAGCAGACTGTGGGGTACTGCAAGTCTCCTTAGGGTACTGAATTGCTTTAGGTCCATTAGGACCTGGGGATTAACCATATCTGCCTGGTCTCGGTTAAATTATGATGGTGAATACTGCAGTTTCAGTATGAAGGTGACAGTTTCAGGCAGCTGTTGCTTTCCTTCATTGCAGCTAAATACAATGCACTTAAATACCACCTTAAATGATTTTATAAATTTAGAGCCTCTTGGCCATGCTTTGCGTAATTACAGAATTGTACAGAAAGGAATGAAGAAATCATGTTATGTACCTCAAAAGGCTGATGAGGCTTAATGCATTCTCATTTGTGAAACAGATTGAGGTGGAAAGGCGCTAGGAGAGCTGAACTTGGATTTCCAGCTGCTAGAAGTCAGTTATCTGCAACCAGTAATTCTGTGTCTAAATAACTAGTTTGATTTTTTGGAGCTGTGGAAGTCATAGCTGCGGGTCTTCAACACCCCAGATATATACAAGAAGATATAAAAGTAAAAAATATTAAGAACCTTATTAGAAAAAGCCCTCTCTGTGATACATAACCAGTGCAAAGTAACCTTAAAACACACAGCTGTCAGGCTGCTGCAGTTCTGGTGCTGTGATTCTGCTCCTGCACCGGGGCTTGCTCAGGTGCTGAATGGAACATGGGAGGCATAAGCTTTGCACATCATGAAAAATCTTACACGGCTCCCTTTTTAAATGGAATATTATCAGATAAGATTTACCCTTTAATTCACTAATAAATGAAAAGATGTCCATGTCTTTTTCTTAATAACTATTATATTTCAATCCTTTTTACTGCTAAGATTACAATGAATATACCTCATTTACTACTGGTAACTACCAACACTGTGGAGACTATTAGATATTGAACACCTGTCACACATGCACACAGCAAAATCCACTGAAGATTACCTCAGAGATAAAAGGAGTTAAAATCACTTAAGAGAAGTATTGCCAAGGTATTTTAGATTGCTTACATTGTATTTATTCCTCTTCTTGAAGGCTACAGGAGGAATATGTTTCTGAAACTAGCTATAATATGGCACCCATAAAAATAATACAGAATGCAAGTAGTCACATAGTCCTGGTCCAGGTAATGATCAGATTACTTAAAAAGATCTGCTTACCACATGGATATATTCCTTTTCAATGAGAAATGATCATCAAGCCTTTGCAAATAGAGTAAAAATTTGTTTCATGTGGCAGAAATGAGTATTCACAGACACTACCTTAAGAACAAATGCCTTTCTCAAGTGATAAAAGGCCTTTTTAATTTTTGTAGTATTTTTAAACACTGTCTATTAACTATAGAAAAGTCTTCACTTCTTAAACCAAATAGCTATCACTCAAAAAATGATCATAAATGGTTAATACGGAGCTTTTCATTTTAATATCAAAAGTTTAATCAAATAGTTTACTAGCACAGTCTACAAAAATAATATGACAGTGATTAATAAATTCATGTTCCTCATCTATATGAAGCCATTTAATATCCCAGGGCCAGAACCTCTTCCACAGCCACAAGCTGCCTGAAGCAACAGATGGAGGCAGGGAGGAAGCCGTGCTCCCTGGAGCTCTGTCAGGGTGAGCAGAGCCCTGGGCTGCTCTGACCTGCACAGCTGGGCTGGCTGATGGGGACATGGGCATGCTGGCATTCCCCCATTCCTCCCTCGCCCTATATACAGAACTGCCCACGACAGTTCGCTGGTGAAGGGCAATGGAAGAGCCCTGCCCTTTAGCCGAATGTAAATACTCTCTGCTTTGGGCTTCTTGTCTTCTGAGGCTTTTCTTTGTTACCTTTGTGTTCATTTCTGGCTGGCTGTCTCTCGTTTCTGTTCAGTAACTCATTCCTATTTTGTCTTGGCGCTTACAAAATGCTAACAGAAACACTCTTTTATACAATGCTGCTCCTAATCTCATTTCAAAAAGAGGTTTTGCTTGGAAAAAACAGACTTGCACCTTTAAAATTCTCCCTGTAATAGTTTAGGAGCTGTGAAACAAAACAAATGATTGTGGGTAAATTCTCTCGCAATTCACGGTGCAAAGAAGCAAAGAAAGAGAATGCATATTTCGGGTTGTCATTTTTCCCAATATTGCTAGTGCTAAGAGTTGAAAGGTATATAACATTTTAATGGCTAGAGCCATTAGGAATACACTGATAAGCAGTGTGCATACAGTGAATACAGTGTTACGTTATGTTGCTTTCAAAAAACAGGTTGAATTTACTAATGTAATATCACAGTCATTAATTGCTAAATACCAAGCTGAAGTGATGCACCAACCCAAGCCTTATCAACTATGCCAGATTCTAACACCTAGACACTGCAAGGTCTGCAGTTATGATGGACTACCTGAGTTGATAACACATGGAATTATCTAAACAACATTTGCATATTTGGGTAATTATTTCCTAAGGTTAATTAGCTCCTGCAAAGCAGCTTGGCCTTTGAGACTGCTTACTGTGACAGGTTCACATATTTCCTGTTTCAATGCCAAAATTTACAGTTTTTTTTTTTCTTTTTTTTTTTCCCCTTTTAAATAACCTGTTGCTGGAAAGTTGAAAATGGGGCAGGAGCTTAAGGGCCTGAAATACTATTTACTTTATTAAGGTAAGGCAACTCAGATCCCTTCCTCCACTTCAGATTCATCTCAACTCCAAAAAATTGAATCACGAAAATCAAATTTGTTCTAAGCTCAGGCAACAGCTCTCTGAAAAGTCATTGTTTTTTTAAACCAACAATTTGGAATCACATTTTTTTTTCAATAAGTAGAAAGGGAAATGCATACGCATAGGGAAATATGACATACAACTGAATAGCTTTTCAACAATTTACTTGAAGGTGGCTTCTATAATTACCAATTATCATAGCAAAACAAATCCTTCCAACTAGATGAGCTACTGTAAACAAGTATGGTACATGTGTTAAATATGGGAGAACAGAACTCACACTAGGTTTCAAGCAGAGATGAGGAAAGCTCAGATTTCCTGTTTCCAGATCTTGTGCAATTGATCATTCCCTACAAGCAGGACCTTTGTAATTGTACACAGCTCTTCTTGCTGCTCTGGTGAGACTTTGGGCAGAGAAATTTTAGCATGTACTCCACACTTCTGAAAATCATTGAAATAAAGATTATATATAATATAAACATAACCATATAAAAATATAGCCCAGAAAAGTAGCAGTTTGTCACTGAAACCATACAGTATGAAATGTGCTTTCATTGGTGACTGGCTAACACTGATATTTTTTGTACAATGAAAGACCAATTTTCTGTACAAGAAGACTCTGTTCTCTTAGAAGAAAATCATACGTTTGTAGCTCTGAAATGAACAGCTAAGAAATATAGCATGTTCCCTGCTGGTAAACAATTCTTCATTATCATAACCAGACTCACACCAGCATCAATTTTGCAGTGTTCTTAGACAGTGGATCCCATAAAAGTTAAATGGATGTCACTGCAAACATTCTTTGACTAGAAAGTAATACTTACAAAACCATATATTCATAGCTTGCTCTGAAAGTAATGCCTCCGTTTTATTTCCACGGAACTACAACAGATATAAAGAGCACAAAATCACCGCTTGATAGAGCAAATACTCAGCTACAGAACACTGTTTTTTGACACTGTCATCACCATTAGCTATGCATTTTCACCAGTGATGAACAAGAGCCTGTATGCCATGCTTGTAACAATCTGTTGCTGTTGCCACGGCTGAAACACACCACCCACTACCTCACTCTGCTCTCACCCACTGTTTGGTCTCCGGAAACTTTCATAAGGCACTGATGAATGTCAGTGGGTTCCATTTTTTTCTGCATGGAGGAATTCAGTGACACACCTTTGCTCTATGCACACTTCCATGTCAAATGCCATTCTGTCAGACTGCCCCTCTGCTGCCATCTGTCACACAGCAACAACATGTAATGGGATATTGGTGGGAAGGTTCAATCTCTACTGCTGTACCACCAACATCTACCTCTAACAGGCAGGGCCAACATAATAAAAAGCAATGCACTGCTTTTGGAGCAGCCCTTGAATATATATGCGTATGTAAATATGTATACATATACAGACATGTAAATATGTATACACACATACAGACATATGTATGTATATGTATGCATAGATGCACAGATGGCAAATACTGAAGACAAATTAATAGGAAGGATCTTAGCCCACATTACTGCCCAGATACAATTTTTGTAGTTCTAGTATAATCAGGTACCCAGTTAAGCCAGGAGGAACACTGCCATTTGCTTTAATACCAACTGAGCTAAAAACAATGCTTAAGTCCTTTAAAGAACTTAGTAGTAATCTAGAACTATATGTGTTAGGCTTGACTAAGAATATCTGCTTCTTCCTGTCTTCACATTCTCCCTCACAGTCCTGATGTTCTACCGCACCATCTCCTGTTTTGCTGCATCCCTACTCTAACATTTCCCATCTTGGCTGAGGGAACTAGGATTGTTTAGCTGGAGGAAGCTCAGTGGAGATCATTATAGCTCTCTAGATCTCCCTGAAAGGAGATTGTGGCGAGGTGGGGATTGGACTTTTCTCCTGTGTAACCAGCAATAGGACTAGGGGGAATGGCCTCAAGTTGCACCAGGGAGGTTTAGGTTAGGTAGCAGGAAAAATTTATTCTCTGAAAAAGTGATCAGGCACTGAAATGGGATGCCCAGAGAGGTGGTAGAGTCACTGTTGCTGGAGGTGTTCAAGAAACATTTAAATATTGTAATAAAGGATGTGGTTTAGTGGGGAGATATTCGTAGTAGGTGGACGGTTGGACTGGATGATCTGGGAGGTCTCTTCTATGATTCTGTGAAAGGTTCAGTGCTGGAAAAGAGACTTGAAGGGCAAGAAATCTGGAACCAAAAGCTCAGCCAGCACATGATTTGTTCCCCAAAAACAGCAGCTATGGTATTTTTCCAGAGGAGATAAGAAATGTAAGGAAAAAAACAGAAACCAAAAACAAGAAAAAAAGTGGAAAATCTCATTGTTCTCCTGCAAGACTGTCTGCAGAGAAGACTACTGTAAAGTGTCTATCTCAGGCCATTAAAAAAGATTGACCCTTAAAGGAATTCCAGTGTGCCCTACCTGCTAAAAATTCTTTTCTACCTTTTTAGTCACAAAGTTGAGAGAACTCTTGTACAGGTATTTCAGAAATGCTTCCTATGAGATGCCTGATTTGAGGATAAAAGCAGACACTGTATTAATTACTTATCGAATGGCTAACATTAATCTGTATACCGCAGAAATACACATACACGAATATGGGTTGGCTCTTGCAGTACTCGTAAATGATTGGACTGTCAAGAAGGATAGCAAGTCCTTCCAAGTCCTCCTGCACTGGGGCTAGTCCAGCCATATGAAGCGACACGAAAGCAGGCTGCAGCAGACTGCAGATGAAGGTGACAATATTGGGGTAGTCTCAGTGGCAAAGCAGATGTGACTGGGGGAGAAGAAACCAGGAGCAGAGACAATGGCGGAGGCAAGTTTGTAACAAATCTTTAGTACAACAATATGCGTCTGCAATTCAGGTTAGCATGTGCTGATAGCAGAACTTGGAAGAAACAGTAATAAAAATGGAATACTGGGGCAAGGAAGTTATTTCAGTTGCTGCATCATGAGCAGAAAGGAGACTACATGAGAGAAAGAAATGGCCAGGGAGGTTTTATTTTCATACTTTCCACATTAAAATAATAAAATCCAGCACGACTTATCAGTTATGTAGGTGGCAGACTGTGTTCATGGCTACCAAAATCTGGTGAAGTTTTAAGGAAACACAGAACGTTAAATTTGTAAAGGTTCCACAAAACATGATGCAAATGCTTTACTGGTGAAAGGAGTTATTTTATTCAACAACTGCGTTCATATGCATTCAGAAACAGTCACATTGTGTTTTTCCTTATGACCTTAGCAGGGATTAAACCAAGAGCCTTTGGATACAAAAACACAAGTCTCCTCTGCTTATCTCATAGGAATAACTGGGGAAATAAAAAGACTATATTATCTTTTTAAGGACAACTTCTAAGAAGGGAGCGAGATATATATATAGTCTGGCAGGAGGTAGTGGCTGCTTTTGAGAAAGAAGTAGATACCAGGTATCACACTAGTTCAGTCAGGTCAGATATGGAGCTGTAGACATAAATAGCATAGCCAAGGTTATTATTTGGTACATACCTTCTGAAAGAAATACGGCAAAGTGACTTAAGGTTGAATTTTTCTTATTACAGATCTCAGTCTTATTCCCAGATCTTGAGGTGATTCTGTGCAATTTCTTGTGCCTATTTTCTTTGTGAAGTGGGCCGGTGATGGAAGTGTTTCCAATATTGCTTATGAAGCCTTAATAATACAGCTATTATGTGCATACAGTCAGCCACAGAAAGGAAGACTAGAAGTCTTATGGACTGCAGACGAATCCACTTTGTATTAAGTTATAGTATAGTCCCACCCCCAAAACTCAGGACAATTTATCAGCAAAGCAGACAGTCTTGACAGACTCACTAAATGAGTACATATTACATGAAGCATCTAATGTCTGGCATATCTAATAGCTAAATAAAAGATGTAAAACAAAAATGTATTTGGCAGAGTAAGAACATATCTAAATTGTTGCTGTGATCACAAAAGGGGTTCAGAAGCCAGACTAGGAGGAAAGGGTGATACACATACTTTGCTACAACACAAGCCTTAAGATTAGGTTCTGTTCTCAGTTCAAAATGACAAGTTTTATCTATTTCAGACTGACAAGGCCTAGCCAGCTATTTCCAACTCAGAAAGCCATCTGGGAAAGGCATCAGGTAAATGGCAAATCCATTGGTTCTGAGAGGAAGGGAAAGCAAGATTATTTTAACAATGAGCTATACATTTATTGAGACAATCTCCCAAAAATCTTCTTTCAAAGCAAAGAGATACATAGCAGTAGGGGTGAAAACAGATGACTCCTTAGGTTTCCAGAGGCTGCAGAGTCCACTAATAGAAATTGGATGAATCGCAGATTATACTCCAGATGTGTCTTTTGTTTTCTATGAAAATGCCAAGATTCACTCTGCTGTCAGTGTAACACCCTCAACAGCTACAGTGAACAGTAGTGTTTTACTTCAAGCAGGGAAGCCGGCATGCTTGTGTCCCAGCTTCATGTGTCTTGGAGTCCACACGTGACAGTCCGTGCTCCCGCAGTGCTTACATCTTTCTGTCAATCAGGAATGGGCTGGCTGAGCAGAAACTGAATTTTAGCTCCAGCCATTGCCCACATCAGCAGTTAACTTATGGCTCCTCCCCTGGGCCCATGTTCTCCCCAGATCCCACTGCAATTACAATCTAAGACGACTTCAGACTGTGTCCCACTTTCCCCACTTCAGACATAATCTGGGCTTCCCCTGGTGATGGTGGCCAGGAAGTAAAATTCAGAGCTACGCTATATATATGTGTGTATATATATATGTATGTGAGAATGGAGGGAGTGTAGATCCTAGCCTCCGCCCCAGGCAGTAAGAGGGAGCTACTTTTCCCCTTTATATCCATCTTTATTGCACAGAAGAAAAAGAGCAAAGCAGCCAGCTCCAAGGTAGAGAGTTTTCCACAGCTACACGCCTAGCTAATATAACTCACGACAAAAAACTGAGAGCCATTTCTAAATAGAAACAAAACAAAACCAAAAGTCTTCTCTCCTCCCCTTTGCAGAGCTCTCGTACCACCTGTGAGGAACAAACTGACTTTGGGCATCACATCCCTCTTTCCACTTTCTCAGCCACAGCACATGCCTCCAGTCCTAAATTTATGACATTTCAATAAACAAACGATGGTGTGAAATCACAGACTGAAATCAGCAGAGCCCACAGCTGTTCTTCACTCCAGTGCTGTGGTCTCAGCCGCAGTAGAGCACCACTGACCCTGCAACACCTCAGCCTTCACAGGAGGCTGGCAGGGTGCTGCCATGTCAGGGCCTCACAAGTGTAACCAGAATGTATACGAGTTTTTAGAAGACCCTGCTGCAGGTGAAATGACACTGATTTCCATGTAAACAGAACATCAAACACAGCAAGTTTGGCTGAAAATCAGTGTAGAAGTAAGCAAAGAGAAGCCTGCTACAAAGAGATATAGGGGGTTCTCTGCAGGCAGGCTGGGAGCGCCTCTGGCAACCCGTCCTCAGAGAAATGGCCACGCTCTGTGGTGACACAGGAGCACATGACAGGCCACACAGAAGCAGGCCAGCACTCAGATCTCTATCAGCGACCAAGCGTGAAGCTAGGAGGCTGCTCACAATGCACTGTGCAGCCCATGCAGTGCCATGCAAGGCCCATGAGAGCCCCTGTGATTGGGGCTGGGGATTGGCCTGCACCCCACAGCAGGAGGGCTGTGCCTGCTAATGGAGCTGCAAATGCTGCTCGCCTGGAGAAATCTGCAGTGACTCCATACCACACAGACTTAGTCTCTTTGTACTTAGAGTGTTTTCTGCTGTAAAATTGTGTTCCATTTGTTTGAGCACCCTCCCCGTCTCCTCAGCCTTTTGTTACAAAATTCAAGGGATGGAAAACTCTTTCTCCAACCCACTCCCCCCTCAACTTTGTAACTTGAAGGGGATTACTGTTTATAAAGTATCTCAGGCTAAATTAATTAAGTCTCAAATGTTATTACAGCAACATCTTCCTGGTTAAAGTATCTGCTTGTCAACCACTGTAAGGCAACTTTGTCAGCCTGTTGTTCCAATTTGGATTTCCCTGTTATTACTTCTGCTGGAGTCTGGCATGTACTGTCATCACCACCCAACTGTCTTCTGGTAAAGTGCAGGAGAGAGAAAAGAAGAAAAATCAGTCAAAATCAGGTTCTCAGTGGCTCTGGATTGCCATCTCCAGGATACGTTCAGAGAGTTGTTGTTTTTACAGAAGTGTCCTTGGGACCATCATTGGGAGCTGCACAAAACCATAAATAACTGCATAACTGCTTTTTTTTTTTTTTTTTTTTCTTCTTTCTTTAAATGGCCAGTTCTCTCTGGTGGGCTGGGGAGTAAACAGCTAAAAGCCTTCCTTCAAAACTGATCTCATCTCTGCAGCATCTTTATACTGTTTCCAAGCTGATAGATACGGTAGGAGTCATCTAAGCCAATTATTTTATCATTAAGACAAGAATGCAGACACAAACATGAAACCTTTCTTTTTTAGTCTGAGGACAAGAACACTGCTGACTCATGGAGAGGAAAGAGGTGCAAGAGAAGAGAATAGGAGGAAGGAGGGAAATGAATCAAAGGAAGTTTGATTTGAGAAAAAATAACTAATAATAATTTCCCTTTTAGCTCTGACTGAATTTCAGATTTTTACTTTTTGATATTTTTCCCCTCCACATAACTTGCAGGGTTTTAAGCAATGGAACTGAGCATTTGAAGCACCATCTTTTGTGCTGGCAAATAGCCTGAACACTCTGCACGGGGAAGCTGTCAGACCGGAGGTGTAACAGACCAGCCCCGTCTGCACCTTCGTCTGGAAGCAGCTGACAAATACCTGCACAGCTCATACAACAGCTCCTGTGCCATGGCTCTGAGGATATGGACATATATATCCTGTTTAATTTAAAGGACTAACACAGCAGTTAGGTGAATGAGAATGCAACTGGTGAAAATACCAGAAGACGGGGGCAGTGCATTTCAGTACCATACTGCCTGTACACAGCCCTACATTTTACATGCATTGTTTTGCTTTTTTACATCTATTATCTCCTCACACCCATCTTTTTCCCCCCTCTTCTATTTAACTTCGCGAATTGAGATTCTGCCCACAACATATTTTTGTCTCGCGTAACAAAACAATCGCCAAGGATGGTCTTTTATGTGATTGAATTATGTGAACAAAAGAACATTGCTAAAACAGATCATCAGGTTATATATTCACAGCTGTCTTCTCTACCAGCCATGTTTCTGACAATTAATAGATTGTGGCTAAAAGCAAATTAAAAATGAATACAATACTTCTACAAAAAAGAACTGCCTTAGTAAAATACACACAAAAAGATTTCCTAGTTTAAACGAATACCTGAATTCTTCTTAACATTAAAACTATTTATTTTGAAGTATTAAAACATTTCCATTCAAAAACTCTGAATGGAAGTTGTACAGAAGTGTTCTTTTTCTATTTCCTAAAGTACTTAAAGAGTATTTTACTTTCCCATTCTTTCTATCTGTTTATATGTTGTAATGAGAAACAGACATTTTTTAACTGTGCCATTGCAAGAAAAACAGAGTTTTGGCCAAGAAAAATGCAGATTTTGCTCACCACCGGAAACAATGAATCTAACAAACTTCAACACATTTAAGTAAAACAACAACTTCGTGTTTTCATTAACAGTTTTGGTTTGAGAACAAAGCTAGGCTGTAAAATCTTTGCAACAGAGTTTGTATCTGTTAAACAAAATAGAACAGCTTCATTCTGTACTTTTCTTTTTGATATTCTTGTCTCTGTTTATTACAAACACTCAGAAGTGGTTCTTTAAGTGAAAGAAGATTTAACAGCCTCAAAGCTATTTGATTTTTTCTAATAAAAGGAAGAAAGTGCTCAGTGCTTTAAGTAAAGTGATACGCTATTTACTTATTGCACAGTTGTAAAGACTTGCTGAAGTGCCTTAATATGCAGTGTTAGCCTACTATAATTAACTGTATTTGAAGTAACTGTCATTAGTGTATAAAATAATTATCCACATGAATGACAAACACAATCCCACATTCAGATTCATGTTTTTTTCTATTGGTTTTTGTTTCAATAATCTTCTGACCCAGAACTGTGAAAAGTTGAATGTTATTCAAGCCTTAATTCTGATTCTCAGTTTTACTGCTTAGGCCCACTTCCGTCATTTTTATTTGGCAATGAGGTATACCAGGAAATAATCTTTCATCCTGATGTACCACCAGACTTGCTTATTTTACCTCTGACTTGAACTTGAACCATCCTCATACCAACAATTATTAAAGTACACTCTTCTCTCACATCAGTGAAGGTTTTGGTACTGCAGCAGCTGCACATCATGGACGACTGAGATTATTAGACATTAGATCACTACGAATTTTTCTTCTAAAGTGGTGTCATCTTTTAACAACTCAAAACATCTAACTACACAACAGACAGCTTGGCTGTATTTTAAATTAGCACAAATGCTAAACCCAGGAAATGTAATTCTCAGGATATTGGAACAAAAGGTTCAGAGAAAAAAGAATTCTTATATACTATAAGATTATCAGGACTAGACTGTCACACTGTGACCTTGCTGGCGTCTAGCTAATCTGACAATATTTGGCAGAGCATTGTTTCAAATCAATAACTAATTAACAAAGTACAAAAGAAGTTGTACTGTTTTTGAGGCTCCTTGTTAAAAATGGCTTTTGGTTGCACATGGGCAGAAAGGTCGCTTTTATGACATCTTCACGAGTCTTTCAACATCTTGCCACTGTCAGATTAAATTACTTTTAGCAATTAATTGTCATAAGTTAAAACAGAAGCACATTTGTTACAGCAGGTTGTCATAATGACATGGTGAGCAGTTGTTTTGATATGAATTTCTTTCACTGACCCTCTATCATATCTTAATTTTTTTGGTTGACCTAACTGGAAAATTGGGAGCAATCTTCTAACTCATGCAGCACAGGCCAAACATTGGGGGTCTTACTGAGACTATATACTGAACGATAATGGTGTAGAAATTTCAGAAATAAATGAAGATCTTGAGAATAATGTATTATCTTATATGGAATGTGTTGCTTATGATGTATATAGGTGGGATAAAAAAAAAATTCAAAAAAACCCCAATCACAGAGCTTTTGTTACTGTTTAAAATTGTGCCTGATGCCATTTTAATCCTTATGAGCTAACACCATTTGCTTGATGTGCTTTAAAATCAGGATTAAGAGGACTCAACATCTGCAACTTATCTGCAACTCAAGGACTTATCTGCAACTCAAACAGTTACTTATTTTGGAGGTTTGGACCTTATTACACTTTAATTGAAATGATCCTAGCCTTTAGATTCTTTTTGTTAAACTTCTCTATATCATGATGCTTACATATTATCAGTTTTATAGATTAGTCTTCCAGTATTTATTGCCAAGTTTATGTGATTTTGCCATAAAACATTACATCAAAAAAACCCCTTGTATTTATTTATCAAACATTAAATCCCAAGTCAGCTGTCTTTCAGGCTTTAACATATTATTCCATTATTAGAGACTTTGAAAAAAGCCAGTTCACTCCAATCGATGATGATGCAAACACAGTAAAATTTGTCAGAAAAAGATACAACTTTTTGACTGTGCATCTCCTTCTGCTTAATATCTTTGGTCATTCTTCTGGGAGGTTTCTTACCTCTCAGTGTTTGGGAGGAAAAAGGTGACTGGCAAAAGCAAGATGTAGTTTTTATCCACAGTTCTACACTTCAGTTTGCTATATATTTAAATCCTTTGTGTGGTAATTAATGTTATATAACAGGAAATATTTCACGCCTTAACTAACATATACAAACAAGGTCGTTTCCCCCAGAGAAGGCAGTAGGGCACAGTGTTTCTCTGGAAGAGCCCCAAAGGGTTCCCCTCGTTCAAACATAAAATTCAGATCTTTGGTGTGTTTAAACAGATATGTAAAAGTATGTGAAGCCTAGAGATCAAAGTGAAATCTTGAAAAGTGTTCTCTCAATTAATACTTCTCGTGACATAATCTATAAAGGAACACCACGTCCTTTAAAGCTAGGGCAAAACCCACAATGTAATAATTAAGATAGAAATGTTAATCTAGACCTTCAGTAAAAGGCTGCAAGAAAATAACATAATTCCCAGATTGCCATGTAATGTCTGAATGTTTGGTCAGAAGGAATGAAGTGCAGAAAAATGTGAAAGAGATGGCAGATTAACGCCGCCCTGCAGGACAAAGGGAGAAGGTTGTGCAGAAGGGCGGATCAGAGTGGCTGCAGGCGCAATCTGTAACAAAGACAGTGGGAAAGCTGCAACCCCAGGAACGCCTTGGGTAGGTTGTTTCTGGCTCTGGATGTCTTGTAGAAGCTAATTAACCAGATCTGCTGCTTAACTGAGATTCTGGAAGAGCTCTGAAAGCTCGTATGGTTAACAATAGTTGAACAATGTTTAGCAATCAATGTTTAACGTATTTTGCTATTTTTGTAGGTTAGCTCTGTTAGTAAAAATGTTTTTTATACTAACATATTTTAAATCTTAAATCTTGTTTGTGTATAAAGCTGACAATAAGCAGTAAGAATCAGTAGTTGCCAGGTACCAGATGTCTTGGAAATTGACCAAACTATGATTGCATTCACAATGCCCAATATCCCAGCATGATGCCAGAATACCCCAAATCATCTCTCCACTAAGCAGCATGGAAAAGTTTTGGAGCTGGTAATGCATGTGTCTGCATGAGCAGACTTTTTCTAATGATCAGTGTTCACTTAAAACACTCTGGACAGGAGTATCTTAACAAATTAGTAATACTTTATGAACATGGGTATAAGATTGGAGATGAAGAGGAACTGGGGATCTGTCCTAGGGTTTCAAGGCAACTTGCAATTAATGCATTGGCCTGCAGCTGAGATACAGATTCAGGTTTCACTTTGAAATTAAGTGTAGACAAAATCTTATGAGTTCTAAAAAGTGGTTGTGCATAGGCTTAATTAAAATGCTGTTCACTAATACTTTAATAACATTGCAGGCTTTTAAATTCTGCCATGCCTATCCTTTTCAGAACACACACTTGGCAAATAATCAATTTGAATGTCACAGAGAATTTTTCCTGTTTCCCAAACTTAAAAACTGCTTTGTAGTTTAAAATGAAAGTTTGCAGACTCAGTTTAACAATGTAGACAAAACTCCTTTTCCTGAAGAAATAACAAAAGAGAAGGAGCAGGAAGGATAGAGACAGTACATTTATCCTTCCCATTATTCAAAGTTGGGCATTCTAGCAACATCTGGAAAACATCTGTCAAAAAACCGATACTTCTGTATTGCTCTAAGATCTTTTGGCAAAATTTAAGGAGACGGCTTGTAGAATTTCTTGATCCATGAAGTACTCTTGTTCTCATCAACACACCTGTGTTAAAAATGCAAAATAACATCACTGTTGCTCCCAGGGTACGTTTACATAGCAGTACTTATGAAAGATCACATGGCACCAATCACACTAATAGCTCAGTAGGCTTCATGGTTTCAGACACCTAAGCCTGCTCTTAATAAATGGATGACCAAGTGCAATGCCAGTAGTGCCACATGTTCTGAGGTAAATCGACCTCTCTTCAACAACAACCACAGAGTTGATGCACAGCTTAAATACTGCCTTGAGGTTTGGAGTGGAACTTGGTCATGTAGAACCACTGAACCATGTTAGCTAGAAAGGACGCCTGGAGGTCCTGTAGTCCAGTGCCTTGCTCAAAGCAGTGTCATTCAGGACTGTTCACAAGCACTGAGCCTGACAGTTTCAATCAAAGGAAAAAAAAGTGAGCTGTGTCGTGCCAGTGTCGTAGAAGCTCTTCAAACTTGGAACTACGTGCATTTGGGACAGTAACTTTGAATGCACTCGACGGAGAAGACTATTGCAGATGATGTGAACTTGTTTACAATATTTTCATATTACAATTTCATCACTCTGACTTTTGTATACTCTCACAAATCCCATCAGAATTGAGGCACTGGTCAACTTTTGCAACCGCAGTTTTTGTATGCTGATTCTAGCAGACCTGAATTTTGCCTTGTCACTTTATTTTTCAGTAGAAATAGACACTATTTCAAAATGCCGTTAGAATGCCATGCTGTGGTTATTCACCAGAATTCTAACAGAATAATAACATTATGTGAACTGCCACCTGTGTGATGATGGTGTCTAGGGAATATCGGCATAAAACTTTACTTAAATCTCAGCCAAACTCTGCCAGTCAGCTGCAGCTGGTATTTCAGAACAGACAGAGAGAAGAAACAGTAAAAGAACATAATGAACAGACATTCAGCAGTAACAGAAAGATATTTAGGACAAGCAGGCACTGTGATAAAATTCTGTTATTTTAAGATCTGTGAGAGCAATAATTCATTTGTTCACTTCACACAAAGAAAGTAGACCTTTAAACAGCAAGAGTATCTGAAAACTTGACTTATCTCAAGAAGTAGGATTTCATACAAGGCCAACAACTTCACTGTTAAAGGATGTAAAAATAAGTAACAGCCATTAAACATAAGCTTACCATTTTTTTTGGCAGCCAATGCAAAGGACACATGATGAAAAACATGATTCTGTCATTGAATTTGTTTGCTCATTTTTCAAAGAATAGAAAAGACCCTCCAGGAAAGAAAGTGCAGTACTCGAAGGCCAAGAGACATTTACTTCAGGGTGGAATGTACAAGGGTGCTGACTGATCACGGAATAAGTCCACGAACGTAATTCAGAACATAGAAATCTTTCAAAACAAAATACATGGTCTAAATTTCTTCACTACTTAATTCACTAACTTCAAAAAAGTTCCTCAGCAAAGCAGATCCCTAAAGATTTGTCTTCATAATGTGCATGTTCTGTGAGGTTAGGAATAGAGGAGCACAATTTAGTGTTGAAGTCAACTGCCCACTTTTGTAGGACAGGGTCTGAACTTGAAAGATCCAGGAAATCAGATTATTCAGTTACACAGCAGGTGGAAAAAATATAGAAGATAGGAATGAGAAACCATCCGGGAATGAAACACTAGTTTGCAAAGAACAAACATGTTGCAGATTCTTAGGAATTACTGGACATATTGTCTGAATTAACTACTTTCTGAATTTCTTGTTGTACTGTACGACTGGATGCAGTGATTAAATCTTCACTTTTCATAAAAGGAAACCTTCAAGACTTATGTATTCTGTGTTTACAAACTATCACTGAGCCCATTTCCTTCAGAGTCTGAAGGATGCTGAACGTGCAAGTACTTGCCCAGGTGTGGTACACCTTTATTTAGCATCTCTGTGTACACATGCTTGTGTGCGCTTGTTAGGGGAAATGCTTCATTCATTGGTGGCATGATGAATGACTGAAATTTAAGTGATAACTAGACAAAGTGTATGGAGTAAAAGAAGTCCTGTAGGAGACAGCAGCTCTTCCTTCATTCCCTAATTCAATCAGAACAGAGGGCAAAAGCAGATTTTTTTTTTTTTTTTTTAATGAGATGCAGAAGCTTTGCAATGGCAATTTGTTTCATGGCAGTGAGCTGGAGTCCAGTCTATCTCAATATGCAAGTCCCATGTCAGAATGATAATTACTCATACAGTTTACTTTTAATACAGGGAACATGCTTATGTTTGTCAAAAGTACTACTGAAGGGATGTCCTCTTCTTCTGAACAACATACTCAGTACATACTCAGTACTGGCTGGATATTCTTCTCACTCTACACTTGTGCTAAAAGTACCAAACCAGAAGCTCCCAAACTGTTTTAGTGGTATCCTATACCCCAGAAGAACTGAAGGCTCATAAATAGATCTAATTCTTAGTAAAAATGCAAATCAAATCTTAAGTTTTTCAGTAGCTTTGTTCCTAGCAGTGCCATCTATTGGGAAGACTAACTAAAATTCAAATATTATTTGATTATAAGGATTATAAGGATTGTATACTGACAAATTTGGTCTTGCGGGTACGAATCAGAAATGGAGAAAAAGAATGAGAAACAACTGTTAAATTACAAAGTATAGAACAGTGTGGCTGAACAGCATGCAGACAACTCAGAAAGCAAGCCTGCTACTGACACCACCAAACACAAAAGACAAAAAGTATTTTTGATCAGTTTAGCATTCCCTTCTAGTCAGGAAGAAAAGGATAAAACAAGGATTCAGCTGAAAGAGGAATGAAAGATTCTTCAAAATTTAGATAAGGTCAGGGTGTACAAACCATAAAACATACTACCTTAGCAAATTCGTCTGCCTGGACACTGTGAAAACAATGTTAGCAACTCTGAAGTTAGTATAAAAGTACCGATAAGCTGTGGAGTTCACTATGGCACAGAAAGAAATGAGGTCATGACTCCGTCCTCTCGGAGCTCACAACAAGGATATTTCTTTTCCTCTATGGGGATGACAACAAACTGATTAAAAAGATCAACTTTGTTCTCAAGGGGCAAATAATTTAAAGTACATCACACGAGATGTAGATTCGCAAAAAGGAAGGACATCAGGTAATAAAATCTTTTGCGCATAATGATTTTGAAATATAATGAGTGACAAGGTGATAATAATTCATACTGCTCTGAACTGCCAGCAACCTATGAATTGCAGGTCAGGAACTGATATTTTTTCTAGGCAGCTTTTTTTACATTCTTTCATACCAGTGCTTCCTCCACCACTTCCAGCCCCTTTGGCAATGGTCATTGCTGAGGCAGCCAAGCAGACTTCAGAGGAACTACCTCTGAAGCTTCAAAACCTGGATTTTTTTTTCCTATATTTTTTTCCTGAATTTTCACTTTGTTTTCTGTGGCAAATGAGGTGGAAATAACATCCTTGAAACATACCGTATCCTGTGCCCCAGTCTCCTGTTCGTTGACATTTATTTCCTAGGACTCCACTGCTTTCCTGATTTCTGTGTATCATGGTACACCCTATCCAAAACCCATAAACATTTTGAGTGGGGTTGAAGCAGGGGATCCTGCCTTTTTTTCCAACAGCACCATTGCTCTTAAGACAACTACATATGTTTATCTTAGAGAAATTAATTTCTGTGATCTCTCTGTATTTGAAGATTTTTATGGCTTGCTGCTCATTATGGAAAAAAACACATGAAGAATCTCAAAATTTTGCATACCAAAAGGTATGTAACCACTTGGCCTCACAAACATAGAAATCCAGTACCAAAATGTGCAATGCATACAATAAGTTAGAGGATTATCCTTGTTTTGGGTATCAGTTAAAAAAAAAAAAAATCTTTGATTTTGTTGGATAAATGATAAAGGATACTCACAAAGAACAATCTGCACTGGCAGGAAGATTGACTAGAAGACCTGTGAGGTCTTTTCATCCTTAACTGCAATCACTCTACAATCAAAGACAGGCACTATCTGAGTACAAGAAGTTTGAATATTTCATTCACCTTTGCCTTAAACAAGTTGCTTTGCTTTCTGCTGAGCTAGTTTTCTTTGCGATTAGCTTGCTAACTGTCCAGGTTTACTAAGCCTGAATCCTGACTGAAAGGAAGGACGACTTGGCTGACCTATGCACAACGATCTTTTTTAGAACAACAGGAGCACGGCACAGCTGGAGAGATGCAAGGAGAGATGCAAGCTGATTCTTTTTTTTTGAAAACTCATATGGCTTGCCTCACATTTTAGGAGCCCAATCTAACAATACACATTTTGTCGGCAGCATGTAATGAATGTTTGAAAGACAAGAAAGCAAGATAGTCCCGATTTATTCCTTTTCTTTGATTAAACCGTACTTCTGAGATGCAGAACAAAGAGGGTACAGCAGAATGAAGAGCCAGTGGTGCTCTTGAAGAGATGCAAAATCTTCCTTCACTGATTATCCGCTTTTCTGATTTCTTGCTTGCTCCAGGAAAAAAGGCAAGTGTAACCTTCCAGGACTGGTAGATGCAAAACGTACTGCAGGAAGTCCTTACAGTCTCAGGATTTTTAGAAAATACTGAATATAACTGCACAAACTAAACAGCCTTTGTAGAAACTATTAAAGTTTAAACTGCATATACTTTAGTGAGATGTCAGTTCATTGTAATATCTACAGAATGAAAAGTTTAATGAACATTTCTTTTCTATTTTACAGAAATTATTATTGGAGTTCCAAGCTATCTGACCCTTTAGGATTCTAAGTCTTAGAGGTCTAAGTGTTGGTGCTCAGTGAAATCTGATGGGTTAAGGTTTTCATTTGGCCTCAGGCTGGGCAGAGTGATGCAAGCCTGCAGTAGGGACCTGCAGCACAGGTGCCAGACCTCCACAGGTGTAGCAGAGACCCCTGGGCATTACAAGATATTTATGTCCCAGCACCTAACTGCAGTCTTTTTGCTTTTAAGTAGAATGTGTTGCAAAGAACAGTAAAGCTGCAGTAATTTTTAAGCAGCTCTCATAAGCTTTCCATTGCCAAGATGATGATTCTGTAAAAGAAACTTCCCAAACACTGAAGGGAGTAATGGGCTTTAAAAGGTAAATACGGACAAACTAAAAAACTAAAACCATATGTTACTTCAGTTGTAGGTAAAGCAACTCTGAAAGCTGTAAGAAGGGAAAAAAAGAAAAAAGCTTTGCACTATAAAGACTGGGCGAGACTCTGGAGGTGGGAGGCCTGATTCCCAGCCACAGACTTTTCCCGTGCTTGAGCATGTCCCTTGTCCCTTGGGAGCTGTCTGCCTAGTGCTTGTCATCTTGTCTCTTCTGGTGGAATAAAGGGCTTATTAGCTCGGGTTCAGCAGCACACTAATGCAGTCATATAGGGTTTGGATGAGACCCTTTCGAAGTGGCAGGGCAGGCAGAGGTGACGGCCATGGGCCGGGCCACACAGCTGCCTGCAGGCCGAACTCAGGACTGGGCTTGATCTCCACACAAAATCTGCTGCTCTGGAAGCTGGTGTGCACCATTGGGCAGTTGGCCTTCTGCCATGTGTGTTGGTGTACCCAAAGAACACACAGCGATGGCACGCAGCCTGCTCGTGTCCGCCAGCTTGTGTTGCCCGCCAGCATCACTGCGCATCAGCCCTGTGTTAATAAACCCACTTTGCACCACTTGCTCCTAAATATTGGCATGGGTTATCCTGATAGATACATTTTTAGCAAAACAAGTTAATTAGTTGCACACGATCATTTTCTATTTAGCCTCTCACAGGAAAAGGGAAAAAAAAATTATTTACAAAAAGTTACATCCAAAATTAACTTAATTTCATTCATATGCTGCTAATACAAACAGCACTGTTATAGACTGTGCTATTGCAAAAATAAAATTTGCCACAAGAATTGTCTTTATTAAAAAAGTTAATCTTTGTGGGGAAATATCCCTAGCAGACAGGCCACGGAAGGGCTTATCCCTTTGCCCGGAAAATCTGACCCCATCAGCTGGTCTGATAAAAGATACTAATTCTTCTTTCTTTCCTGCCTCTTTGATATTCTCTGACTATTGTGGCAACAACATTATTGCAAATTACTATTATTATAAAATTACACGATTTATACTTTTTTCTTTACTAACATTTCAGAATTCATTCAGTATACTTGTTTAAGTAGTGAATACTATTTAGAAGGAGATAAATACTGATTTACATTTCTAAGTGTCTTTTAACATAGAGAAGACACTGTCAATGTGAAAATCTGTGGGGAGTGGGAGATGGCTTGGAGGATGGAGAGAATAATCATGTCACATTTAAGCCTGTATGATCTGTTTCCATAGAAAAAGGTTAGAGATCAACAAATTCTCAGTTTAGTTCAGTAATAAATGAAGGCTGACTAGGGCATTAAGTTTCTGGGGGAAGCATTAGCCAATATGTACAGCAGCAGCCTCTGGTGGTCTAAGAAAAAATGGTAGTATCCATAAGTAAGGATAGAAATATGTTTCTTAAAAGAAGTATGCATATATTTAGCTATTTGACTCAATTTTGCATTCAACACATTAAAAAACAGATGCTTTAAAAACGATTTGCTGGCAATACGCTTGTTAAAATCTGAACAGTAAGACTAGTAAAATTCATATTGCATTCATTAACATGTTACATAAAAGTAAAATGCTTTTATTTAATATTTCTATAAAGTATTATAGTCAATACTTATTATCAAGAAGTTTTCTCCTTGGTTTGCCTTGCTAAAAAAGAAACCAATTTTATAAGATTGTTACTGAATTGATGATATTTTCTGTCTTCACTCATGAATTCACTTGGCAGATGTTCTCAAGAACAAAAAATTCTGTTTTATTACAAAACATATTAAACAGGTTTTTCTGCCATAATGTTTGACATGATGTTTATTGCCCAGACCAAATCAGCCCCTTTAACAAGCTATAACATATGCCAGAAAGTACATTATTTCATAGTTAAAGAAACTAACAGCATGAAACAATAAGTACTTTGATCTTTCAGGCACTGCACTTAATGCACTACACAGTCTAATAGTCGTTTTTATTTATATTCTTTTTGTGTGTGTGTAAAAATAGAGTGCAATTTGAGATTTTGTATTTTAAGACTCTGCTTTTACATATTCCTGAATATCCTAGCTAATTTGCATTTTCCTACAAAAATAAAGAAAATACTTAAAGAAATTTGTGGGAGTGAGAGAATTTCATTTTTGTACATCTTGGAAAACCTAACTGCACACATTGGACCACCAGCCAGACACCTTTAATTTCATCATGCAGCATTTCATCAGAACACAACACTGTCTTACTGACCCTATGGTAATGTAACAGGATATTTATTCCCATTTCTTAACGTCAGAAACAACATCTCCAGTATATCTGGCACACACAAATCATCCTTCAATGTTAGATGCAGTGGATGCCTTCACTGTATCTTGAGGAATGTATCTACCACAGCTGCTGAGAGGAAATTTTTGATCTTTGTACCCATTTGCCTTACTTTGCAAAGGTGATCTAAGGCTTACCCTGTATTTTTCAAAATTATTCAATGATATTACTACCAAAACATATATCATCCTGAAATACTTCTGTAAAGTATGATTTTTCTTCCTCTTATTCAAGATGTTAGTGAGTCAAAAGCATTCCTTACCACAGGGCAAGTAAAATTCTTTTTTTTTTGCATTTGAATTGCTCTCTCAGGTTGCCTAAGACTAGCTCCAAAGATCATCATCCCACAGCTAAAGTAATGCAGGCAGTGATCCCAAGGTGTGAGAAAAGAGCGCTTTCAGTAGCGTACACAGTGCAACAGACCCAAGCATGGGAGGTAGGAAATGCACCGTAAGTATGGCATTGCATTGTTTTGTTTGCACCATGCTATGCCTGAAGAGGTTATCAACAGAGCAGAGCATGCTATGTTCACAGCTCCTCTTGCAACCACTCATCTTAAGTTTTTACAGACTTAGCAGTTCTACCTAGCAGAATAAATGGTATTCCATCAGTGATCCAGTTTTGTTTCAGAAATTAGCAGGCAAGTGAATTGCAGTAATGTATCCTGCCACACACCAAAGCAGTGACATTTTTCATTCTGTTTCAAAAAAACTCTCTGCATCAGAGCCTATTTAAGAACTACATATATATATATATATATATCTCTACATAAAGGGATTCTTTCATAATAAAACACGAATTGCATCAGAAAGCTCAATTTCAGTTACTGCACCCTGGAAAGAAGACTACCACATACACTTTCACTAAAACTTCTTCCCTTGGTTTGAAGAAAATTGAATAAAGAGAATGTGAACAGTCATATTTGAGGCACAGATCCATGTAAAAAAGAAAATGGTATGGAGTCATGCATTTTATGTTTTGGGGGTCAAATCTCCTGAAGACAAATTTCACACCTCATCAAGCAAAAGAACCACAAGAAAGTGGAACTGCTAAAAAGGTATCAAAAAAGGTTTACTTTCAATAAGAGGATACTGAACCAGCATGCTGACTAAACACATTTCAGGACAACACAACAATGTTTACTGGCTTCTGATGCAATTTGACAGAAGCCTCATTGCCCTCTTAAGAAACAGAGTCTGACCACTAGGAAGAATGGCATATCTCAAAAAAGAAGCACATAGATAGAAAAAAATTAAAATAAATCACACAGTAGCGCTCTGTTAGTGACTTTGAATATGTATATGGATCCTTTTGTTTCCAGTTCTCAGTTGTAAGATGTTTCTTAAAAGATACGGTAATTCTTATGGTATTCGTGATTCTTAGCGTCCAGGTTACAAAACCTCTTATCCAGTTAGTACTGCTGTATTTCTCCTAGAAACACTTCAATGTTATACCACAATTAAATGGAACACTTTACAATTTAAGAAGTTTCTAACGTCTTTTGTGCTGGATTTTTCTATACTTCACAACAGAAAGACGTGTACATTTTTACTGATTTAAGCATGGTGTGGCTTTTCTGACATGTTTTACTGTTGAATGAAAATGCTAACTTTCATAATAAAGGTTTTGGATATTGCATGACTCAGTCTCAAATGTATAATGCATAGTATGTATATGAAGCAGAATGTGTCAAAGTGCAAATAATATTGTTTGTGCCCCCTGCAGAATTAGAAATCCTCGGGTAGCACTGTTATAACGATCTCATGCTGGTAGCATTACAAAGTGCAAAGGTTCACTGAGTAAGAAAAGAGCAGGGGACAGAGTTTCCTCATTACACCATTCTCGAACTATTCTAGCTTAAATATTTATTAAGATATTAATAACTCTCCTCCTTTATCTGCCTTCAGTAGTTCAGCTGAAACACAATGGATGGCTGCTCATATGAAAACAATACATTATAGGGTAAATCTGCTACCACGCAAGATGAACACCAGTATTTTCCACAATACATTATTAATTCAGCAGGTAATATGTTAAAAATCTATCAATCCATAACTACTGCCTCCCCAGTATATGACAGTGTAATAAAATAAATGCATGCATGACATGTGAAGCTAATGTGTTGCCAAAGTTGCACTAGAAAATGTTTCATATGTACACCTCTGTTTATAAAATCATTTGTACAAAGTCTTCCTTAAATCATTCTCTTTCTTGATAGCACCAGTGCATTCCTTTGGGGTTTATTTGAAGTTCCTCTTTGAAATTAGAAAGGACTGTTTTGTAACTCTTCCAAAACTTACTTTACATTCAGCAAGTGACAAAAAATATCAATAGAATAAAGAGCTAAGAACTCTGTGTGAACTCTTGAATGTCACTGCAGAAATATGTTTGTTTTTAAAAAAGCACGCTATTTATTAGTTAATATGGACAGCAAACATATCGATCCATTAGTAAACGAGGACAAACAAAAGTAAAAGAAACTTACTCTAATATACATCTGTATTGTTTCTTTTTCTTTTTGTGGATTTCGATACTTCTCATAGAAGTCACGTCGTTTCTTTGTTTCCTTCTGGATTTTATCTTTTCTTTCCCTCTTTTCTGCAGGTTCATCTGAGCTATCAGAAGACAGCTGTACTTGGGCTTTTGTCTTCTCCACTTCAATATAGTTCTCATTGGGATTCAGTACTATTACCCCATAGCCTTCCTGTTTTAGAAGAGACAAAAAAAAAAAAAAAAAAAGAAAAAAAAAGGAAAGATATATGAAAAGGGAGATTTGATACTTGAAAATGCTTTCTGTTTACTTTAACGCTCTTAAAAACACATATTTATTTCAGTAAGTTCACATAACATAATTTTTTAGAACATTTTAAGAATATTGTTTGTTTCTTTTCTGTCATTAAAGGGATATTGATGTGTGAATATGTCTGTGCGTGCACTTATGCATATACACATCCCTCGGCATCAGAAAAGTTGCCTGATTTACCTTTAAAATAATTTAATATGTTGTTTTATTCATAAGCATGTTATATGACTTTTTCAGAAAACAGTATTAAAACTATAAGCAAAATATTATTTTAAAAACTCTACATAATGATGAATAAAAAGCTATATACTCAGCCAATAAAAACCTTTAAAGGAGAGAAAAGATAGAGGGAATTCATATATATATTAAAGAAAGCATGGGAAGATTATTCAGCACGGTTTAAAATAGTAAAACCTTTTGTCTAGCTGACAAGCATACGCTGCACAAGCCAACAGCAGCAGTAACAATGAATCAATACTAAAACTGATTCAGTGGTATTGCTTACAAGTCAACTATTTTACTGTGGAGAAGACTTTTAAGCACATCTTTAAATCTGCTCTAAAACTTCACTGGGATTATGTCCCATATTCAACAAACACAGAGAAAATTTGTGACCTGCAAGATGCTTTTGAACATACCAGCTGCATTTTTGTGCCTTGGAAAATGAGCTGGTTGAAAAATACATGAATTTATGAATGAGAAATAAATCTTGAATAAATCAGCCAATCATTTTATTATGATTTTTAAATGATGGTAAATCATATAAGAATTGTAATATTTGTGAAAGATAATCGCAAATGCAGGGAGAAAAAGGGAATTTAACACGTGCATTTAACAGATGAGTCCTTAAAGTTACCATGGGTTCCCAATGAAAATCAAGCTGTCCTTTAAAAGTAGATTTTAATAAAGACTCACTTTTTGAAAATGTCTACGCTAATTATCTAACGGAACAGCTTTATTCCAGCTTTTCGTTCAACGCTCAATTCTGCACTTAGGCGAGGCGAGAAGATCAAAGAAGTCCACGTACCTAGCTTCACCAGAGTAAACCACATCTATGCTAACAAAAGATACTTTATTTGGGCTTGCTTCATTCTAATCTGTAGAGCTATTCAAAAATCTTGTAACACATTGTGATCACTGTCAGGTAGACAGATTGTCACTTAGTGATTTTCTACAGTTGGACACACTCGACTAGTTATCAAAATCACATTTGAAGGAAGTTCCTACCCCTCTTCCTTGTGCCCGCACAACTTTTCACGCCCTTCTCAAATTTCTGCCATAGCTTCTCCTCCCACCAAAACTAAGCTAAAGGACACTGTTGCACTCTGCTAAACAGGGTGAAATAGAGGCATTCACTACACTGTCTCTGGTGTAAGGGACATCGTCAAAAAAGGTCACCATAGGCCAAAGAGAAAATTGCCTCCTTACTAGATTCGGCACCGTGAGTAAGTGGTCTCCTGTCATGTTTCTTCCCTGCCCTCTCCGCTGAGTGAATTGAACTTAGGTAAATATAAATAAATAAATAGCCAAATAAATAAGCGGAGGGAAGGGGAGGGGCAAAGAGAAACAGGAAACAAAAGGAGGCACGGCTCAAAAGCTACCCGCACCTTCACTGCCCGTATTGATGCACAATACCACATTATCAGCAGATAAATTTCCAGCTCACAAATTTCCCAAATCCAGCACAGGAGAGAACAGCACTTCAGCAGATACGTGTTACTAAATTACTGGGGATGAAAGCATGACTTCAGCTTGCTCACTGTGGAGCAGGGACTAACTTATCCCCACACTCATCACCAAGCACTTCGGTGGTTTCATCGCGCAACACAGCCTGCTCCCTTTGTTGTTCATCTTCTTGACCTGCTCTTTCTGAGCAGAGACACTCTGCGTATCGATTCCTTTTGCTTTCTATACAATGCCAAATGCAAAATTCATGTATTTGTTATAGGTCTACAAGTGTTACAGGAATCTGAAACCCTGTGTCCACTTTTAGCTGACCACAAAACAGACACATAAATCATCAAAGAAGTAGAATTTGTCTAAGTTATTGATTATGTAACTGAAAATTACATGACTCATTTGTCCAATTTTATGAGGACACAATGTCAATTTTTCACATAGACATCAACAGATGAAATACGATTCCATTTTTAAATTCCCCATGTCATAAATCAATTAGAGGATTTTTATCAATTATATTTTAAGCAGCATAACGCATCTCCCTCTACGCTTTAAAGCTTCTTTTTCCCGAGATAGCATGTCTTTCCTGTCAGTACAATTAAAATAATTAGTAATAATTGAGTTTTTTTTTTTTTTTTTCCCCCTCATCTGTGGGAAAAACTATCACCTTATAATTCATATGAATTTCTCTTGGGAAAATAATATACTTTAGATTGTTTTGCTTATGATTCCCTTTCCCTTGTCCTCTGCATCTGAAATTAAAACATGTAAACAGTGGTACCAGAAAGATTTGGTAGTAACAAGCGTTTGATAGTAGCACCACATAGAAACTAAGACTAGTAAAACTGCACATGATTCCAAATTTAGTCAGCCTTAACCTAAACATTTTTTATTTCTATTAATTTCCACTGAAAATGAGTACTTAGTTTTAGATATCATCAATGTAAACATGTATTTTAAATTCATTTCTTAAAAATGCAGTCATATGAGCATGGCTGCACCACTAAACTTCAATGCGATCGGAAAATAAAAATAAAAAGGTGAAACTTTTCAATGTGGTTGAACAAAATGCAAATTAATGCAAAACACAATAAAAAATAAGCCACTAATACTTAAAAACAGGCCTTTAGGAAACTTTAATAATAGGCAAGGTACACAATCTTTGGCATAACTATTTAGCAACCAAAAACATCACATTCATTAATAACTTCAAATAGAAGTTGTGGTCAGAAGTACGTACCTCACAATGGCATTAAAAATACCAACTTCTGATGAACTTGCAGCATTATTAAAATGTAGTGAACTAAGCTGAAAATAGTTGTAATTCTGGAAAGTTTAAAGTTTGGTATGTTTTCTGTGTATGTAACTGTGGAGTTGCTTTTTCTATGCATCCAGTGAATGTAGAATGTTAAACCACTGTGCAAAACGCACAGTTTTTTATCAATGTAAAAAGTCAAATTTTGTAACAACAGTACGAAAATTTTCCATAAATCAAACATATCTGAAAGAATACAGATGCCACACAGAAGTCACAGTTTGTCTGCATCACCCATTAGTGTATCTTTGATGAGAAGATATAATCAGGATAGGCACTGATAAATACAAGTTCCAGTCTCTAATCTATGAGCTCAGGGGACACAATCACAGTCTCTTTCAGACTGGAATACTCTATAAACAGCTATTTCCTGCAATTCGCTTCAGGATAAGTTGGCAGCAAAACATCAACTATACCAACTGCTATCAACCTCCAAGTAACACTTCTGGAGGTAGAGGAAATGATGATAGAGAGGGAAGACAGCTGAAAAAGTCAAGTGTTGGAAGGAATCAAAAATCTCAGTTACAATACCTTTACTACAAAGGCAGAACAATGGAGAAGGGCCTTTTTCACCGTAACGCAAGCCAGAATTGCAACTGTGCTTTGTCGCTTACTGGAAGCTCAAGCAAGCAGTTTGAAATCGAAGGAACATAAAAATTATTGCATCTGGCAGTAAGATTGAGGTGGGAAAAAAAAAAGAAAAAAAAAGAATCTCAAAGTATTTGAGGTAAACTCTCAATCTTTTGAAACCTCTTCTGCCTGGCCAAATGAATAATGAGCTGAAAGCATTCAGTTCTGCATATTAATCCACCAAGATGGGATACCATATGTGACCAGAAAGGTCAGGGCTGGAGAAGAATCTTTTGACCTACGTAACCATGTTTTTGGACTGCATGCAAGGGTCTGAAAGAGATCATTTTCCTAAGCCTTATCACCCTGAATTTCCAAGTTCATACTTCTGTATGAATTGTTTGCAGCAAGACCAGAGTTAATTCCCAAGGGAAATGCAACTCCAAGTGTTCGTCTCCTAAACCTGCCTGTGGTTAAAACGGACGTGGCAACGTCCATTCATCTTTCTGAAAGATGTACGTTCTGTTTATTCCCCATCTTTTTCACAAGAAGGGTACATATATGTCACTGTTGCGACATCGTAGGTGCAACAGCGGGATGAGGTCATGACAACCAATCAGAAGTCACTAGTGAAGCGTTAAAGTAAACATAGCTGTTGGAGATGCAGCTCAGCTTGAAAAATGCCCCCTCCATTATTTGAGCAATTTTCTCAAGACGTGACCTGAGACTGAAACGCCTGAAATGTCAGTTGACTCCGCTTTCTGTTTCCACCCTATGTACATTTTGGCAACTGCACCCTGCTAACACTTTGCAATATTTTCGTCCCAGCTACACCTCAGCTCTGGGCACACTGAATTCCAGCGCTGTGTCCAAGTGTGTAAAAATGCCGTGTTACAGCCAAACACACATTGTCCCACTAAGTTCCCAACTTAAAATAGCTCATCAAACTAGGCAGGAAAAGAAAACATGCCACAAAAAGTTTTTAGAGGACCACCTGTTGTCTATTATTTTTACATAGCACTTACTCATAAATCATAACACAGGGTAATTAATCAAGCTGTCAAAGAGAAGGTCAAAGGTTATGTGGGGGAGTCAGAAGGTCATGCATGGGCTGATAGAGGTCAGGGTCACACCGCATTCCTCATTATCAAGTTGGGATGAGAGACGGCCCAAGCAAACAAAAGTGAAAGCAGATGGAGAAGTGAGTGGATAGAAAAAAAGAAGAAAATTTCACAAACAAAAAGAAAAGTGAAAGAAGAATGTCAGTTGCCTTCAAACAAGGAGGAGAATAGAACAGAAATACATTGAGATGTTCTCAAAAGGTCTCACACAATACAAAGAAACTACAGTTTGATAATTTAAATACATTTAATATAACTTTCGATCCGATCTTTTTGCAAGTAGAAAACAATGCTACGAGACGCGCACACTAGTTTTGATTCCATTTCACATCAGAAGTCAATACTTTCAAGGCGAATAAGACAAAAGGACCCCATTACTGCAATGAATGCTGATGGATATATAAAAAAGCTTCTAAATGCTGAAGTTTACTCCTGTTTATCCTACAACCAGTAGAGGTTCAATAGAAAGTTTGAACGTTGTATGAAGAACTACACTTTCGCGTACACAAATACTCAAAAACACAAAGCATCAAAA
The DNA here is from genome assembly GCA_037305975.1 of Chrysolophus pictus. NCBI lineage: Eukaryota > Metazoa > Chordata > Aves > Galliformes > Phasianidae > Chrysolophus > Chrysolophus pictus. Next base: position 17,246,599 of record CM074614.1, on the reverse strand, counting down.
AAGTCCCCCTGGATGACACAAGCATTATAAAATATTCTATCATTACACTGACCTGAATTAGATGCAGAATACTGTGCAAAATTAGCTGTCACCCTTTCCTCAAAATCTTTGTTAATCTCATTTTGAATGTTTGCAGCTTTATCAACACATGCATCAATGTCAGCTCCTTGGTTACTGAACCGCTGTACTTGGAAGAAGATATAATTAAAATGTTTTGGCACAGAAAAGGTGAAATTGTATCTTCCCCTGTTCCCTGAGGAGTCTGTAAAACATGTACGATATATTGACAAACACACACCCTTGTCTAGAGTCCTGACATCCCAGGTCACCCAACTCCTATTTATTTCAAAACATTCACTTTACACTTACCCAAACTGTCACCTGCTGTGTTACTAACTTTTAATGGATATTAGAGCTATAAAAACAATAAACTCTTCATTTCCTTTCTGCTACTGCCTTCTGAATCCTCACTGCATTTAGCCCGTGTCTCTTTGCATGTGGAACTGTATTCATCTTATCTCACCATACCTAACTTTGAGTTGGAAAGCACAAAATATGCCATTGGTAGGCTTCCCTTCAATATTTAATAATTTGGAGCCGGTGCAGCTATACTAAACAAATCAATATTCAAAGCTAAAAAAGAAAAAAAAAGAAAAAAAAAAAAAGACGAGATAAACTGTTACCACATTTTGAGTTTGCTGTTGAAAAGTTTAGAAAAGAATGAATGTTCCACATATATCTATAATTAGCAACCTAAATATGTCTGCGCATAAGATCTGCAATCTTGTTTCATAGTGTTTGTTCCCAAGGCCAAAACTGCGTAAACACATCCATGTACCATAAAGATTTTACTCCCTCAGTTGCACCCTCTATTCTTGGTTGGGAACTTCTGTGCCTTTGTAAGCACTCATTTCATCACAGCTTTCAGCAGAAAATTGTTTCTCATCGAAAGAGGAACGTGGTAGCATTAACTTAACTCAGTGAATTAATAGAAAATAATTATGTTCATTTTCAGATAGTGCTTCAAACACTGTTTAATAAACTTCAGCCTTATCACCTCTCTCTAACACAAATTTCAGACTATCAGTGGAGGCTGAATGGAAGTGAATTCACCTCAGCCACACAGGCGGAGTACAGGACTGCAAATAATCCTTTCATAATAACTGTCCGGGCTGCTCTTCTTCACTAACTGTGCACAGCTTTGGGGTCCATACAGTCCATGAAAGGACAAATTCACCAGTTTCCCCTAAGGCCTGGCATCTTTTAATGACATCTTGTAGGAGCCTTTTCTGTAATTAACCCCTGTATTCTGAAGGCTTTTTCTCTTCTCTTATGATACTACCTTGCTTTCTTTTCCTACAAAACCCACAGAAGCTTCAGTGCAGTTCCAAGTTTTGCATAGGAAAGTCCTGCAAATTTTACTTTTTAAACTAAGGTTTTGGTTAAAAGGTCGTTCAGCTTTATACAGAACTTCTTGAAAGCAATGCACCAGAAACACAAAGGTTATCACATACTTTGCAACACCCACATTAGTAACACATAATTATTAAATCTAATTTACTTGGTAGACAAACCAAGGAGAGTAACGGTTACTCTCTG